>OX451215.1:116911066-116961567 GCA_949628195.1 Phasia obesa | reverse complement strand
GGAAACTATAAAAATGTTTATGTCATTTACAATGTTGCACACATACATATCAAAAAAAGAACTAAAGAAATTATGTAGTGTAATTTGAACTAAATAGTAGTATGTCTTTTAGGAAAGACATACTACTGAATATATTAAATTATTCACAAAGAATTTAAAGTGCCATTAGTCGAAACAGGTTTTAACGCATTCAATGAAACATTCGGCTAAGTAGGGTGTGGTGAAGGGTGAAGGGAGTCAAAAAATTAAATATTATGAGAAAGTTTGCAAGCAATATGTTATGAAAATACAAGATAATACGGAAAATAATTTGAATCCCATTATACAAAATCATTTTTAGAAATTTTTTTTTAAACGCTAATATTGTATATTTTATCGGGTGATTTTTTTGAGGTTAGGATTTTCATGCATTAGTATTTGACAGATCACGTGAGATTTCAGACATGGTGCCAAAGAGAAAGATGCTCAGTATGCTTTGACATTTCATCATGAATAGACTTACTAACGAGCAACGCTTGCAAATCATTGAATTTTATTACCAAAATCAGTGTTCGGTTCGAAATGTGTTTTATCGACAAATTTTGTTCAGCGATGAGGCTCATTTCTGGTTGAATGGCTACGTAAATAAGCAAAATTGCCGCATTTGGAGTGAAGAGCAACCAGAAGCCGTTCAAGAACTGCCCATGCATCCCGAAAAATGCACTGTTTGGTGTGGTTTGTACGCTGGTGGAATCATTGGACCGTATTTTTTCAAAGATGCTGTTGGACGCAACGTTACGGTGAATGGCGATCGCTATCGTTCGATGCTAACAAACTTTTTGTTGCCAAAAATGGAACAACTGAACTTGGTTGACATGTGGTTTCAACAAGATGGCGCTACATGCCACACAGCTCGCGATTCTATGGCCATTTGAGGGAAAACTTCGGAGAACAATTCATCTCAAGAAATGGACCGGTAAGTTGGCCACCAAGATCATGCGATTTGACGCCTTTAGACTATTTTTTGTGGGGCTACGTCAAGTCTAAAGTCTACAGAAATAAGCCAGCAACTATTCCAGCTTTGGAAGACAACATTTCCGAAGAAATTCGGGCTATTCCGGCCGAAATGCTCGAAAAAGTTGCCCAAAATTGGACTTTCCGAATGGACCACCTAAGACGCAGCCGCGGTCAACATTTAAATGAAATTATCTTCAAAAAGTAAATGTCATGGACCAATCTAACGTTTCAAATAAAGAACCGATGAGATTTTGCAAATTTTATGCGTTTTTTTTAAAAAAAAGTTCTCAAGCTCTTAAAAAATCACTCGTTATCAGAGTTGTTTTTCTTTAATCAAAGAACCAAGCTTACTGAGTCGCAGTAATATAGTATTATAGCTTAAGTAACATTGTTTTAAGTCTTAAGAAATCAGTATTATTGTTAGTTTAACTTAAATAAACAAAAATAGTTTGAAAAAACAAACATTTTTAAAGATACATATAAAAACTATCAGTATTTTTTTTTAATTTCATTAGTTTTTATTAACAGAATATAATCAACAAACTTATGTTAAATACTGTATGCAGTATATGCATGTGTACATATAAATCTACATATGGACGTACATCTATCAATTTAGTGATCGCCATCCGGAAGACTTCTTTACTTTGTAAGCTTAAGAATCCAATTTTCAATATTAATCAATAAAAACAATCCCAAATAAAGATGAACATGAATAGTCGTATGTATACATACACTGGACCAAAAATTTACCTAAATACTGCAAAATGGGTTGTAGAATTAAAGAAAAATAGGGTATTATATAGCTAACAAACTTTTTAGTCAAATCTATAGAAGATTTTCGTAAAAAAAAAATTTATTTAAAAAAATTAAAATTTTTTAAATTCCTAATATTACAGAAATTTCTTCAATATGACTATTTCTTTTCGTTTTTCCGTGTGGTGAAAATATGATAAAAAGAAGTTGAATTGACTAAAAATATTAAAAATATTAGTTAATTTTTTATTCAATTTTTATCTTTAAAATACCTCTATTATTATTAGATAAAAATCTGTAACATAATCACAAAACAAAATTGCATACCATTATTGCCTTTTTAGCTTTTTACGTTTTTTTAAGAAGAATAAAGCTCTCAGTTCATGTTGCGGGATTTGATGTCAAATGTTTAAAATAAAAAATACAAATTGAAAAAATTTTTATTTTTCTATAATTTTTCTGAAGTTTAATTTAACGAAATTTCTTTAATTTAAGTGCTTTTTTCATTTTTATATACTGAATTTTCGTGAGTTCGACATATCTTTAATTCAATAAAAAACTTGCTAATATAAACGAAAATTATGTCAAGTCAACGGATAAATTAGTCACATTAACTTCTTTCTTTTACTACTGTTTTAGCTAAATTTTTGTTGATTTAACAGAATATTTTTTTTAAATATTATAAGTTTTTTTAAATTTTATTGAAATATGTTTTTAACAAAAGAAATTCTGTTAATTTGTATAAAATTAGTTTATATGAATAAATAGTAGGTATATAAATTTGAATAAAAATTATGTTCACTTATGTAACTATTTTTTTCGTTAATGTTACCTACGAAATTTGGTTCAGTGTATGTAAGTATGTGTATTTTTGTATGTTTACAAAACATACAGCCATATGTATGTACATTTAAATATGTGTGCGTGTGATAATAACCAAGGCGTCAAAATTTGAAGAGTTTCCATACACACATCCAATTATTTATATGTAAATACATACATATTTATGTATGTATTTATATAAGTACATCCTAACTAGCGATTTAGCTGGAGGTTTAAAGCTACAGCAACTTACACAGTTGAATAAATTTGCAAAAGAAAAACAAAAATGGGGATATTCGATACTCAACCAGAATGTCATGACATGCCACGACTAGAGAAACAAGTAGTGACAAAAACTCGGCGGCTGCGCAAAAAATTATCGGCGGCGGCAATAAGTCGACTTAAGCCGACTATAAACCACTAAAACCAAAGGTTTTGTGCTATCAACCTGTGTGTTGTAGCTAAATTTTTTTGAAGGTTATATGCAAATAAAATAAAGTTTACTCAAGTAAATTTTGTAAAAAACCTTTTAAGTAAACCTTGTTACTTTTGCAGTCGATTATAAAAAATTCAAATAAAAAACATTGTTACAAAAACATTGGAAACCCTCGGGATCCTAATTATACCGAAAACTGATCCCGTACTGCAAGATTGGGTAAAAAGAGAGTGGTTTTGAGAGAATAATTGTCTTCTTCTTGTTTCTTCACGAAATAGCTCAACTTTTTTTTGGGTAGATTGTAAAAATAAAAAAACAATAAAATATTTGAAAATAAACAAATAAAATTAACAAATTATATGTTTTTATGCTTACAAAAATATTAAATTAATCTTCCAAAATATGCTAAAAAATGTCATACATACAAAATATTTGTGTTTTTAATTTTTATTATGTGCGAATGCATGCAAAACACTTCGACATCACGTTTTGGGATATAAAGTTGGTGTTCCAGTACTTTAAGCATTTTTGTCTCTTAGAGACTTTATTTTTGTTTACTCTCATTTTACCGAAATTTTCACAAAAAGTACGCACCTAATATTATAATTTTTCAGGCTCAAGATCGGTATTAAAAAGACAAAAAGAATACGAGAAGTATATGTAAAACATTTTCTAAAGTAAAATTGTGTAGTAGCCTTTTATGAACCGAAAATGTTTCATAAATTTAACCCCTATGACGTACATATGTGAGTCAATGACAAATTAAATGTTTCAAAAATATTAACAAAAAAATTCAAAAATCTTAACAAATACATATGTATATGAAAGTAATTTAGGAATACAATTCTATTAACTTGTAAGGTTGCCAATGTTTTTATAGGTTAACTTAAAAATAACTTAAAAAAAGCTTAAAATTTTAATTCAGCTTTTTTAATAAAATAAATTAAATTTTTGGTATATAGCAGTACGACAAAACCGGCTAACATTTTTGCGTCGTGACAAGCCGCTCTATTCGGCGGCGGCTCGAATGAAAAAAAGACGGCGGCGGCTCTTAGCCGGCTGCGAGCCACGACATGCAATGCACTTACATATGGATGTGTTTTCATACATATGTACGTTGGCACATATGTATGTTGGAATGTCATTTGTTGTATGTACTTATGTATTTTTATATCAGAATTCGTATAGATGCATACAAACATCCATACAAAGTTGAATATACTACATACATATTTACTTATGAATGTACATATGTATGTATGAGTTATTGAAATTCAATAATAAACTAACTTGAAAATTACAATTTTCTTAATTTATAATTTTTTTTTAATTCTGACTAAAAAAATTAGTAAATGGCAAAGAGACGAAACCAAAGCGCCAGGCTTTAGCTTCCTCCAAAATCTGCAGCGCTACCTATACCTTCGTATAGGAAGTGACTGCAATTTCAGCTACATACATACATAGGTAAAAATAAACAAGAGTTTAATGGTGCTCCTCCAGTGAAAAAACTTGAGTTCATTGGTTCTTCGCCAGTAAAAAATTGAGTTTAATGGTGCTCCTCTAGCTAAAAGCCAGCTAGTGTGAGAACGAGACGCAAACCACTCGAAGGTCGAGCAACAAGGACGGCCTGATTGACTTTAAGCGATAATGACAATGACACACGAACGTGTTCTCCGTCCCAGAGCTACTTTACGACTCCTAATTTATAACTTAATTACTTGGCCTACTTTAAGTAAGTGGCGTAGTATTATTTTTAAGAATTATTTTTTATTGCAAATGCTGATGCGGCTTAAAATAGGTAAATGACTTCATAAACTTTTATTATTGCTTATTTGCTAGCAGACGCTGATGATGCAGCTTAAAATAGTTAAATGGGTTCATCAATCTTTATTATTGCTTACTTGCTAATTTAGCGAAAAAGAGTTTAAAAAATAAATGTTCATTGTTTCATTATTGTTATTAATAAATGTTATTGTTAACACTTCAGGCCGGGGCACATAGAATCCGTCATACTTTATACATACTTTTTCAACGCACAAGAAAGTTGAAATACAGCTTTTCTAATGAGTGTTGTCACAATCAGTACGTCTCCGTACGAAAGTTGGGCAACTTTTAACTTTTGACGTACGTTGAAAGCTCAACTCTATCAAAATTAAATTTTTGTGTTGAGTGGAAGCAAAAATAAAACAAAATACAACAAAATAATTTAATTTAATAGACTAAAATGGAGAAAAAAGATTTTATCGTGTTTTCATTTCTGATTTAATATGCGTCAACAAAGTACTCATTGTGTCAACCTCTTCCGTTGTTACTTTGATTTCAATTGAGAGCTTTAAAGTATAACGTATGACGGATTCTATGTGCCCCGGCCTTTGCCCTATTAAATATGTTTGTCCACAAACATGAGATATTGACAATCTCGGAGGTTTGGGAGGATTTGTAATTAAAATAAAAAGTTCGTTAAGAATTTTATTACTTGAAATAGATTCTGATGTGGTTCTTTATTTGTAATGATTTCCATGTTTATTTCATTAGTAATTTTACTATTTGGAGTGTTGCTAAATATTATTTTTTCTTTAGTTTTGCATGTAAATCTGAATGAAGCTAAAGTTAATATGAAAATAACAAGAGTAAAGTCAATCAATTACTTGCTAATAATTGCTTCGGTCTCCAAGCGTTCAATTTTAACTATGTTGCTTAGATGGAGTTGGTTAAGCTTTTCCAAAGAAAGCATTTTAATCTATTGTATTTCTAGAGGAGTTTGTTGCACTATTTGTGGTGAAATCAAGCTTCCAAATTAATAAAATTTTCCGAATAATTTAAAATTTTATTAAATAAAATTATATATTTACGGATACATTACGGAAATTAATTAAATATGTTCAATTTATAGATTGATTGTTTACTGTTCCATGGAAATCATTTAACAGAATTACACCTGACTTTATTTCTTCTACCGGTGAGGTATGGAAAGCATCGGAAATGTCACAATACGGACGAGATCCATTTAGAAAAGGTGGGAAACATGTTGAGTTAACAATATTGGTTACTTCGTCTCTTTTACAAACTGTAATTGTGTTTATGGTGGTACAATTTCTCTTAATGGATAGAATATTTTCTTTATTTACTAAAATTTCTTTAAAATTTATGTATGTTTAAAATTTTGTTAAATTTTTCTTAATTAATATTTTGGTATAAAGTTCCTTAGAAGTAAGTGAAATTTTTATAACTTACAAAAAAGTAGAATTTTTGTGTAAAACTTTTACATTAGCATATTTTAATGCTTCTTCAACCAGGGTTCCCAGATATTTTTTGGATCCCCAATTTGAAAATTTTCATCCCCAAAATTCCCCAAAAAATTTAATTGTTCCAAAATTTAAATTACCGCATAAATACATTAAGCTGTATATTTGTATTGTAATTTTTTATTTTATTTTATTTTATTAAACAAATGTCAATGGAATTTATTCCTTACAGACATTATAAATTTAAATGACATATATATAAATGCAAGAACAAAGTTGCAAATTTACACAATAAAAATAAAATAAAATTATATATCAAAACAAATATGAAATTTAAAAATTAAGTATTTAAAAATAATAATAAATTATTTTTTATAGTTGATAAATTAGATGAGTTATCTATCCAAATATAAAATTTATTAAAATCGTTACACATCCTTCTAAGCGGGTCAGCATTAGCATAGTTAGTTCTAAAAAATTGGACTGACAGTGGCACTAAATGACGAGATGGACGTTGAGGAATGTTACATTATTTATTAAAAACCCAGCGTAAACATTTCCATTAATAACATTAAAAATGAATGATATATTCAGCATTATTCTACGGCTTTTTAAAGTTGGGAGCCTTTTAAGAGAAAGTTTAGCTATGTAAGGTGGTAAATTAAATCGATCAAAGTTTAATCCTCGCAGACAAAAAATCAGGAACTGTTTTTGTACAGACTCAATAGCGTCGGAGTGATTATTATATAAAGGATCCCATATAACAGATCCATACTCTAACACGGGCCTTACTAATACAAGTTGATTTAGTTTTTACCTTGCCATTTTTGGGGATGGATTAAAAGGGATACAACAAATTTCTATAGACTGATTAGTAGACCTCTATCAGTTTGGGGGTTTGATTCCCACCAAAGGTGTTTTCTGCAGACAAGCAGACTAGTTTTGAAATTTATTTAATATTTTTTTAGTTTTTTTATCGATTGTAACATCGATTGTAACACACAAATTTCGAAAAATATAAGAAATGTGCAATAAATTTTTCAGTTCTCTCTTAAAATCGTAAGCAAGATCCATTTCATCCAGGGTAAATTCAATTAATGAACTTTTGTTGCTTAAATAATTTTCGTTACGCCTTTTTTATCTTTATTTATCAGTCATACTTTAAATTTTAAATAACAAACAATTAAAATAATAATGAAATGAAAATAGTCCAAAAAGTATAAGAATTCAAAATAAGAATCCCCTAAAAATCCCCAAAATGTTAAAGTTATCCTCAAAGAATTCCCCAATCCCAAACCAAATTTTTAATCCCCATTTGCAAATAAAAATCCCCGATTTGGGGATAAATTCCCTAATCTGACAACACTTCAATAGATATAAATGGAAATGCTTTCTTTATGTAAAGTTTCAATGACAGTATTTATGTATGTATTTCTTTTTTGTTTAGTACTATAGAACAGTGTATGAAAATAAACAGTACAATACGCAAACGTTTCATGCAAAGATACAAACTTTTCAATTTTTTTTAATCGTTTTGTACATGAGCAAAACCAAAACAAATAATTTATGAATGATTAAGGACGCAAACAAAACAAATGGGTTTTTACTCATTTGCTTGCTTAAATGTACATTTCAATTGTACAATTGCGTACAAAACAAAAGCAGAAACGTATTTTATTGAGTGATTTGGTTTAGTTAAAATCTTAAAATATTTGTGCACATTTCCTCGAAAAGAACAATAAAATAATTATACCTGCTTTAAATGTCTTAAATAAATATTTCCCAAACAAAGTAACATAAAAAATATAACAAACCCATATTACTTTTTTTGTCTAATTAGTACATGTGAGTTTTTTATATTGCATTTAAATAGTTTTAAATTAATTTTTTCCTAAAATACATACATACATAGAGCCAAAAATTTCTTTATGAAATGTTTTTAGGCTAAGGGTATGCCAGCAGTAAGAAACGAAAATATTTTCAAAGGGATTCCTTATTATTTTCACGTGGTAAATCTTTTTAATTTTATCAATAAGAAAAAACTGTATCTAAATACCTAATAAAATAGAACAAAATTTATAAAATTTATAAAATATCTCTATGGTTTTTTTTTCTAGAAGAAATTCTGATTATTTTAATAAGGAAAAGCTTTTTGAAAAAATCAAGAAGAAATCTTAGGGTTTTTATTAGGTATTCTTCTTGTTTTTTTTCAAAAAGGTTTTCTTCTTGATTTTATTAGGCTATCTTATAAAAACTTTCTAAAAAACAATTTTCAAAATAAAAGAATGAAAACAATTTAAAAACTTCTGCTTTTTAAATGTTATATACAGATCTTATAAAGCTATTTTGGCATCTCCTTTGAAATTTTTCGCATGTAACTTAGGGCTGGGGGCTGGGAAACCTAGCTAATTAATCTTGAATTTCTACTTTTTTCTTTTTGTCTAGGTGTTGGCGGCTGCCTGACATTTTATCTTCATATTATTCTCCAATTTTTTCAGGGGGTGACCAGATCAGGGGGCTTCTTCTGTAGATTGTCTAGAGAGGGTTGAAAACCACTTTGAAAATTTTTTCGACCGCTTCCCAGTGATCGAACCTGGTGTGCTTCGTTTTGTAGGCATGCACTTAACCACTACACCAAATGTATATTTTATGTTTTAACAAACAGTTTCTATGTTGACTTATATAAAACAAATAACAAGAAATCTAATATAATCAAGAAGATATCCTTATTAAGAAAATTAAAAAGATGATTTATCAATAAGGAATACCTAATGAAATCAATAATGTATACCTTTTTGAAAAAATCAATTAGGTAGGCTAATGAAATCAGTAAGAAATCAATTTCTTATACAATTCAGAAGAAAACCTAATAGAATCGAAAAGTTTTTCTCTATGGATCGTTTTTTTGTGTCAAAAATGAGTAAAAAAATTTTGGATAACAAGTTTTCTTATTGATTTAATGGGATTCCCTTCTTGATAAAATTAAAAAGATTTACCACATGGTAAATGAATACCCCTTAGCCTAAAAACATTTCATAATGAAAATCTTTTTGATTGTATTAGGCATTTTTGGCTCTGTGTACAAGAAAGGAAAATTCATTTAAGCAATTGTTCAAATGTTTCTCTTGAACTCATGACAGTTTACAATCACCATTCATGCCAAACATTTTTTTAAGCAGATGTAGCGAAGCTTTTTGCTTGTCTGCAGAAAACACACAGAGTCTTTGGCGGGAATCGAACCCGCAACCTCTAGCGCGCTACCAAGCGGTCTATCAAGGCACTCTCTCCCACACCTTTGTGAATTTTAGTTAACATAATTACGAAGAAATTTTATCTTGATATTTGAAAGAATGATTTAACTGAAAGTACTGAAAATTTATATTCGGTTAAAGGAAAAAATGGGAATTTGAATATAAATTTTATGAAGTATTGCAAAAATTACTTTTACAGATTTCGGAGTGCCTATTTTTTAGGATTTACTTTCTTGAATTGCTTTTTGTTTTTCTTTTTTTACTACTATAGTCTAAATAAACAAAAACAATTCTTACAAGCTGTCTTTCAATATCTCTCAAATCTGCAGTCATACATTGATAGTTTCTCTACCATAATGAGCAAAACACTGAGCAAACGTTTGCAAATTGTACTTTCTCAAAACATTTCTGTTTTGCTCTCATTGTTGTCTTTTTTACCTAAATAAGTACTTTAAAAGTAATGTACAGTTTGTGTTCACAATCAGCCTTGTCTGATTTATTTTCACCTAATTCGCCAAAATTGAATTGAAAAATCGCCAAACCGGTTTTTTGTTAAAATTTTTCTCTAATATATATAATATTTTTTAATTTCGAAAATATTTTTTACAAATCACAAAAAATAAATTTAATCGAAATATCTAAAATTCGCCAAAAATAGAAAAAAAGTCGCCAAAATATATAAGTATTTTGTTTTTTATTTACAATGATTAGTAGACGCGAGAAAGGTAAAATTTTGACTCAAAACAATGAAAAATAGTGGTTATTATAATAAATGGAGACCTGAGCATACCCACTTTCAGGTATTCGTTATAGTGTTCTTATTTAGAATATGTTTTATAGGAATTAAATTTATTAAATATTACTAAAGATCAACAGATGTGTGCCACATGCCCTATTTCAATTCAAATTCAAATTGTAGCACGTTTTCACAGTTAAGTTTTGGTGGACTTCCTTATTGAAATCTATCTTTCTATACAGTAATTAACATCATATAAATTTAAAAAATTAAGTTTTTTCTTTAAAATTAATCACCTAATTTGTAAAAAATATTCATTCAACTTAGAGAGAATAACGTGAACTTAGTCCTTACTTCAAAACTTCCTTTGTATGTAAAAAATAAGTATAAAAAATTCATTGGAATTACCAGCACATCAAATATAAAATAATGTATCTGCACATAATTAGATAGAACATAATATTTTTTATAATCTTTCTAAAACAAAAGTTAGTATTTTCTATTATGGTTGATAAGTATCCAAAAGTATGTTAGAATTTATAAAAAATTTTGAAAACAAGAAATTTTGTTCGTGATAAAGAACATTTTAAAATCGAAAGATGCTTAAAATCATCTTTAGAAATTAAAAACATTTTTAAATATGTTTTTGGTTTCCAGAAGTAAAATCATATTTAAATATGAAAAACAACTTTAATTTCTTTATTATCCATTTTGATAATGTTAATGTTGGCCAAAAGCCAACGAAAAATCGCCAACAATATCGCCAAAAAGTCGCCATGTCGCCAAATAAGTTTAAAAATCGCCACGTTTGGCGAGAAATCGCCATATCTGACAACCCTGTTCACGATCAAAAACAGTACAAAACTAAATGACACAATCATTCTCATTATATCCGTTTTGTTTTTGTTTTACTCACTGGAAAGTACGAAACAAAACTAAAGCAAACGTTTCCTTTTGTTAACCGACTTCAAAAAAAGAAGGAGGTTATCAATTCGTCTGAATGTTGCTTTTTTTTATGTTTGTGCCCGCATAACTCAGCCATTTTTAGAACCGATTTTAAAATTTTTTTCTTTATTTGAAAGGTAATGCTTACAGATTGGTCCCGTTTTAAAAACAGTTCATTATTTTAAAGATTAAAGGGTGTCCCCATACAACATACATGTTTTTTTCGTGTATTAAGAACCCTAAACGGCACCAGTTTAAAATTTTAAAAAATTGGGTATCACTATAGCTTCCACCAACAAAAAGTAATAAAAAAATAAACTTAAAATTTAAAGGGTGTCCCCATATGTGACGTAATTTGACCTTTATGGGCCTATCTTTTGAACCGTTAAAGACAAAACCTTGAAAGTTTGACAGAATGTCAATTATTATGACCTTTATAATAAAAAGGATAAATATTACAAATTAAAAATTAAAGGGTGCTCCAATAGTTCATTAAATTTGTTGTATATGACCATACTTTTGAACAGTTGTACACCGACCGTTAAATTTACAAAGAACCTTTATTACTAAGTCCGCTATAACAAAAAGTATAAAATTTGAATTTGGAAATAAAAGGGTGTCCCAATAGTTAATGTAATTTTATGTATGTGGCCAAACTTTTGAACCGTTATAGGCAGACAGCTGAGATTTACAAGGAACCTGTATTGCTAAGTCCGCTATAACAGGTATATAATTTTAATTTATAAATTAAAGGGTGTTCCCATAATTGATGTAATTTGACCTATATGGCCCTATCTTTTGAACAGTTATAGACAAACACTTGAAAATTAGGTAGAATTTCCACTACTTTGTCTGGTATACTTGCAAGTATAAATATTTAGAGTTATGAATTAAAGGGTGTTCCAATAGTTCAGTAATTCTCTGTATATGACTAAACCTATAAACCGTTATAGACACACAGTTGAAATTTACAAAAAATCTATGTGGCCAAGTCCTCTATGACAATATGTCTTTAATTTAAAATTGTAAATTAAAGGGTGTCCCAATAGGTGATGTTATTTGATTTATGTTACCTTATCTTTGAAACCGTTATAGACAGACATTTTATATTTACGCAGAACGTATATTACTATGTCCGCTGTAGTAAAAAGTATAAAGTGGGAAATTAAAGGGTGTACCTAAAGTTAATGATTTTTGATCTATATGACCTTATCTTTTGAACGCTTATAGATAAACATTTAAAATTTTAACAAAGCTAATATCTCTATGTCCACAGTAAAAAGTACAAAAAACTTAAAGGGTGTCCTCATAGCTGACGTAATTTGACTTATATTGACTAGTCTTTTGAACCGTTATAAATAGAGACTTATGGAAATGAGAAAGTGTCCCTATAGTTAATGAAATTTAATGTATGCCTTATCCTTTGAGCCGTTTTAGATAGACAACTGAAATTTACACATAATGTGTATTACTATGATCGCTATTACAGCTATAAAAAATAAAAATTAAATGGTGTCCCCATAAAAGACGGTTGATGGTGATAATAGCTTAACTTTTGAACAGTAATAGGGAGATGCTTGAATTTCACATAGTCTTTACTTCTTTTCCTGCTAACTTTGACGCATTTTGTTTATCTTTTATTTGGTTTATATATAGTTCTTACAGATTACTTCTTACATTTTTAGTTTAGAACTAGTACCCAACTATCTGTTTTGAAGTCGGTTTTTTTTCAAGAATTATTTATTTTCATACACTGCTATATAATATATTACATTTTTTTTTTGCCCATTGAATGCGTATTTAATATTTTGCAATTCTTCCTTAACTAATCTTAATCTATTTGATACTTTGCTAATTACCCATAACGTTTTATAATAAAAATGCAATTTATTTGTTGGGGGAAAAGAGTTAGTCCCTATACGTATTTCACTGGTTGCTCAGGCCAGATCATCAGGAAACCTTTTTTCTAATTTTAGAGAAGCCAAAAATACTCTATATATGTTAATAGAATAATATTACAGAATATTAAAGCTTCAACAAAACACCAACAAACAAACCACGTTTATATTTTTTCCTTATTGTTTGCATGCTTATTAAGCAGTGTTGCCTATTGAATCTTGATTTCTTATCATTTTATTTATTGTATTTGTGTATACTGTTATTTTGTTTATTCTCTCAGGAAAATTTTCATTTATGACTAATTGTTTATTGTCATTTGTGTTTAATTTGTTAAATTCCCGTTTCCCGGGAAATAAGCCGAAACTTTCCCGGGAAACGGGAAAAGTTTCCTAGTTATTAATGTAGAAAATTTTTTATAAAACTTTAAGCAACACTATGTTAATTATTAACCCTACCTCAGTGAAAAGTAAAAGATAAAAAATCCATTTAGACAATAACTAGTGATTTGCTTAAGTTCTAAAAACTTATTTTGTAAAAAAATAATTAATTAAATACTTTTTCAGTATAAACAAGTCCGTTCTGAAAATTACAAAATTTTTGGTCACAAAACATGTTGAAACATTTATACATATTTCTTATGATTTAAAATTTATAAATCCACGGGAAAAAATAATTAAAGTCGCAACATATATTTAGAAGGGCCTAGAGCTCCATTGTTGGCTCGAATGGTTTAAAAAATGCAGTGCAAAAATGGTTATTTTGTGGCCCACACATTGTGTAAGCTTGGCAAGCAAAAAAAAGGAATATAATTTTATAAAATAAGCGTCCTTTAAGATTTGTAATTTTCATATATGTATTTTTCTACAAAAACATAAACATAAATAAATACAAAAATTTAAGAAGAACCCTCTAAATTTTTATTCAAGTAATTTATTATAAAAATGACAACAAAGATCTCTTAATACTAAATAAGTGATATCGAAATACCTAACTGAATCTAAACCACTTGATTTTTAAAATTTTGGTGGGAAATTATACCTACTATGTAATTTATTTTAATAAAAATGCATTTTTATAACTGGACTGGTGTTAATATATATTTTTTATCTTTTACATATTTTCCGTTACCTGAATTTTTTAATTTTCACTTTACAATACGTAGTAGAAGGTAAAGTATAGTAATCATGAATAAAATCTAGGTCGGGATTTCGACGGGTTTATACCGTTTGACATATCAAAATGAAATTTAGGATGTGCCTTTGGTTTATGGAGTTGAAGAGCTGTATAAATTTTGGGCATAATAGGGAAGGGGTAAGGGTAGTTTACTTAACACCCCAAACAGAAAATAATTAATTTTTCGATTCGAATATACTTTGAACTTATATTATTTATGTAATATATCTAGGGTTTGGGATTTCCCGGACTTTTTCATTTCCTGGGAAACGGGAAAAAAATATTCGCATTGCCGGCAATTCCCGGTAAAAATTCATAGTTTTAATAAAACATAAACAAGAACGCAAATAACGACTAAATATTAGTATTAACAGTTTATAAAACTTGAAAACAATTCAGGTGACAAAAATAACAAGACATAACAAATATTTATAAATAGTGAAATAGTATTTCAATAATTATTATTATTATTTTTTTTTTTTTTTTGATTGATGATGATTTTAGAACTGTTAGTGCGTTGAACAAATCACTTAAGATTCTTTTCCTTGTTTTTGTTGCGAAAGTCTACCTTTAAAAGTTCCATTTAGTTAACAACACAACTGCTAGTTAACGGTTCTACAGATTCGAGTGGCTTGAAGAAATAATCTGTTGAACAATTGTGCTGAATAAAGTTTTATGAAATTTTTTGGCACGTTAGCCATTTCACCACATTTTAAATACTTAAGAATCGCTAACGTTTTATCATCCCTTCGTTCATTTATTTTTCTGTTCAACCATCGATTTTGAAAAAGTCGAATTAATAGCCAAAAGCTGCCCAAAACTCTGCGCAATTCATATCTAACAGGGTTTTTTTAAACGCGTTCTAAGAAACGAATGAATCACTTCAAGCATACTTATCTTGTTTTTTTTTTTCAAGCATACTTATCTTATTTCTCGTGACAGGATGTTTTTTGATGACTTTTTAAAATAGTTTTAAGCTTCGTCTTGCACGATCTATAGCATATTTGTAAGTTTCAAGAAATATTACAATTTTAAAAATGCTTGTTTTTTATTCAGCACAATAACCTTAAAATATTTGTGTGATAGCAAAAAAATGCTTATTTAAAAATAAGAATTACTTAATTTTCTATAAAGTGCTCATGATTTTAAATTTCCCGTTTCTCGGGAAATTAGCAAAAATTTTCCTGGGAAATTGTTTATAGCTTTTCCCAGGAATTCCCGTTTCTCAAACCCTAAGTATATCCATAAAAATATCTGTTTTCATTGGGTACGTTTAAGTTTTTGGTTGTTTGTTTTAATAAAGCTATCAATACTTACATACTATTTTAGCTAGTGCATACACCTAATTTCTTTAGGAATTAATTTTTTCTCGGGAAGCTGAGGAATTCCCGAGTATGCAATAATTTTATCCGGGAAATAAAAAAGTCCGGAAAATCCCAAACCCAATAAATTGCGCATTACTACGGTTAGCATAACCGTCTATAAGCATTGTTAATCAATTAACTGTATATGACATACTGTATGGTATTTTTTCAGGGACCTTAATTTTGAAATGTAGTACAGAGTAAAGTTTCACTTATTCATTGCTTTTATATAATATGGTTTTTTGGCTTTCGTTTTAATATATTTTTTCAGGCTGCCTACGCGTCGTAATTCCCAGTAAATCAGCCTGCATTGCCAAAGAAAAAAGTAAACAAGACGATGCACCGCTCACTATCCTCATTCATGAAGACAAATGGACCAATAATTTCAGTTATCGTGCTTCATATACAGCGAAGTTTTACCGACGAATTCATCAAGTTGGACGAAATTCATCGTTAGTTCCAGTTGCAATCCCAGCATAACAGAATAAACCAGAAAAGAGTTTGCTTGGTAGTTTTTGTAGATAAAAAAAAACACTCTATTGCTGGGTATTTTGGGCAATGCTTAGTAAACTGAGAAGAAACTAAAATGTTTCTAATTAAGGCCCAATTTTCAATGACTATAACTTTTTTGTTGTAAAAGATTTTGATGTAATATAAATTTTGTATAATTATAGCAAGAAACCAAAACATAAACTCTTTGTGTGTTACAAAAATTTTTAAACTTTAATTAAGCTTATAGAATTCCAAAAAATTTCCAGATGGTATATGTAGACATATCGGGTAAACTCGTTATATTTAAAAGTATTTTCCAATATTGAGTCTCAAGCTGTTTTATTATCAGGGTCCGCCAAAAGTAATAGGACCCAACAATCAAGAAGACGATTTGATAACAAGAGCAGGTTCGGACTACGAAATGGTACAAGATTTTTTGACGTGGTTTGACTATTAAGTAGATGATTTTAAGGCAACATGAACCTTTTGTAAAAATAGTTTAAAAATTTCTGAAAGATACAAAAACTTCATATTTTGGATTGTTGAAATAGCGTAGTAATTTTTTGCTCCCGAGGTGCTCTGGTATTTACATTCAAATGAGTAATATAACTTTGAAATCGGGAATCATAATTTTCTTTTTTTTGGTTTTGTGTAACAGTTCGGGGGCCAAAGTTTATCATCTTCTGAAAAAATTTAAATATTAAAAATTTGACTGAAGATATGACATTATAAACCTTTATTAGCACGTTTTAACACTTCACTTTTATAATAAAATTTAGCTAAAAATGAAAATGTACTTTAAACTTTTCATGACTTTTTTGTTATCGGGCGATTTTAACATTCCAAACAAAAGAAGCCGCATATCAATATTCCAAACCAATAAACATTTTTGGATTTTTGACCGACGTAAAGCGAAACGGTCCACTGTGCGCCAATCAAGATGTATACCGACTTTTGAAAGTTGAGGTATAATTTGTTATTTATGCGAGTTGGATTATGAGTGTTATGTGAGTACATTTTGGTTCATTAAATTTTATTATCCATTTCTTCAAGAATTTTTATAAATCGAGTACCGTGTCTTGGAAATATATTGATGCTCCTTGGGGATTTTCGTGTATGCTATTAGCATGGGAACTACCGCTTCAATGGGCTAAGGCGAGCTTAAAAAATCTCCTTCTTATATTATTAACTTCAGATCAGGTAAAAAAATTTCTAACAGCTTATAGAAATTTTCAGGCAAGTTCAGCTTTAGCGTGTACATTAGGCCTATACGCCATAAATGTTAGGCTTTTACGCCACTCCTTATCGAACGCTTGAGAAGGTAAAACGAAAATGTTTTATAATGTGAATGGATGCAAGTTTAATTGTTTTATTTAATACAGTAAGATTTCAAATTGATGTTAGATCATCATTAAATATTACGCTGCACAACAGATGAATAACTAGATTTAACGTTATACAAAAATGATCCATAGTTTTTTAAAGGAATCGCTTAAATAAACAATTGAGTTCTCCGTGGAATTAAAAAATTGCATGCAAAACGGAATGATACAAGATGGATTGGAAAAACAAATTTACCCCATGACAACTTAGAATTGTTAAATTGGCTGTCACAGAAAACAGTAGTTGCAAGTTTGAAATCGAATGTTACCATGATTTACTAGGCTTTTACTGCCCAACATACAGTTTCGAATTTTTAATATACCAGGGAGTGGCTGTGGACATTCGTAGAATTTTATTTTTGGCTACTTTTAATTTTTTCTGAGTTTGAAGCTAGGCAATGCCCCAAAACCATATTGGTTTAGTAGAAGTTTACTAAATTAAGGCCAGAGTTTTTATCAAAAAGCCAACTTATTTGTATTGCTTTTTGTTTTTTTTTTTCCTATAGAAGGGCAGTGAGTACATTTTTTGTTGTCACTTTTAGTTTGCATTTCTTCAGAACCTTTTTCAAATTGAATATCTGATTCTGTATACATATATCGTGATGCTATTTGCAAATATTACAGAATGTTTAGAAAAGCAGTTTCGTCAACAAATGTCGATGTTTGGACTCGATTGCCAGCTGGAATATATGAAGAATACATAAGTATTTAAACATAGATACTAGCTTGGTGTACTTCAAGCTCATCCTCCAAATTAAGCTTGTTTAAAATAACTTGCGTGGAAATTGCGGAAATTTTTTTTAGGTTATATACGATAACCAACGATATTGCACGTGTCTGCTTCATGCAACCAACGATAACTGTTTAGTACAGCTATTCGAGGAAGCCAATCAGCCAATGGGAGAGTAAGCCACAAACCACTCGAAGGCCGAGAGACAAGGTTAGCCTGATAACTTTACGACTAGCAACTAGCTGTCAAATGTCAATGTCAAATTATCTCATACAGTAGAGTATAAATCTAGTTAGTTAGCTGATATTTTAAAGATGCAAGTATATCATTGCTTAAAGTTGCTTACGTTTGACTATATACATACATACATACATACATATACACATACATACATACATAGTTGCGATGAACAACTTATAGTTGTTTTAATATTTACTATGGTCACGATAAACAACTTTTTGTTAGTGTTTGATCTTGAATCGGTTACTACACCCAAAACGGTTTACTAAGCAACCGATTGGACAAACAGTTTTTTTGTTCTTATGTAAAAAAATATGACTTAAAACAAACAAATAGCGTGTGTTTGGCGAAACCAAAATATTTTTGAAGTTTTGTGTCTAATTTTAGTTTATATAACAAAAGCTAATAATTATGAATTGAGCCTTTTCTCATATCAAATGTATAAGAAATAAAATAATAAACAATTGTATCTTTTACCGTTTTCGTTCCTTCCAGTAAACACCGTCGCCACTGGCTGCAGACTGAATTGGAATAGTGGGCGTGGTACCTACCATACAAAATAAAAAATTATTATCGGGTTCCTGGCGAACTACAACAGATAAAGTCTTGAAGCTTTGTCGGAGTAGCCGCCATTGGGGGCAGTGGGCGGGTACAAAGTGAAAAATTATTATCGTGTACCTGGAGAACTGGATTAGGATAGTGGGAATGGTACCTCCCATAAAAAGTAAACAATTATTATCGCGTTAATAAGTATAGTCTAGCAAAACACACCTTGTATGAAAATAGTATGCGTCGTACCTTGCATATAAACTAAAACATTTTCGATATAAGAATAGCTTGCGATTTCAAGTTAAAGGTTGGCCATACATACTTTTCTTCTAATTGTTTATTGATTTTTTTGTGGATGGGTGTAACGAAGCGCAACGGAGATAGTTCGTTATCTTAAAACTAGTACATTTTTGTAAGGAATCTTAAATTCTATAAAAATAATTAAAATTTTAATATTGTATGCAATATACACATATTGTTGGGAGAGCATTAATAATATACATACATATATACGTACTAACTATGCCCGCCACGTGTGTGTGTGTCCTGATAATATAATACTTTGAAAGTATTATACACCACTGATAAGACTCATACATTTATAGTGCTTCAGTTATGGTTTTTGTATTTACTTCATTTAAAGGTAACCACCATCCCTGGATAAAATTCTAAAATTAATAAAAAATTCTAAAAATTATTGTAAAGCTCCGTAAAAGGTGTTTAAAATATATTAATAACATTGTAATTCCAGAAAATAAAAATACAAATCAAATACAAATTTTATTGAATTGGCTATTTAGCAGTAAGTAATTATTATTTTGTCATTTTTTTTTTTGAAAATTTTAATTATTATTAGTCGAACTGTTTATGTATTACATACAATGAAATTTATAATAAAGCTTAAGTTCGTTTTTATTCTCTCTAAGAAAGAATTAATTAAATTACAAATTAGGTGATAATATTAAAGAAAAACTGGGAAAATTCAATTTTTATCCTTTCAAAAACAAAAGATGCCTTAAAATATGCAGTACCTTTAAAGCTGTGAAAAAGTCGGCGTACTTTTTCTTTTATTATCTCTTGGAAATAAGGTATTTTTGGAATCAGAAAGTTAAAGTGCCTCCTCACAATATTTTTTTAAAATCCTTCCAGACACATATCTTCTTTACATAAAGGTACCTTGGCCTTGGATAAAATTCTAAAATTTATATAAAATTCTAAAAATTTTTGTAAAGGGTGTTTAAAATACTTGAATAACAATGTAATTCCAGGAAGTAAAAATACAAATCAAATGCAAATTTTATTCAATTGCCGCAATAGTTTTTAAAATATCCCAGTTTAAAACCGAAAATTTCAATATCTTATATTGGAATCAGGATTCTAAAGCACCTCCTTACAAAATTTTGTTAAAATCCATCCAGTAGTTTTTACGTAATGCGAACACAAATGAAAAGCAGACATACGGAAATGAGTTATTATTTTATTATATAAGCGTCACTTGAATTATCCCCAGATCATTAACCCACTCTTGGTTTAATGAAATAACAAACGGTTGACATTAGCATAACAAAGGAGTGTCTGAACTTAAATTTTAAAGGTGGGTACCATACACCCTCTGGAGGTGGCGCTATGTGGTCCCTATGTCAATGCCTACAAATGGCATCTAAATTTGCAAATAATTTTAGGAATTAAAATTTTTGATTTTTCGCTACCCTGGTCTAGTTTTTTCAAAATATTGCGTACAATTTTTACCCAATTTTTCTAAATTTTTTATAATAGTTAGCGAGCCAAATTCTAAATACTTTTGATAAACATGAAGAATGTATCTTTACTAAGTTTAAAACTAGACGATTTTCAATTTAAAAAATCCAAAATTATTGCATTTTTGTGTACTTTAGCCCAAAAAAGGTCATTAAAGTTTTTTTTTATTTTAGAAAAATTTTCTTAAGGAATATATAAAAATTTTATATTTTTTTATAAATTTCGTATAAAATTAATCATCCTTGTAGAAGATAGAGGTCCCACAATATGACCTATTTTATATCGAAATTTTGATTTTATCCTACATATTCTAAAATGCCAAATCTGGAATCGAAAAAAGAAGACTTCTGTAATAAAGCTATACGTACTCCAAATTGTTTTTGAAAGTCCGTATGTAGATTTTAAAGACAAAAAATTAATAAATCCCAATTTTGGGATTTTTGGTCCTTATTTTGGGAATTGTGGAACTTCCTTTATCTTAATATTGTAGATTTTCTTCCATTTCATTTTACTTGATCAACAACATATGCACAGAAAATTTTATTTGATTTGCTTAATTTATAATTTGCTTGATTTATAATTTAATTTAATTTAATTTTATTTATATTTAAAATTTTTCCTTTCCTTAAATTTGCCTGTTTTTACCATAATTTTTCGAAATTTTCAGATATCAGCATCAAATTTTAAAATTTTGTTGTAATAATATGTATATGAATATAAGTGATGCAACGTCCTATCAAACAAAAAAAATCACCTCAATATAATTTTTACGTTCAAAGCTATGTGCTTTTAAATATGAGTACGCAATATTTTGAAAAAACTGGACCAGGGTAGCGAAAAATAATATACTAAATTTCCTAAAATGCTTATAACTCAATCATAAATTCTTATTTGCAAATATATATACCATTTTGTAGGTACTGACAAGACCTTTAAGACCATGTATAATTTTCAAAAATCAGAATAAAACTGAAGAAATGGCAAGCTGTAAAAGAATTATCCGGTGCGAGGTTCCCAACTTAGGGACCACATAGCGCCACCTCCATTTAAGTTCAGACACTCCTCTGTTATACTCGTGCCAAATTTTGGATCAATCGGCCTAGTCGTTTATAAATGACTAGGTTATTTCCAAAATATTTTGATTCTGCCCAACTGTGCAATTTATGATTAAAATTTAACATGAACTTTAACCCACATGGCGCAACCGTCCTTTTAAAAGGACGGAATAATTGAGAAGAAAGTACCGTTATGCAAGTTCTTTTTTACGCTCGTTTTTTTATATTATTAAAGTTTATGTTTTGTTATGGTGGCCAGCGACACGAAAGCATCAGTTGGTTCAAGCAGCTGCGCGTGATTGGTTGTTTATTGAGTACTTAGGGAAAGGTGATTTTTTTCAATTAGTGCAATGGAAATAACACGTAAGTAAACCGTTTACATTCAATTAAATGCTGTTTTGCGTTTTAAGAGGATTAAGAGTAACGTTTTAGTTAAAAAATAAACATTTATAAAATGTGCATAGTTCTGTATTGCTGGGCAAAGTGCACCGTTCTTTTAAAAGGACAGTAGCAACATATACTAACTTCTTTTATAACACTCACTAAGTTTTACGTATGTGATTTTATAGTAAGTCAAATCGAAAGGCGTTGAAACTCTACGAAATTTTGGAGGAATTAGCCCAATGGAGTGATGATGAGGTGGTTAACGCTATTTACATTGCACCGACTAACAACGCTAACGCTTATATAACAGATGAAGGTAGTGGGGATGAAGACAACGTATGCCTCAGCAATTTGCCAGGTGTCCAACGATGACGATAGCGACGACAATATTGTCTTGACAGAGCTAGTCAAGCGTAAGAGAGTTGCAGAGCCAACGCCCGTAAAAACGAAAATTTTAAAGAAGTGGCAAAACACAGATATGGTCCCTAGCCTACCATCATGGCAGGTATTTTCAGAATGCCATGAAAATCCAGAACCGATGCAAATTTTCATGAAACTCTTTGCCGGTAGCAAACCGGCTACCTAAGCGCTACCTAAACGGTGTTAAGAATCATTCCTAGGAAGTTCAATGTTCTAGAAAGTTGTTTATGGAGATCTTAGGTTCATTTTTGTAGTTGATTGTTTCCTTGAATTTTAAACGGTTTGCTACCTATGGACCTGAACAGGGGAAAAAAGGTAAAAAAAATTGAATTTTTTAAAGTTTTATGCGATTTTGACCCTGAAGATGAAGTTTTTTTGATTTTATATGTTCACAATTTTTGTTCTTTATGACAAGAGCTACAACTTTGCCTCAGAGAGTATATCAAAATTTCAAACGGTTTGCAAAATATGAGCTTGAGTAAATGATCATTCTTTTGCAAAAATGACATCGAGGCCCCACATCTTTGAGGGCCCATAAAAATAAACCTGGAGGACTTTGGGCAAAACTGGGAGACAGTGGTCTTTCTTTTTTTTTTGGTCTTTTATGACGTAGTGGTGTCCGTATATGGTTATTATTTTCCGTGTTGCACTGTGTAATGAAAATATACATTGCTGCGACAATACCAAGCTACAACAACGAGACAGATTCACGAATGGATTACTGGAATCTTTTAAGAGATCTTCAAAAAAGTATTCAAGCAAGTCCAGCGCTTACCTTCATATGTTCTCGCGATTTGATGGACAAGGGAACTTAGTACAACATAAAGAACACCAAACTCGTTGCACTTATTGCTATAAGAAAGCCAACTTTTTTTGCAACAAATACAATGCTGCTCCTTAGCGTATTATAGCCCAATTTAAAACATAATACTAGTTACATATATTACATTCACAATTTTTCTAGTCTTCTTGTGTTATAGCAATAAAAAAGTTTTTATCTAAATATAAATAAAAAATTAAGTAGAGTATTTTGCTACTGTTCTTTTAAAAGGACATCAGATTCCGGGAAAACTATAGATTTTAAGAAGAAAATTAATTAAATAAAAAATGTTCAGAAACCCACGAAAATAAAAGTTTCGAAATAAAAATTTAAGTTAACCAAAAAAAATTTCACGGCGCTATCTGGGTTAACCGCAAGTTAGACTAATTGATATTTCACAGTGTTCGGTTTACTTTTAACTGACACCATTTAACCAAAAAGTTGTTGGACAGAAATATTCTTACACATTTATACTTTTGCAATATTTTTAACTTTAAAATGCAAATAAAAAACGAAAAACAATACTTCATCGTAGAAACCACTTATATTTATCAGATGCGGATTTTAGGCAAAGACATTCAAAATCTGCAACAAAATATATTACCAGTCTCGTAAGCAACGACGTTAAGTCCACAGCAACTAGGCATGTATGCAAATTCAATATATTTCCAGTTATTTAAAGTATAATTATTCTAATTATTCAATAATTTCAAGAAATTGTGCATTATCTCCTACACAAAAGGTTCTATTGTGATAGGTGATTATTGTGGGGTATTAATTGCAACAGCTTGTTATGTTATAAAGGCAGTTTCATGAGCAATCGCAAAGCTGTCAAAGAAATTTATAAGAATGCCAGACACAGAAGAGGACATGAGAAAAACTGCTATAAATTTTTATAATGTTGCAGTATTTCCTAAAGTAATAGGAGCTATTGATTGTACCCATGTAAAAATACAATCTCCGGGTGGTGTTGATGTCGAAGTATTTAGAAGTAAAAAAGGTTATTTTTCGTTTAATGTGCAGGTGCGTTATTTTGAAATTTTTTATATTTTGTGCAATATTATACATTCAAAATTTTTTAAAGGCAATCTGCAACTCAAACCTTGAAGTAACGGATATAGTAGCAAGATGGCCAGGATCGGCACATGACAGCTACATTTTGAACAACAGTCGTATTAAAGCCAGATTCGAAAGTGGAGAATTTGGGTCGTATTTGCTTTTAGGCGATGGTGGCTACCCACAGACTGAGGTAGAAAAATTATATAAAAAAAACACAAATCAGGACAAGAAATGTGATAGAACTTTGCTTTGGGGTGTTAATGCGCCGTTTTCCAGTGTTGTCTATGGGAATGTACAGTAATAGTGTCATGTGCAGTTTTGCATAACTTATGCATGCAACTAGATGATGAAGGCGATTTCGAAGATTTAAATATTTCAAGTGATGAAGATGAAGTTACCCCAGAACGATTTTCAAGAACGAATAATAATCTTATTGAAATTATTTTTCAAAATTGTAAAAATAAACAAAAAATTATAGTTTTTTACAATATATAAAGTGAAGCTAAAACTCTACAAAGCTTAATAAAAACAAATTACAAAATCTTATACATTAAAAAATATTAAACTTTTTGGTATTTCGTAAGACAATCACCCCTATTCTGACTTTCGATTACGTCTCCGCATTCAGTTACGCTACGATCGAAAATTGGTATTTCAAACAAAAACTGAATCGAAAGAACAAGAAGAAGACAACAATGTTTAAAAAATCAATTATTTTACTTTGAAATGTGGAATAGAAACAAAGAAATGAGCAAGTTTGTTACTATTTTAATACATAAAAGTCACAACAAACAATAAAAATAGAAAAATAAAAAATTTGTGCAATTAATAATAATAAAAAGGTAAAAATTTTTGTTTGCAATATATTTGAGGGCTAAGAATCCTGTCAAGCCGAAGGTGGTATTTTTAATTTTTGTATTTTAAGGAGAAATGGAATCCATAGCAATGGTTTTATTGGTGGAAGAGGAGAACAATGTGACTCAGAACACAGAGGTAAGGCTTCAAAAGCGAAAACTGAGGGACAGCTGCAATCCATTCGAGATGAGTAATCAGTTGTAAGAAATTATATTTAATAAATTAAATTTTATTTAATATTTTGATTTAACTTTTACAGGTTTAAAAAGAACTTTCGTTTAAATATGTATTGGAAACATTTGCACAAGAAGCCCGGACCTGTTCGTTAAAATCTTCATCACCGCTTAACCATGTTGTGACGGTTTTAAGATTCTTTGCCGAAGGAGGCTATCAACATGGAGTTGGCGCGGATCATAATGTTGGGATGTCTCAATCGACAGTGTCAAAATCACTATCGTGTTTTCTCGATGTAATGCAGACAAAGCTTTGCCGCCAGTGGATACAACTTAATGAAAGTGTGGAAGAAAAGATTCAAGCTAAACAAGAATTTTATGCGAAGGCTGGCTTCCCAGGTGTCATCATGTGTGTTGATGGTACACATATAAAGATAATAAAACCATCAGAAGAGGACTTCCTTTACTACAATAGAAAAGGATTATTTAGTATTAATGCTATGGTGGTAAGCGTTTGTTTTAATGATTATAATGCGCTTAAATTAAAATAGTATTTGTAGGTGTGCGATAACAATATGCGTATAAGGTGCATTGATGCAAGATATCCCGGGTGCAACCACGATTTGCATATATGGAACTTAAGTAAAGCGAAAAGTCATTTAGAACGAAAATATCGTGAAGGGGAGAGAAACACTTGGCTATTAGGTATTTATTTGTGTAAAAGTATATGTCATAACTTAATAAACTAATCGTATTATTAACAGGTGATGCGGGTTATCCCCTGGAACCCTGGCTTATGACACCATACCGATCACCAAGTTCAGGAAGCCAGGAAAGTAATTATAACATACGGCATTCAAAAACGAGGAACATAGTTGAGAGAACTATTAAAGTTCTAAAAAACCGATTGCGTTGTTTATTGGGTGCTAGAGAACTTCATTACTCCCCACAGAAAGTCAGCCAAATTATAAATGTTGTTTGTGCTCTACACAACATTTGTATACACTACCGGGTGGAAGATTGGACATTAACGAACTTCAATTTGAAAATTCTAATTACCTATCTATAGCACAAAGTATTCGGGATAATATTCTTTCCACTTTTTAATTTCTGTATAGTTTTTTATTATACATACATAGTAAATAAATTCATTTTATATATAATAAAAATTAAAGCGTATTCAGTTCTGTGGTATGTTTGGTATAATTAGATTTAAAAACTAAATTTAACTTCAGTAACAACAAAAAAAACTTATACATAATAAAAAAAAATTAAGCGCATTCATTGCATTTGATTAAAAATGGTGTACTGATTATATCACAGTTTAATCTGAATCAAAAGATGGGTGCTCCAGTTTAAGCATTTTAAGTTTAATTTAAATTTTCTTTTTTAATAACTCCTCCTTTATTTTATTATGCCGCTGCTCTTCTTGCAACTGCTTTGCTGCGATTTCGGCCATTTTTTCAAGGGATCGGTTCATTCGCCTTAAATGTGTAGACACCTCGTCAAACTTTTGTAAACAGTTTTCATGGAAGTTTTTAGATCCTTCATAAAACTCTTTCTGGGCATCTATTTGCTTTCTCAGCAAAGACAAGATGTTGTCTTTTGGACTTGGACGTTTTTTTGAAGTGGTCGGCACCGGCACGTCCGAAGGGTATTCCGAGCGAAAGGAAATATCCATTTCAGACACTTCATCCTGCACCTCACTCGCCACTCCAAAATCTATTGCTCCCCTTATACCACTTGTGCTTGTTTCAAGCCCCGTCAAGTGGATTACTTTTTCTTCCAATGGGCTTATGTGCTGCAAGCGACAGTTTCCTCCTCCAGTGCTCATTCTTTCTTTTTTATTAGCCGAAAGTTTCCGCTTTATATAGCACTTCCATACCTACAAAGGAATAAGTACATGCGACATATTTATAATAAATAATAAATACCTTCTTCCATGCGGTGTTGTGTTGGTGGTCCTAATGCATTAAGGGTTTGTGTTACCTCCTGCCAAAATACCTGAACTTCCTCCTTGGAACGCTTATGGTAGCCGCAAGCAATATCCTGTTTTGTTGACATTAAACTTGTCAGCTTTTCGTATTGCTCTGGTGTCGTTGTTTTTGACCTGGAAAAATTAATCTTTATATTTTAGTACAACAAAAATTTATATAACTCACTTTTTAAAGATTTTACACTTACATTTTATAAATTAAACACTTTTTAAGTTTATAAAAAGAGCAATCGAAAAAAATTCCGTTGCAAAAATATAAGCGTAGAAAAACTTAACTACGATCGTAATACAGAATACCTACAATCGAAAGAAATGGAGCGGAATCGAAACTCTGAATACCAAAGTTGCCAAACAGAGAAAATTTTGATTCGAATCGAAAGTCAGAATAGGGGTGAAAAACAAAACTTCATACAACTACTCTACAAACCGTACAACTTTTTGAACAACCTGTTCATATGTATGTATGTTTAAAAACATGGTAAAAACCAAGAAGAAAAATTTTACGAAAATTTTTAATTTCTAATTTTTTAGAGCTATTTCTAATTCTGATAATTTCTTTTTTAAATTTAGCTCAGTGACTTAAAGTTTATGGCGCTCTTAGGCCATTTTTTCTACGTTTTCAAAAAATAAAGCTTGCTTTGCTAATGCAATCTCATGCTTGTCTGTTATAACACGATTTTTGAAATTGAGCTTTTCTGCTTTCTTTGTTTTTAATTTTGAGGGATTCCAATTATTCCATGTGTTCGACTAAAAGAATTAAAAGGAATGTATGTAAATATTTATATATGTAGTTAAAATATAAGTATTTTCTTTATATATGTACCTTATTAAAACTTTCCTCACCACATTGGGGGATTGGGTATTTTAGCTCCAAGTTTTCGCTAAAGCCATCCTGCAGAAATTGAATTTAAATGAAATTGCTTTTCACCTGAAACAAATACGTTTGATAATTATTATATACATATATACATGTATGAATTTGTACATAAGTACATACATACATAAATTAATCAAATTTCTTTTTAAACATTTTTTCTTTAAATCAGTTCTAATAAACTTACACATATCACAGTCAAATTGATTATGTATACCAGTTGTTGACTTACCTAATAAGACATTTAGTTTTTTGTCTTTATCGGAGACTTTGCTTTTGTAAGATCCTCCACCGGTTTTATAAAATTCGCTACGGTCGTTAGAAATTGCTATTTTCGGCTAACGCTTTATATTTTCGTTCTTGTCTCTTAGGTTTTTGGACGATCTGACAGTGCCGCATTGTGATGCAAGCTCCAGTGAGATTTTTTCTCAAGCTTCATTCTTTTTTTGCCAACTCATTGCGTTTTTTGTTTTGTTCTCTACAATATGGGAGAATTTCTATACCAACGACATAAGCACATCTTCCTCTTGCGATGTGAAGTTTGAGGATCTATAAAGGTGTATTTTTAAGTATATCACAAAGCCTATTGTTTACAAAGAAATACCTACCTAGTACGCTTTTCCTGTGGTGTGCTTGAAATTCATCGAAGGAATCTTCCTTGTTTTTCATTGTCTTCAAATCTACGTAAAATAGCACGTGCATTATATTATTAATATAAATTTATCAACTTATTTATTTATTTTTACTTACCAGTATTTAAATAAAAAAATCCTATGATTTTAGTCCAAATTTTTGCATATGCCGCCTTTTTGTTTTTTCAATAACTTTTTATCAACTTTTTATCAAATTGTTTTGTCAAATAACCGGACGATGGTGAAACATAAAATACTAAACGTAACAAACTAAATTAAATTGATTTAATGCAGATTTCTAGTATCTATCAACTTTTATGTAGTGTTAATTTGTAAACCCATCTATTTAACCAACCAAACTCAGATAAAGGACTACGAGAAAAATCGCATTAATATAAAATGTTTAAAAAAAGAAGTTTCTATAAGAAAAAAAGAAGGCGTTGTATAATAATCGTAATTAAAAAGAAATTGTAAGTTGAGTGATGCACACCGCTGTATTTGTTAGTACTGTTGACCAAAATTACACAAACAGCAAAAAATGTAAAATTTTTTATTCGAAATTTTCTTAAAACTATTAAAAATAATTATTAATAAATTGGGAAAATTTAATTTTTAGACTCCAGCAGAGCGGAATGCACATTTTCAAGACAAGTACGTCCGTCATCAGCACTCTTCGTATTTATCAACTTTGGGTAGTGTTAAGTTGTAAACATCATCTTTTTAACCAACCAAACTCAGATAAAGGAATACGAGAAAAATCGCATTCAATCTATCCAATCTATCTATCGTCAGTTGGTGAGAACTTAGTTTACAACTACCTAACCTTCCATCTTGTTATTAATATTTTTACTTTAACATTTACCACATTGTTGTTGCTTGCTAAATAGTTCGACTAACAAAATTTAAAATTTTCAAAAATAAATTTAAAATGTTTTTTTATTTTATTATCTGTAAACTTTTGCGTTCTATTATTTTTTAAAAAAGTTATCTATTGAACATGTTTTAGTTAAGGTTTTATTTATTTTTGTTACTTTTGTATATTTATTTGGAATGCTTAAACAAAATAATATATTTATTCTTCTTGTTATTTTTTTACCAATGTCTCAATAAAATTTTATTTATTTAATGAATTTATTACCTAGTGTCTATACCTGATAAAAATTTGTCTTGATAAAAGTCTATATAAAAAACATTTTAAAATAATGTTTTTTTATATGAAGTTTGACTTTTATCAAGACAAATTTTTGTCAGGTATAGACAGTAGGTAAAAAAATTTAATAAATAATAGCGGAGTTCAGTTGTCGATATAAATGCTATTGCAAAAGTACATAATATCATAGCTTTTTTTGTGAAATTCAACAACAAAATACTTATTGTTGTTGTTAATGATATATCGCATTTGCACTTTCGCAAGACCATTTGCATCAACCACTGAATACCGCTATTGTATTTTAAAAATTAAAACATAAATTTTTAGTGTATTTATATTCGAAAAATACGCGCTTTTTTAAAATTCATTTTAAAATTGTAATGATGCAAGTATATCATTGCTTAAAGTTGCTTACGTTTGACTATATACATACATACACACATATACACATACATACATACATAGTTGCGATGAACAACTTATAGTTGTTTTAATATTTACTATGGTCACGATAAACAACTTTTTGTTAGTGTTTGATCTTGAATCGGTTACTACACCCAAAACGGTTTACTAAGCAACCGATTGGACAAACAGTTTTTTTGTTCTTATGTAAAAAAATATGACTTAAAACAAACAAATAGCGTGTGTTTGGCGAAACCAAAATATTTTTGAAGTTTTGTGTCTAATTTTAGTTTATATAACAAAAGCTAATAATTATGAATTGAGCCTTTTCTCATATCAAATGTATAAGAAATAAAATAATAAACAATTGTATCTTTTACCGTTTTCGTTCCTTCCAGTAAACACCGTCGCCACTGGCTGCAGACTGAATTGGAATAGTGGGCGTGGTACCTACCATACAAAATAAAAAATTATTATCGGGTTCCTGGCGAACTACAACAGATAAAGTCTTGAAGCTTTGTCGGAGTAGCCGCCATTGGGGGCAGTGGGCGGGTACAAAGTGAAAAATTATTATCGTGTACCTGGAGAACTTTATTAGGTTAAAGGTTGGCCATACATACTTTTCTTCTAATTGTTTATTGATTTTTTTGTGGATGGGTGTAACGAAGCGCAACGGAGATAGTTCGTTATCTTAAAACTAGTACATTTTTGTAAGGAATCTTAAAGTCTATAAAAATAAATAAAATTTTAATATTGTATGCAATATACACATATTGTTGGGAGAGCATTAATAATATACATACATATATACGTACTAACTATGCCCGCCACGTGTGTGTGTGTCCTGATAATATAATACTTTGAAAGTATTATACACCACTGATAAGACTCATACATTTATAGTGCTTCAGTTATGGTTTATGTATTTACTTCATTTAAAGGTAACCACCATCCCTGGATAAAATTCTAAAATTAATAAAAAATTCTAAAAATTATTGTAAAGCTCCGTAAAAGGTGTTTAAAATATATTAATAACATTGTAATTCCAGAAAATAAAAATACAAATCAAATACAAATTTTATTGAATTGGCTATTTAGCAGTAAGTAATTATTATTTTGTCATTTTTTTTTTGAAAATTTTAATTATTATTAGTCGAACTGTTTATGTATTACATACAATACAATTTATAATAAAGCTTAAGTTCGTTTTTATTCTCTCTAAGAAAGAATTAATTAAATTACAAATTAGGTGATAATATTAAAGAAAAACTGGGAAAATTCAATTTTTATCCTTTCAAAAACAAAAGATGCCTCAAAATATGCAGTACCTTTAAAGCTGTAAAAAAGTCGGCGTACTTTTTCTTTTATTATCTCTTGGAAATAAGGTATTTTTGCAGAAAAAAGTATCCTATATTGGAATCAGAAAGTTAAAGTGCCTCCTCACAATATTTTTTTAAAATCCTTCCAGACACATATCTTCTTTACATAAAGGTACCTTGGCCTTGGATAAAATTCTAAAATTTATATAAAATTCTAAAAATTTTTGTAAAGGGTGTTTAAAATACTTGAATAACAATGTAATTCCAGGAAGTAAAAATACAAATCAAATGCAAATTTTATTCAATTGCCGCAATAGTTTTTAAAATATCCCAGTTTAAAACCGAAAATTTCAATATCTTATATTGGAATCAGGATTCTAAAGCACCTCCTTACAAAATTTTGTTAAAATCCATCCAGTAGTTTTTACGTAATGCGAACACAAATGAAAAGCAGACATACGGAAATGAGTTATTATTTTATTATATAAGCGTCACTTGAATTATCCCCAGATCATTAACCCACTCTTGGTTTAATGAAATAACAAACGGTTGACATTAGCATAACAAAGGAGTGTCTGAACTTAAGTTTTAAAGGTGGGTACCATACACCCTCTGGAGGTGGCGCTATGTGGTCCCTATGTCAATGCCTACAAATGGCATCTAAATTTGCAAATAATTTTAGGAATTAAAATTTTTGATTTTTCGCTACCCTGGTCTAGTTTTTTCAAAATATTGCGTACAATTTTTACCCAATTTTTCTAAATTTTTTATAATAGTTAGCGAGCCAAATTCTAAATACTTTTGATAAACATGAAGAATGTATCTTTACTAAGTTTAAAACTAGACGATTTTCAATTTAAAAAATCCAAAATTATTGCATTTTTGTGTACTTTAGCCCAAAAAAGGTCATTAAAGTTTTTTTTTATTTTAGAAAAATTTTCTTAAGGAATATATAAAAATTTTATATTTTTTTATAAATTTCGTATAAAATTAATCATCCTTGTAGAAGATAGAGGTCCCACAATATGACCTATTTTATATCGAAATTTTGATTTTATCCTACATATTCTAAAATGCCAAATCTGGAATCGAAAAAAGAAGACTTCTGTAATAAAGCTATACGTACTCCAAATTGTTTTTGAAAGTCCGTATGTAGATTTTAAAGACAAAAAATTAATAAATCCCAATTTTGGGATTTTTGGTCCTTATTTTGGGAATTGTGGAACTTCCTTTATCTTAATATTGTAGATTTTCTTCCATTTCATTTTACTTGATCAACAACATATGCACAGAAAATTTTATTTGATTTGCTTAATTTATAATTTGCTTGATTTATAATTTAATTTAATTTAATTTTATTTATATTTAAAATTTTTCCTTTCCTTAAATTTGCCTGTTTTTACCATAATTTTTCGAAATTTTCAGATATCAGCATCAAATTTTAAAATTTTGTTGTAATAATATGTATATGAATATAAGTGATGCAACGTCCTATCAAACAAAAAAAATCACCTCAATATAATTTTTACGTTCAAAGCTATGTGCTTTTAAATATGAGTACGCAATATTTTGAAAAAACTGGACCAGGGTAGCGAAAAATAATATATTAAATTTCCTAAAATGCTTATAACTCAATCATTATAAATTCTTATTTGCAAATTTATATACCATTTTGTAGGTACTGACAAGACCTTTAAGACCATGTATAATTTTCAAAAATCAGAATAAAACTGAAGAAATGGCAAGCTGTAAAAGAATTATCCGGTGCGAGGTTCCCAACTTAGGGACCACATAGCGCCACCTCCATTTAAGTTCAGACACTCCTCTGTTATACTCGTGCCAAATTTTGGATCAATCGGCCTAGTCGTTTATAAATGACTAGGTTATTTCCAAAATATTTTGATTCTGCCCAACTGTGCAATTTATGATTAAAATTTAACATGAACTTTAACCCACATGGCGCAACCGTCCTTTTAAAAGGACGGAATAATTGAGAAGAAAGTACCGTTATGCAAGTTCTTTTTTACGCTCGTTTTTATACCCTTCACCACAGGTGGAAAGGGTATATATAAGTTTGTCATTCCGTGTGTAATTTCTACAATATTCATTTCCGACCCCATAAAGTATATATATTCTGGATCCTTATACATAGAGAAGTTGATTAAGCGATGTCCGTCTGTCCGTCTGTCCGTCTGTCCGTGTTAGTGTGGTAATGTCATTTGCCAAGGCATCAGAAGAGATACAAAAAATTTAAGCACACCAATCTGTCAGGCATAGTTTCGAAAATTTTGGTATTGCAATTCAGCAATATCGGATCATTCCTTTGGAGGCTACGGGCCAAAAACCACGCCCACCTATATTTTTTTTACGTTTTTTTACTTTTTTTTTAATTTTTTTCGGCTTTAATGATTCTGTTTTGCCTTTTTTTGTCAAATAAATATTAGAGTGTGACAGGTAGATCGCAAGGAGTGCATACAGATCTCGGGGGATCAATAACCCCCTGCGAGGGGCGATTTTTGTTTGTTTTTAGATTGGTAGGGTTTTTCTGCTTTGATTTGTATTAGAGACCTTAATAGAAAGCAATACGCATAGAGGTAGCCAATGGACCCACAGGGTACCCACTGACAAATAGGAGCAGTTAAAAGGGCCCCCCATGTGTCAATATGATGAATTTTTTTTTTTTTTTTTGTAAGGATTTCTTTTTGCTTTAGTCTGACCATTCTAACTCAATAGATTGGAGAAAGGTCCAAAATTTAACAAAAAAATTTCAATCAAATTTTTAAAAAAAAAATTTTTTAAAAATTTTTAAAAAAAAAATTTTTTAATTTTTTTCAAAAATATTTACAAAAAAATTTACAAAGCATTTTCAAAAAGATATTTTACAGAAAAATATTAGAAAAAAAATTTTTCTAAAAAATTTTCCAAAAAATTTTCGAATAAAATTTTACAAAAAATTTTTAAAAAAATATTTTTACAAAAAATTTTTACACACAATTTTCGAAAAATTAAAACAAAAATTTCAATATTTCTTTGAAAATAAAAATCATGACTGTAACATAACATATATTTAATATTAAGAATATACATATGTATGTATGTGTGTATATAGAGTAACATATTTTTATACCCTTCACCACAGGTGGAAAGGGTATATATAAGTTTGTCATTCCGTGTGTAATTTCTACAATATTCATTTCCGACCCCATAAAGTATATATATTCTGGATCCTTATACATAGAGAAGTTGATTAAGCGATGTCCGTCTGTCCGTCTGTCCGTCTGTCCGTCTGTCCGTCTGTCCGTCTGTCCGTGTTAGTGTGGTAATGTCATTTGCCAAGGCATCAGAAGAGATACAAAAAATTTAAGCACACCAATCTGTCAGGCATAGTTTCGAAAATTTTGGTATTGCAATTCAGCAACATCGGATCATTCCTTTGGAGGCTACGGGCCAAAAACCACGCCCACCTATATTTTTTTTACGTTTTTTTTACGTTTTTTTTTAATTTTTTTCGGCTTTAATGATTCTGTTTTGCCTTTTTTTGTCAAATAAATATTAGAGTGTGACAGGTAGATCGCAAGGAGTGCATACAGATCTCGGGGGATCAATAACCCCCTGCGAGGGGCGATTTTTGTTTGTTTTTAGATTGGTAGGGTTTTTCTGCTTTGATTTGTATTAGAGACCTTAATAGAAAGCAATACGCATAGAGGTAGCCAATGGACCCACAGGGTACCCACTGACAAATAGGAGCAGTTAAAAGGGCCCCCCATGTGTCAATATGATGAATTTTTTTTTTTTTTGTAAGGATTTCTTTTTGCTTTAGTCTGACCATTCTAACTCAATAGATTGGAGAAAGGTCCAAAATTTAACAAAAAAATTTCAATCAAATTTTTAAAAAAAAATTTTTTTAAAAATTTAAAAAAAAAAAATTTTTTAATTTTTTTCAAAAATATTTACAAAAAAATTTACAAAGCATTTTCAAAAAGATATTTTACAGAAAAATATTAGAAAAAAAAATTTTTTAAAAAATTTTCCAAAAAATTTTCGAATAAAATTTTACAAAAAATTTTTAAAAAAATATTTTTACAAAAAATTTTTACACACAATTTTCGAAAAATTAAAACAAAAATTTCAATATTTCTTTGAAAATGAAAATCATGACTGTAACATAACATATATTTAATATTAAGAATATACATATGTATGTATGTGTGTATATAGAGTAACATATTTTTATACCCTTCACCACAGGTGGAAAGGGTATATATAAGTTTGTCATTCCGTGTGTAATTTCTACAATATTCATTTCCGACCCCATAAAGTATATATATTCTGGATCCTTATACATAGAGAAGTTGATTAAGCGATGTCCGTCTGTCCGTCTGTCCGTCTGTCCGTCTGTCCGTGTTAGTGTGGTAATGTCATTTGCCAAGGCATCAGAAGAGATACAAAAAATTTAAGCACACCAATCTGTCAGGCATAGTTTCGAAAATTTTGGTATTGCAATTCAGCAACATCGGATCATTCCTTTGGAGGCTACGGGCCAAAAACCACGCCCACCTATATTTTTTTTACGTTTTTTTTACGTTTTTTTTTAATTTTTTTCGGCTTTAATGATTCTGTTTTGCCTTTTTTTGTCAAATAAATATTAGAGTGTGACAGGTAGATCGCAAGGAGTGCATACAGATCTCGGGGGATCAATAACCCCCTGCGAGGGGCGATTTTTGTTTGTTTTTAGATTGGTAGGGTTTTTCTGCTTTGATTTGTATTAGAGACCTTAATAGAAAGCAATACGCATAGAGGTAGCCAATGGACCCACAGGGTACCCACTGACAAATAGGAGCAGTTAAAAGGGCCCCCCATGTGTCAATATGATGAATTTTTTTTTTTTTGTAAGGATTTCTTTTTGCTTTAGTCTGACCATTCTAACTCAATAGATTGGAGAAAGGTCCAAAATTTAACAAAAAAATTTCAATCAAATTTTTAAAAAAAAATTTTTTTAAAAATTTTTAAAAAAAAAATTTTTTAATTTTTTTCAAAAATATTTACAAAAAAATTTACAAAGCATTTTCAAAAAGATATTTTACAGAAAAATATTAGAAAAAAAATTTTTTTAAAAAATTTTCCAAAAAATTTTCGAATAAAATTTTACAAAAAATTTTTAAAAAAATATTTTTACAAAAAATTTTTACACACAATTTTCGAAAAATTAAAACAAAAATTTCAATATTTCTTTGAAAATGAAAATCATGACTGTAACATAACATATATTTAATATTAAGAATATACATATGTATGTATGTGTGTATATAGAGTAACATATTTTTATACCCTTCACCACAGGTGGAAAGGGTATATATAAGTTTGTCATTCCGTGTGTAATTTCTACAATATTCATTTCCGACCCCATAAAGTATATATATTCTGGATCCTTATACATAGAGAAGTTGATTAAGCGATGTCCGTCTGTCCGTCTGTCCGTCTGTCCGTGTTAGTGTGGTAATGTCATTTGCCAAGGCATCAGAAGAGATACAAAAAATTTAAGCACACCAATCTGTCAGGCATAGTTTCGAAAATTTTGGTATTGCAATTCAGCAACATCGGATCATTCCTTTGGAGGCTACGGGCCAAAAACCACGCCCACCTATATTTTTTTTACGTTTTTTTTACGTTTTTTTTTTAATTTTTTTCGGCTTTAATGATTCTGTTTTGCCTTTTTTTGTCAAATAAATATTAGAGTGTGACAGGTAGATCGCAAGGAGTGCATACAGATCTCGGGGGATCAATAACCCCCTGCGAGGGGCGATTTTTGTTTGTTTTTAGATTGGTAGGGTTTTTCTGCTTTGATTTGTATTAGAGACCTTAATAGAAAGCAATACGCATAGAGGTAGCCAATGGACCCACAGGGTACCCACTGACAAATAGGAGCAGTTAAAAGGGCCCCCCATGTGTCAATATGATGAATTTTTTTTTTTTTGTAAGGATTTTTTTTTGCTTTAGTCTGACCATTCTAACTCAATAGATTGGAGAAAGGTCCAAAATTTAACAAAAAAATTTCAATCAAATTTTTAAAAAAAAATTTTTTTAAAAATTTTTAAAAAAAAAATTTTTTAATTTTTTTCAAAAATATTTACAAAAAAATTTACAAAGCATTTTCAAAAAGATATTTTACAGAAAAATATTAGAAAAAAAATTTTTTTAAAAAATTTTCCAAAAAATTTTCGAATAAAATTTTACAAAAAATTTTTAAAAAAATATTTTTACAAAAAATTTTTACACACAATTTTCGAAAAATTAAAACAAAAATTTCAATATTTCTTTGAAAATGAAAATCATGACTGTAACATAACATATATTTAATATTAAGAATATACATATGTATGTATGTGTGTATATAGAGTAACATATTTTTATACCCTTCACCACAGGTGGAAAGGGTATATATAAGTTTGTCATTCCGTGTGTAATTTCTACAATATTCATTTCCGACCCCATAAAGTATATATATTCTGGATCCTTATACATAGAGAAGTTGATTAAGCGATGTCCGTCTGTCCGTCTGTCCGTCTGTCCGTCTGTCCGTCTGTCCGTGTTAGTGTGGTAATGTCATTTGCCAAGGCATCAGAAGAGATACAAAAAATTTAAGCACACCAATCTGTCAGGCATAGTTTCGAAAATTTTGGTATTGCAATTCAGCAACATCGGATCATTCCTTTGGAGGCTACGGGCCAAAAACCACGCCCACCTATATTTTTTTTACGTTTTTTTTACGTTTTTTTTTAATTTTTTTCGGCTTTAATGATTCTGTTTTGCCTTTTTTTGTCAAATAAATATTAGAGTGTGACAGGTAGATCGCAAGGAGTGCATACAGATCTCGGGGGATCAATAACCCCCTGCGAGGGGCGATTTTTGTTTGTTTTTAGATTGGTAGGGTTTTTCTGCTTTGATTTGTATTAGAGACCTTAATAGAAAGCAATACGCATAGAGGTAGCCAATGGACCCACAGGGTACCCACTGACAAATAGGAGCAGTTAAAAGGGCCCCCCATGTGTCAATATGATGAATTTTTTTTTTTTTTGTAAGGATTTCTTTTTGCTTTAGTCTGACCATTCTAACTCAATAGATTGGAGAAAGGTCCAAAATTTAACAAAAAAATTTCAATCAAATTTTTAAAAAAAAATTTTTTTAAAAATTTTTAAAAAAAAAATTTTTTAATTTTTTTCAAAAATATTTACAAAAAAATTTACAAAGCATTTTCAAAAAGATATTTTACAGAAAAATATTAGAAAAAAAATTTTTCTAAAAAATTTTCCAAAAAATTTTCGAATAAAATTTTACAAAAAATTTTTAAAAAAATATTTTTACAAAAAATTTTTACACACAATTTTCGAAAAATTAAAACAAAAATTTCAATATTTCTTTGAAAATGAAAATCATGACTGTAACATAACATATATTTAATATTAAGAATATACATATGTATGTATGTGTGTATATAGAGTAACATATTTTTATACCCTTCACCACAGGTGGAAAGGGTATATATAAGTTTGTCATTCCGTGTGTAATTTCTACAATATTCATTTCCGACCCCATAAAGTATATATATTCTGGATCCTTATACATAGAGAAGTTGATTAAGCGATGTCCGTCTGTCCGTCTGTCCGTCTGTCCGTCTGTCCGTCTGTCCGTGTTAGTGTGGTAATGTCATTTGCCAAGGCATCAGAAGAGATACAAAAAATTTAAGCACACCAATCTGTCAGGCATAGTTTCGAAAATTTTGGTATTGCAATTCAGCAACATCGGATCATTCCTTTGGAGGCTACGGGCCAAAAACCACGCCCACCTATATTTTTTTTACGTTTTTTTTACGTTTTTTTTTAATTTTTTTCGGCTTTAATGATTCTGTTTTGCCTTTTTTTGTCAAATAAATATTAGAGTGTGACAGGTAGATCGCAAGGAGTGCATACAGATCTCGGGGGATCAATAACCCCCTGCGAGGGGCGATTTTTGTTTGTTTTTAGATTGGTAGGGTTTTTCTGCTTTGATTTGTATTAGAGACCTTAATAGAAAGCAATACGCATAGAGGTAGCCAATGGACCCACAGGGTACCCACTGACAAATAGGAGCAGTTAAAAGGGCCCCCCATGTGTCAATATGATGAATTTTTTTTTTTTTTGTAAGGATTTCTTTTTGCTTTAGTCTGACCATTCTAACTCAATAGATTGGAGAAAGGTCCAAAATTTAACAAAAAAATTTCAATCAAATTTTTAAAAAAAAATTTTTTTAAAAATTTTAAAAAAAAAAATTTTTTAATTTTTTTCAAAAATATTTACAAAAAAATTTACAAAGCATTTTCAAAAAGATATTTTACAGAAAAATATTAGAAAAAAAATTTTTTTAAAAAATTTTCCAAAAAATTTTCGAATAAAATTTTACAAAAAATTTTTAAAAAAATATTTTTACAAAAAATTTTTACACACAATTTTCGAAAAATTAAAACAAAAATTTCAATATTTCTTTGAAAATGAAAATCATGACTGTAACATAACATATATTTAATATTAAGAATATACATATGTATGTATGTGTGTATATAGAGTAACATATTTTTATACCCTTCACCACAGGTGGAAAGGGTATATATAAGTTTGTCATTCCGTGTGTAATTTCTACAATATTCATTTCCGACCCCATAAAGTATATATATTCTGGATCCTTATACATAGAGAAGTTGATTAAGCGATGTCCGTCTGTCCGTCTGTCCGTCTGTCCGTGTTAGTGTGGTAATGTCATTTGCCAAGGCATCAGAAGAGATACAAAAAATTTAAGCACACCAATCTGTCAGGCATAGTTTCGAAAATTTTGGTATTGCAATTCAGCAACATCGGATCATTCCTTTGGAGGCTACGGGCCAAAAACCACGCCCACCTATATTTTTTTACGTTTTTTTTACGTTTTTTTTTAATTTTTTTCGGCTTTAATGATTCTGTTTTGCCTTTTTTTGTCAAATAAATATTAGAGTGTGACAGGTAGATCGCAAGGAGTGCATACAGATCTCGGGGGATCAATAACCCCCTGCGAGGGGCGATTTTTGTTTGTTTTTAGATTGGTAGGGTTTTTCTGCTTTGATTTGTATTAGAGACCTTAATAGAAAGCAATACGCATAGAGGTAGCCAATGGACCCACAGGGTACCCACTGACAAATAGGAGCAGTTAAAAGGGCCCCCCATGTGTCAATATGATGAATTTTTTTTTTTTTTTGTAAGGATTTCTTTTTGCTTTAGTCTGACCATTCTAACTCAATAGATTGGAGAAAGGTCCAAAATTTAACAAAAAAATTTCAATCAAATTTTTAAAAAAAAATTTTTTTAAAAATTTTTAAAAAAAAAATTTTTTAATTTTTTTCAAAAATATTTACAAAAAAATTTACAAAGCATTTTCAAAAAGATATTTTACAGAAAAATATTAGAAAAAAAATTTTTTTAAAAAATTTTCCAAAAAATTTTCGAATAAAATTTTACAAAAAATTTTTAAAAAAATATTTTTACAAAAAATTTTTACACACAATTTTCGAAAAATTAAAACAAAAATTTCAATATTTCTTTGAAAATGAAAATCATGACTGTAACATAACATATATTTAATATTAAGAATATACATATGTATGTATGTGTGTATATAGAGTAACATATTTTTATACCCTTCACCACAGGTGGAAAGGGTATATATAAGTTTGTCATTCCGTGTGTAATTTCTACAATATTCATTTCCGACCCCATAAAGTATATATATTCTGGATCCTTATACATAGAGAAGTTGATTAAGCGATGTCCGTCTGTCCGTCTGTCCGTCTGTCCGTCTGTCCGTCTGTCCGTGTTAGTGTGGTAATGTCATTTGCCAAGGCATCAGAAGAGATACAAAAAATTTAAGCACACCAATCTGTCAGGCATAGTTTCGAAAATTTTGGTATTGCAATTCAGCAACATCGGATCATTCCTTTGGAGGCTACGGGCCAAAAACCACGCCCACCTATATTTTTTTTACGTTTTTTTTACGTTTTTTTTTAATTTTTTTCGGCTTTAATGATTCTGTTTTGCCTTTTTTTGTCAAATAAATATTAGAGTGTGACAGGTAGATCGCAAGGAGTGCATACAGATCTCGGGGGATCAATAACCCCCTGCGAGGGGCGATTTTTTGTTTGTTTTTAGATTGGTAGGGTTTTTCTGCTTTGATTTGTATTAGAGACCTTAATAGAAAGCAATACGCATAGAGGTAGCCAATGGACCCACAGGGTACCCAGTGACAAATAGGAGCAGTTAAAAGGGCCCCCCATGTGTCAATATGATGAAATTTTTTTTTTTTAAGGATTTCTTTTTGCTTTAGTCTGACCATTCTAACTCAATAGATTGGAGAAAGGTCCAAAATTTAACAAAAAAATTTCAATCAAATTTTTAAAAAAAAAATTTAAAAAAAATTTTTTTAAAAAATTTTTTAAAAAAATTTTTTAATTTTTTTCAAAAATATTTACAAAAAAATTTACAAAGCATTTTCAAAAAGATATTTTACAGAAAAATATTAGAAAAAAAATTTTTTTAAAAAATTTTCCAAAAAATTTTCGAATAAAATTTTACAAAAAATTTTTAAAAAAATATTTTTACGAAAAATTTTTACACACAATTTTCGAAAAATTAAAACAAAAATTTCAATATTTCTTTGAAAATGAAAATCATGACTGTAACATAACATATATTTAATATTAAGAATATACATATGTATGTATGTGTGTATATAGAGTAACATATTTTTATACCCTTCACCACAGGTGGAAAGGGTATATATAAGTTTGTCATTCCGTGTGTAATTTCTACAATATTCATTTCCGACCCCATAAAGTATATATATTCTGGATCCTTATACATAGAGAAGTTGATTAAGCGATGTCCGTCTGTCCGTCTGTCCGTCTGTCCGTCTGTCCGTCTGTCCGTCTGTCCGTCTGTCCGTCTGTCCGTCTGTCCGTCTGTCCGTGTTAGTGTGGTAATGTCATTTGCCAAGGCATCAGAAGAGATACAAAAAATTTAAGCACACCAATCTGTCAGGCATAGTTTCGAAAATTTTGGTATTGCAATTCAGCAACATCGGATCATTCCTTTGGAGGCTACGGGCCAAAAACCACGCCCACCTATATTTTTTTTATGTTTTTTTTACGTTTTTTTTTAATTTTTTTCGGCTTTAATGATTCTGTTTTGCCTTTTTTTGTCAAATAAATATTAGAGTGTGACAGGTAGATCGCAAGGAGTGCATACAGATCTCGGGGGATCAATAACCCCCTGCGAGGGGCGATTTTTGTTTGTTTTTAGATTGGTAGGGTTTTTCTGCTTTGATTTGTATTAGAGACCTTAATAGAAAGCAATACGCATAGAGGTAGCCAATGGACCCACAGGGTACCCACTGACAAATAGGAGCAGTTAAAAGGGCCCCCCATGTGTCAATATGATGAAATTTTTTTTTTAAGGATTTCTTTTTGCTTTAGTCTGACCATTCTAACTCAATAGATTGGAGAAAGGTCCAAAATTTAACAAAAAAATTTCAATCAAATTTAAAAAAAAAAAATTTAAAAAAAATTTTTTTAAAAAATTTTTTAAAAAAATTTTTTAATTTTTTTCAAAAATATTTACAAAAAAATTTACAAAGCATTTTCAAAAAGATATTTTACAGAAAAATATTAGAAAAAAAATTTTTTTAAAAAATTTTCCAAAAAATTTTCGAATAAAATTTTACAAAAAATTTTTAAAAAAAATATTTTTACGAAAAATTTTTACACACAATTTTCGAAAAATTAAAACAAAAATTTCAATATTTCTTTGAAAATGATAATCATGACTGTAACATAACATATATTTAATATTAAGAATATACATATGTATGTATGTGTGTATATAGAGTAACATATTTTTATACCCTTCACCACAGGTGGAAAGGGTATATATAAGGTTTGTCATTCCGTGTGTAATTTCTACAATATTCATTTCCGACCCCATAAAGTATATATATTCTGGATCCTTATACATAGAGAAGTTGATTAAGCGATGTCCGTCTGTCCGTCTGTCCGTCTGTCCGTCTGTCCGTGTTAGTGTGGTAATGTCATTTGCCAAGGCATCAGAAGAGATACAAAAAATTTAAGCACACCAATCTGTCAGGCATAGTTTCGAAAATTTTGGTATTGCAATTCAGCAACATCGGATCATTCCTTTGGAGGCTACGGGCCAAAAACCACGCCCACCTATATTTTTTTTACGTTTTTTTTACGTTTTTTTTTAATTTTTTTTTCGGCTTTAATGATTCTGTTTTGCCTTTTTTTGTCAAATAAATATTAGAGTGTGACAGGTAGATCGCAAGGAGTGCATACAGATCTCGGGGGATCAATAACCCCCTGCGAGGGGCGATTTTTGTTTGTTTTTAGATTGGTAGGGTTTTTCTGCTTTGATTTGTATTAGAGACCTTAATAGAAAGCAATACGCATAGAGGTAGCCAATGGACCCACAGGGTACCCACTGACAAATAGGAGCAGTTAAAAGGGCCCCCCATGTGTCAATATGATGAAATTTTTTTTTTTTAAGGATTTCTTTTTGCTTTAGTCTGACCATTCTAACTCAATAGATTGGAGAAAGGTCCAAAATTTAACAAAAAAATTTCAATCAAATTTTTAAAAAAAAAATTTAAAAAAAATTTTTTTAAAAAAATTTTTTAAAAAAATTTTTTAATTTTTTTCAAAAATATTTACAAAAAAATTTACAAAGCATTTTCAAAAAGATATTTTACAGAAAAATATTAGAAAAAAAATTTTTTTAAAAAAATTTTCCAAAAAATTTTCGAATAAAAATTTTACAAAAAATTTTTAAAAAAATATTTTTACGAAAAATTTTTACACACAATTTTCGAAAATTAAAACAAAAATTTCAATATTTCTTTGAAAATGAAAATCACGACTGTAACATAACATATATTTAATATTAAGAATATACATATGTATGTATGTGTGTATATAGAGTAACATATTTTTATACCCTTCACCACAGGTGGAAAGGGTATATATAAGTTTGTCATTCCGTGTGTAATTTCTACAATATTCATTTCCGACCCCATAAAGTATATATATTCTGGATCCTTATACATAGAGAAGTTGATTAAGCGATGTCCGTCTGTCCGTCTGTCCGTGTTAGTGTGGTAATGTCATTTGCCAAGGCATCAGAAGAGATACAAAAAATTTAAGCACACCAATCTGTCAGGCATAGTTTCGAAAATTTTGGTATTGCAATTCAGCAACATCGGATCATTCCTTTGGAGGCTACGGGCCAAAAACCACGCCCACCTATATTTTTTTACGTTTTTTTTACGTTTTTTTTAATTTTTTTCGGCTTTAATGATTCTGTTTTGCCTTTTTTTTGTCAAATAAATATTAGAGTGTGACAGGTAGATCGCAAGGAGTGCATACAGATCTCGGGGGATCAATAACCCCCTGCGAGGGGCGATTTTTTGTTTGTTTTTAGATTGGTAGGGTTTTTCTGCTTTGATTTGTATTAGAGACCTTAATAGAAAGCAATACGCATAGAGGTAGCCAATGGACCCACAGGGTACCCACTGACAAATAGGAGCAGTTAAAGGGCCCCCCATGTGTCAATATGATGAAATTTTTTTTTTTTTAAGGATTTCTTTTTGCTTTAGTCTGACCATTCTAACTCAATAGATTGGAGAAAGGTCCAAAATTTAACAAAAAAATTTCAATCAAATTTTTAAAAAAAAAATTTAAAAAAAATTTTTTTAAAAAATTTTTTAAAAAAATTTTTTAATTTTTTTCAAAAATATTTACAAAAAAATTTACAAAGCATTTTCAAAAAGATATTTTACAGAAAAATATTAGAAAAAAAAATTTTTTTAAAAAATTTTCCAAAAAATTTTCGAATAAAATTTTACAAAAAATTTTTAAAAAATATTTTTACGAAAAATTTTTACACACAATTTTCGAAAAAATTAAAACAAAAATTTCAATATTTCTTTGAAAATGAAAATCATGACTGTAACATAACATATATTTAATATTAAGAATATACATATGTATGTATGTGTGTATATAGAGTAACATATTTTTATACCCTTCACCACAGGTGGAAAGGGTATATATAAGTTTGTCATTCCGTGTGTAATTTCTACAATATTCATTTCCGACCCCATAAAGTATATATATTCTGGATCCTTATACATAGAGAAGTTGATTAAGCGATGTCCGTCTGTCCGTCTGTCCGTCTGTCCGTCTGTCCGTCTGTCCGTCTGTCCGTCTGTCCGTCTGTCCGTGTTAGTGTGGTAATGTCATTTGCCAAGGCATCAGAAGAGATACAAAAAATTTAAGCACACCAATCTGTCAGGCATAGTTTCGAAAATTTTGGTATTGCAATTCAGCAACATCGGATCATTCCTTTGGAGGCTACGGGCCAAAAACCACGCCCACCTATATTTTTTTTACGTTTTTTTTACGTTTTTTTTTTTAATTTTTTTCGGCTTTAATGATTCTGTTTTGCCTTTTTTTGTCAAATAAATATTAGAGTGTGACAGGTAGATCGCAAGGAGTGCATACAGATCTCGGGGGATCAATAACCCCCTGCGAGGGGCGATTTTTGTTTGTTTTTAGATTGGTTGGGTTTTTCTGCTTTGATTTGTATTAGAGACCTTAATAAAAAGCAATACGCATAGAGGTAGCCAATGGACCCACAGGGTACCTACTGACAAATAGGAGCAGTTAAAAGGGCCCCCCATGTGTCAATATGATGATTTTTTTTTTTTTTTTTGTAAGGATTTCTTTTTGCTTTAGTCTGACCATTCTAACTCAATATATTGGAGAAAGGTCCAAAATTTAACAAAAAAATTTCAATCAAATTTAAAAAAAAAAATTTTTAAAAAAATTTTTAAAAAAAAATTTTTTAAAAAAAATTTTTTTCAAAAATATTTACAAAAAAATTTACAAAGCATTTTCAAAAAGATATTTTACAGAAAAATATTAGAAAAAAAATTTTTTTAAAAAATTTTCCAAAAAATTTTCGAATAAAATTTTACAAAAAATTTTTAAAAAAATATTTTTACAAAAAATTTTTACACACAATTTTCGAAAAATTAAAACAAAAATTTCAATATTTCTTTGAAAATGAAAATCATGACTGTAACATAACATATATTTAATATTAAGAATATACATATGTATGTATGTGTGTATATAGAGTAACATATTTTTATACCCTTCACCACAGGTGGAAAGGGTATATATAAGTTTGTCATTCCGTGTGTAATTTCTACAATATTCATTTCCGACCCCATAAAGTATATATATTCTGGATCCTTATACATAGAGAAGTTGATTAAGCGATGTCCGTCTGTCCGTCTGTCCGTCTGTCCGTCTGTCCGTCTGTCCGTCTGTCCGTCTGTCCGTGTTAGTGTGGTAATGTCATTTGCCAAGGCATCAGAAGAGATACAAAAAATTTAAGCACACCAATCTGTCAGGCATAGTTTCGAAAATTTTGGTATTGCAATTCAGCAACATCGGATCATTCCTTTGGAGGCTACGGGCCAAAAACCACGCCCACCTATATTTTTTTTACGTTTTTTTTACGTTTTTTTTTAATTTTTTTCGGCTTTAATGATTCTGTTTTGCCTTTTTTTGTCAAATAAATATTAGAGTGTGACAGGTAGATCGCAAGGAGTGCATACAGATCTCGGGGGATCAATAACCCCCTGCGAGGGGCGATTTTTGTTTGTTTTTAGATTGGTTGGGTTTTTCTGCTTTGATTTGTATTAGAGACCTTAATAAAAAGCAATACGCATAGAGGTAGCCAATGGACCCACAGGGTACCTACTGACAAATAGGAGCAGTTAAAAGGGCCCCCCATGTGTCAATATGATGATTTTTTTTTTTTTTTTTGTAAGGATTTCTTTTTGCTTTAGTCTGACCATTCTAACTCAATATATTGGAGAAAGGTCCAAAATTTAACAAAAAAATTTCAATCAAATTTAAAAAAAAAAATTTTTAAAAAAATTTTTAAAAAAAAATTTTTTAAAAAAAATTTTTTTCAAAAATATTTACAAAAAAATTTACAAAGCATTTTCAAAAAGATATTTTACAGAAAAATATTAGAAAAAAAATTTTTTTAAAAAATTTTCCAAAAAATTTTCGAATAAAATTTTACAAAAAATTTTTAAAAAAATATTTTTACAAAAAATTTTTACACACAATTTTCGAAAAATTAAAACAAAAATTTCAATATTTCTTTGAAAATGAAAATCATGACTGTAACATAACATATATTTAATATTAAGAATATACATATGTATGTATGTGTGTATATAGAGTAACATATTTTTATACCCTTCACCACAGGTGGAAAGGGTATATATAAGTTTGTCATTCCGTGTGTAATTTCTACAATATTCATTTCCGACCCCATAAAGTATATATATTCTGGATCCTTATACATAGAGAAGTTGATTAAGCGATGTCCGTCTGTCCGTCTGTCCGTCTGTCCGTCTGTCCGTCTGTCCGTCTGTCCGTCTGTCCGTCTGTCCGTCTGTCCGTCTGTCCGTGTTAGTGTGGTAATGTCATTTGCCAAGGCATCAGAAGAGATACAAAAAATTTAAGCACACCAATCTGTCAGGCATAGTTTCGAAAATTTTGGTATTGCAATTCAGCAACATCGGATCATTCCTTTGGAGGCTACGGGCCAAAAACCACGCCCACCTATATTTTTTTTATGTTTTTTTTACGTTTTTTTTTAATTTTTTTCGGCTTTAATGATTCTGTTTTGCCTTTTTTTGTCAAATAAATATTAGAGTGTGACAGGTAGATCGCAAGGAGTGCATACAGATCTCGGGGGATCAATAACCCCCTGCGAGGGGCGATTTTTGTTTGTTTTTAGATTGGTAGGGTTTTTCTGCTTTGATTTGTATTAGAGACCTTAATAGAAAGCAATACGCATAGAGGTAGCCAATGGACCCACAGGGTACCCACTGACAAATAGGAGCAGTTAAAAGGGCCCCCCATGTGTCAATATGATGAAATTTTTTTTTTTAAGGATTTCTTTTTGCTTTAGTCTGACCATTCTAACTCAATAGATTGGAGAAAGGTCCAAAATTTAACAAAAAAATTTCAATCAAATTTAAAAAAAAAAAATTTAAAAAAAATTTTTTTAAAAAATTTTTTAAAAAAATTTTTTAATTTTTTTCAAAAATATTTACAAAAAAATTTACAAAGCATTTTCAAAAAGATATTTTACAGAAAAATATTAGAAAAAAAATTTTTTTAAAAAATTTTCCAAAAAATTTTCGAATAAAATTTTACAAAAAATTTTTAAAAAAATATTTTTACGAAAAATTTTTACACACAATTTTCGAAAAATTAAAACAAAAATTTCAATATTTCTTTGAAAATGATAATCATGACTGTAACATAACATATATTTAATATTAAGAATATACATATGTATGTATGTGTGTATATAGAGTAACATATTTTTATACCCTTCACCACAGGTGGAAAGGGTATATATAAGTTTGTCATTCCGTGTGTAATTTCTACAATATTCATTTCCGACCCCATAAAGTATATATATTCTGGATCCTTATACATAGAGAAGTTGATTAAGCGATGTCCGTCTGTCCGTCTGTCCGTCTGTCCGTCTGTCCGTGTTAGTGTGGTAATGTCATTTGCCAAGGCATCAGAAGAGATACAAAAAATTTAAGCACACCAATCTGTCAGGCATAGTTTCGAAAATTTTGGTATTGCAATTCAGCAACATCGGATCATTCCTTTGGAGGCTACGGGCCAAAAACCACGCCCACCTATATTTTTTTTACGTTTTTTTTACGTTTTTTTTTAATTTTTTTTCGGCTTTAATGATTCTGTTTTGCCTTTTTTTGTCAAATAAATATTAGAGTGTGACAGGTAGATCGCAAGGAGTGCATACAGATCTCGGGGGATCAATAACCCCCTGCGAGGGGCGATTTTTGTTTGTTTTTAGATTGGTAGGGTTTTTCTGCTTTGATTTGTATTAGAGACCTTAATAGAAAGCAATACGCATAGAGGTAGCCAATGGACCCACAGGGTACCCACTGACAAATAGGAGCAGTTAAAAGGGCCCCCCATGTGTCAATATGATGAAATTTTTTTTTTTTAAGGATTTCTTTTTGCTTTAGTCTGACCATTCTAACTCAATAGATTGGAGAAAGGTCCAAAATTTAACAAAAAAATTTCAATCAAATTTTTAAAAAAAAATTTAAAAAAAATTTTTTTAAAAAATTTTTTAAAAAAATTTTTTAATTTTTTTCAAAAATATTTACAAAAAAATTTACAAAGCATTTTCAAAAAGATATTTTACAGAAAAATATTAGAAAAAAAATTTTTTTAAAAAATTTTCCAAAAAATTTTCGAATAAAATTTTACAAAAAATTTTTAAAAAAATATTTTTACGAAAAATTTTTACACACAATTTTCGAAAAATTAAAACAAAAATTTCAATATTTCTTTGAAAATGAAAATCACGACTGTAACAT
>OX451215.1:116835071-116910866 GCA_949628195.1 Phasia obesa | reverse complement strand
GTCCGTCTGTCCGTGTTAGTGTGGTAATGTCATTTGCCAAGGCATCAGAAGAGATACAAAAAATTTAAGCACACCAATCTGTCAGGCATAGTTTCGAAAATTTTGGTATTGCAATTCAGCAACATCGGATCATTCCTTTGGAGGCTACGGGCCAAAAACCACGCCCACCTATATTTTTTTTATGTTTTTTTTACGTTTTTTTTTAATTTTTTTCGGCTTTAATGATTCTGTTTTGCCTTTTTTTGTCAAATAAATATTAGAGTGTGACAGGTAGATCGCAAGGAGTGCATACAGATCTCGGGGGATCAATAACCCCCTGCGAGGGGCGATTTTTGTTTGTTTTTAGATTGGTAGGGTTTTTCTGCTTTGATTTGTATTAGAGACCTTAATAGAAAGCAATACGCATAGAGGTAGCCAATGGACCCACAGGGTACCCACTGACAAATAGGAGCAGTTAAAAGGGCCCCCCATGTGTCAATATGATGAAATTTTTTTTTTTAAGGATTTCTTTTTGCTTTAGTCTGACCATTCTAACTCAATAGATTGGAGAAAGGTCCAAAATTTAACAAAAAAATTTCAATCAAATTTAAAAAAAAAAAATTTAAAAAAAATTTTTTTAAAAAATTTTTTAAAAAAATTTTTTAATTTTTTTCAAAAATATTTACAAAAAAATTTACAAAGCATTTTCAAAAAGATATTTTACAGAAAAATATTAGAAAAAAAATTTTTTTAAAAAATTTTCCAAAAAATTTTCGAATAAAATTTTACAAAAAATTTTTAAAAAAATATTTTTACGAAAAATTTTTACACACAATTTTCGAAAAATTAAAACAAAAATTTCAATATTTCTTTGAAAATGATAATCATGACTGTAACATAACATATATTTAATATTAAGAATATACATATGTATGTATGTGTGTATATAGAGTAACATATTTTTATACCCTTCACCACAGGTGGAAAGGGTATATATAAGTTTGTCATTCCGTGTGTAATTTCTACAATATTCATTTCCGACCCCATAAAGTATATATATTCTGGATCCTTATACATAGAGAAGTTGATTAAGCGATGTCCGTCTGTCCGTCTGTCCGTCTGTCCGTCTGTCCGTGTTAGTGTGGTAATGTCATTTGCCAAGGCATCAGAAGAGATACAAAAAATTTAAGCACACCAATCTGTCAGGCATAGTTTCGAAAATTTTGGTATTGCAATTCAGCAACATCGGATCATTCCTTTGGAGGCTACGGGCCAAAAACCACGCCCACCTATATTTTTTTTACGTTTTTTTTACGTTTTTTTTTAATTTTTTTTCGGCTTTAATGATTCTGTTTTGCCTTTTTTTGTCAAATAAATATTAGAGTGTGACAGGTAGATCGCAAGGAGTGCATACAGATCTCGGGGGATCAATAACCCCCTGCGAGGGGCGATTTTTGTTTGTTTTTAGATTGGTAGGGTTTTTCTGCTTTGATTTGTATTAGAGACCTTAATAGAAAGCAATACGCATAGAGGTAGCCAATGGACCCACAGGGTACCCACTGACAAATAGGAGCAGTTAAAAGGGCCCCCCATGTGTCAATATGATGAAATTTTTTTTTTTTAAGGATTTCTTTTTGCTTTAGTCTGACCATTCTAACTCAATAGATTGGAGAAAGGTCCAAAATTTAACAAAAAAATTTCAATCAAATTTTTAAAAAAAAAATTTAAAAAAAATTTTTTTAAAAAATTTTTTAAAAAAATTTTTTAATTTTTTTCAAAAATATTTACAAAAAAATTTACAAAGCATTTTCAAAAAGATATTTTACAGAAAAATATTAGAAAAAAAATTTTTTTAAAAAATTTTCCAAAAAATTTTCGAATAAAATTTTACAAAAAATTTTTAAAAAAATATTTTTACGAAAAATTTTTACACACAATTTTCGAAAAATTAAAACAAAAATTTCAATATTTCTTTGAAAATGAAAATCACGACTGTAACATAACATATATTTAATATTAAGAATATACATATGTATGTATGTGTGTATATAGAGTAACATATTTTTATACCCTTCACCACAGGTGGAAAGGGTATATATAAGTTTGTCATTCCGTGTGTAATTTCTACAATATTCATTTCCGACCCCATAAAGTATATATATTCTGGATCCTTATACATAGAGAAGTTGATTAAGCGATGTCCGTCTGTCCGTCTGTCCGTCTGTCCGTCTGTCCGTCTGTCCGTCTGTCCGTCTGTCCGTGTTAGTGTGGTAATGTCATTTGCCAAGGCATCAGAAGAGATACAAAAAATTTAAGCACACCAATCTGTCAGGCATAGTTTCGAAAATTTTGGTATTGCAATTCAGCAACATCGGATCATTCCTTTGGAGGCTACGGGCCAAAAACCACGCCCACCTATATTTTTTTTACGTTTTTTTTACGTTTTTTTTTTAATTTTTTTCGGCTTTAATGATTCTGTTTTGCCTTTTTTTGTCAAATAAATATTAGAGTGTGACAGGTAGATCGCAAGGAGTGCATACAGATCTCGGGGGATCAATAACCCCCTGCGAGGGGCGATTTTTGTTTGTTTTTAGATTGGTTGGGTTTTTCTGCTTTGATTTGTATTAGAGACCTTAATAAAAAGCAATACGCATAGAGGTAGCCAATGGACCCACAGGGTACCTACTGACAAATAGGAGCAGTTAAAAGGGCCCCCCATGTGTCAATATGATGATTTTTTTTTTTTTTTTTGTAAGGATTTCTTTTTGCTTTAGTCTGACCATTCTAACTCAATATATTGGAGAAAGGTCCAAAATTTAACAAAAAAATTTCAATCAAATTTAAAAAAAAAAATTTTTAAAAAAATTTTTAAAAAAAAATTTTTTAAAAAAAATTTTTTTCAAAAATATTTACAAAAAAATTTACAAAGCATTTTCAAAAAGATATTTTACAGAAAAATATTAGAAAAAAAATTTTTTTAAAAAATTTTCCAAAAAATTTTCGAATAAAATTTTACAAAAAATTTTTAAAAAAATATTTTTACAAAAAATTTTTACACACAATTTTCGAAAAATTAAAACAAAAATTTCAATATTTCTTTGAAAATGAAAATCATGACTGTAACATAACATATATTTAATATTAAGAATATACATATGTATGTATGTGTGTATATAGAGTAACATATTTTTATACCCTTCACCACAGGTGGAAAGGGTATATATAAGTTTGTCATTCCGTGTGTAATTTCTACAATATTCATTTCCGACCCCATAAAGTATATATATTCTGGATCCTTATACATAGAGAAGTTGATTAAGCGATGTCCGTCTGTCCGTCTGTCCGTCTGTCCGTCTGTCCGTCTGTCCGTCTGTCCGTCTGTCCGTGTTAGTGTGGTAATGTCATTTGCCAAGGCATCAGAAGAGATACAAAAAATTTAAGCACACCAATCTGTCAGGCATAGTTTCGAAAATTTTGGTATTGCAATTCAGCAACATCGGATCATTCCTTTGGAGGCTACGGGCCAAAAACCACGCCCACCTATATTTTTTTTACGTTTTTTTTACGTTTTTTTTTAATTTTTTTCGGCTTTAATGATTCTGTTTTGCCTTTTTTTGTCAAATAAATATTAGAGTGTGACAGGTAGATCGCAAGGAGTGCATACAGATCTCGGGGGATCAATAACCCCCTGCGAGGGGCGATTTTTGTTTGTTTTTAGATTGGTTGGGTTTTTCTGCTTTGATTTGTATTAGAGACCTTAATAAAAAGCAATACGCATAGAGGTAGCCAATGGACCCACAGGGTACCTACTGACAAATAGGAGCAGTTAAAAGGGCCCCCCATGTGTCAATATGATGATTTTTTTTTTTTTTTTTGTAAGGATTTCTTTTTGCTTTAGTCTGACCATTCTAACTCAATATATTGGAGAAAGGTCCAAAATTTAACAAAAAAATTTCAATCAAATTTAAAAAAAAAAATTTTTAAAAAAATTTTTAAAAAAAAATTTTTTAAAAAAAATTTTTTTCAAAAATATTTACAAAAAAATTTACAAAGCATTTTCAAAAAGATATTTTACAGAAAAATATTAGAAAAAAAATTTTTTTAAAAAATTTTCCAAAAAATTTTCGAATAAAATTTTACAAAAAATTTTTAAAAAAATATTTTTACAAAAAATTTTTACACACAATTTTCGAAAAATTAAAACAAAAATTTCAATATTTCTTTGAAAATGAAAATCATGACTGTAACATAACATATATTTAATATTAAGAATATACATATGTATGTATGTGTGTATATAGAGTAACATATTTTTTTAAATGCGTTTGATTTTTTTTTTTTTAAATGCGATTGATTTAAAATAGATGAGATCTTTGTTTAAAACCTAGGTGCATTAAACACATAGACATCATCAGGATACCGGGTAAAAACTGCCAAAAATAAAATACACACGTTTATAGGTAAACGTTTTTTTTTTTGAAGCCAGTATAGCTACATGGCTACACGACCACCGTTGTGGATGTCGTCAACTTAGGCTAATTTCTATTTTATTCAACAAAAGAAAATGTCACAAATTACATTATTATTGTAAATTACAAATTCATATACAAACAAAAAGTTTTGGAGGAGATATTTAAAAGTTTTTGAAAAAGTTATTTAATTTTATAAAAGCAAAATAAGTATTTCTACAACAATGTCAGAGTTTACGATGTAGCGTCGGCTTCAATATCATTAAGTAGCTGACAACACGGCGACAATTGTAGCAAACGGAATTTGTTTTCATTTGTCTTCTATTTCTTTAACTCATGAATAATGATTTTTTCTTATACGACTTTATTTAAATAAAGAGTCAACAATATGGATAATGCTGTACATGTCTGTATAAATAAAATCACCGTGGTGAAGGGTATAGAAGATTCGGCACGGCCGAATATAGCACTTTTACTTGTTATACCCTTCACCACAGGTGGAAAGGGTATATATAAGTTTGTCATTCCGTGTGTAATTTCTACAATATTCATTTCCGACCCCATAAAGTATATATATTCTGGATCCTTATACATAGAGAAGTTGATTAAGCGATGTCCGTCTGTCCGTCTGTCCGTCTGTCCGTCTGTCCGTCTGTCCGTCTGTCCGTCTGTCCGTCTGTCCGTCTGTCCGTCTGTCCGTGTTAGTGTGGTAATGTCATTTGCCAAGGCATCAGAAGAGATACAAAAAATTTAAGCACACCAATCTGTCAGGCATAGTTTCGAAAATTTTGGTATTGCAATTCAGCAACATCGGATCATTCCTTTGGAGGCTACGGGCCAAAAACCACGCCCACCTATATTTTTTTTATGTTTTTTTTACGTTTTTTTTTAATTTTTTTCGGCTTTAATGATTCTGTTTTGCCTTTTTTTGTCAAATAAATATTAGAGTGTGACAGGTAGATCGCAAGGAGTGCATACAGATCTCGGGGGATCAATAACCCCCTGCGAGGGGCGATTTTTGTTTGTTTTTAGATTGGTAGGGTTTTTCTGCTTTGATTTGTATTAGAGACCTTAATAGAAAGCAATACGCATAGAGGTAGCCAATGGACCCACAGGGTACCCACTGACAAATAGGAGCAGTTAAAAGGGCCCCCCATGTGTCAATATGATGAAATTTTTTTTTTTAAGGATTTCTTTTTGCTTTAGTCTGACCATTCTAACTCAATAGATTGGAGAAAGGTCCAAAATTTAACAAAAAAATTTCAATCAAATTTAAAAAAAAAAAATTTAAAAAAAATTTTTTTAAAAAATTTTTTAAAAAAATTTTTTAATTTTTTTCAAAAATATTTACAAAAAAATTTACAAAGCATTTTCAAAAAGATATTTTACAGAAAAATATTAGAAAAAAAATTTTTTTAAAAAATTTTCCAAAAAATTTTCGAATAAAATTTTACAAAAAATTTTTAAAAAAATATTTTTACGAAAAATTTTTACACACAATTTTCGAAAAATTAAAACAAAAATTTCAATATTTCTTTGAAAATGATAATCATGACTGTAACATAACATATATTTAATATTAAGAATATACATATGTATGTATGTGTGTATATAGAGTAACATATTTTTATACCCTTCACCACAGGTGGAAAGGGTATATATAAGTTTGTCATTCCGTGTGTAATTTCTACAATATTCATTTCCGACCCCATAAAGTATATATATTCTGGATCCTTATACATAGAGAAGTTGATTAAGCGATGTCCGTCTGTCCGTCTGTCCGTCTGTCCGTCTGTCCGTGTTAGTGTGGTAATGTCATTTGCCAAGGCATCAGAAGAGATACAAAAAATTTAAGCACACCAATCTGTCAGGCATAGTTTCGAAAATTTTGGTATTGCAATTCAGCAACATCGGATCATTCCTTTGGAGGCTACGGGCCAAAAACCACGCCCACCTATATTTTTTTTACGTTTTTTTTACGTTTTTTTTTAATTTTTTTTCGGCTTTAATGATTCTGTTTTGCCTTTTTTTGTCAAATAAATATTAGAGTGTGACAGGTAGATCGCAAGGAGTGCATACAGATCTCGGGGGATCAATAACCCCCTGCGAGGGGCGATTTTTGTTTGTTTTTAGATTGGTAGGGTTTTTCTGCTTTGATTTGTATTAGAGACCTTAATAGAAAGCAATACGCATAGAGGTAGCCAATGGACCCACAGGGTACCCACTGACAAATAGGAGCAGTTAAAAGGGCCCCCCATGTGTCAATATGATGAAATTTTTTTTTTTTAAGGATTTCTTTTTGCTTTAGTCTGACCATTCTAACTCAATAGATTGGAGAAAGGTCCAAAATTTAACAAAAAAATTTCAATCAAATTTTTAAAAAAAAAATTTAAAAAAAATTTTTTTAAAAAATTTTTTAAAAAAATTTTTTAATTTTTTTCAAAAATATTTACAAAAAAATTTACAAAGCATTTTCAAAAAGATATTTTACAGAAAAATATTAGAAAAAAAATTTTTTTAAAAAATTTTCCAAAAAATTTTCGAATAAAATTTTACAAAAAATTTTTAAAAAAATATTTTTACGAAAAATTTTTACACACAATTTTCGAAAAATTAAAACAAAAATTTCAATATTTCTTTGAAAATGAAAATCACGACTGTAACATAACATATATTTAATATTAAGAATATACATATGTATGTATGTGTGTATATAGAGTAACATATTTTTATACCCTTCACCACAGGTGGAAAGGGTATATATAAGTTTGTCATTCCGTGTGTAATTTCTACAATATTCATTTCCGACCCCATAAAGTATATATATTCTGGATCCTTATACATAGAGAAGTTGATTAAGCGATGTCCGTCTGTCCGTCTGTCCGTGTTAGTGTGGTAATGTCATTTGCCAAGGCATCAGAAGAGATACAAAAAATTTAAGCACACCAATCTGTCAGGCATAGTTTCGAAAATTTTGGTATTGCAATTCAGCAACATCGGATCATTCCTTTGGAGGCTACGGGCCAAAAACCACGCCCACCTATATTTTTTTACGTTTTTTTTACGTTTTTTTTTAATTTTTTTCGGCTTTAATGATTCTGTTTTGCCTTTTTTTGTCAAATAAATATTAGAGTGTGACAGGTAGATCGCAAGGAGTGCATACAGATCTCGGGGGATCAATAACCCCCTGCGAGGGGCGATTTTTGTTTGTTTTTAGATTGGTAGGGTTTTTCTGCTTTGATTTGTATTAGAGACCTTAATAGAAAGCAATACGCATAGAGGTAGCCAATGGACCCACAGGGTACCCACTGACAAATAGGAGCAGTTAAAAGGGCCCCCCATGTGTCAATATGATGAAATTTTTTTTTTTTAAGGATTTCTTTTTGCTTTAGTCTGACCATTCTAACTCAATAGATTGGAGAAAGGTCCAAAATTTAACAAAAAAATTTCAATCAAATTTTTAAAAAAAAAATTTAAAAAAAATTTTTTTAAAAAATTTTTTAAAAAAATTTTTTAATTTTTTTCAAAAATATTTACAAAAAAATTTACAAAGCATTTTCAAAAAGATATTTTACAGAAAAATATTAGAAAAAAAATTTTTTTAAAAAATTTTCCAAAAAATTTTCGAATAAAATTTTACAAAAAATTTTTAAAAAAATATTTTTACGAAAAATTTTTACACACAATTTTCGAAAAATTAAAACAAAAATTTCAATATTTCTTTGAAAATGAAAATCATGACTGTAACATAACATATATTTAATATTAAGAATATACATATGTATGTATGTGTGTATATAGAGTAACATATTTTTATACCCTTCACCACAGGTGGAAAGGGTATATATAAGTTTGTCATTCCGTGTGTAATTTCTACAATATTCATTTCCGACCCCATAAAGTATATATATTCTGGATCCTTATACATAGAGAAGTTGATTAAGCGATGTCCGTCTGTCCGTCTGTCCGTCTGTCCGTCTGTCCGTCTGTCCGTCTGTCCGTCTGTCCGTGTTAGTGTGGTAATGTCATTTGCCAAGGCATCAGAAGAGATACAAAAAATTTAAGCACACCAATCTGTCAGGCATAGTTTCGAAAATTTTGGTATTGCAATTCAGCAACATCGGATCATTCCTTTGGAGGCTACGGGCCAAAAACCACGCCCACCTATATTTTTTTTACGTTTTTTTTACGTTTTTTTTTTAATTTTTTTCGGCTTTAATGATTCTGTTTTGCCTTTTTTTGTCAAATAAATATTAGAGTGTGACAGGTAGATCGCAAGGAGTGCATACAGATCTCGGGGGATCAATAACCCCCTGCGAGGGGCGATTTTTGTTTGTTTTTAGATTGGTTGGGTTTTTCTGCTTTGATTTGTATTAGAGACCTTAATAAAAAGCAATACGCATAGAGGTAGCCAATGGACCCACAGGGTACCTACTGACAAATAGGAGCAGTTAAAAGGGCCCCCCATGTGTCAATATGATGATTTTTTTTTTTTTTTTTGTAAGGATTTCTTTTTGCTTTAGTCTGACCATTCTAACTCAATATATTGGAGAAAGGTCCAAAATTTAACAAAAAAATTTCAATCAAATTTAAAAAAAAAAATTTTTAAAAAAATTTTTAAAAAAAAATTTTTTAAAAAAAATTTTTTTCAAAAATATTTACAAAAAAATTTACAAAGCATTTTCAAAAAGATATTTTACAGAAAAATATTAGAAAAAAAATTTTTTTAAAAAATTTTCCAAAAAATTTTCGAATAAAATTTTACAAAAAATTTTTAAAAAAATATTTTTACAAAAAATTTTTACACACAATTTTCGAAAAATTAAAACAAAAATTTCAATATTTCTTTGAAAATGAAAATCATGACTGTAACATAACATATATTTAATATTAAGAATATACATATGTATGTATGTGTGTATATAGAGTAACATATTTTTATACCCTTCACCACAGGTGGAAAGGGTATATATAAGTTTGTCATTCCGTGTGTAATTTCTACAATATTCATTTCCGACCCCATAAAGTATATATATTCTGGATCCTTATACATAGAGAAGTTGATTAAGCGATGTCCGTCTGTCCGTCTGTCCGTCTGTCCGTCTGTCCGTCTGTCCGTCTGTCCGTCTGTCCGTCTGTCCGTGTTAGTGTGGTAATGTCATTTGCCAAGGCATCAGAAGAGATACAAAAAATTTAAGCACACCAATCTGTCAGGCATAGTTTCGAAAATTTTGGTATTGCAATTCAGCAACATCGGATCATTCCTTTGGAGGCTACGGGCCAAAAACCACGCCCACCTATATTTTTTTTACGTTTTTTTTACGTTTTTTTTTAATTTTTTTCGGCTTTAATGATTCTGTTTTGCCTTTTTTTGTCAAATAAATATTAGAGTGTGACAGGTAGATCGCAAGGAGTGCATACAGATCTCGGGGGATCAATAACCCCCTGCGAGGGGCGATTTTTGTTTGTTTTTAGATTGGTTGGGTTTTTCTGCTTTGATTTGTATTAGAGACCTTAATAAAAAGCAATACGCATAGAGGTAGCCAATGGACCCACAGGGTACCTACTGACAAATAGGAGCAGTTAAAAGGGCCCCCCATGTGTCAATATGATGATTTTTTTTTTTTTTTTTGTAAGGATTTCTTTTTGCTTTAGTCTGACCATTCTAACTCAATATATTGGAGAAAGGTCCAAAATTTAACAAAAAAATTTCAATCAAATTTAAAAAAAAAAATTTTTAAAAAAATTTTTAAAAAAAAATTTTTTAAAAAAAATTTTTTTCAAAAATATTTACAAAAAAATTTACAAAGCATTTTCAAAAAGATATTTTACAGAAAAATATTAGAAAAAAAATTTTTTTAAAAAATTTTCCAAAAAATTTTCGAATAAAATTTTACAAAAAATTTTTAAAAAAATATTTTTACAAAAAATTTTTACACACAATTTTCGAAAAATTAAAACAAAAATTTCAATATTTCTTTGAAAATGAAAATCATGACTGTAACATAACATATATTTAATATTAAGAATATACATATGTATGTATGTGTGTATATAGAGTAACATATTTTTTTAAATGCGTTTGATTTTTTTTTTTTTAAATGCGATTGATTTAAAATAGATGAGATCTTTGTTTAAAACCTAGGTGCATTAAACACATAGACATCATCAGGATACCGGGTAAAAACTGCCAAAAATAAAATACACACGTTTATAGGTAAACGTTTTTTTTTTTGAAGCCAGTATAGCTACATGGCTACACGACCACCGTTGTGGATGTCGTCAACTTAGGCTAATTTCTATTTTATTCAACAAAAGAAAATGTCACAAATTACATTATTATTGTAAATTACAAATTCATATACAAACAAAAAGTTTTGGAGGAGATATTTAAAAGTTTTTGAAAAAGTTATTTAATTTTATAAAAGCAAAATAAGTATTTCTACAACAATGTCAGAGTTTACGATGTAGCGTCGGCTTCAATATCATTAAGTAGCTGACAACACGGCGACAATTGTAGCAAACGGAATTTGTTTTCATTTGTCTTCTATTTCTTTAACTCATGAATAATGATTTTTTCTTATACGACTTTATTTAAATAAAGAGTCAACAATATGGATAATGCTGTACATGTCTGTATAAATAAAATCACCGTGGTGAAGGGTATAGAAGATTCGGCACGGCCGAATATAGCACTTTTACTTGTTTTAAATGCGTTTGATTTTTTTTTTTTTAAATGCGATTGATTTAAAATAGATGAGATCTTTGTTTAAAACCTAGGTGCATTAAACACATAGACATCATCAGGATACCGGGTAAAAACTGCCAAAAATAAAATACACACGTTTATAGGTAAACGTTTTTTTTTTTGAAGCCAGTATAGCTACATGGCTACACGACCACCGTTGTGGATGTCGTCAACTTAGGCTAATTTCTATTTTATTCAACAAAAGAAAATGTCACAAATTACATTATTATTGTAAATTACAAATTCATATACAAACAAAAAGTTTTGGAGGAGATATTTAAAAGTTTTTGAAAAAGTTATTTAATTTTATAAAAGCAAAATAAGTATTTCTACAACAATGTCAGAGTTTACGATGTAGCGTCGGCTTCAATATCATTAAGTAGCTGACAACACGGCGACAATTGTAGCAAACGGAATTTGTTTTCATTTGTCTTCTATTTCTTTAACTCATGAATAATGATTTTTTCTTATACGACTTTATTTAAATAAAGAGTCAACAATATGGATAATGCTGTACATGTCTGTATAAATAAAATCACCGTGGTGAAGGGTATAGAAGATTCGGCACGGCCGAATATAGCACTTTTACTTGTTTTAAATGCGTTTGATTTTTTTTTTTTTAAATGCGATTGATTTAAAATAGATGAGATCTTTGTTTAAAACCTAGGTGCATTAAACACATAGACATCATCAGGATACCGGGTAAAAACTGCCAAAAATAAAATACACACGTTTATAGGTAAACGTTTTTTTTTTTGAAGCCAGTATAGCTACATGGCTACACGACCACCGTTGTGGATGTCGTCAACTTAGGCTAATTTCTATTTTATTCAACAAAAGAAAATGTCACAAATTACATTATTATTGTAAATTACAAATTCATATACAAACAAAAAGTTTTGGAGGAGATATTTAAAAGTTTTTGAAAAAGTTATTTAATTTTATAAAAGCAAAATAAGTATTTCTACAACAATGTCAGAGTTTACGATGTAGCGTCGGCTTCAATATCATTAAGTAGCTGACAACACGGCGACAATTGTAGCAAACGGAATTTGTTTTCATTTGTCTTCTATTTCTTTAACTCATGAATAATGATTTTTTCTTATACGACTTTATTTAAATAAAGAGTCAACAATATGGATAATGCTGTACATGTCTGTATAAATAAAATCACCGTGGTGAAGGGTATAGAAGATTCGGCACGGCCGAATATAGCACTTTTACTTGTTTTAAATGCGTTTGATTTTTTTTTAAATGCGATTGTTTTAAAATAGATGAGATCTTTGTTTAAAACCTAGGTTCATTAAACACATAGACATCATCAGGATACCGGGTAAAAACTGCCAAAAATAAAATACACACGTTTATAGGTAAACGTTTTTTTTTGAAGCCAGTATAGCTACATGGCTACACGACCACCGTTGTGGATGTCGTCAACTTAGGCCAATTTCTATTTTATTCAACAAAAGAAAATGTCACAAATTACATTATTATTGTAAATTACAAATTCACATACAAACAAAAAGTTTCGGAGGAGATATTTATAAGTTTTTGAAAAAGTTATTTAATTTTATAAAAGAAAAATAAGTATTTCTACAACAATGTCAGAGTTTACGATGTAGCGTCGGCTTCAATATCATTAAGTAGCTGACAACACGGCGACAATTGTAGCAAACGGAATTTGTTTTCATTTGTCTTCTATTTCTTTAACTCATGAATAATGATTTTTTCTTATACGATTTTATTTAAATAAAGAGTCAACAATATGGATAATGCTGTACATGTCTGTATAAATAAAATCACCGTGGTGAAGGGTATAGAAGATTCGGCACGGCCGAATATAGCACTTTTACTTGTTTTAAATGCGTTTGATTTTTTTTAAATGCGTTTGATTTTTTTTTAAATGCGATTGATTTAAAATAGATGAGGTCTTTGTTTAAAACCTAGGTGCATTAAACACATAGACATCATCAGGATACCGGGTAAAAAGTGCCAAAAATAAAATACACACGTTTATAGGTAAACGTTTTTTTTTTTTTAAGCCAGTATAGCTACATGGCTACACGACCACCGTTGTGGATGTCGTCAACTTAGGCTAATTTCTATTTTATTCAACAAAAGAAAATGTCACAAATTACATTATTATTGTAAATTACAAATTCATATACAAACAAAAAGTTTTGGAGGAGATATTTATAAGTTTTTGAAAAAGTTATTTAATTTTATAAAAGCAAAATAAGTATTTCTACAACAATGTCAGAGTTTACGATGTAGCGTCGGCTTCAATATCATTAAGTAGCTGACAACACGGCGACAATTGTAGCAAACGGAATTTGTTTTCATTTGTCTTCTATTTCTTTAACTCATGAATAATGATTTTTTCTTATACGACTTTATTTAAATAAAGAGTCAACAATATGGATAATGCTGTACATGTCTGTATAAATAAAATCACCGTGGTGAAGGGTATAGAAGATTCGGCACGGCCGAATATAGCACTTTTACTTGTTTTAAATGCGTTTGATTTTTATACCCTTCACCACAGGTGGAAAGGGTATATATAAGTTTGTCATTCCGTGTGTAATTTCTACAATATTCATTTCCGACCCCATAAAGTATATATATTCTGGATCCTTATACATAGAGAAGTTGATTAAGCGATGTCCGTCTGTCCGTCTGTCCGTCTGTCCGTCTGTCCGTCTGTCCGTCTGTCCGTGTTAGTGTGGTAATGTCATTTGCCAAGGCATCAGAAGAGATACAAAAAATTTAAGCACACCAATCTGTCAGGCATAGTTTCGAAAATTTTGGTATTGCAATTCAGCAACATCGGATCATTCCTTTGGAGGCTACGGGCCAAAAACCACGCCCACCTATATTTTTTTTACGTTTTTTTTACGTTTTTTTTAAATTTTTTTCGGCTTTAATGATTCTGTTTTGCCTTTTTTTGTCAAATAAATATTAGAGTGTGACAGGTAGATCGCAAGGAGTGCATACAGATCTCGGGGGATCAATAACCCCCTGCGAGGGGCGATTTTTGTTTGTTTTTAGATTGGTTGGGTTTTTCTGCTTTGATTTGTATTAGAGACCTTAATAAAAAGCAATACGCATAGAGGTAGCCAATGGACCCACAGGGTACCTACTGACAAATAGGAGCAGTTAAAAGGGCCCCCCATGTGTCAATATGATGATTTTTTTTTTTTTTTTTGTAAGGATTTCTTTTTGCTTTAGTCTGACCATTCTAACTCAATATATTGGAGAAAGGTCCAAAATTTAACAAAAAAATTTCAATCAAATTTAAAAAAAAAAATTTTTAAAAAAATTTTTAAAAAAAAATTTTTAAAAAAAAATTTTTTTCAAAAATATTTACAAAAAAATTTACAAAGCATTTTCAAAAAGATATTTTACAGAAAAATATTAGAAAAAAAATTTTTTTAAAAAATTTTCCAAAAAATTTTCGAATAAAATTTTACAAAAAATTTTTAAAAAAATATTTTTACAAAAAATTTTTACACACAATTTTCGAAAAATTAAAACAAAAATTTCAATATTTCTTTGAAAATGAAAATCATGACTGTAACATAACATATATTTAATATTAAGAATATACATATGTATGTATGTGTGTATATAGAGTAACATATTTTTATACCCTTCACCACAGGTGGAAAGGGTATATATAAGTTTGTCATTCCGTGTGTAATTTCTACAATATTCATTTCCGACCCCATAAAGTATATATATTCTGGATCCTTATACATAGAGAAGTTGATTAAGCGATGTCCGTCTGTCCGTCTGTCCGTCTGTCCGTCTGTCCGTGTTAGTGTGGTAATGTCATTTGCCAAGGCATCAGAAGAGATACAAAAAATTTAAGCACACCAATCTGTCAGGCATAGTTTCGAAAATTTTGGTATTGCAATTCAGCAACATCGGATCATTCCTTTGGAGGCTACGGGCCAAAAACCACGCCCACCTATATTTTTTTTACGTTTTTTTTACGTTTTTTTTTAATTTTTTTCGGCTTTAATGATTCTGTTTTGCCTTTTTTTGTCAAATAAATATTAGAGTGTGACAGGTAGATCGCAAGGAGTGCATACAGATCTCGGGGGATCAATAACCCCCTGCGAGGGGCGATTTTTGTTTGTTTTTAGATTGGTTGGGTTTTTCTGCTTTGATTTGTATTAGAGACCTTAATAAAAAGCAATACGCATAGAGGTAGCCAATGGACCCACAGGGTACCTACTGACAAATAGGAGCAGTTAAAAGGGCCCCCCATGTGTCAATATGATGATTTTTTTTTTTTTTTTGTAAGGATTTCTTTTTGCTTTAGTCTGACCATTCTAACTCAATATATTGGAGAAAGGTCCAAAATTTAACAAAAAAATTTCAATCAAATTTAAAAAAAAAAATTTTTAAAAAAATTTTTAAAAAAAAATTTTTTAAAAAAAATTTTTTTCAAAAATATTTACAAAAAAATTTACAAAGCATTTTCAAAAAGATATTTTACAGAAAAATATTAGAAAAAAAATTTTTTTAAAAAATTTTCCAAAAAATTTTCGAATAAAATTTTACAAAAAATTTTTAAAAAAATATTTTTACAAAAAATTTTTACACACAATTTTCGAAAAATTAAAACAAAAATTTCAATATTTCTTTGAAAATGAAAATCATGACTGTAACATAACATATATTTAATATTAAGAATATACATATGTATGTATGTGTGTATATAGAGTAACATATTTTTATACCCTTCACCACAGGTGGAAAGGGTATATATAAGTTTGTCATTCCGTGTGTAATTTCTACAATATTCATTTCCGACCCCATAAAGTATATATATTCTGGATCCTTATACATAGAGAAGTTGATTAAGCGATGTCCGTCTGTCCGTCTGTCCGTCTGTCCGTCTGTCCGTCTGTCCGTCTGTCCGTCTGTCCGTGTTAGTGTGGTAATGTCATTTGCCAAGGCATCAGAAGAGATACAAAAAATTTAAGCACACCAATCTGTCAGGCATAGTTTCGAAAATTTTGGTATTGCAATTCAGCAACATCGGATCATTCCTTTGGAGGCTACGGGCCAAAAACCACGCCCACCTATATTTTTTTTACGTTTTTTTTACGTTTTTTTTTAATTTTTTTCGGCTTTAATGATTCTGTTTTGCCTTTTTTTGTCAAATAAATATTAGAGTGTGACAGGTAGATCGCAAGGAGTGCATACAGATCTCGGGGGATCAATAACCCCCTGCGAGGGGCGATTTTTGTTTGTTTTTAGATTGGTTGGGTTTTTCTGCTTTGATTTGTATTAGAGACCTTAATAAAAAGCAATACGCATAGAGGTAGCCAATGGACCCACAGGGTACCTACTGACAAATAGGAGCAGTTAAAAGGGCCCCCCATGTGTCAATATGATGATTTTTTTTTTTTTTTTGTAAGGATTTCTTTTTGCTTTAGTCTGACCATTCTAACTCAATATATTGGAGAAAGGTCCAAAATTTAACAAAAAAATTTCAATCAAATTTAAAAAAAAAAATTTTTAAAAAAATTTTTAAAAAAAAATTTTTTAAAAAAAATTTTTTTCAAAAATATTTACAAAAAAATTTACAAAGCATTTTCAAAAAGATATTTTACAGAAAAATATTAGAAAAAAAATTTTTTTAAAAAATTTTCCAAAAAATTTTCGAATAAAATTTTACAAAAAATTTTTAAAAAAATATTTTTACAAAAAATTTTTACACACAATTTTCGAAAAATTAAAACAAAAATTTCAATATTTCTTTGAAAATGAAAATCATGACTGTAACATAACATATATTTAATATTAAGAATATACATATGTATGTATGTGTGTATATAGAGTAACATATTTTTATACCCTTCACCACAGGTGGAAAGGGTATATATAAGTTTGTCATTCCGTGTGTAATTTCTACAATATTCATTTCCGACCCCATAAAGTATATATATTCTGGATCCTTATACATAGAGAAGTTGATTAAGCGATGTCCGTCTGTCCGTCTGTCCGTCTGTCCGTCTGTCCGTCTGTCCGTCTGTCCGTCTGTCCGTCTGTCCGTCTGTCCGTGTTAGTGTGGTAATGTCATTTGCCAAGGCATCAGAAGAGATACAAAAAATTTAAGCACACCAATCTGTCAGGCATAGTTTCGAAAATTTTGGTATTGCAATTCAGCAACATCGGATCATTCCTTTGGAGGCTACGGGCCAAAAACCACGCCCACCTATATTTTTTTTACGTTTTTTTTACGTTTTTTTTTAATTTTTTTCGGCTTTAATGATTCTGTTTTGCCTTTTTTTGTCAAATAAATATTAGAGTGTGACAGGTAGATCGCAAGGAGTGCATACAGATCTCGGGGGATCAATAACCCCCTGCGAGGGGCGATTTTTGTTTGTTTTTAGATTGGTTGGGTTTTTCTGCTTTGATTTGTATTAGAGACCTTAATAAAAAGCAATACGCATAGAGGTAGCCAATGGACCCACAGGGTACCTACTGACAAATAGGAGCAGTTAAAAGGGCCCCCCATGTGTCAATATGATGATTTTTTTTTTTTTTTTGTAAGGATTTCTTTTTGCTTTAGTCTGACCATTCTAACTCAATATATTGGAGAAAGGTCCAAAATTTAACAAAAAAATTTCAATCAAATTTAAAAAAAAAAATTTTTAAAAAAATTTTTAAAAAAAAATATGTATGTATGTGTGTATATAGAGTAACATATTTTTATACCCTTCACCACAGGTGGAAAGGGTATATATAAGTTTGTCATTCCGTGTGTAATTTCTACAATATTCATTTCCGACCCCATAAAGTATATATATTCTGGATCCTTATACATAGAGAAGTTGATTAAGCGATGTCCGTCTGTCCGTCTGTCCGTCTGTCCGTCTGTCCGTCTGTCCGTCTGTCCGTCTGTCCGTGTTAGTGTGGTAATGTCATTTGCCAAGGCATCAGAAGAGATACAAAAAATTTAAGCACACCAATCTGTCAGGCATAGTTTCGAAAATTTTGGTATTGCAATTCAGCAACATCGGATCATTCCTTTGGAGGCTACGGGCCAAAAACCACGCCCACCTATATTTTTTTTACGTTTTTTTTACGTTTTTTTTTAATTTTTTTCGGCTTTAATGATTCTGTTTTGCCTTTTTTTGTCAAATAAATATTAGAGTGTGACAGGTAGATCGCAAGGAGTGCATACAGATCTCGGGGGATCAATAACCCCCTGCGAGGGGCGATTTTTGTTTGTTTTTAGATTGGTTGGGTTTTTCTGCTTTGATTTGTATTAGAGACCTTAATAAAAAGCAATACGCATAGAGGTAGCCAATGGACCCACAGGGTACCTACTGACAAATAGGAGCAGTTAAAAGGGCCCCCCATGTGTCAATATGATGATTTTTTTTTTTTTTTTGTAAGGATTTCTTTTTGCTTTAGTCTGACCATTCTAACTCAATATATTGGAGAAAGGTCCAAAATTTAACAAAAAAATTTCAATCAAATTTAAAAAAAAAAATTTTTAAAAAAATTTTTAAAAAAAAATTTTTTAAAAAAAATTTTTTTCAAAAATATTTACAAAAAAATTTACAAAGCATTTTCAAAAAGATATTTTACAGAAAAATATTAGAAAAAAAATTTTTTTAAAAAATTTTCCAAAAAATTTTCGAATAAAATTTTACAAAAAATTTTTAAAAAAATATTTTTACGAAAAATTTTTACACACAATTTTCGAAAAATTAAAACAAAAATTTCAATATTTCTTTGAAAATGAAAATCACGACTGTAACATAACATATATTTAATATTAAGAATATACATATGTATGTATGTGTGTATATAGAGTAACATATTTTTATACCCTTCACCACAGGTGGAAAGGGTATATATAAGTTTGTCATTCCGTGTGTAATTTCTACAATATTCATTTCCGACCCCATAAAGTATATATATTCTGGATCCTTATACATAGAGAAGTTGATTAAGCGATGTCCGTCTGTCCGTCTGTCCGTCTGTCCGTGTTAGTGTGGTAATGTCATTTGCCAAGGCATCAGAAGAGATACAAAAAATTTAAGCACACCAATCTGTCAGGCATAGTTTCGAAAATTTTGGTATTGCAATTCAGCAACATCGGATCATTCCTTTGGAGGCTACGGGCCAAAAACCACGCCCACCTATATTTTTTTACGTTTTTTTTACGTTTTTTTTTAATTTTTTTCGGCTTTAATGATTCTGTTTTGCCTTTTTTTGTCAAATAAATATTAGAGTGTGACAGGTAGATCGCAAGGAGTGCATACAGATCTCGGGGGATCAATAACCCCCTGCGAGGGGCGATTTTTGTTTGTTTTTAGATTGGTAGGGTTTTTCTGCTTTGATTTGTATTAGAGACCTTAATAGAAAGCAATACGCATAGAGGTAGCCAATGGACCCACAGGGTACCCACTGACAAATAGGAGCAGTTAAAAGGGCCCCCCATGTGTCAATATGATGAAATTTTTTTTTTTTAAGGATTTCTTTTTGCTTTAGTCTGACCATTCTAACTCAATAGATTGGAGAAAGGTCCAAAATTTAACAAAAAAATTTCAATCAAATTTTTAAAAAAAAAATTTAAAAAAAATTTTTTTAAAAAATTTTTTAAAAAAATTTTTTAATTTTTTTCAAAAATATTTACAAAAAAATTTACAAAGCATTTTCAAAAAGATATTTTACAGAAAAATATTAGAAAAAAAATTTTTTTAAAAAATTTTCCAAAAAATTTTCGAATAAAATTTTACAAAAAATTTTTAAAAAAATATTTTTACGAAAAATTTTTACACACAATTTTCGAAAAATTAAAACAAAAATTTCAATATTTCTTTGAAAATGAAAATCATGACTGTAACATAACATATATTTAATATTAAGAATATACATATGTATGTATGTGTGTATATAGAGTAACATATTTTTATACCCTTCACCACAGGTGGAAAGGGTATATATAAGTTTGTCATTCCGTGTGTAATTTCTACAATATTCATTTCCGACCCCATAAAGTATATATATTCTGGATCCTTATACATAGAGAAGTTGATTAAGCGATGTCCGTCTGTCCGTCTGTCCGTCTGTCCGTCTGTCCGTCTGTCCGTGTTAGTGTGGTAATGTCATTTGCCAAGGCATCAGAAGAGATACAAAAAATTTAAGCACACCAATCTGTCAGGCATAGTTTCGAAAATTTTGGTATTGCAATTCAGCAACATCGGATCATTCCTTTGGAGGCTACGGGCCAAAAACCACGCCCACCTATATTTTTTTTACGTTTTTTTTACGTTTTTTTTTAATTTTTTTCGGCTTTAATGATTCTGTTTTGCCTTTTTTTGTCAAATAAATATTAGAGTGTGACAGGTAGATCGCAAGGAGTGCATACAGATCTCGGGGGATCAATAACCCCCTGCGAGGGGCGATTTTTGTTTGTTTTTAGATTGGTTGGGTTTTTCTGCTTTGATTTGTATTAGAGACCTTAATAAAAAGCAATACGCATAGAGGTAGCCAATGGACCCACAGGGTACCTACTGACAAATAGGAGCAGTTAAAAGGGCCCCCCATGTGTCAATATGATGATTTTTTTTTTTTTTTTTGTAAGGATTTCTTTTTGCTTTAGTCTGACCATTCTAACTCAATATATTGGAGAAAGGTCCAAAATTTAACAAAAAAATTTCAATCAAATTTAAAAAAAAAAATTTTTAAAAAAATTTTTAAAAAAAAATTTTTTAAAAAAAATTTTTTTCAAAAATATTTACAAAAAAATTTACAAAGCATTTTCAAAAAGATATTTTACAGAAAAATATTAGAAAAAAAATTTTTTTAAAAAATTTTCCAAAAAATTTTCGAATAAAATTTTACAAAAAATTTTTAAAAAAATATTTTTACAAAAAATTTTTACACACAATTTTCGAAAAATTAAAACAAAAATTTCAATATTTCTTTGAAAATGAAAATCATGACTGTAACATAACATATATTTAATATTAAGAATATACATATGTATGTATGTGTGTATATAGAGTAACATATTTTTATACCCTTCACCACAGGTGGAAAGGGTATATATAAGTTTGTCATTCCGTGTGTAATTTCTACAATATTCATTTCCGACCCCATAAAGTATATATATTCTGGATCCTTATACATAGAGAAGTTGATTAAGCGATGTCCGTCTGTCCGTCTGTCCGTCTGTCCGTCTGTCCGTGTTAGTGTGGTAATGTCATTTGCCAAGGCATCAGAAGAGATACAAAAAATTTAAGCACACCAATCTGTCAGGCATAGTTTCGAAAATTTTGGTATTGCAATTCAGCAACATCGGATCATTCCTTTGGAGGCTACGGGCCAAAAACCACGCCCACCTATATTTTTTTTACGTTTTTTTTACGTTTTTTTTTAATTTTTTTCGGCTTTAATGATTCTGTTTTGCCTTTTTTTGTCAAATAAATATTAGAGTGTGACAGGTAGATCGCAAGGAGTGCATACAGATCTCGGGGGATCAATAACCCCCTGCGAGGGGCGATTTTTGTTTGTTTTTAGATTGGTTGGGTTTTTCTGCTTTGATTTGTATTAGAGACCTTAATAAAAAGCAATACGCATAGAGGTAGCCAATGGACCCACAGGGTACCTACTGACAAATAGGAGCAGTTAAAAGGGCCCCCCATGTGTCAATATGATGATTTTTTTTTTTTTTTTGTAAGGATTTCTTTTTGCTTTAGTCTGACCATTCTAACTCAATATATTGGAGAAAGGTCCAAAATTTAACAAAAAAATTTCAATCAAATTTAAAAAAAAAAATTTTTAAAAAAATTTTTAAAAAAAAATTTTTTAAAAAAAATTTTTTTCAAAAATATTTACAAAAAAATTTACAAAGCATTTTCAAAAAGATATTTTACAGAAAAATATTAGAAAAAAAATTTTTTTAAAAAATTTTCCAAAAAATTTTCGAATAAAATTTTACAAAAAATTTTTAAAAAAATATTTTTACAAAAAATTTTTACACACAATTTTCGAAAAATTAAAACAAAAATTTCAATATTTCTTTGAAAATGAAAATCATGACTGTAACATAACATATATTTAATATTAAGAATATACATATGTATGTATGTGTGTATATAGAGTAACATATTTTTATACCCTTCACCACAGGTGGAAAGGGTATATATAAGTTTGTCATTCCGTGTGTAATTTCTACAATATTCATTTCCGACCCCATAAAGTATATATATTCTGGATCCTTATACATAGAGAAGTTGATTAAGCGATGTCCGTCTGTCCGTCTGTCCGTCTGTCCGTCTGTCCGTCTGTCCGTCTGTCCGTCTGTCCGTCTGTCCGTGTTAGTGTGGTAATGTCATTTGCCAAGGCATCAGAAGAGATACAAAAAATTTAAGCACACCAATCTGTCAGGCATAGTTTCGAAAATTTTGGTATTGCAATTCAGCAACATCGGATCATTCCTTTGGAGGCTACGGGCCAAAAACCACGCCCACCTATATTTTTTTTACGTTTTTTTTACGTTTTTTTTTAATTTTTTTCGGCTTTAATGATTCTGTTTTGCCTTTTTTTGTCCAATAAATATTAGAGTGTGACAGGTAGATCGCAAGGAGTGCATACAGATCTCGGGGGATCAATAACCCCCTGCGAGGGGCGATTTTTGTTTGTTTTTAGATTGGTTGGGTTTTTCTGCTTTGATTTGTATTAGAGACCTTAATAAAAAGCAATACGCATAGAGGTAGCCAATGGACCCACAGGGTACCTACTGACAAATAGGAGCAGTTAAAAGGGCCCCCCATGTGTCAATATGATGATTTTTTTTTTTTTTTTGTAAGGATTTCTTTTTGCTTTAGTCTGACCATTCTAACTCAATATATTGGAGAAAGGTCCAAAATTTAACAAAAAAATTTCAATCAAATTTAAAAAAAAAAATTTTTAAAAAAATTTTTAAAAAAAAATATGTATGTATGTGTGTATATAGAGTAACATATTTTTATACCCTTCACCACAGGTGGAAAGGGTATATATAAGTTTGTCATTCCGTGTGTAATTTCTACAATATTCATTTCCGACCCCATAAAGTATATATATTCTGGATCCTTATACATAGAGAAGTTGATTAAGCGATGTCCGTCTGTCCGTCTGTCCGTCTGTCCGTCTGTCCGTCTGTCCGTCTGTCCGTCTGTCCGTCTGTCCGTGTTAGTGTGGTAATGTCATTTGCCAAGGCATCAGAAGAGATACAAAAAATTTAAGCACACCAATCTGTCAGGCATAGTTTCGAAAATTTTGGTATTGCAATTCAGCAACATCGGATCATTCCTTTGGAGGCTACGGGCCAAAAACCACGCCCACCTATATTTTTTTTACGTTTTTTTTACGTTTTTTTTTAATTTTTTTCGGCTTTAATGATTCTGTTTTGCCTTTTTTTGTCAAATAAATATTAGAGTGTGACAGGTAGATCGCAAGGAGTGCATACAGATCTCGGGGGATCAATAACCCCCTGCGAGGGGCGATTTTTGTTTGTTTTTAGATTGGTTGGGTTTTTCTGCTTTGATTTGTATTAGAGACCTTAATAAAAAGCAATACGCATAGAGGTAGCCAATGGACCCACAGGGTACCTACTGACAAATAGGAGCAGTTAAAAGGGCCCCCCATGTGTCAATATGATGATTTTTTTTTTTTTTTGTAAGGATTTCTTTTTGCTTTAGTCTGACCATTCTAACTCAATATATTGGAGAAAGGTCCAAAATTTAACAAAAAAATTTCAATCAAATTTAAAAAAAAAAATTTTTTAAAAAATTTTTAAAAAAAAATTTTTTAAAAAAAATTTTTTTCAAAAATATTTACAAAAAAATTTACAAAGCATTTTCAAAAAGATATTTTACAGAAAAATATTAGAAAAAAAATTTTTTTAAAAAATTTTCCAAAAAATTTTCGAATAAAATTTTACAAAAAATTTTTAAAAAAATATTTTTACAAAAAATTTTTACACACAATTTTCGAAAAATTAAAACAAAAATTTCAATATTTCTTTGAAAATGAAAATCATGACTGTAACATAACATATATTTAATATTAAGAATATACATATGTATGTATGTGTGTATATAGAGTAACATATTTTTATACCCTTCACCACAGGTGGAAAGGGTATATATAAGTTTGTCATTCCGTGTGTAATTTCTACAATATTCATTTCCGACCCCATAAAGTATATATATTCTGGATCCTTATACATAGAGAAGTTGATTAAGCGATGTCCGTCTGTCCGTCTGTCCGTCTGTCCGTCTGTCCGTCTGTCCGTCTGTCCGTCTGTCCGTGTTAGTGTGGTAATGTCATTTGCCAAGGCATCAGAAGAGATACAAAAAATTTAAGCACACCAATCTGTCAGGCATAGTTTCGAAAATTTTGGTATTGCAATTCAGCAACATCGGATCATTCCTTTGGAGGCTACGGGCCAAAAACCACGCCCACCTATATTTTTTTTACGTTTTTTTTACGTTTTTTTTTTAATTTTTTTCGGCTTTAATGATTCTGTTTTGCCTTTTTTTGTCAAATAAATATTAGAGTGTGACAGGTAGATCGCAAGGAGTGCATACAGATCTCGGGGGATCAATAACCCCCTGCGAGGGGCGATTTTTGTTTGTTTTTAGATTGGTTGGGTTTTTCTGCTTTGATTTGTATTAGAGACCTTAATAAAAAGCAATACGCATAGAGGTAGCCAATGGACCCACAGGGTACCTACTGACAAATAGGAGCAGTTAAAAGGGCCCCCCATGTGTCAATATGATGATTTTTTTTTTTTTTTTTGTAAGGATTTCTTTTTGCTTTAGTCTGACCATTCTAACTCAATATATTGGAGAAAGGTCCAAAATTTAACAAAAAAATTTCAATCAAATTTAAAAAAAAAAATTTTTAAAAAAATTTTTAAATATTTTTAAATATTTACAAAAAAATTTACAAAGCATTTTCAAAAAGATATTTTACAGAAAAATATTAGAAAAAAAATTTTTTTAAAAAATTTTCCAAAAAATTTTCGAATAAAATTTTACAAAAAATTTTTAAAAAAATATTTTTACAAAAAATTTTTACACACAATTTTCGAAAAATTAAAACAAAAATTTCAATATTTCTTTGAAAATGAAAATCATGACTGTAACATAACATATATTTAATATTAAGAATATACATATGTATGTATGTGTGTATATAGAGTAACATATTTTTATACCCTTCACCACAGGTGGAAAGGGTATATATAAGTTTGTCATTCCGTGTGTAATTTCTACAATATTCATTTCCGACCCCATAAAGTATATATATTCTGGATCCTTATACATAGAGAAGTTGATTAAGCGATGTCCGTCTGTCCGTCTGTCCGTCTGTCCGTCTGTCCGTCTGTCCGTCTGTCCGTCTGTCCGTGTTAGTGTGGTAATGTCATTTGCCAAGGCATCAGAAGAGATACAAAAAATTTAAGCACACCAATCTGTCAGGCATAGTTTCGAAAATTTTGGTATTGCAATTCAGCAACATCGGATCATTCCTTTGGAGGCTACGGGCCAAAAACCACGCCCACCTATATTTTTTTTACGTTTTTTTTACGTTTTTTTTTAATTTTTTTCGGCTTTAATGATTCTGTTTTGCCTTTTTTTGTCAAATAAATATTAGAGTGTGACAGGTAGATCGCAAGGAGTGCATACAGATCTCGGGGGATCAATAACCCCCTGCGAGGGGCGATTTTTGTTTGTTTTTAGATTGGTTGGGTTTTTCTGCTTTGATTTGTATTAGAGACCTTAATAAAAAGCAATACGCATAGAGGTAGCCAATGGACCCACAGGGTACCTACTGACAAATAGGAGCAGTTAAAAGGGCCCCCCATGTGTCAATATGATGATTTTTTTTTTTTTTTTTGTAAGGATTTCTTTTTGCTTTAGTCTGACCATTCTAACTCAATATATTGGAGAAAGGTCCAAAATTTAACAAAAAAATTTCAATCAAATTTAAAAAAAAAAATTTTTAAAAAAATTTTTAAAAAAAAATTTTTTAAAAAAAATTTTTTTCAAAAATATTTACAAAAAAATTTACAAAGCATTTTCAAAAAGATATTTTACAGAAAAATATTAGAAAAAAAATTTTTTTAAAAAATTTTCCAAAAAATTTTCGAATAAAATTTTACAAAAAATTTTTAAAAAAATATTTTTACAAAAAATTTTTACACACAATTTTCGAAAAATTAAAACAAAAATTTCAATATTTCTTTGAAAATGAAAATCATGACTGTAACATAACATATATTTAATATTAAGAATATACATATGTATGTATGTGTGTATATAGAGTAACATATTTTTTTAAATGCGTTTGATTTTTTTTTTTTTAAATGCGATTGATTTAAAATAGATGAGATCTTTGTTTAAAACCTAGGTGCATTAAACACATAGACATCATCAGGATACCGGGTAAAAACTGCCAAAAATAAAATACACACGTTTATAGGTAAACGTTTTTTTTTTTTTGAAGCCAGTATAGCTACATGGCTACACGACCACCGTTGTGGATGTCGTCAACTTAGGCTAATTTCTATTTTATTCAACAAAAGAAAATGTCACAAATTACATTATTATTGTAAATTACAAATTCATATACAAACAAAAAGTTTTGGAGGAGATATTTAAAAGTTTTTGAAAAAGTTATTTAATTTTATAAAAGCAAAATAAGTATTTCTACAACAATGTCAGAGTTTACGATGTAGCGTCGGCTTCAATATCATTAAGTAGCTGACAACACGGCGACAATTGTAGCAAACGGAATTTGTTTTCATTTGTCTTCTATTTCTTTAACTCATGAATAATGATTTTTTCTTATACGACTTTATTTAAATAAAGAGTCAACAATATGGATAATGCTGTACATGTCTGTATAAATAAAATCACCGTGGTGAAGGGTATAGAAGATTCGGCACGGCCGAATATAGCACTTTTACTTGTTTTAAATGCGTTTGATTTTTTTTTAAATGCGATTGTTTTAAAATAGATGAGATCTTTGTTTAAAACCTAGGTTCATTAAACACATAGACATCATCAGGATACCGGGTAAAAACTGCCAAAAATAAAATACACACGTTTATAGGTAAACGTTTTTTTTTGAAGCCAGTATAGCTACATGGCTACACGACCACCGTTGTGGATGTCGTCAACTTAGGCCAATTTCTATTTTATTCAACAAAAGAAAATGTCACAAATTACATTATTATTGTAAATTACAAATTCACATACAAACAAAAAGTTTCGGAGGAGATATTTATAAGTTTTTGAAAAAGTTATTTAATTTTATAAAAGAAAAATAAGTATTTCTACAACAATGTCAGAGTTTACGATGTAGCGTCGGCTTCAATATCATTAAGTAGCTGACAACACGGCGACAATTGTAGCAAACGGAATTTGTTTTCATTTGTCTTCTATTTCTTTAACTCATGAATAATGATTTTTTCTTATACGATTTTATTTAAATAAAGAGTCAACAATATGGATAATGCTGTACATGTCTGTATAAATAAAATCACCGTGGTGAAGGGTATAGAAGATTCGGCACGGCCGAATATAGCACTTTTACTTGTTTTAAATGCGATTGATTTAAAATAGATGAGGTCTTTGTTTAAAACCTAGGTGCATTAAACACATAGACATCATCAGGATACCGGGTAAAAAGTGCCAAAAATAAAATACACACGTTTATAGGTAAACGTTTTTTTTTTTTTTAAGCCAGTATAGCTACATGGCTACACGACCACCGTTGTGGATGTCGTCAACTTAGGCTAATTTCTATTTTATTCAACAAAAGAAAATGTCACAAATTACATTATTATTGTAAATTACAAATTCATATACAAACAAAAAGTTTTGGAGGAGATATTTATAAGTTTTTGAAAAAGTTATTTAATTTTATAAAAGCAAAATAAGTATTTCTACAACAATGTCAGAGTTTACGATGTAGCGTCGGCTTCAATATCATTAAGTAGCTGACAACACGGCGACAATTGTAGCAAACGGAATTTGTTTTCATTTGTCTTCTATTACTTTAACTCATGAATAATGATTTTTTCTTATACGACTTTATTTAAATAAAGAGTCAACAATATGGATAATGCTGTACATGTCTGTATAAATAAAATCACCGTGGTGAAGGGTATAGAAGATTCGGCACGGCCGAATATAGCACTTTTACTTGTTTTTATATTATTAAAGTTTATGTTTTGTTATGGTGGCCAGCGACACGAAAGCATCAGTTGGTTCAAGCAGCTGCGCGTGATTGGTTGTTTATTGAGTACTTAGGGAAAGGTGATTTTTTTCAATTAGTGCAATGGAAATAACACGTAAGTAAACCGTTTACATTCAATTAAATGCTGTTTTGCGTTTTAAGAGGATTAAGAGTAACGTTTTAGTTAAAAAATAAACATTTATAAAATGTGCATAGTTCTGTATTGCTGGGCAAAGTGCACCGTTCTTTTAAAAGGACAGTAGCAACATATACTAACTTCTTTTATAACACTCACTAAGTTTTACGTATGTGATTTTATAGTAAGTCAAATCGAAAGGCGTTGAAACTCTACGAAATTTTGGAGGAATTAGCCCAATGGAGTGATGATGAGGTGGTTAACGCTATTTACATTGCACCGACTAACAACGCTAACGCTTATATAACAGATGAAGGTAGTGGGGATGAAGACAACGTATGCCTCAGCAATTTGCCAGGTGTCCAACGATGACGATAGCGACGACAATATTGTCTTGACAGAGCTAGTCAAGCGTAAGAGAGTTGCAGAGCCAACGCCCGTAAAAACGAAAATTTTAAAGAAGTGGCAAAACACAGATATGGTCCCTAGCCTACCATCATGGCAGGTATTTTCAGAATGCCATGAAAATCCAGAACCGATGCAAATTTTCATGAAACTCTTTGCCGGTAGCAAACCGGCTACCTAAGCGCTACCTAAACGGTGTTAAGAATCATTCCTAGGAAGTTCAATGTTCTAGAAAGTTGTTTATGGAGATCTTAGGTTCATTTTTGTAGTTGATTGTTTCCTTGAATTTTAAACGGTTTGCTACCTATGGACCTGAACAGGGGAAAAAAGGTAAAAAAAATTGAATTTTTTAAAGTTTTATGCGATTTTGACCCTGAAGATGAAGTTTTTTTGATTTTATATGTTCACAATTTTTGTTCTTTATGACAAGAGCTACAACTTTGCCTCAGAGAGTATATCAAAATTTCAAACGGTTTCCAAAATATGAGCTTGAGTAAATGATCATTCTTTTGCAGAAATGACATCGAGGCCCCACATCTTTGAGGGCCCATAAAAATAAACCTGGAGGACTTTGGGCAAAACTGGGAGACAGTGGTCTTTCTTTTTTTTTGGTCTTTTATGACGTAGTGGTGTCCGTATATGGTTATTATTTTCCGTGTTGCACTGTGTAATGAAAATATACATTGCTGCGACAATACCAAGCTACAACAACGAGACAGATTCACGAATGGCTTACTGGAATCTTTTAAGAGATCTTCAAAAAAGTATTCAAGCAAGTCCAGCGCTTACCTTCATATGTTCTCGCGATTTGATGGACAAGGGAACTTAGTACAACATAAAGAACACCAAACTCGTTGCACTTATTGCTATAAGAAAGCCAACTTTTTTTGCAACAAATACAATGCTGCTCCTTAGCGTATTATAGCCCAATTTAAAACATAATACTAGTTACATATATTACATTCACAATTTTTCTAGTCTTCTTGTGTTATAGCAATAAAAAAGTTTTTATCTAAATATAAATAAAAAATTAAGTAGAGTATTTTGCTACTGTTCTTTTAAAAGGACATCAGATTCCGGGAAAACTATAGATTTTAAGAAGAAAATTAATTAAATAAAAAATGTTCAGAAACCCACGAAAATAAAAGTTTCGAAATAAAAATTTAAGTTAACCAAAAAAAATTTCACGGCGCTATCTGGGTTAACCGCAAGTTAGACTAATTGATATTTCACAGTGTTCGGTTTACTTTTAACTGACACCATTTAACCAAAAAGTTGTTGGACAGAAATATTCTTACACATTTATACTTTTGCAATATTTTTAACTTTAAAATGCAAATAAAAAACGAAAAACAATACTTCATCGTAGAAACCACTTATATTTATCAGATGCGGATTTTAGGCAAAGACATTCAAAATCTGCAACAAAATATATTACCAGTCTCGTAAGCAACGACGTTAAGTCCACAGCAACTAGGCATGTATGCAAATTCAATATATTTCCAGTTATTTAAAGTATAATTATTCTAATTATTCAATAATTTCAAGAAATTGTGCATTATCTCCTACACAAAAGGTTCTATTGTGATAGGTGATTATTGTGGGGTATTAATTGCAACAGCTTGTTATGTTATAAAGGCAGTTTCATGAGCAATCGCAAAGCTGTCAAAGAAATTTATAAGAATGCCAGACACAGAAGAGGACATGAGAAAAACTGCTATAAATTTTTATAATGTTGCAGTATTTCCTAAAGTAATAGGAGCTATTGATTGTACCCATGTAAAAATACAATCTCCGGGTGGTGTTGATGTCGAAGTATTTAGAAGTAAAAAAGGTTATTTTTCGTTTAATGTGCAGGTGCGTTATTTTGAAATTTTTTATATTTTGTGCAATATTATACATTCAAAATTTTTTAAAGGCAATCTGCAACTCAAACCTTGAAGTAACGGATATAGTAGCAAGATGGCCAGGATCGGCACATGACAGCTACATTTTGAACAACAGTCGTATTAAAGCCAGATTCGAAAGTGGAGAATTTGGGTCGTATTTGCTTTTAGGCGATGGTGGCTACCCACAGACTGAGGTAGAAAAATTATATAAAAAAAACACAAATTAAAACACAAATCAGGACAAGAAATGTGATAGAACGTTGCTTTGGGGTGTTAATGCGCCGTTTTCCAGTGTTGTCTATGGGAATGTACAGTAATAGTGTCATGTGCAGTTTTGCATAACTTATGCATGCAACTAGATGATGAAATCTTATACATTAAATTATTATTAATCTTATACATTAAAAAATATTAAACTTTTTGGTATTTCGTAAGACAATCACCCCTATTCTGACTTTCGATTACGTCTCCGCATTCAGTTACGCTACGATCGAAAATTGGTATTCCAAACAAAAACTGAATCGAAAGAACAAGAAGAAGACAACAATGTTTAAAAAATCAATTATTTTACTTTGAAATGTGGAATAGAAACAAAGAAATGAGCAAGTTTGTTACTATTTTAATACATAAAAGTCACAACAAACAATAAAAATAGAAAAATAAAAAATTTGTGCAATTAATAATAATAAAAAGGTAAAAATTTTTGTTTGCAATATATTTGAGGGCTAAGAATCCTGTCAAGCCGAAGGTGGTATTTTTAATTTTTGTATTTTAAGGAGAAATGGAATCCATAGCAGTGGTTTTATTGGTGGAAGAGGAGAACAATGTGACTCAGAACACAGAGGTAAGGCTTCAAAAGCGAAAACTGAGGGACAGCTGCAATCCATTCGAGATGAGTAATCAGTTGTAAGAAATTATATTTAATAAATTAAATTTTATTTAATATTTTGATTTAACTTTTACAGGTTTAAAAAGAACTTTCGTTTAAATATGTATTGGAAACATTTGCACAAGAAGCCCGGACCTGTTCGTTAAAATCTTCATCACCGCTTAACCATGTTGTGACGGTTTTAAGATTCTTTGCCGAAGGAGGCTATCAACATGGAGTTGGCGCGGATCATAATGTTGGGATGTCTCAATCGACAGTGTCAAAATCACTATCGTGTTTTCTCGATGTAATGCAGACAAAGCTTTGCCGCCAGTGGATACAACTTAATGAAAGTGTGGAAGAAAAGATTCAAGCTAAACAAGAATTTTATGCGAAGGCTGGCTTCCCAGGTGTCATCATGTGTGTTGATGGTACACATATAAAGATAATAAAACCATCAGAAGAGGACTTCCTTTACTACAATAGAAAAGGATTATTTAGTATTAATGCTATGGTGGTAAGCGTTTGTTTTAATGATTATAATGCGCTTAAATTAAAATAGTATTTGTAGGTGTGCGATAACAATATGCGTATAAGGTGCATTGATGCAAGATATCCCGGGTGCAACCACGATTTGCATATATGGAACTTAAGTAAAGCGAAAAGTCATTTAGAACGAAAATATCGTGAAGGGGAGAGAAACACTTGGCTATTAGGTATTTATTTGTGTAAAAGTATATGTCATAACTTAATAAACTAATCGTATTATTAACAGGTGATGCGGGTTATCCCCTGGAACCCTGGCTTATGACACCATACCGATCACCAAGTTCAGGAAGCCAGGAAAGTAATTATAACATACGGCATTCAAAAACGAGGAACATAGTTGAGAGAACTATTAAAGTTCTAAAAAACCGATTGCGTTGTTTATTGGGTGCTAGAGAACTTCATTACTCCCCACAGAAAGTCAGCCAAATTATAAATGTTGTTTGTGCTCTACACAACATTTGTATACACTACCGGGTGGAAGATTGGACATTAACGAACTTCAATTTGAAAATTCTAATTACCTATCTATAGCACAAAGTATTCGGGATAATATTCTTTCCACTTTTTAATTTCTGTATAGTTTTTTATTATACATACATAGTAAATAAATTCATTTTATATATAATAAAAATTAAAGCGTATTCAGTTCTGTGGTATGTTTGGTATAATTAGATTTAAAAACTAAATTTAACTTCAGTAACAACAAAAAAAACTTATACATAATAAAAAAAAATTAAGCGCATTCATTGCATTTGATTAAAAATGGTGTACTGATTATATCACAGTTTAATCTGAATCAAAAGATGGGTGCTCCAGTTTAAGCATTTTAAGTTTAATTTAAATTTTCTTTTTTAATAACTCCTCCTTTATTTTATTATGCCGCTGCTCTTCTTGCAACTGCTTTGCTGCGATTTCGGCCATTTTTTCAAGGGATCGGTTCATTCGCCTTAAATGTGTAGACACCTCGTCAAACTTTTGTAAACAGTTTTCATGGAAGTTTTTAGATCCTTCATAAAACTCTTTCTGGGCATCTATTTGCTTTCTCAGCAAAGACAAGATGTTGTCTTTTGGACTTGGACGTTTTTTTGAAGTGGTCGGCACCGGCACGTCCGAAGGGTATTCCGAGCGAAAGGAAATATCCATTTCAGACACTTCATCCTGCACCTCACTCGCCACTCCAAAATCTATTGCTCCCCTTATACCACTTGTGCTTGTTTCAAGCCCCGTCAAGTGGATTACTTTTTCTTCCAATGGGCTTATGTGCTGCAAGCGACAGTTTCCTCCTCCAGTGCTCATTCTTTCTTTTTTATTAGCCGAAAGTTTCCGCTTTATATAGCACTTCCATACCTACAAAGGAATAAGTACATGCGACATATTTATAATAAATAATAAATACCTTCTTCCATGCGGTGTTGTGTTGGTGGTCCTAATGCATTAAGGGTTTGTGTTACCTCCTGCCAAAATACCTGAACTTCCTCCTTGGAACGCTTATGGTAGCCGCAAGCAATATCCTGTTTTGTTGACATTAAACTTGTCAGCTTTTCGTATTGCTCTGGTGTCGTTGTTTTTGACCTGGAAAAATTAATCTTTATATTTTAGTACAACAAAAATTTATATAACTCACTTTTTAAAGATTTTACACTTACATTTTATAAATTAAACACTTTTTAAGTTTATAAAAAGAGCAATCGAAAAAAATTCCGTTGCAAAAATATAAGCGTAGAAAAACTTAACTACGATCGTAATACAGAATACCTACAATCGAAAGAAATGGAGCGGAATCGAAACTCTGAATACCAAAGTTGCCAAACAGAGAAAATTTTGATTCGAATCGAAAGTCAGAATAGGGGTGAAAAACAAAACTTCATACAACTACTCTACAAACCGTACAACTTTTTGAACAACCTGTTCATATGTATGTATGTTTAAAAACATGGTAAAAACCAAGAAGAAAAATTTTACGAAAATTTTTAATTTCTAATTTTTTAGAGCTATTTCTAATTCTGATAATTTCTTTTTTAAATTTAGCTCAGTGACTTAAAGTTTATGGCGCTCTTAGGCCATTTTTTCTACGTTTTCAAAAAATAAAGCTTGCTTTGCTAATGCAATCTCATGCTTGTCTGTTATAACACGATTTTTGAAATTGAGCTTTTCTGCTTTCTTTGTTTTTAATTTTGAGGGATTCCAATTATTCCATGTGTTCGACTAAAAGAATTAAAAGGAATGTATGTAAATATTTATATATGTAGTTAAAATATAAGTATTTTCTTTATATATGTACCTTATTAAAACTTTCCTCACCACATTGGGGGATTGGGTATTTTAGCTCCAAGTTTTCGCTAAAGCCATCCTGCAGAAATTGAATTTAAATGAAATTGCTTTTCACCTGAAACAAATACGTTTGATAATTATTATATACATATATACATGTATGAATTTGTACATAAGTACATACATACATAAATTAATCAAATTTCTTTTTAAACATTTTTTCTTTAAATCAGTTCTAATAAACTTACACATATCACAGTCAAATTGATTATGTATACCAGTTGTTGACTTACCTAATAAGACATTTAGTTTTTTGTCTTTATCGGAGACTTTGCTTTTGTAAGATCCTCCACCGGTTTTATAAAATTCGCTACGGTCGTTAGAAATTGCTATTTTCGGCTAACGCTTTATATTTTCGTTCTTGTCTCTTAGGTTTTTGGACGATCTGACAGTGCCGCATTGTGATGCAAGCTCCAGTGAGATTTTTTCTCAAGCTTCATTCTTTTTTTGCCAACTCATTGCGTTTTTTGTTTTGTTCTCTACAATATGGGAGAATTTCTATACCAACGACATAAGCACATCTTCCTCTTGCGATGTGAAGTTTGAGGATCTATAAAGGTGTATTTTTAAGTATATCACAAAGCCTATTGTTTACAAAGAAATACCTACCTAGTACGCTTTTCCTGTGGTGTGCTTGAAATTCATCGAAGGAATCTTCCTTGTTTTTCATTGTCTTCAAATCTACGTAAAATAGCACGTGCATTATATTATTAATATAAATTTATCAACTTATTTATTTATTTTTACTTACCAGTATTTAAATAAAAAAATCCTATGATTTTAGTCCAAATTTTTGCATATGCCGCCTTTTTGTTTTTTCAATAACTTTTTATCAACTTTTTATCAAATTGTTTTGTCAAATAACCGGACGATGGTGAAACATAAAATACTAAACGTAACAAACTAAATTAAATTGATTTAATGCAGATTTCTAGTATCTATCAACTTTTATGTAGTGTTAATTTGTAAACCCATCTATTTAACCAACCAAACTCAGATAAAGGACTACGAGAAAAATCGCATTAATATAAAATGTTTAAAAAAAGAAGTTTCTATAAGAAAAAAAGAAGGCGTTGTATAATAATCGTAATTAAAAAGAAATTGTAAGTTGAGTGATGCACACCGCTGTATTTTTTAGTACTGTTGACCAAAATTACACAAACAGCAAAAAATGTAAAATTTTTCTTTCGAAATTTTCTTAAAACTATTAAAAACAAGTAAAAGTGCTATATTCGGCCGTGCCGAATCTTCTATACCCTTCACCACGGTGATTTTATTTATACAGACATGTACAGCATTATCCATATTGTTGACTCTTTATTTAAATAAAGTCGTATAAGAAAAAATCATTATTCATGAGTTAAAGAAATAGAAGACAAATGAAAACAAATTCCGTTTGCTACAATTGTCGCCGTGTTGTCAGCTACTTAATGATATTGAAGCCGACGCTACATCGTAAACTCTGACATTGTTGTAGAAATACTTATTTTGCTTTTATAAAATTAAATAACTTTTTCAAAAACTTTTAAATATCTCCTCCAAAACTTTTTGTTTGTATATGAATTTGTAATTTACAATAATAATGTAATTTGTGACATTTTCTTTTGTTGAATAAAATAGAAATTAGCCTAAGTTGACGACATCCACAACGGTGGTCGTGTAGCCATGTAGCTATACTGGCTTCAAAAAAAAAAAACGTTTACCTATAAACGTGTGTATTTTATTTTTGGCAGTTTTTACCCGGTATCCTGATGATGTCTATGTGTTTAATGCACCTAGGTTTTAAACAAAGATCTCATCTATTTTAAATCAATCGCATTTAAAAAAAAAAAAATCAAACGCATTTAAAAAAATATGTTACTCTATATACACACATACATACATATGTATATTCTTAATATTAAATATATGTTATGTTACAGTCATGATTTTCATTTTCAAAGAAATATTGAAATTTTTGTTTTAATTTTTCGAAAATTGTGTGTAAAAATTTTTTGTAAAAATATTTTTTTAAAAATTTTTTGTAAAATTTTATTCGAAAATTTTTTGGAAAATTTTTTAAAAAAATTTTTTTTCTAATATTTTTCTGTAAAATATCTTTTTGAAAATGCTTTGTAAATTTTTTTGTAAATATTTTTGAAAAAAATTTTTTTTAAAAAATTTTTTTTTAAAAATTTTTTTAAAAATTTTTTTTTTTAAATTTGATTGAAATTTTTTTGTTAAATTTTGGACCTTTCTCCAATATATTGAGTTAGAATGGTCAGACTAAAGCAAAAAGAAATCCTTACAAAAAAAAAAAAAAAAAATCATCATATTGACACATGGGGGGCCCTTTTAACTGCTCCTATTTGTCAGTAGGTACCCTGTGGGTCCATTGGCTACCTCTATGCGTATTGCTTTTTATTAAGGTCTCTAATACAAATCAAAGCAGAAAAACCCAACCAATCTAAAAACAAACAAAAATCGCCCCTCGCAGGGGGTTATTGATCCCCCGAGATCTGTATGCACTCCTTGCGATCTACCTGTCACACTCTAATATTTATTTGACAAAAAAAGGCAAAACAGAATCATTAAAGCCGAAAAAAATTAAAAAAAAACGTAAAAAAAACGTAAAAAAAATATAGGTGGGCGTGGTTTTTGGCCCGTAGCCTCCAAAGGAATGATCCGATGTTGCTGAATTGCAATACCAAAATTTTCGAAACTATGCCTGACAGATTGGTGTGCTTAAATTTTTTGTATCTCTTCTGATGCCTTGGCAAATGACATTACCACACTAACACGGACAGACGGACAGACGGACAGACGGACAGACGGACAGACGGACAGACGGACAGACGGACAGACGGACAGACGGACATCGCTTAATCAACTTCTCTATGTATAAGGATCCAGAATATATATACTTTATGGGGTCGGAAATGAATATTGTAGAAATTACACACGGAATGACAAACTTATATATACCCTTTCCACCTGTGGTGAAGGGTATAAAAATTATTAATAAATTGGGAACATTTAATTTTTAGACTCCAGCAGAGCGGAATGCACATTTTCAAGACAAGTACGTCCGTCATCAGCACTCTTCGTATTTATCAACTTTGGGTAGTGTTAAGTTGTAAACATCATCTTTTTAACCAACCAAACTCAGATAAAGGAATACGAGAAAAATCGCATTCAATCTATCCAATCTATCTATCGTCAGTTGGTGAGAACTTAGTTTACAACTACCTAACCTTCCATCTTGTTATTAATATTTTTACTTTAACATTTACCACATTGTTGTTGCTTGCTAAATAGTTCGACTAACAAAATTTAAAATTTTCAAAAATAAATTTAAAATGTTTTTTTATTTTATTATCTGTAAACTTTTGAGTTCTATTATTTTTTAAAAAAGTTATCTATTGAACATGTTTTAGTTAAGGTTTTATTTATTTTTGTTACTTTTGTATATTTATTTGGAATGCTTAAACAAAATAATATATTTATTCTTCTTGTTATTTTTTTACCAATGTCTCAATAAAATTTTATTTATTTAATGAATTTATTACCTAGTGTCTATACCTGATAAAAATTTGTCTTGATAAAAGTCTATATAAAAAACATTTTAAAATAATGTTTTTTTATATGAAGTTTGACTTTTATCAAGACAAATTTTTGTCAGGTATAGACAGTAGGTAAAAAAAATTTAATAAATAATAGCGGAGTTCAGTTGTCGATATAAATGCTATTGCAAAAGTACATAATATCATAGCTTTTTTTGTGAAATTCAACAACAAAATACTTATTGTTGTTGTTAATGATATATCGCATTTGCACTTTCGCAAGACCATTTGCATCAACCACTGAATACCGCTATTGTATTTTAAAAATTAAAACATAAATTTTTAGTGTATTTATATTCGAAAAATACGCGCTTTTTTAAAATTCATTTTAAAATTGTAATTATTATTGTAAGTTGTAATTTTTATTGTTATTATTGAAGTTACAATAAATAAAATATGAAAAAAAAAATAACAAAAATCTTAAAGTTGACAACGCTGAATATAGGATAATTTTTTCCGCAAAAATGTCATATTTCCAAGAGAAAGTGCGAAAGAAAGAAACAGTGTTTTTTTTACCGATTTATAGGTACTGTATTCTTTAAGGAATCTATTAGTTTTGAAAGCAGTGTATTTTAAAAACTTTTGCGCAACAGATGGCGCTGTTTTACAATAATTACAAAATAAGATTTGAAAGCGGGATATTTTAAATATGCTTGAGCAACAGATTGCGCAGTTTTATAATAATTACAAAATACGTTTTGAAAGCGGGATATTTTAAATATGGCAACAGATGGCGCTGTTTTTAATAATGACAAAATATGAATTACTTACTGCCAAATAGCCCATTGAATAAAATTTGATTTGTATTTTTACTATTATAAACACCTTTTGCAGAGCTGTATAATAATTTTTAGAATTTTATATAAATTTTAGAATTATCCAGAGACGGGTACCTTTATATAAAGTAAATAGGTAAGTGTCTTAAGATTTGGATTACTTTTAAAGCAAAATTGAACAAAATGTAGACCTTTATACAATTTACATCTTAAAACAAAAGAAAAAATTATTAAATTAAATTATTAAAAATTTTTGGGATTTCAGCAATAACCATAACTATTTTTGTCCATAAAAACAATACATTTTTCATGAAAAATACTTCGGTGCACGAAAGTGTTTCGTCTATTAATAACAGTGAAATGTAAATAAACATTTATAATATGGGGATAAGGGTCGCCGCCAGTTTTTTTATTCGAATTTACGGACCGCCAAAGTTTCTATGTAAAGTATATGGAGAATGGTAATTAAAAGTACTATCCATCTAAAAAAATAAAAAAATGGAAAAAAAATTTAAGTAAATAAACTATAATCTTTAGTAAGCGATGCCGGTGATGGTTATACCATAGAGGAGAAAATCCTTACGTCCGGCTGAAGTCCAGCTATGCAGAAAATCTTTCGTTAGCGAAGCCGGTCTTTGTTATACCATAGAGGAGAAAGTCCTTGCGCCCGAACGAAAGCCGGCTATGCAAAAAAATCATTAGTTAGCGAAGCCGGTGTTTGTTATACAAATCACTTTACATTTTTTGCTTAAAATTAAATTTTACACACAATAGGCTACTTTTTATTAATTTGTATGATGTGGCCGTAAACTAGATTTGTTCCTAAGTAATTTAGTTACAAGGCCTTTTTGCTGAACTACAGTGTTTGAATGTGTTTTCATCGCCTCAATCAGTTTCCGGCAGTATTCGGCTGATATATTTTTTCATTCTTTTTAGTGAGAAATCGTAAAGACTTTATGATAAATAGATGACTCTTTAATTATTCTTCCAAATAACTCCACGCATACTCTATCGGATTAAGATCCGAAGACTTTGGTGGACTTTCAAGCACTTGATGGACATTGTAGTGTAACCCACTCCTAACATTATAGGCCTTTTGCTTATAAAATAGGTAAAATACTTGTTAATAAAACAGAAATTCAAGGAATCAAGTTCAATTATCATTACTTTAAAATACCTTAGTATAACAGTTATGATTTGTGCTCTTTTTGAGCAACTGTATATATGAATGTTTGTATGTTTTGTTTTTGCAATTACCCCTCTGGGAGCATATGGTCAAGAAGTTTCTATTCTAGAAAGATATAGCAGGCCTGTTCTAGATGTTTATTTTATTCTTGTATTATGTACATACGTGTGCATATAGCTGCTGAAGAGAGTTGGTGTTTTTTCTATACTTAAAGTATTTGTATTCATGAATGATTTTATATCAGGTATTATAGATAAATCGGCAACAACAATTAATATAGGCTTACCTACGTTCTTTGCTTTCATGTGTTGTTATTGTATACACGATTACTGAGTATTTGTTTTTAGAGGTTATGAAAAATTATTTCTAGTCGCTCCAAGTGCACAACTTTTGTTTTTATCTTAGGATGTGCAACTTTGTATTCTATAAACGTCGTCGCAATCCTCTGGATTATTTTATAAGGTATATTCCAATGAGATTTTAGTTTGGGGGATTCTTTCTTTCTTCATCATATCTGGTCAATGTAATCGGATTTCGTGACAATTCGTGGATCTTCTGCAGCCCTTTTTGTCAGGAGAGTTTGCGCCGTCTTCCTCTGTCGATGTAGGCTTAACACCAAACCCTAGATCTACCTCAGCCCCAAAGACATTTCTAGCAGGTTTCGTGAGGTGGAATCGAGAACATTGAACCTGTACACCAACAAAAAATTGCTATATGCTCATCCCAGTCCCGCTGTTGTGTATTGACCATTATTCTGAGGTACTCTTAAAGGGTTCGATTGAATCTTTCGAACATGCCATCAAATTGCGGATATAAAGGTGTCGTTCTGGTCTTCCTATTTGAATATAGCGGATTCATACCTTGGTCAGAGGGTAGTTCTAAAAAACACCGTAGCGACACACCTAGTTGTATATAAATGCGTCAACAATCGTTTTTACTTCCTGATTCGGAATGGCATATACTTCCGGCAATTTGGTGTAATGGTCTATGACCACTAGCATGTATCGGTTTCTGGCAGTACTACGTTCATTGCTATACGTTCGAAGAGAGCGTCTGAATTCTTCTGCTGATGTTGCCCCGGCTTCTTTGTGTTAGACCCTTTGCTGCGATGCGTTCTTTGAAATTTGCTGTCTAATCAGCCATTATTGGTTGACAGCCGAACCAATAAAAACGTTATTTTATTTTTCTAGACACTTTGTTACGCCAAGGGTACGTCTATTAGGGCTACTGTCTAAATGTTTTATGACCTCGTCGATCTTTGAGGATAGCAGAACAATTAAGTAGGACGCGGTTTTACCATCTGCTCTTTCCCAGCTGCGATATAAGCGGAAATCATTCAACCTGAGACTGTTCAAGTGGGCTCGATGTGATTTCGCCAGTGGACATTGTGGTAATATCTCATTTCGTGTCGATCTCCTGTCTTTCCCTTTATTCACTATAATTTTTGCCAATATGGGATCGTTCCTTTGCGTCGTCGGCCAGTTTTCACTGGAGTCGATATGTGTGAGCCGAACATCACTCATACATTTCTCTCCACCTTTGTGGAATGTTTACACACTAGATTACATTGCAGATTGCACGCCGCCCCTCCTGTACTCAATACTGAAGTCATAACTCTGGTCATTCAATCCAGTGAGCAAGTTATCCTTCAGGGCTCTTAAATTGCAGCAACCACCTGAGAGCGACATAATCTATTCTCAGCGTAAAATGTTGGCCGCAAAAATACTTTTGGCAATGTTTGATGCACTCCAATGCTACGCAATAGTTTCAGGTTTTTAAAGTACTCTACCATCCACCACTTGTACGAATTGTTGCGCAGCAACTGGATATGCTAGGACAGGTGCCATATACAACAATTTCTTGAGCTCTTGGAATGCTTCCTTTACCGAGCTCTGGCTGGAGCTTTACAGACACATAACAAATGACATAGCAACGTTAAACTGACGTAAACCATCGAGAGCACTAAAAGCCGGGCTTATAAAGAAAGTTGTTCGAAACACAATGTAAAAGACATACAAATTCGAATGATTTTTCTTTCGAATCGAAATACGCAGTAGCCCTCCTGGTGTTTAACTATTGCCGCTCTCCCTTAGCTGTTATCCTTTAGGGCGAAGACAGATGCGTATTTTCGTAGCAGCTACTTGGCTTTGTCAGGTGGCTCCAATTCTGCTACCCATTTCCCCACGTGTTCTGGTAGTATTTCGCGCTTTTGAATGTAATTTTTTCATTGGTTCTAAGATGTCAACTCATTTATTGACGTCTGAATGTGATATCAAGTGGACAACCCACCTATTGGCCTACTGATCGACAAAAAATACCTGATGTTATTGATTTTGGTGTGACTAAAGGTATTTCGAGAGAAATGATTAAAGTTGAAGCGTCACCCGAATTATCCTCAGATCATTCACCCACTATTGTCTATATATGGAACCAGCAAAATATCGTGTCGCCAACAACTTGCACAAGCATTAATTGGTTAAAATATAGAAAATATCTCAGTACTCAAGTTCGGAAAACATACCGCTAAGAATACCAGAAGATGTGGACCAGAGTCTAATTTATTTTGATCAAAACCTTAAATCAGCTGCCCAACATGCGACAGTAACCAGACTACCAGCTAGATACAATCAAATTTATTTTGTAGATGTCGAGCGGCTCTTGGCTGAAAAAAGAAAAATTAGAAGAGAGTGGCAAGAACACCGATCTCCTCAACTCAAATCTAGACTTGAAGATTGCACGAAACGGCTAAGACAGCTGCTAGAAACTCGAAGAGTAGCATCTCTGAAAAATTACTTGGAAGACCTCGACGCAACTGCACAATCAGAGACTGGGCAAGGAATGATACCGAAAAAGGCAATTTATTTGTTGGACCTTTGAAGAAGGTTTTCACCCCAAATGTATGTACTGATATAGCTGAGTTCCCATCAGTAGAGACTAGTGCCGTAGTACCCCTAAGATTTGAATTTAGCGATATTGAAAGGGCAATAGCAGATTTAAACACCAAAAAAGCCCCTGGCGTTGATAAAACAAGTAACAAGATGTTAGTTGAGTTGCCCCGTATAGGTCGCAGAATTATTCTGTTTGTTTTTAATGCCATATTACGTCTTGAGTACTTTCCCACAGACTGGAAGGTCTCTTTGATAACTATGATTCCTAAACCAGGCAAAGACCACACAAAAGTAGAATCATACAGACCTATAAGTCTTTTATCAAACGTGTCAAAGTTATTTGAGAGAATATTAATAACTAAGCTGAATCCAATTCTTAGCGCGAAAGGATTTATTCCGAACCATCAATTCGGCTTCAGAAAACAACATAGTACGATCCAACAAATACACAGATTAGTAAATGTAATTAAAACGACCTTTGAAAAAAAAAATACTGTTTTGCGCTCTTTTCTCAAGCATTCGATAAGGTTTGGCACGAAGACCTAATATTTAAGCTAAAGGTGAACTTGCATGAATACTTGTATAAGCACTTAAAAGATTATTTAACGAATTGCAAGTTTTTACTAAAAGAAGGTGACTTTTCAAGCTCACCACAGCTCATTGAAGCCGGAGTTCCCCAATGTAGTATTTTGGGACCAATTTTATATTTACTGTACACATCAGTAGTTCGATTCACTATTCAATTTTAACGATTCTTGACTCGTTAAAAAATTTAACAACAAAACGAAAGACTTTGCTATTCAGAAATGCTTTTTAATAACATTTGATGTTGTTATAAAACAGCTGTTTTTCTTAACAAGTCGAGTATTGTTAATTTAACTGCAACTATTTTTGTGTCGTTTACTTTATCAAAATATCAAAAGATAAAGTCGGCCTTTAGATGTATAATGTAAAATATTCTAACCCCCATATTTATAAAAAATAAAATATATTTGAAATCTATTTTAGAACTAATTTTTCATACAAAAGTTATTTTAAAATACATTTCAAATAAGTGTTATTTTTTATAAATATGGGGGTAAATAATTAATATTTATAATTAAAATACACATAATTAAAAATTAAAAATAAAATTAAGAAAAAGTACAAAAAAATGAAGCACTTTATTTTCATTCCTCTTCGTTCTTTTTGCCATTTTGTTTAGCAGCATTGACATTTATTTTTGATTGTTTTTTTCATTAGTTAAACATAGGTTAGTGAATCGCAAATGCGTTAGTGCAAGCAAAAAATATGTTGATATATTTAACAAGTGTTAGATCGTTAAAAGTTAGTGAATTGCACTACAGATATGCCAATTAGCACCCTAGTCCACACATCAACTTTTGCAGATGACACAGATTTTTTAAGTATTCATGAAAGTGCCCAACAAGCATCACAACTTTTACAAGACCACATACTCAATTTGGAAAAATGGCTAGAAAAATGGAGAATAAAAGTGAATGAACAAAAATGTACTCACATAACTTTCACACTGCGTAGGGACTCATGCCCTCCTATTCGCATAAATAACCAAATGATTCCACAGCTTTCAGACGTTTAATACATGGGTATACATCTTGACCGTCGCCTTACTTGGGAAAGCCACATTGACTTCAAGTTAACACAAATGAAACTAAAAGCAGTACAACTAAATTAGCTTATTGGTAGAAACTCCACCCTGAGCTTAGATTGTAAACTTCAACGGCACAAGTCGATCCTCAAACCAATTTGGTGTTATGGGATTCAGTTATGGGGCACTGCCTAAGCTAGCAAAGTAGAACAAATTCAAAAGCGCCAAAATAAGATTCTACGTATTATTACATCTGCTCCCTGGTATATAAAAAATTCGAACATCCACAAAGACCTAAACATGTCATCAGTTAAAGCAGAAATAGCGAAACATGCAGTCACATATCTAAAAAGGCTTGAATCTCATCCAAAGCCTTTGGCGCGTAAAATACTGAATGAACCTGGTTACATTCGACTAAAAAGAAGAGATACTGCTTTTCTTGGCCGTACATTAGAGGGATGACCCGCAAATGATTGCAAAATCCGTGAAACAAACATTATTTTTGACTAGCACTGGCTGGACTTAAAAAGTATATTTTATTTTAGACTTAAGATACAAGTAATTATTGTTAGTTCAAAAATATTGAAGATACAATAAATAAATTATGAAAAAAAAATTTATTGACGATCTCAGCAGTTTCATGTAGCTATTCGTTGACTTTTTATTTGTTTTTCGCTGTTGACCATAAAAACTTTTTCGGTTTTTTCAAGTTCATCTCTTACTTCTATTAGTTTTTCGCTGTTTGCTCTAGAAGCTTCTTCAACCTTCTCGCTGTTAGCCTTAGAAGATTCTTGAACTTCTGCTATTTTCTCCATCATAGCGGCGAGCTATAAGTTGAAGTTGTTGCGCACGTACATACCGCAATCTCCTCTTTTTCCTCGAATTCATATGTGCCAATGTCCATGCCATATCGCTTGAATTTTTTGCAGTTCTGTTTTGTTACCTGCTAACAGAGGGGTAAAAAAACGTTGCGCGTTTTTGCTCCATTTTTTTTGCGATTTTTTGAAAATTTTGCCTTTTTATGGTTTTCCTTATATTGCATAGGTAAATACGAGTAAGAAATATTCATAAACTTTAAGTTGTTGAACATTCTTTGACCTTAAACGATGTAATTGCTAAACAAAATGACGGGAAAATTAAAAAAAAACTTGCATTTTTCAGAGGTAGGATTAGTTCTTCTAAGGGGAACTTTTTTCTCCTTGGGCCGATTTTCCCTTTTTTATAGCTTTAACAGCCTATGACCATAACAGATTTTTCTGCAAAGTTTCATTAACCTAGGGCACTCAGTACATTTTTATAGCCAATATAAGCTAAAAAAAAGAAGTAATGACCGGCTAGATTGGCAAAATACCCCTATGTGCTGCGGTTGAAATTGCAGCTTACTTAACTCCTTTTTCAGCTGCTCTACTTTCTGTACTTCAAATTTCATTGTTGTATTTTTTTTAATTTATTGTCTTTTTTTAATTTTTTTCAATTTCACTTGTGACACCAAATGTAACGCTATTACTTTACGTAGGGTTCTTTTAATTGGAAAATAAAAACACACCGATTTAAATTTCACTGTAAATCTTTTTATTTATTAAGCCTTGAATAACTTTTATTGATACCATGTTAAATACAAGAAATTTAAAACAATACTACCATGCCGCTCGAAACCACGAATTGTATTTATAGGTGAGCCTAGAATGTTCTATACTAGAAAGATCTGGCAGGTTCCTTTTTATTACTGTATTTATGTACTTACTTGTGTATATCTCTGTTGTCTTATACGTGCATGGTGTTTCTTCCTAATATTTTTAAGGATATATTTAAATTAAATAGTTTATAATTTAAAAAAGTTAGGGCACTTGATGAAAAATATAACGCTTTGAATTTTTAGAAATAAAACACACAACCAATCGGGTTAAATATTACTTCATAAGTAAGTACATATTTATTCTTATTTTTATATATTAAAAAAGCCAGTATTATTTATATTCAGCTAACCCGTTACTTTTTACATTGTAAGCTGTAAGGGTTTACTAGTAATTATTATAAATTAAAATTTAGTTATTATAAAATTCAGATATTGTATTATTATTATTATTATTATTATTATTATTATTATTATTATTATTATTATTATTATTATTATTATTATTATTATTATTATTATTATCAAATTAAATTAAATAAATAAATATGTGGCTCAACATTCCGGCCCTGTTGAAGGACTGGACGTCTTCAAACATATGGCAAAGGAGCCAACTTATATATTGGGCGTTTAAAAACGCCGCTTCTGGTGTTTACCTCCGCCACCCTGACCTTGCCGTCTCCTCCTTTGTGGACGCTGACAACTCTCCCGGTCAGCCAGTTCTGTGGCGGGCAATTGTCCTCGTGGACGACTACCACTTGGCCCACTTTCAGGTTGGGCGCTTCGTGGCGCCACTTGGCCTTGCCCTGAAGACCCAGGATGTAGTCTCGAGACCAGGCCTTCTAAAATGTCTGCTTGAGACCGCAAAGCAGACGCCATCGCCTCCATAACTTGCCCTCGTTGCCTCTCACGTCTTCTACGGATCCTGGCGACAGCGAACGCAGACCCCCTCCTATCAGCAGGTGCGCTGGAGTTAGCGCTTCTCCGTCGTTGGGGTCTGGAGACAGCGGTGCTATGGGCCGACTGTTGAGCAGCGCCTCTACTTCTGCCAGCATTGTGCCCATCTCCTCTTGAGTGAGCGATGCGTTGCCCACGGCTCTCAGAAGTAGGAACTTCGCCTGCTTCACGGCTGCTTCCCATAGTCCTCCGAAGTGCGGCGCCCGAGGGGTATGAAGCTGAACTTCACCCCGGACGACGCTGCGTATGATGCGACGGTCTGACGGCTCTTGTCGAACGCTTGTTACAGCTCTTTGAGGACTCGGCTGGCTCCTACGAAATTCGTTGCGTTGTCGCAATACACTGTTGTTGGCAGTCCTCTCCTGGCAGCGAACCTTTTAAAATATAAAAGAAAAGAATCAGTAGATAGATCAGATACTAATTCTAAATGTACCGCCTTAGAAGTGAAACACACGAAAACCGCTATATACATTTTAATTGGTGGTCTACCACGAATTCTTAATGATACGTTCACGGGACCATAGAAGTCTACACCGACCGTTAAAAAGGGTCGGGTAGCTCTCACTCTATCACTGGGTAAATTGCCCATAATTTGTGACATTAATTTTGACTTATAGCGGAAGCAATGAACACACTTTCGAACTATTTTGCTGCACTCTTCTTTCGCATTAATGAGCCAAATATTTTCTCGCGAAAGAGCTACAAGTGCTTTTGTGCCAGCATGACAATTTTTGAAGTGCAGATTTCGCAAATAAAGTGTGACAAAGCTATTTCTTTTCGGTAATAAAAGTGGGAACTTGGTATTGTACTTCAAGTCTGCATTAAGCAATCTCCCACCTACCCTTATAAGTGAAAATGTTCGTTTCTCTTCAGTAAACGTATGCACAAATGGTGTCAATCTTTGAATATTTGATGGCAAGACAAGAGATTTTTGTAATTTTTGTATCTCCTCAGAAAAATTATGTTTCTGGATTGTCTCTACAAGCCGAAGGAATGACTATTTCAATTCAATTGCAGTAGGTGTAGAACTTTTCTCTATTTTACGTTTCTTTAGAGCGACAACAAATCTAAATACAAAAGAGGTTACTCGCAGCATGTCGAATATTTTTCTATTAGATCCAAAAAGCAATTTTGTGGATCCTCTACTGCAAGAAATACATTTGTTTTTCTTTTTTCTAATAATTGTTGGCTCTCCGTTAACTCGAAATGTTCGTTAACAGGCCAATGGGAACTATCGCTTAGTAAGAACGAAGGTCATTCAAACCAAATAGAATTTTTTAACTCTTCGACATCACATCCTCTTGAAACAATATCGGCTGGATTCTGCTTAGTTGGCACATGGCGCCATGAAACTTTTTCAGACCATTCTTGAATCTCAGCCACACGATTTGAAACGAAAATAGATAATGAAGATGGATGCGTTTTAATCCAATGCAGTGTTATTTCGGAATCAGTCCAGAAATTAACACTCTCGATTTCAAAGCTCATCATTAACTTAATTCGATTCCACAACTAAGCCAATAGGTGTGCAGCACATAACTCAAGTCTCGGAAGAGATTTATTCTTGAGTGGAGCAACTTTAGATTTCGCCGTAAGTAGTCTCGATACAATTTTGTTCGAATCGGAGCTTCTAATGTATATGCAACAACCATATGCTCGAATTGAAGCATCAGCAAATCCATGAATTTGAATTTTTGCTGTAGAAGTTATGTTCACGAATCTTGGGATTGTAATTGAATCAATTTCCAGTAAATTAGATTTGAAATTTTCCCACGAAGTATATAGTCTCATAGGAATCGATTCATCCCAGTCAAGTTTTTGAATCTAAAGTTCTTGTAATAACATTTTGGATTTTGTTACTATCGGACATAAGAGTCCGAGAGGATCGAATAAACGAGAAGAAACTGATAATATGTTTCTTTTTGTAGCTTTTAATTCTTGAAAATTATCTTCCAAATGAAACTTAAATGAATCATTCTTCGGAACCCAATGTATGCCGAGAGCTTTTGCAGAATCGGAATTGCTTGATAAAAGTTTTTCATTTTGTATTGAATTTATAATATTAGGATGATTTGAAAACCATTTAGTAAGTTTTAAACCAGTTGAACTTAAAATTTCAGTAACCTGGTTAAGAATTATATTGAGGTCTTGGTAGCTATCAGCTCCAGTTAGCAAATCATCAACATACAAATCACTGCGAACAACTTTTGAACCAATAGGTAAAGTCTATTTGTACAAATCGCTTAAAGGAATCAAACATCTGATGGCCAAAAATGGCGCTGAAGCGGTGCCGTAAGTAACAGTGTTTAAACGAAACACTTTTAAAGTATCAGATGGATTCTCTCCCCTAAGGATTAATTGATCATTTCTGTCATTTTCAGAAATTAAAACATGGCGATACAACACTGCAGATGTTGGAAACGAAAACGGATCAATGTAGAATATAATTCTTCCTGAATTGTTGGACCAACCATTAATCGTTAAGTGATACATGCGAAGACGTTCTACATGAAGCATCAAAAACTACTCGAAGTTTCGTAGTTGAACTCTGAGGTCGCAAAACACACTGATTTGGTATAAAATAGTGAGGAAAATCGGGCATTTTGTCTAAAAGTGACATATGACCTAAATTGAAATACTCTCTCATATAATCATGATACATCTGCCTCATAGTATTATCTTTGGAAAGTTTTCGTTCCAAAGAGAGAAATCATCTTTTGGCAGTTTCAAACGATGAACCAAGCAATTTTGTATCAGATTCATATCAATCATATCAAACCGTCCTGACATTAAACGTCGTACTGAATTTCTAAATTTTTCCTCACATTGTTGCTGTTCCTCATAATATATTTTTGTTGACTCGTTTGGAATATCTTCTAATTCCCAGAATTTTTGACTGTTGAATCAACATTGCTCTCGTTTTCTACAAAAGTATTCAAATAAAAAACGTCGTTATTTGTCGAGCCCTTTGATTGATTGTATTTTCCAGTTACAATCCAACCAAGCGAAGTCTTTTGAAGAATTGGCAGGCTGACTTTATTTGGCCAACACAAATTAAATCGAAGAAAATTTCTGCTCCAATTAATAAATCAATTTTTTGTGGCTATAAAAGCAAGGATCAGCTAATTCTATATTATTAGGAATATTCAAGCTAGTTGTATTTACTTTGAGATCAGGTTGCAAATTTGTAATTGAACTCAATACCCAAAACTTTGAAGTAAAGTGAGTAGAGTTAACCCTCGACGTGACAGTTAATTTTACGCAAGATTTAGAAATTGAATTTGTTTCACTTATGCCATTTAAACTTAATCTGCCTCCTTCTTTTTTCAATCGCAGTAGCTGTGCAAGTTCCTCAGTTATCAAATTTGGTTGAGAACCGGAATCTAAAAGAGCTCTGGCTAGAATAAATTTACCAGAACTACTTCTTACTTTCATTACAGCTGTGGCAAGAATAATTCTTTCCTCAGATGAAGAGTAATTCACCGAAGCGTGAGAAGTAGACGGCTTTTCAGAGTAGATATTCGAATTGTTAGAACTTGTATTATATCTATGTAGTAGTGAATTATGAGAACCACTACATATTCTACATTTAGAAGATGAATATCTTGCTACTGTATGACATTTTTTCAAACAATTAATACATGCTGGTACGGATTTTATGAATTCAAATCTTTGTGTTACGGACTCAGCAGTAAAAGAAGGGCAATTATTAATCATATGTTGATTTGATTTGCAGAATAAGCATTTGTCAGCAGATGGTTTCGATTTTGTACAATTTAATGATGTCCTGTTATTTTTCTTCTTAGAATATTCAGTTTTATTATTATAATTATTATCTAACCTCGGTCTTGAACTCGAAGATTCGTCAGCAGAAATATGCTGATACCATTTGTTCAAGGCGGATTCACAGTCTGACCACAACGGGAGCTTTTCGAAATCAAGCTGTTCTTCCCACTTCGATTTGGTCACTGGATCAACTTTGGACATCACTAAATGTATTAAAATGGCATTTGTAATTTTCTTGTCATCGCCAATTGATAATAGGGAATCATATATAGCAGAAACTGTGTCTATCATGCTTCGCAAAGCAGTAGCCGAAGGTTTTGTGATTTCTGGTAAATCAAAAAGCTTAGCAATATTATCAAAAAATATTAGACATTCGTTGTCATAAACCTTTTTTAAACTGGCTAGTGTTTTGGGGTAATTTTCTTCTGAAATCTGAAAAGCTTTAACGGTACCTAAAGCTGAATCGGACAAGCATGATATCAAATGATTAAATTTTTCAATATCTGTCAACGTCGGATCATTGTGGACCAAGTTCACAAATAAGCTCATAAAGTTCTTGTAATCAGAATACTTTCCAGTAAATTTGGGGAGCTTCATATTTGGTAGTCTTGACTGATGGCTTTGAGCACAAAATGAAGTTTCAGGCATATTTGCCTGTCTATTTTTAGCCAAGAGACTTAAAAACATCGCTTTTGTGGTTACACAAACTTCTTCAAGATCAGCTCTATCGTCATTTTCGGGATCTAAATTATCCACGTCAGACTGAAGCTTCATTGCTTGATCAATATACGTTTTTAAAATATCCAAGCGACATTCTAGTTCCGTGGGATTGAAAGAAATTGTCTTATCCCTAATAGATTGCCGAATTCGAACGATATTTTGTACAACCTTTGCTTTTTTTACCACTATTTTCTCTAAAGTTTCCATTCTGGAAGGAGAATCTTGACGTTTTCTACTAGTCATATTAATTTAATTTATGTAAATAATTCCTCAAAGCAAAAGTTTAAAATACCAAATTAATTTATTGGTCGAAATATATTTAAAAACAAAGAAATTAAAATTGCTTTGGATTATAAGAATTAAAAAATATATTACTCTCTCGTCGGTTACACAATATTCGGTTTTTCTTCTTTTATTCGAAATATTATTTGATCAATTTGTTCCGAAATTAAAAATAATTTATTTAATTTTTTCGAAAACCACTTTAAAACAGCCTTTGGTAAATAAAAATATTTATTTAACCAAGTAAAATCGAATTAAAGTTAATTAGCAAAAGTAATGTAAAATAAAAACGTTAGTTAGAACACACTAATAATAATTATTTTCCAATTATATGAATATTAATTTTTCGTTGATAGTGTGAACGCACGAACGAATTATTATTTTAAACTTGTATGTAAATTAACTTTTCGATGCTAGTGTAAACGCACTACACTGTTAGCAGCTGCTGTATGTAAATTAATACAAGTGGTATAGGAACACACGGAATGAAACACTGATCTTAATAATTTAATAATAACGAATGAAAGAATAAAAGAAAATGCAAATTTAGTATTAATTATTTTATTTAAAATAAACAAAATTAACACTCGCGAATATTTTTGTGTATTTAATAACGAAATTAAAATTATTTTAAATTTATTAAAATGCCGACGGTAAAAAAGAAGTAATAATTTTTCTCTCAATAATAAAGAGAATAATTTATGTATGTACGAATGTATGTTTATGTTAATAACACTCGCGTTAGATTTCACTTTTAAGGGTGGGTTCAAGGCATATTTAACTAGGTGGCGTTGCAACGACAACCAATACAACAACAGCAGGGAATTTTGTTTGTGTAAATCCCCAAAAAGCTGTCATAAACATACATATGTTAAAAGAAAGAAAATGAAAAGAAAGAAAATAAAGAAATTTTGTTTGGTAAGTTTTATAAATTGTGTGTATATTTTAAAAAATTTGTAATTTAAAAAATGTGATATAATTTTTTTTATAGCACATACGTGGATACATTAATACATGGATATTCGTCATGTATTAATCCAACAAAAGAGGAAAATTTGTAATACAAATACCATGGAAATGTATATACAGCCACCCAGTTGTGGCACATTTTATTTATTTTTGTTGGTATCACCTCAGCAAACCGTGCCCCATGACGCTGAGAAAGAAGAAAACCTGGAATTAGAAGCAAAGCAAGCTGCTTTAAAAGCAGTCGATGAATCATTTCAGAGAGAATTGGAAAAAGGTATGTAAACGTTGATTTAATTCTACTATTTTAAAATTTTAATTATTTTTTTGTTGTCTTTTTTTTAAAACATAGACGTTAATAAAGCTGATCCAACTTGTGTGGAAAAATTAGTAGCACATGTCATAAACAATATCCAAGTGAAAATTGCCAATGTTCATGTGAGGTACGAGGATGATACGAGAAGATGTGTCAACATTTTTTAATACTGGAGCTGATATCATCGGTTGCGAAACTGCTATTAAATTCCGAACCTAGCGGAGATAGTCCTGCCTTTTCTATACCAACAGATCTAACGTTGGAGATGAAAAAGATCAATGTTGGCGTAACAAGTTTCAGTTTATTGTAAGATTGGTGGATAATATGAACCAATTCAAGCTGGCCTTACCATATCGCCAATACAGGCCTTATAATAAAAGTGAGTATTAAACTGTTGAGATGCAAATCACACACCATAATAATGTTTTTGCTTTTAGCCTACAAAGGCAATGCCAAGATATGGTGGAATTTTGCTATAAATTCATTCTTGGAAGAACAAATTCGTAAAAAGAATCGAGAGTGGACTTGGGATTACATAAAACGTTTTTAAAAGTTTAGTCACCTATTTTTTTAATCGTAATATGTAGACTCTTAATATATGTACTAAAATAGCATAAAATAAAATATTCAAAAGTTAACATTAAGATTTTTTTTAATTATCACTTAATTTGTATCATTTTAATTAATTTTCTCATTAAAACATAACCTTGTTAACTATAACGAATTAAACCTTTTATTTATTATTTATACTCTTCAACAGTTCATAATTTAAAAAAGGACAAAATCTGTTTAAGTTTAGAAATTTTTGTACTTTTTTGTTTTTGCTCCTTACAAGCATTCAATTTGATAGTATGTGTTTGGGTAACACTGTTTTAAAATTTCAATATGTTTGAAATTTAAAACCTCTTTTTTAAATATTTTTGGTGGTCCTGAAAAGGACCGATTGGTGGTTGATGGCGATTTAGTCAGCTGCATTTTAATATATTTCCGTGTTTTTGGAACGTCCTGCAGTGCACATGATTCCTGAAATGAACATATTTAATACAAATTAATTATTATAATTTTTATTATAATTTCATAAAATGAAATGAAATAAAATATTACCTTAGGAAACTGCTGCGAAGTCACCGGTGGCGCCAACACGAATGGTACATTAGTATTTATTGGACATAAGGGCATTTCATTTGTATGCATTTCACTAATGTGCATTGTTTGCATTTCAGAAGTATATTCTCCTGCTGTTGCACTACCGGAATAGCTTTGGGCATTAAAATACGTCGTCTTCCCGCGGTTATTATATGCTCCTTAGAAAAATGATCTATACATATGCGGGTGCTTTTAGAAAATTTTTTTTTGCACACCTTGCCCCACAGATCTCTTCTTTCTTGGTCTTGTGGAACACTAAAAAACGTACCACAACCAGGAACAAATTTCTTTCCACACAAAGGACAATTACAATGCATTTTTTCAATATTATTATATACCTACACAAATAATTATGTTGCGTTGACACAGTTTTTTGATAATTTATTTTTTGTTTTTAATTCACTTTTTGTTTGTTTCAATTTTAAGTTGATTCACTTTTAATTTATTTATACACAATTATAAAAAACACTAAGGCACTTGAATCAATGAGACTTGAATGTAAATTAATTTTTTGGTTATTCGTAAACAAAACAAAATAGTTTGACATTCAACCTAGGAAACAAAGGAAAACGAAAATTTAAGAAAAAATTGTCACCTGCAATAGTGATGCCACCTGGTTAAATATGCCTTGGGTGGGTTTTTATATTTAATAGAAATATTAAATAAATAAATTGTTTCACAAATATTTAAGTGTAAAAAATATTTATTGTGTTCGACTTGCAAAGCGAAAAGAATTTTTGATTAACTTACAAAAATCTCTTAAATTTGATTAATTTACAAATTTAAGGTTATATTTAACACAATATTTTTTACACTTATTACCTGACTATCAGTATCGGAATTACTCCCCTGGATTCGTTCAGCTCTGCAAATAATACAGCGGCAACGGGGCATCTGGACAGGTAACTTCTGGACAAGATGATGATACTCCAAGAGTTTAGTTGTTATTTGTGATTTTGTTGAAAAAATGATTGTTTGTGTGTAATTGTTTTATATGTATGTTTGTACGTGTTTGTTTTAATTTGTGATTTTTGTTTAAAAACAGATTACTTTGTGTGATTGTGTTTTGTTTTATATGTTTGTTTTATAAACTGTTTGTTTCAATGTTTTTACACAATTGTTTGTATCAGTTTTTTATGTTTTTTACTTGTTTGTTTGTTTATAATTGTTTAAAACACTTTTTTAATAGTTAATTTTATTTTTTCACTAGACCCTGCTCGGGCGCCAAAATGTTTCTTCCTAATATTTTTATACCCTTCACCACAGGTGGAAAGGGTATATATAAGTTTGTCATTCCGTGTGTAATTTCTACAATATTCATTTCCGACCCCATAAAGTATATATATTCTGGATCCTTATACATAGAGAAGTTGATTAAGCGATGTCCGTCTGTCCGTCTGTCCGTCTGTCCGTCTGTCCGTCTGTCCGTCTGTCCGTGTTAGTGTGGTAATGTCATTTGCCAAGGCATCAGAAGAGATACAAAAAATTTAAGCACACCAATCTGTCAGGCATAGTTTCGAAAATTTTGGTATTGCAATTCAGCAACATCGGATCATTCCTTTGGAGGCTACGGGCCAAAAACCACGCCCACCTATATTTTTTTTACGTTTTTTTTACGTTTTTTTTTAATTTTTTTCGGCTTTAATGATTCTGTTTTGCCTTTTTTTGTCAAATAAATATTAGAGTGTGACAGGTAGATCGCAAGGAGTGCATACAGATCTCGGGGGATCAATAACCCCCTGCGAGGGGCGATTTTTGTTTGTTTTTAGATTGGTAGGGTTTTTCTGCTTTGATTTGTATTAGAGACCTTAATAGAAAGCAATACGCATAGAGGTAGCCAATGGACCCACAGGGTACCCACTGACAAATAGGAGCAGTTAAAAGGGCCCCCCATGTGTCAATATGATGAAATTTTTTTTTTTTAAGGATTTCTTTTTGCTTTAGTCTGACCATTCTAACTCAATAGATTGGAGAAAGGTCCAAAATTTAACAAAAAAATTTCAATCAAATTTTTAAAAAAAAAATTTAAAAAAATTTTTTTAAAAAATTTTTTAAAAAAATTTTTTAATTTTTTTCAAAAATATTTACAAAAAAATTTACAAAGCATTTTCAAAAAGATATTTTACAGAAAAATATTAGAAAAAAAATTTTTTTAAAAAATTTTCCAAAAAAAATTTCGAATAAAATTTTACAAAAAATTTTTAAAAAAATATTTTTACGAAAAATTTTTACACACAATTTTCGAAAAATTAAAACAAAAATTTCAATATTTCTTTGAAAATGAAAATCATGACTGTAACATAACATATATTTAATATTAAGAATATACATATGTATGTATGTGTGTATATAGAGTAACATATTTTTATACCCTTCACCACAGGTGGAAAGGGTATATATAAGTTTGTCATTCCGTGTGTAATTTCTACAATATTCATTTCCGACCCCATAAAGTATATATATTCTGGATCCTTATACATAGAGAAGTTGATTAAGCGATGTCCGTCTGTCCGTCTGTCCGTCTGTCCGTCTGTCCGTCTGTCCGTGTTAGTGTGGTAATGTCATTTGCCAAGGCATCAGAAGAGATACAAAAAATTTAAGCACACCAATCTGTCAGGCATAGTTTCGAAAATTTTGGTATTGCAATTCAGCAACATCGGATCATTCCTTTGGAGGCTACGGGCCAAAAACCACGCCCACCTATATTTTTTTTACGTTTTTTTTACGTTTTTTTTTAATTTTTTTCGGCTTTAATGATTCTGTTTTGCCTTTTTTTGTCAAATAAATATTAGAGTGTGACAGGTAGATCGCAAGGAGTGCATACAGATCTCGGGGGATCAATAACCCCCTGCGAGGGGCGATTTTTGTTTGTTTTTAGATTGGTAGGGTTTTTCTGCTTTGATTTGTATTAGAGACCTTAATAGAAAGCAATACGCATAGAGGTAGCCAATGGACCCACAGGGTACCCACTGACAAATAGGAGCAGTTAAAAGGGCCCCCCATGTGTCAATATGATGAAATTTTTTTTTTTTAAGGATTTCTTTTTGCTTTAGTCTGACCATTCTAACTCAATAGATTGGAGAAAGGTCCAAAATTTAACAAAAAAATTTCAATCAAATTTTTAAAAAAAAAATTTAAAAAAAATTTTTTTAAAAAATTTTTTAAAAAAATTTTTTAATTTTTTTCAAAAATATTTACAAAAAAATTTACAAAGCATTTTCAAAAAGATATTTTACAGAAAAATATTAGAAAAAAAATTTTTTTAAAAAATTTTCCAAAAAATTTTCGAATAAAATTTTACAAAAAATTTTTAAAAAAATATTTTTACGAAAAATTTTTACACACAATTTTCGAAAAATTAAAACAAAAATTTCAATATTTCTTTGAAAATGAAAATCATGACTGTAACATAACATATATTTAATATTAAGAATATACATATGTATGTATGTGTGTATATAGAGTAACATATTTTTATACCCTTCACCACAGGTGGAAAGGGTATATATAAGTTTGTCATTCCGTGTGTAATTTCTACAATATTCATTTCCGACCCCATAAAGTATATATATTCTGGATCCTTATACATAGAGAAGTTGATTAAGCGATGTCCGTCTGTCCGTCTGTCCGTCTGTCCGTGTTAGTGTGGTAATGTCATTTGCCAAGGCATCAGAAGAGATACAAAAAATTTAAGCACACCAATCTGTCAGGCATAGTTTCGAAAATTTTGGTATTGCAATTCAGCAACATCGGATCATTCCTTTGGAGGCTACGGGCCAAAAACCACGCCCACCTATATTTTTTTTACGTTTTTTTTACGTTTTTTTTTAATTTTTTTCGGCTTTAATGATTCTGTTTTGCCTTTTTTTGTCAAATAAATATTAGAGTGTGACAGGTAGATCGCAAGGAGTGCATACAGATCTCGGGGGATCAATAACCCCCTGCGAGGGGCGATTTTTGTTTGTTTTTAGATTGGTAGGGTTTTTCTGCTTTGATTTGTATTAGAGACCTTAATAGAAAGCAATACGCATAGAGGTAGCCAATGGACCCACAGGGTACCCACTGACAAATAGGAGCAGTTAAAAGGGCCCCCCATGTGTCAATATGATGAAATTTTTTTTTTTTAAGGATTTCTTTTTGCTTTAGTCTGACCATTCTAACTCAATAGATTGGAGAAAGGTCCAAAATTTAACAAAAAAATTTCAATCAAATTTTTAAAAAAAAAATTTAAAAAAAATTTTTTTAAAAAATTTTTTAAAAAAATTTTTTAATTTTTTTCAAAAATTTTTACAAAAAAATTTACAAAGCATTTTCAAAAAGATATTTTACAGAAAAATATTAGAAAAAAAATTTTTTTAAAAAATTTTCCAAAAAATTTTCGAATAAAATTTTACAAAAAATTTTTAAAAAAATATTTTTACGAAAAATTTTTACACACAATTTTCGAAAAATTAAAACAAAAATTTCAATATTTCTTTGAAAATGATAATCATGACTGTAACATAACATATATTTAATATTAAGAATATACATATGTATGTATGTGTGTATATAGAGTAACATATTTTTATACCCTTCACCACAGGTGGAAAGGGTATATATAAGTTTGTCATTCCGTGTGTAATTTCTACAATATTCATTTCCGACCCCATAAAGTAAATATATTCTGGATCCTTATACATAGAGAAGTTGATTAAGCGATGTCCGTCTGTCCGTCTGTCCGTCTGTCCGTCTGTCCGTCTGTCCGTGTTAGTGTGGTAATGTCATTTGCCAAGGCATCAGAAGAGATACAAAAAATTTAAGCACACCAATCTGTCAGGCATAGTTTCGAAAATTTTGGTATTGCAATTCAGCAACATCGGATCATTCCTTTGGAGGCTACGGGCCAAAAACCACGCCCACCTATATTTTTTTTACGTTTTTTTTACGTTTTTTTTTAATTTTTTTCGGCTTTAATGATTCTGTTTTGCCTTTTTTTGTCAAATAAATATTAGAGTGTGACAGGTAGATCGCAAGGAGTGCATACAGATCTCGGGGGATCAATAACCCCCTGCGAGGGGCGATTTTTGTTTGTTTTTAGATTGGTAGGGTTTTTCTGCTTTGATTTGTATTAGAGACCTTAATAGAAAGCAATACGCATAGAGGTAGCCAATGGACCCACAGGGTACCCACTGACAAATAGGAGCAGTTAAAAGGGCCCCCCATGTGTCAATATGATGAAATTTTTTTTTTTTAAGGATTTCTTTTTGCTTTAGTCTGACCATTCTAACTCAATAGATTGGAGAAAGGTCCAAAATTTAACAAAAAAATTTCAATCAAATTTTTAAAAAAAAAATTTTAAAAAAATTTTTTTAAAAAATTTTTTAAAAAAATTTTTTAATTTTTTTCAAAAATATTTACAAAAAAATTTACAAAGCATTTTCAAAAAGATATTTTACAGAAAAATATTAGAAAAAAAATTTTTTTAAAAAATTTTCCAAAAAATTTTCGAATAAAATTTTACAAAAAATTTTTAAAAAAATATTTTTACGAAAAATTTTTACACACAATTTTCGAAAAATTAAAACAAAAATTTCAATATTTCTTTGAAAATGAAAATCATGACTGTAACATAACATATATTTAATATTAAGAATATACATATGTATGTATGTGTGTATATAGAGTAACATATTTTTATACCCTTCACCACAGGTGGAAAGGGTATATATAAGTTTGTCATTCCGTGTGTAATTTCTACAATATTCATTTCCGACCCCATAAAGTATATATATTCTGGATCCTTATACATAGAGAAGTTGATTAAGCGATGTCCGTCTGTCCGTCTGTCCGTCTGTCCGTCTGTCCGTGTTAGTGTGGTAATGTCATTTGCCAAGGCATCAGAAGAGATACAAAAAATTTAAGCACACCAATCTGTCAGGCATAGTTTCGAAAATTTTGGTATTGCTATTCAGCAACATCGGATCATTCCTTTGGAGGCTACAGGCCAAAAACCACGCCCACCTATATTTTTTTTACGTTTTTTTTTAATTTTTTTCGGCTTTAATGATTCTGTTTTGCCTTTTTTTGTCAAATAAATATTAGAGTGTGACAGGTAGATCGCAAGGAGTGCATACAGATCTCGGGGGATCAATAACCCCCTGCGAGGGGCGATTTTTGTTTGTTTTTAGATTGGTAGGGTTTTTCTGCTTTGATTTGTATTAGAGACCTTAATAGAAAGCAATACGCATAGAGGTAGCCAATGGACCCACAGGGTACCCACTGACAAATAGGAGCAGTTAAAAGGGCCCCCCATGTGTCAATATGATGAATTTTTTTTTTTTGTAAGGATTTCTTTTTGCTTTAGTCTGACCATTCTAACTCAATAGATTGGAGAAAGGTCCAAAATTTAACAAAAAAATTTCAATCAAATTTTTAAAAAAAAATTTTTTTAAAAATTTAAAAAAAAAAATTTTTTAATTTTTTTCAAAAATATTTACAAAAAAATTTACAAAGCATTTTCAAAAAGATATTTTACAGAAAAATATTAGAAAAAAAATTTTTTTAAAAAATTTTCCAAAAAATTTTCGAATAAAATTTTACAAAAAATTTTTAAAAAAATATTTTTACAAAAAATTTTTACACACAATTTTCGAAAAATTAAAACAAAAATTTCAATATTTCTTTGAAAATGAAAATCATGACTGTAACATAACATATATTTAATATTAAGAATATACATATGTATGTATGTGTGTATATAGAGTAACATATTTTTATACCCTTCACCACAGGTGGAAAGGGTATATATAAGTTTGTCATTCCGTGTGTAATTTCTACAATATTCATTTCCGACCCCATAAAGTATATATATTCTGGATCCTTATACATAGAGAAGTTGATTAAGCGATGTCCGTCTGTCCGTCTGTCCGTCTGTCCGTCTGTCCGTCTGTCCGTCTGTCCGTCTGTCCGTCTGTCCGTCTGTCCGTGTTAGTGTGGTAATGTCATTTGCCAAGGCATCAGAAGAGATACAAAAAATTTAAGCACACCAATCTGTCAGGCATAGTTTCGAAAATTTTGGTATTGCAATTCAGCAACATCGGATCATTCCTTTGGAGGCTACGGGCCAAAAACCACGCCCACCTATATTTTTTTTACGTTTTTTTTACGTTTTTTTTTAATTTTTTTCGGCTTTAATGATTCTGTTTTGCCTTTTTTTGTCAAATAAATATTAGAGTGTGACAGGTAGATCGCAAGGAGTGCATACAGATCTCGGGGGATCAATAACCCCCTGCGAGGGGCGATTTTTGTTTGTTTTTAGATTGGTTGGGTTTTTCTGCTTTGATTTGTATTAGAGACCTTAATAAAAAGCAATACGCATAGAGGTAGCCAATGGACCCACAGGGTACCTACTGACAAATAGGAGCAGTTAAAAGGGCCCCCCATGTGTCAATATGATGATTTTTTTTTTTTTTTTTTGTAAGGATTTCTTTTTGCTTTAGTCTGACCATTCTAACTCAATATATTGGAGAAAGGTCCAAAATTTAACAAAAAAATTTCAATCAAATTTAAAAAAAAAAATTTTTAAAAAAATTTTTAAAAAAAAATTTTTTAAAAAAAATTTTTTTCAAAAATATTTACAAAAAAATTTACAAAGCATTTTCAAAAAGATATTTTACAGAAAAATATTAGAAAAAAAATTTTTTTAAAAAATTTTCCAAAAAATTTTCGAATAAAATTTTACAAAAAATTTTTAAAAAAATATTTTTACAAAAAATTTTTACACACAATTTTCGAAAAATTAAAACAAAAATTTCAATATTTCTTTGAAAATGAAAATCATGACTGTAACATAACATATATTTAATATTAAGAATATACATATGTATGTATGTGTGTATATAGAGTAACATATTTTTTTAAATGCGTTTGATTTTTTTTTTTTTAAATGCGATTGATTTAAAATAGATGAGATCTTTGTTTAAAACCTAGGTGCATTAAACACATAGACATCATCAGGATACCGGGTAAAAACTGCCAAAAATAAAATACACACGTTTATAGGTAAACGTTTTTTTTTTTTGAAGCCAGTATAGCTACATGGCTACACGACCACCGTTGTGGATGTCGTCAACTTAGGCTAATTTCTATTTTATTCAACAAAAGAAAATGTCACAAATTACATTATTATTGTAAATTACAAATTCATATACAAACAAAAAGTTTTGGAGGAGATATTTAAAAGTTTTTGAAAAAGTTATTTAATTTTATAAAAGCAAAATAAGTATTTCTACAACAATGTCAGAGTTTACGATGTAGCGTCGGCTTCAATATCATTAAGTAGCTGACAACACGGCGACAATTGTAGCAAACGGAATTTGTTTTCATTTGTCTTCTATTTCTTTAACTCATGAATAATGATTTTTTCTTATACGACTTTATTTAAATAAAGAGTCAACAATATGGATAATGCTGTACATGTCTGTATAAATAAAATCACCGTGGTGAAGGGTATAGAAGATTCGGCACGGCCGAATATAGCACTTTTACTTGTTTTAAATGCGTTTGATTTTTTTTTAAATGCGATTGTTTTAAAATAGATGAGATCTTTGTTTAAAACCTAGGTTCATTAAACACATAGACATCATCAGGATACCGGGTAAAAACTGCCAAAAATAAAATACACACGTTTATAGGTAAACGTTTTTTTTTGAAGCCAGTATAGCTACATGGCTACACGACCACCGTTGTGGATGTCGTCAACTTAGGCCAATTTCTATTTTATTCAACAAAAGAAAATGTCACAAATTACATTATTATTGTAAATTACAAATTCACATACAAACAAAAAGTTTCGGAGGAGATATTTATAAGTTTTTGAAAAAGTTATTTAATTTTATAAAAGAAAAATAAGTATTTCTACAACAATGTCAGAGTTTACGATGTAGCGTCGGCTTCAATATCATTAAGTAGCTGACAACACGGCGACAATTGTAGCAAACGGAATTTGTTTTCATTTGTCTTCTATTTCTTTAACTCATGAATAATGATTTTTTCTTATACGATTTTATTTAAATAAAGAGTCAACAATATGGATAATGCTGTACATGTCTGTATAAATAAAATCACCGTGGTGAAGGGTATAGAAGATTCGGCACGGCCGAATATAGCACTTTTACTTGTTTTAAATGCGTTTGATTTTTTTTAAATGCGTTTGATTTTTTTTTAAATGCGATTGATTTAAAATAGATGAGGTCTTTGTTTAAAACCTAGGTGCATTAAACACATAGACATCATCAGGATACCGGGTAAAAAGTGCCAAAAATAAAATACACACGTTTATAGGTAAACGTTTTTTTTTTTTTAAGCCAGTATAGCTACATGGCTACACGACCACCGTTGTGGATGTCGTCAACTTAGGCTAATTTCTATTTTATTCAACAAAAGAAAATGTCACAAATTACATTATTATTGTAAATTACAAATTCATATACAAACAAAAAGTTTTGGAGGAGATATTTATAAGTTTTTGAAAAAGTTATTTAATTTTATAAAAGCAAAATAAGTATTTCTACAACAATGTCAGAGTTTACGATGTAGCGTCGGCTTCAATATCATTAAGTAGCTGACAACACGGCGACAATTGTAGCAAACGGAATTTGTTTTCATTTGTCTTCTATTTCTTTAACTCATGAATAATGATTTTTTCTTATACGACTTTATTTAAATAAAGAGTCAACAATATGGATAATGCTGTACATGTCTGTATAAATAAAATCACCGTGGTGAAGGGTATAGAAGATTCGGCACGGCCGAATATAGCACTTTTACTTGTTTTAAATGCGTTTGATTTTTTTTAAATGCGTTTGATTTTTTTTTAAATGCGATTGATTTAAAATAGATGAGATCTTTGTTTAAAACCTAGGTGCATTAAACACATAGACATCATCAGGATACCGGGTAAAAAGTGCCAAAAATAAAATACACACGTTTATAGGTAAACGTTTTTTTTTTTAAGCCAGTATAGCTACATGGCTACACGACCACCGTTGTGGATGTCGTCAACTTAGGCTAATTTCTATTTTATTCAACAAAAGAAAATGTCACAAATTACATTATTATTGTAAATTACAAATTCATATACAAACAAAAAGTTTTGGAGGAGATATTTATAAGTTTTTGAAAAAGTTATTTAATTTTATAAAAGCAAAATAAGTATTTCTACAACAATGTCAGAGTTTACGATGTAGCGTCGGCTTCAATATCATTAAGTAGCTGACAACACGGCGAAAATTGTAGCAAACGGAATTTGTTTCCATTTGTCTTCTATTTCTTTAACTCATGAATAATGATTTTTTCTTATACGACTTTATTTAAATAAAGAGTCAACAATATGGATAATGCTGTACATGTCTGTATAAATAAAATCACCGTGGTGAAGGGTATAGAAGATTCGGCACGGCCGAATATAGCACTTTTACTTGTTTAGGATATATTTAAATTAAATAGTTTATAATTTAAAAAAGTTAGGGCACTTGATGAAAAATATAACGCTTTGAATTTTTAGAAATAAAACACACAACCAATCGTGTTAAATATTACTTCGCAAGTAAGTACATATTTATTCTTATTTTTATATATGTATTAAAAAAGCCAGTATTATTTATATTCAGCAAACCCGTTACTTTTTACATTGTAAGCTGTAAGGGTTTACTAGTAATTATTATAAATTAAAATTTAGTTATTATAAAATTCAGATATTGTATTATTGTTATTATTATTATCAAATCAAATTAAATTAAATAAATAAATATGTGGCCCAACACATGGTAAAAAAATATAAGGTAGAGTCGTACTTCATTTTGTGACAATTAACATTATACAAAAATAAGGATTATGATATTTCCGTTTAAATTGTGCTACCACATCGATTATTGTACATCCCTTGTTTTTATTCTTTATTTGAAGTTTGTATAAAAACAATTTTTTGTAAAAAAATTATAACAAATATTTTAATTTTGTAGAATTTAAAAAAAAATGTTTGCCTCAAATTTGTTTGTTGGTGTTTGATTTAAATTTTCTTAAAACATTTTAAAATTTGTTTTGTGGTCACACTAGGCACATTTATTTGCTCATTTCTGTTTGTTCAAACAAAAGCAAATAAATATTTGGGAAAACATGTTTGACGTGTGGTCAGACTAGAGAAAACATTTGACCAAGTAAAATATTTGATGAAATTGTCAACATATGTATATAAATTAATTTTCCCAAAATATGTATGTATGTATGTATGTACATATGTATGTATGTATGTATGTATGTATGTATGTATGTATGTATGTATGTATGTATGTATGTACATAAAAAATGTATGAAAATAAAAAGTATTATAGAAGAAAATTAAAAAAAAACTTAAAAAAAGATTGTATGAACATTTTGCATTTGTACAGGCACTTACATATCGCACACAAAATCACAAACAGTCACTACTCAAAATTCAACAAATTTTCAGGAGAGTCAAAAAACAGTTTTTAAAAACGTGCTTTCAATGGTTTTAAGCAACATAAAAATAGTCATAGAGATTGTTTGATCACTATATCTATAATCACCACTGTATTTAACTTTTCATATACACATTGCATTTACATTCTTTTATGTCTTTTTATTTGCCTATAGAGTAGTATTACTTTGTTTCTCTGAGTAACATAATGTTACATGATCTTTGTTAGTTTACTTGGAATTTAACCGTTTATGATATTTTTAACAAACCCTTTACTTTATTTTAATTGTAATTTACTTTTAGTCTTTAATAAGAAACTTAATAAATACAACAGAGTTTTATTCTACTGCTAATCATTAGCGTTTGTCTTTTAATTACTAACAAGTTGCTCTTATTCGAACCGTAAGAGCTGGATTTTTGAAGGTGACATACTTTTAGAAGTACGGGTCAGTCAAACTAGACTGTCCTTAAACATTGGCGACAGTGACAGGACACTGGCTTTTCTTTCTGGTAAATTTTATACAACCAACTTTAATCTTGCGCGTACAAAATCTTTCCACACTTTGGATAACATTTAATTACGCCATCATCAATCATCAGTTCAACCACATACATACATACAACTTGCTGGATCAATTTTTATGTTTAGCAACATCATTATTAAAGTCTTATCAACAAAGATGCATCATTTTTTTTAATACATATGGTTTTATTACTTCACGTTTTGTGTACTGTAAACTCCTGCAATTTATTAACAGCCAATTTAATTTAACATTGATATTTTCACCAAGAACAGTGAATAAAATTAACATTGGTTTATGTTAACATAAAATTCTTAATGTTGGCAGCTTTTTCAGTTAATTTAACAGAAGGTACCAATTACTAAAACCAATATTTTTTCACATTACTCTTCACATAAGAGTTAACATCAACAAATGCACACAACAATTGTACATAATTGTTGCTGCAAATAACATAACATATGTTTTAATAGTTTGAATAATCTGAAAATATTTGAGTTAACATCAACAAATTGACATAACGATTGTATATATATGTAATTGTGGCTGTAAACAGCATAACATCTGTGTTTGCGAATTTGGTTACAATTATAATTTTGCAATTAAAGAATTTTTGTTAAAAAGGATTGCATGAATAACAAATCTTTTACGATGACTGAAGAACAACAGCAAGATATAGATGATCTTAAGCAGCAACGTGCATTGTCAAAAGGTATTACAACAAGAATGAAGAATACAATTAACTCCAACTTGTCTCACACAGAATTGGGATGTAGATTGGACATTAAAACCTACCGATGAGAGTCGAGCCGAAATTGATGAAATGTTTATTTCTGCAAAGACTGAAATACTAACGCTCATGTGCGACAGTCAGTTCCACATATCCCACAGACCAGACTGCCAAATATTAAATTACCAAAATTCGATGGCAAATATCTTGAATATAAAAATTTTATAAATACATTCAATAATTTAGTTAAAAAAGATAGGCAAATACCAGTTATGGAAAAATTTAATTATTTTTTGTCGTGTCTAAGTGGTGATGCTTTAGCTTCTATTCAAGCATTGAATAGCACTGAAGCACTGAAGACAATTATGAGAAGGCTTTAACAAGACTTAAAGATAGATATGACAATGATACATTGATTTTTCTGGAAAATATCAACGCTTTATTTGAAGTGCCTAAAACAAATAAACCAGCACCTAAGCAACTAAGATATATTGTTGACACTGTGTCCGCTTTCTATGGATTTTTAAATTCTCTCAGTTCATCTCAACAAATATGCGATGCAGTAATAATACATTTAGTTATGAGTAAGATAGATGTTGAAACAAAGCAAAAATGGGAAGAGTCAATTGATTTCTCTGAACTGCCATCCTGGGCCAGTTGCTGTTCAATGTTAGATAAACGATGCCAACAATTAGATGCACAATGCAAACGTAGCATTAAACATTATTCATCTTCTCAGCAAAACTTTTCTAGCAAAACAAGCCAATATTGTATGCACACTTTGCTCAAAATCTGGGCACTATATATAGATCAACGCATTGATCGAGTTAAGAAAGTAAACATTTGTTTTAACTGCTTTTCTCACGACCATAATTTATCACATTGCTCATCATGATACTCATGCAGGTTTTGTAAAAAACGTCACCATTTTTTGCTGCACCAACAGACAGATATTTTACCATCTACATCCGCCGCGGCCTCGCATTCTACCATACAAGCAAACGTGAAGCCTACAAATGTCATCTCAGCTACGGCTGTAGTGTGGATTCGTGATAAATATAATAATTATCAATTAGGACGAGCTCTATTTTATTCTTGCTTCCAAGTAAACTTTATTAATGATGAGTTATGCAATTTTTTAGGTCAAAAGAAGGATAGAAATCATGTTAATGTTATTGGGATTGGGTCTAGAGAATTTAAAGTAAATTTCAAAACTCAAACTACAATCAAATCACGTTTGAATAACTTTGAATTACCTCTGGAGTTTTTAGTGTCAAAAAATTTTACTGGTTATCATCCTGAAGAAACCATTGACCACAACAATTTTAAACTGCCAGAAAATTTAGAACTAGCAGACCCCGAGTTTAATTCACGACGTGGTATAGATATGTTACTTGGAGCAGAAGCTTTTTTTCAATGTTGTCAGTGGGGCAAATTCGTCTGGACGAAAAACTTCCAACACTTCATAAAACATTATTTGGATGGGTAGTTTCAGGCAAGCACCAATCGATCATGAAATATCACGCTGCTTCCATATGTTTATCAGAAAATGGTATGGTTAATATTGGTCGAAATATTGAACTTTTGTGGAAGCTAGAATCTGTAGATGGCGTGCGTTAACCTATGTCGGTTGAAAAACAGCTGTGTGAGAAACATTTTAAGGAAACAGTTTCGACTCAACAAGATGGAAGAATAGTTCTTAGGCTTCCATTAAAAAAGGAAGGCTTGGCAGTTCTCGTGAAGTCGTTTTTTATCGGTTGAAAAAAGACTTATTAAAAATCTAACACTGCGTTCTCAGTACAATCAGTTCATGAAGGACTACGAAGATCTTGGGCACATGTCACTACTGGAAAGTCAAAATATTGTAGCACCACATTTTTACATTCCCCATCATTGTGTGATGAAGCCAGACAGTATATCAACAAAGCTTCGAGTTTTTTTTGATGGCTCCTGTAAAAGTTCATCACAAATTTCTTTAATTGACATAATGATGGTAGGGCCTGCAATCCAAAATGAGTTACTAATTACTCTCCTTCGTTTCAGATGCCACCGTTATGGGTACCGACAAGTCATGGTACATCCCGATGACCGGCAAATTAAATTGATTTTTTGACGTGTTGATATTTCTAAACCTATAGATACGTATACGTTGAACACTGTAACATACGGCACTGCTGCAGCTCCCTATTTGGCCATACGTAGTCTCTTATATGCAACAGTTTCCTATTACACATGAGACGGGGAAGGCAGTCATTGCAAATGATATTTATGTAGACGACATGTTGACAGGAGCAGATGATGTGAACAAACTGCAAGCTATTAAAGATGTAGTTTCTGAGATCTTATTAAATTCAAAATTTGAGCTTTCTAAATGGCAAAGCAACAATTCAACTTTTTGTTCAACTTGTGATGATGTCAAACAAATGCATATCGATAATGAAATAACAAGCACACTAGGCATAGCTTGGCATACCGTAGACGATACATTTCAATTTCAATCGAACAAAAAGGGTTCTCATATAACAAAACGAACGATTTTATCTTTAAACTCGACTTTATACGACCCAATGGGCCTAATAAGTCCATTAACTATCAGGGCCAAAATACTTTTACAACAGTTATGGTTAAATAAATGTCATTGGGATGAGTCAGTGCCCCAAGAAATTTACACGACTTGGATGAAACTTATCAAAGATTTCGAATACTTGCCAACTGTTAAATTTCCAAGATTCGTGCGTGTGGCTAATTTAGTTGAACTACAAGTTCATGGTTTTGGAGATGCTTCCATTCAGGCTTATGGGTGCTGTTTATATTTTAGATGTAAAGATTCTTTTGGAAATGTGACAGTTAACCTATAAGCATCAAAATCGCGTGTGGCTCCATTGAAGACAAATACATTGCCACGTTTAGAACTATGTGCATCACATTTGTTATCAAAGTTTTGGAACAAAATTAAACCATATTTTACACTCAATATATCTAAGACTTATTTTTGGTCCGATTCGCAAATTACCCTTCATTGGATAAATATGCACTCGTCTACTTTATCAACATATGTGGAAAATCGCGTAGCTGAAATACAAGAGAATTCTGACGGTATCACTTGGCGTTATGTCGAATCCATAAACAACCCAGCTGATTTGATTTCGAGAGGCTGCACAGTTTCAGATTTAATACAGTCCAATTGGATTCATGGACCAGCTTTTTTAATGAAATCAACTAGTGAATGGCATTCAAATTATATTCCAAACATAAGCCAAGAAGAAATGTGTCTCGAGAAAAGAAAGTCAGTTCATTTAGTTAATAATGATGTCATACCTGAGCAGTTGAATATAATTCACAAATTTAGTGACTATATGAAAGGCTTGAGAGTGATATATTATGTTTTACGTTGGAAACATAAAAATTCAGATCACATATAACAGTATCATCAGAGGAGTTAACTCATGCACTTCATCGCATAATTTGGATACTTCAAGAATATCATTTTAAAAATTGTTTACCAGAACTTCATCGACAGGAAACTATAAAGGGACCTATTTCATCATTAAAACCTTTTCTGGATAATGTAAGTGGAGTACAACTGCTACGAGTGGGTGGTCGATTATTAACTTCACACTTGTCATTGTCATGTAAGTTCCCATTTATTCTACCAAAATCAGACCCGTTCGTTAAAAAAATAGTGGTTCATTATCACCGTGCGAATTATCACGCTGGCCCCCGTGCATTGGTAGCAATACTACAGCAGCAATTTTGGATTGTGAATTGTCGTTCATTAGCAAGGCAAGTTGTACATCAATGCATTCAATGCGTGCGTTACAAACTAAAACTAATAACACAAGTGATCGTCTTACTGGACATCGTCCTTTTGAAATAGTGGTGGTGGACTTTGGTGGTCCAATTCCTACCTATCTCAGAATTTGTGGTAAAACTCCTATCAAATCATACATAGCCTTATTTATTTGTTTCTCTACTAAGGCTGTGCATTTAGTATGTGTATCATATTTGAGCAGCGATGCATTCATAGCAGCAATCAAATGTTTAGTTGGCAGAAGAGAGGTTCCATCAAAAATATATTGTGACAATGCAACTAATTTCGTTGGTGCAAAGAACAAGTTAAAGGAATTTAGCGAATACTTCCATCAACCATCAACAATAAATGCTATAAAATCTTATTGTGCTTCCAGATTTTTAGAGTACTTATACGTCCCACCTCGTGCCAAATCACACATGTATCGTACGCTGTCATCATCACGGCAAACTTTCGACGAGATAACAGCTTTCGTTGAGATAGTCATGAATTCCAGACCGTTAACACCTTTAACAAGTGACCCCAATGATTTGCAAATATTAACTCCCTGTCATTTTTTAATTGGGTGTAATTTACAAAATATACCGGAATATGTTAATACTACATCTGATATATCTAGTTTAAAGAGATGGCAAAGAATCACGACAATAAAGGCCCATTTCTGGTCTCGATGGCAAAAAGAATATTTATCCTGTTTGTAAAATAACTACAAATGGCGAACGCCTCAGTACAATGGTAATTGTGGAACAAGATTAACGTGAGTACCTGCCTAGTTGACCTAATCTCACGGTGGTCTTACCACCGAGTGCAATTTAAGCGTAGACTAGCGCCCCCATTGTGTAGTATAACATCACCTTACGATTGCCACCAACCGCAATTTGTGTGTGATACAGTCAAAATGAGTAGCAATTTATATAATATTGCAAGCCTTATCCAAGGCAAACCTAGATCCATATTATAGCCTCTTGCTTAGGGGTTTGGAGACTATCCAAACTCCGTCTGTTGAGAGTGCAACAGCACACTTGATCGACCTTGCACCATACCTACATTAATCGATCTTAAACTACAACCACCACGTGTACCTCCGAAGGGGACCTCACTAATATCCGGTCACAGAGAGTATAGGCTCTCTGTGGGCCACCGATTCCCGTGGTACTAGTCCTTTGGGCACTGGTCGGGCCTCGAAGAGGATTCGCGATTTTTATCACAGAACTTTTCTTCCAGATTTAGGCTCTAGGAACCCTAGCGTCTGGTGCTCCTATTTTCCCCTAGTGTACCGCGTCAAAGCATTTTCCATTCCTGCAGTGACAATTGGAACCCCCGGGGGTAGTACAATGTTAAGGTGGGACATATGGTGTTAATACATGAAGATAATCTTCCTCCTATGAAGTGGATCATAGGTCGAATAGTAAATGTTGTTGAAGGCGCCGATGGCTATGCAAGAGTTGCTGAAGTTAGAACACCTCTTAATACCCTTCGCAGACCGATAACTAAGTTGGAGTTACTTCCTGTCAATTAAAACTGGGAGTTTTAATGGGCCCCGGCATGTTTGATCACTATAACTATAATCACCACTGTATTTAACTTTTCATATACACATTGCATTTACATTCTTTTATTACTTTTTATTTGCCTATAGAGTAGTATTACTTTGTTTCTTTGAGTAACATAGTGTTACATGATCTTTGTTAGTTTACTTGGAATTTAACCGTTTATGATATTTTTAACAAACCCTTTACTTTATTTTAATTGTAATTTACTTTTAGTCTTTAATAAGAAACTTAATAAATACAACAGAGTTTTATTCTACTGCTAATCATTAGCGTTTGTCTTTTAATTACTAACAAGTCGAACCGTAAGAGCAGGATTTTTGAAGGTGACATACTTTTAGAAGTCCGGGTCAGTCAAACTAGACTGTCCTTAAACAGAGGTATTCGAAATATAACGAAAAGGCACAGTCTGCTAGTATCGATTTTTATCTTGGCTAGATGATACTTGAAGTTCCATAACCTTTCACCAACGCAGTTATGTATGTAGCTTAAGTTACTTCTTTTTGAGCATCACTCGAGCCTGCCTACACGTAGTGGTCTTCCACCACCTTTTCAGGTTTAATGAATTCACCCATTCTTCCCTGCACCCGACATTCCAACAGGTGATCCAACGCATGCAGTAGTCCAAGCAATTCTACCTTGTAAATGCAGACGTACTCACCCAATCGCAGATTACAGGACATGTTCAGCTCAGCTGAGTATACACTTGCTCCTGCTCTGCCGTCCATCAGTAAAAATGCTGATATCGTTCTCTATACATTCATTGTGTATAACGTCTTTCGCAATAAGAGTCGGATGAAGTATTTCGACTAATCTTCTTCTGCTTATGCGTTCCAACAGCATTTGAGCTCCTCTAACCTCCTTACTAACTAGGTCCAGGATGCTCTTATGCTCGACATAGTTGTTTTAAAGGTCTGCTATAACGGTTAAGAAATTTAGACCATATATATATGAAAATCACGCCACTATTGGGACACTCTTTAATTTTGTACTTCATTTAATATTTTTTGTAGCGGCCAAACAATACACCTTCTGTAAAAACTTCACACGGGAGCACTATTACTGTTCAAAGAAAAAAAAGGTCTTAAACATACGGAGAGACAGACATTGTAGCGATATTAAGGGTTACGTTTTTAACCTTTAGGTAGGGAACCCTAAAAACAGTGTGTTATGATGTGTAATTTTATTTTATAATAATAAAGTTTAAAAAGCAAAAAACTGCTGTAATCAGCTATTGTTTGCCCCTATTTACTCTTACAAAAACTTTGTAAAAACAAATAAATATTTTCCAAAAAAAGAAAAAAATATTTGCCGATGCGTGGTCACATTGGAAACATTTTTGTTTGCCGGCAAATAATTTTGTTTGCCAAGAATCAGCTGTTTTGTTGTTTGCCTATGAATTTTATTTTGTGGTTAGATTATGGCAAACAAATATTTGACGATTTCAGTTAAATGTTTGCCTAATGTGACCGTACCTTTAGGAATTGAAAAATCAAATAAAGAAAAAATTTTTAAATCTTGAAAAATGTAAAGAAAATGATTTATGTTATTTTATTATATTTGATATGTATACCCCTTTCAGACCTGGATACATCGATTTTGCCGATTATTCTATATGTTTGTTTCTCACATTTTTCCGCTGTTTGATTTGCCGTTACTTAAATTACATAGCGAAATTCTTGCACAACATTTAGTTGTGTCCAAGGCGTATTAATACCAGGTGGAGTCGATAGCCCAGCTGATTGTTTTTTGCTCTCGTTTTTTTGCTAATGTCTTGTCAAAAAATACATTGTTTCATATCTGCTAATCTAATGTAAAAGTTGTTGTTTTGTTGTAGTTGTTGTCCTACTGCTCACACCTGGTATGAATTCGCCTTGGTTGTGTCGTAATAAGCCGCAGAACAGCGTTGCCACAAAGAAAACTATTTTCCTACCAAAGTTATCCCAAAAATCTACAAAATCCTACCAAACCAAAAAAAAAAAAAAAAAAAAAAAAAAACGATCTGTCAAAAATAGCATATGTGCTAAAAAAGTATGATAGTGGATTAGAAATATATGTGTGTGACAGACTTTTTGACAGGTTTGTACAATTTGATAATCTTTTGAAAAAATTGATAAAATATTTTTTATTTTTGCGATCAGAGTTGCAAAATTCTTTTTGTATGATAGTGTGGCACCTACAACACTATTTTGAAACGATTTTTTATGTAGGACAGGACAGAATTCCATCAGATTTGTTTGTGGTTGAAGCGTACGATTGTGTGGGATAGTGATTCCTGGCCTTTACTACGTTTTCTTTCATTTGTAAGTAAATAAAAAGAACATTTACAAATAGGATTTCCAATTGTTTTGGTAAGTACTATAGAAATTTTTAAGCCCTTTTATTGAAAATAATTTTAACATTGGGCACGTTAATAAGACGTAACTGTGGAGCTCAACTGCTACGAAACTGTTGCCAACTGTTCAGCTCAACAGTTACGTCTAAGAAACGGCTTGAGAAATATACTTCAAAATAAAAAGCTGATAAATGTAAACAATTGAAAAAAATTAAAGAGGAATAAATAAATAATTTCAAGTAACTAAATTAATTACTTAGCTGAAAATTATTGATAAGTAACGGTATAACTCTCTTCTATTAGCTATTTAAGCTGAGGACATGTTGACTTTAGGTAGCTAAAATATTTTATGATACAAAAAATACCCAACTGTTGAGTTGAGCGCAACTAGTCAACAACCCGTTTCTAAGACAAATACTCAACCGTTGCGCAACAGTTACTTCTTATAAACGTGCCCATTTAAAATGGATAAACAATTTTTTCTACCAAAAATGTAGAAAAACTGGAACAAACCAACCAAACTACCAAATCATCCATAAATAAAAAAACTACCAATTTTGGTCCGATCAGATCAAAGTGGCATCCCTGCCTTCTACAATAGGATGTTTTTTGTCAACACTTAAGGCCAGAATTCACTATCCTACACAATCGTACGGTTTAATCACAAAAAATATGAAAGAATTCTGTCCTACTTAAAAAAAAACGTTTCAAAATGGCGTTGAAGATCACACTATCATACAAAACAAGATTTTGCAACTCTAATCACATGGAAAAATACTATTTTATGATTTTTTCCAAAAGATTATCAAATCGTACGACTTGTTAAAAAGTGTGTCACACACATACATTTCTAAAGG
>OX451215.1:116746656-116834871 GCA_949628195.1 Phasia obesa | reverse complement strand
TTATATTATTTTAAGAATTAGCAAGTTGGCTACATACATAAATAAAATAAACAGCTGCGAGTTTAGATGAAGAAAATAATTTTTGTGGAAGATTAATAATATATATAATAATAAATATATTAATATTGATTGATTGTTTTAGTACAAGTACATGTATATTTATTTATTTTATTTGTATGTAATAATATATTTACATATACATAAGTAAATTTTTTAGAACTAATGGAAGAATTTGATGTGCCCCTAAGTAAAAAACCACGAATCAAACCTAAAGTGGTAAGGGAATGGGACGAAGAGGACATATATAAATTAATTGGATCTGTGGAGACTCAGAGGTGCTTTTGGGATGCCGAAGATGAGGGTTATCATAACAAATTGTTGCGTGACTCCGCCTGGCGTAATATTGTGGGAAGATTTGAGGGGAAATACACTCCAGTGGACCTAAATGCGAAATGGACCCAATCTTCGAGTCCAATATCGTGGATACGTGGCAAGAGCAAAAACTAAATCTGGTCAAAGGACTATCGAAATCCCAAAATTGAAGTTCTACCACAATATGAGCTTTGTTGAACTTGCAGAGGATCAACAATCCCAAAAATCTACATCAAATCTTCTTGAAGATATATCTGACAGTAGCTGTAAGTAGAAATGTATGAATTTAAAATAATGTCTTAACTAAATTCCTTTATACATTCCTTTCATGCTCATGACCAATCTGAGTTATCAAATCCACCACTATTAAGACAAAAGCAGCCAACAAAAGTACAACGTCAAACTCAAAACGGATCTTCTCAAACAGTTGCAGCACAAATAGCTGATACCATGCGTGAAAATGCTAGAAACCGACTAGATCCAAATACTACGTTTTGCAACTACCTATTGAGTGAAATGAAAACTCTGACTGAGGAATCATCCGCATCCTTGCGTAAAAAATTAACATTTTATTTTTTACAATGCTTAGAAGAAGAACGCACAAATGAATTATTTAACTAATCGTTCATTCATTGATTTTTTAATTTTTATATCTTTTAAAGATCCACGAGAAACTATAATAAATATTTTATGTTTTTAATGAAATGTAAATGAACTCAAAAGCTCCCTGTTATTTTTTCATTAATAATGTACTTTTATTGTAATTGAAAAGATAGTTTTTATTTTTTATGAAGTGTTCTAAATGAATTCAAGATCTTACTGTTATTTTTTCATTAATATGTACATACATATATTATTTAAATCATTTAAAAATAAATTTGGTTTTCTACATGTACAAACATAAGTACATACAGACATAGTCATATATATTTACACAAATTAAAAATTTTAGAATTTTTAGTTAGCAGAAAAATTTTGCTGCTATGTGAATAAATTTGCGACAAGAAAACTTCCTAATTGTAATCCTCAAAATGTATAGATTTTGCTAGTTTAAAATTTTTAGCAATAAAATTGATAGTTGTTGATTAAAAACACAAAAGAAGTCTGCGCCTCATATTTCAAAATTATTTACACAAATTTATTTACATTTAAAAGTATTTACACAATAGAAAAAACATTATAAAACACCAATAAAAAAATCAAAATGATTAGTAGCCAGATAAATTTCCTTTAGCATCTCTGACAGCTTGAAGTCTAGCTGGAATAGATGCAATGAAATTGCGTACAAACTCGATTTCTAAGCTGTTCCAGATATTTATTATTTCATCAATAGTTTCCTCTCGTTTTCGGCCCATTTGGATAGATCTCTGCCTTTTTATGAATGCCCATACATTCTCTATTATGTTTAGATCATGACTCCGGGGTGGCCATGGAAGAACATCTTGTCCAACTCGATTTAAAAACGTTGTTGGTAACCATGCTTTATGGCATGGAGCATTATCATGCTGCAAAATCCAATTTTCATCAAGTAATAATCTCTGAGCCGAAGAAAAAACATGGTCATTCAAAGTATGTAGATATCCTGCCTGGTTTAGAGTGCCTTGTATTGGTACTAGATCTCCAAATCCATTGTATGATACACATCCCCAAAACATTACTGAACCCCCGCCGAAACGATTAAGAGGTTGTACTGCCTTACGCTTTGATCCTTTGGAAAGGTGCATATAAATTTTTCCAAATGACCCTTCAAATTGAAAAGACGACTCATCCGTCCATAATACATTATGCCAAAACTCCATTGGCTTATGGATATACTCCATGGCGAACTCTATACGTTTTTTTTTTGTTTTTTTTCAGATATGTCTATAACTTTTCTCACGACATAGGTCTTTATATGATACGTTCTTAATCTTCTCCGAATTGTAGATTCACTTACAGGTTTTCCAATGATGTTTTCTGCCTCTGCAGCAACTTTAACCGGACTTGCGACTGGATTTTCTGCGAATATTTTAAGAATATAACGATCTTCTATTTTGTTTGTCACATATTTCCGACCAGTTCTGACCCTATTTTGTAGGCTTCCATAGGTTTCTTTCTTCTTTACTAAATTGTATACTGTTTTCCGACATATTCCGTACTCTTTTACCAAGTCTGATGCCGAGGAACCCATTCCAAACTTCGTTGCGATCTCAACTCGCGTTTCGACGGGAATTTCCTTTATTTTCACAATTTTAAACGTTTTTTTTAGCGACTTTTGTATAAATATTTATTTTATGCAATATAAATTTGCTAACTATCAACACAAATGTGGTTTTTTAAAAGATTCCAGCGTTTTTAACTTAATTTCACGACTGTGTAAATATTTTTGACAGACAAAATAAGTGTGTAAATAATTTTGAAATATGAGGCGCAGACTTCTTTTGTGTTTTTAATCAGCAACTATCAATGTTATTGCTAAAAATTTTAAACCAGCAAAATCTATACATTTTGAGGATTACAATTGGGAAGTTTTCTTTTCGCAAATTTATTCACATAGAAGCAAAATTTTTCTGCTAACTAAAAATTCTAAAATTTTTAATTGTGTAAATAGTTATGTCTATGTCTGTACATACATATGTATAGTATTTTTTTAAATATTGTTTTTAATAAAACAAAACAATTATTAAAAAACTGTTTGTTGCGTTGTTTTAATAATCTGTGTTCACTTATTTGTTCGATTATTTGTTATGGTAGTTACTTGATAATATTAAAACTATGGCCTGTTTTCTATATATTTTTATATTGAAAAGGCACTTCACCTTCCCCTACAAAGTATTGAGAAAATTCTTCTCTTATAGTTGAAGTTTCTTGGCTTATGTAAGAACGGTGTGCTTGAAGGATTGGACTATTTACTACGGTCTGATCACTACGCCATTCACCAGGAACTAAATCGCCGTCTGCTGTGTATTGATTTGGGTAAAAGTACACATAGGATTTTCGGGACAGCAAATAGTTGTGTAAAACGCAGCACGCAAGAGTTACTTGTCTCGTTTTGGACGGTTCAAGCTTAATAGGGCTACGCATTACTCGAAAACGTGCCGACATAATACCAAATGCGTTTTCGATTACGCGTCTCGCACGCGACAATCTATAATTAAATATTCTCTGTACTGCATTTAGACTGCGTGCATTAAACGGCTTTAAAATATTTGGTGTTAATGCGAAAGGATCATCAGCAACTAAAACATATGGAACGGCCAAAGTTCTCTGTGGTAGAGGTGTTGGCGATGGCAAATTAAGTTTATTGTTTGTAAGAGCTTTATTAAAGGTGGTTTTACGAAAAACTGCACCATCAGATATGCGTCCATTTGAACCTACATCAATATACCAAAACGTATAGGATGCATCGGAAATAGCCATGAGCACAATACTGTGTGTTCCTTAGAAAAACAATAAAAGCTATGAAATACAGTACATTAAATTAACATGGCAGCAAATAACCTTTGAAGTTGTAATAAATACTTCCAGAATGGGGTGGTGCAATTATTACAATGTGTTTTCAATCCAATGAACCGATACAATTAGGAAAATTCCACAGCTTTAAAAATGAGTCCGAAATGATTCTCCATTCCTCTTCTGTGGATGGAATCTAAAAAGAATATAATGAAACATAAAAAAGGCCACAATTATTTTTTAACTTTACTTTTAAATAGCCCAGCCAAGTACCGGAGAGTAACCATCAGACATTCGGAAGGGGAAATTGGCTCACGAAGTTTGGTAGTCTGTTTTATTAGCAGCGGCGTCACTAATTTCAGCTACAAAGTCATTGAAAATAATTTATTTTTATTATTTATTTTATTAGCACTTACCAAATTATCAAAATCAGCAGAACTCATTCTTAAAAAGTTTTTGTACAGTTCAGGAGTTTCAGACCGTAGCTCCATTATTAATTTTGAACAACACCCTTCCTCCTTTCGCCGTCGCACCCAGTCTCGAACCCACTGCCTTTCACTTTTTTCTTTTTCTTCTTCTAAAAGTAGTGCTAACGCTGCTCCACAACTCAACACAAGAAATTTTTCAACTTCACCTATATCCTTTCTTGTTAATATATTTTTCTCTATGAATTTTTTAATTAGGGCAAATAAATTTATGTATTTTGACAGTTTAATGAAATATTATTCTTATTTAAACATATGTTCACGTGTGACCATAGGGCAAACATGTTTTCCCGTATATCTATTTTCTGGTGTTTGTTAGCTGTTTGAACAAATAAAAATGAGCAAATAAATGAGCTTAATGTGACCAGAAAACAAATTCAGTACTGTTTTAAAAAAATTTTGAGCAAATTCAAACAAACAATTTTGAGGCAAACATTTGCCTAATGTGACCTTACCTTAAGCCATACTTTTTGAGCACACATGCATTTTTTGACAGATCGTACGACTGAGTATGATAGTGAATCATAGCCTTTAATGCAGACGTAAGGTTTAATGAAATAAATACCATCACAAGCTAATTATGTTCTCGCAAGAGAGTCGAAAGTTAAGAAGTGTTGCCAAAAGGTTTGCACAAGCAATTGCATGTTAAGTTGTAAACAAAAAATAAGAAACTAAAATTATATTGATGACTGACTGACAAATAAAAGTTAAAAGAGTCCTATGTTGGTCGCGTAATCATTATATTAATTTTGGTTTAACCCTAGAAGCAGTTAAAAATTATCAGCACGCGATATTAAATTTCTTATTGATTGGTTGATACTTTTGTGTCCGTTCCATTGGATGTAATCAAAGATTTTGTGTGCTTCATTACGCAAAAATGCAGATAATAATTTTTGACTGATTTGGCTTAGTAAAATTAAGTTTTTTTTGGAATTTTTTACTTAACGCAAAAACTAGTTTTTATTTGTTTATTTATTTAAAGACAATTAAAAGCCTATAGTGTTTGCTTTTCACAAAACACGAATTGCTGATAAAATGAAATCATTACGGGTTGCCAGATTGTCGGCCATACTGTTTTGTTTTGTCTCGAAAAAAATCTTGAATACAAATGAATTGGAGCCCAAAGCAAGTCCTTTGAACTTCTCTTTTTATACCCTTCACCACAGGTGGAAAGGGTATATATAAGTTTGTCATTCCGTGTGTAATTTCTACAATATTCATTTCCGACCCCATAAAGTATATATATTCTGGATCCTTATACATAGAGAAGTTGATTAAGCGATGTCCGTCTGTCCGTCTGTCCGTCTGTCCGTCTGTCCGTCTGTCCGTGTTAGTGTGGTAATGTCATTTGCCAAGGCATCAGAAGAGATACAAAAAATTTAAGCACACCAATCTGTCAGGCATAGTTTCGAAAATTTTGGTATTGCAATTCAGCAACATCGGATCATTCCTTTGGAGGCTACGGGCCAAAAACCACGCCCACCTATATTTTTTTTACGTTTTTTTTACGTTTTTTTTTAATTTTTTTCGGCTTTAATGATTCTGTTTTGCCTTTTTTTGTCAAATAAATATTAGAGTGTGACAGGTAGATCGCAAGGAGTGCATACAGATCTCGGGGGATCAATAACCCCCTGCGAGGGGCGATTTTTGTTTGTTTTTAGATTGGTAGGGTTTTTCTGCTTTGATTTGTATTAGAGACCTTAATAGAAAGCAATACGCATAGAGGTAGCCAATGGACCCACAGGGTACCCACTGACAAATAGGAGCAGTTAAAAGGGCCCCCCATGTGTCAATATGATAAATTTTTTTTTTTTTTGTAAGGATTTCTTTTTGCTTTAGTCTGACCATTCTAACTCAATAGATTGGAGAAAGGTCCAAAATTTAACAAAAAAATTTCAATCAAATTTTTAAAAAAAAATTTTTTTAAAAATTTTAAAAAAAAAATTTTTTTAATTTTTTTCAAAAATATTTACAAAAAAATTTACAAAGCATTTTCAAAAAGATATTTTACAGAAAAATATTAGAAAAAAAATTTTTTTAAAAAATTTTCCAAAAAATTTTCGAATAAAATTTTACAAAAAATTTTTAAAAAAATATTTTTACAAAAAATTTTTACACACAATTTTCGAAAAATTAAAACAAAAATTTCAATATTTCTTTGAAAATGAAAATCATGACTGTAACATAACATATATTTAATATTAAGAATATACATATGTATGTATGTGTGTATATAGAGTAACATATTTTTATACCCTTCACCACAGGTGGAAAGGGTATATATAAGTTTGTCATTCCGTGTGTAATTTCTACAATATTCATTTCCGACCCCATAAAGTATATATATTCTGGATCCTTATACATAGAGAAGTTGATTAAGCGATGTCCGTCTGTCCGTCTGTCCGTCTGTCCGTGTTAGTGTGGTAATGTCATTTGCCAAGGCATCAGAAGAGATACAAAAAATTTAAGCACACCAATCTGTCAGGCATAGTTTCAAAAATTTTGGTATTGCAATTCAGCAACATCGGATCATTCCTTTGGAGGCTACGGGCCAAAAACCACGCCCACCTATATTTTTTTACGTTTTTTTTACGTTTTTTTTTAATTTTTTTCGGCTTTAATGATTCTGTTTTGCCTTTTTTTGTCAAATAAATATTAGAGTGTGACAGGTAGATCGCAAGGAGTGCATACAGATCTCGGGGGATCAATAACCCCCTGCGAGGGGCGATTTTTGTTTGTTTTTAGATTGGTAGGGTTGTTCTGCTTTGATTTGTATTAGAGACCTTAATAGAAAGCAATACGCATAGAGGTAGCCAATGGACCCACAGGGTACCCACTGACAAATAGGAGCAGTTAAAAGGGCCCCCCATGTGTCAATATGATGAATTTTTTTTTTTTTTGTAAGGATTTCTTTTTGCTTTAGTCTGACCATTCTAACTCAATAGATTGGAGAAAGGTCCAAAATTTAACAAAAAAATTTCAATCAAATTTTTAAAAAAAAATTTTTTTAAAAATTTTTAAAAAAAAAATTTTTTAATTTTTTTCAAAAATATTTACAAAAAAATTTACAAAGCATTTTCAAAAAGATATTTTACAGAAAAATATTAGAAAAAAAATTTTTTTAAAAAATTTTCCAAAAAATTATCGAATAAAATTTTACAAAAAATTTTTAAAAAAATATTTTTACAAAAAATTTTTACACACAATTTTCGAAAAATTAAAACAAAAATTTCAATATTTCTTTGAAAATGAAAATCATGACTGTAACATAACATATATTTAATATTAAGAATATACATATGTATGTATGTGTGTATATAGAGTAACATATTTTTATACCCTTCACCACAGGTGGAAAGGGTATATATAAGTTTGTCATTCCGTGTGTAATTTCTACAATATTCATTTCCGACCCCATAAAGTATATATATTCTGGATCCTTATACATAGAGAAGTTGATTAAGCGATGTCCGTCTGTCCGTCTGTCCGTCTGTCCGTCTGTCCGTCTGTCCGTGTTAGTGTGGTAATGTCATTTGCCAAGGCATCAGAAGAGATACAAAAAATTTAAGCACACCAATCTGTCAGGCATAGTTTCGAAAATTTTGGTATTGCAATTCAGCAACATCGGATCATTCCTTTGGAGGCTACGGGCCAAAAACCACGCCCACCTATATTTTTTTTACGTTTTTTTTACGTTTTTTTTTAATTTTTTTCGGCTTTAATGATTCTGTTTTGCCTTTTTTTGTCAAATAAATATTAGAGTGTGACAGGTAGATCGCAAGGAGTGCATACAGATCTCGGGGGATCAATAACCCCCTGCGAGGGGCGATTTTTGTTTGTTTTTAGATTGGTAGGGTTTTTCTGCTTTGATTTGTATTAGAGACCTTAATAGAAAGCAATACGCATAGAGGTAGCCAATGGACCCACAGGGTACCCACTGACAAATAGGAGCAGTTAAAAGGGCCCCCCATGTGTCAATATGATGAAATTTTTTTTTTTTAAGGATTTCTTTTTGCTTTAGTCTGACCATTCTAACTCAATAGATTGGAGAAAGGTCCAAAATTTAACAAAAAAATTTCAATCAAATTTTTAAAAAAAAAATTTAAAAAAAATTTTTTTAAAAAATTTTTTAAAAAAATTTTTTAATTTTTTTCAAAAATATTTACAAAAAAATTTACAAAGCATTTTCAAAAAGATATTTTACAGAAAAATATTAGAAAAAAAATTTTTTTAAAAAATTTTCCAAAAAATTTTCGAATAAAATTTTACAAAAAATTTTTAAAAAAATATTTTTACGAAAAATTTTTACACACAATTTTCGAAAAATTAAAACAAAAATTTCAATATTTCTTTGAAAATGAAAATCACGACTGTAACATAACATATATTTAATATTAAGAATATACATATGTATGTATGTGTGTATATAGAGTAACATATTTTTATACCCTTCACCACAGGTGGAAAGGGTATATATAAGTTTGTCATTCCGTGTGTAATTTCTACAATATTCATTTCCGACCCCATAAAGTATATATATTCTGGATCCTTATACATAGAGAAGTTGATTAAGCGATGTCCGTCTGTCCGTCTGTCCGTCTGTCCGTCTGTCCGTGTTAGTGTGGTAATGTCATTTGCCAAGGCATCAGAAGAGATACAAAAAATTTAAGCACACCAATCTGTCAGGCATAGTTTCGAAAATTTTGGTATTGCAATTCAGCAACATCGGATCATTCCTTTGGAGGCTACGGGCCAAAAACCACGCCCACCTATATTTTTTTACGTTTTTTTTACGTTTTTTTTTAATTTTTTTCGGCTTTAATGATTCTGTTTTGCCTTTTTTTGTCAAATAAATATTAGAGTGTGACAGGTAGATCGCAAGGAGTGCATACAGATCTCGGGGGATCAATAACCCCCTGCGAGGGGCGATTTTTGTTTGTTTTTAGATTGGTAGGGTTTTTCTGCTTTGATTTGTATTAGAGACCTTAATAGAAAGCAATACGCATAGAGGTAGCCAATGGACCCACAGGGTACCCACTGACAAATAGGAGCAGTTAAAAGGGCCCCCCATGTGTCAATATGATGAAATTTTTTTTTTTTAAGGATTTCTTTTTGCTTTAGTCTGACCATTCTAACTCAATAGATTGGAGAAAGGTCCAAAATTTAACAAAAAAATTTCAATCAAATTTTTAAAAAAAAAATTTAAAAAAAATTTTTTTAAAAAATTTTTTAAAAAAATTTTTTAATTTTTTTCAAAAATATTTACAAAAAAATTTACAAAGCATTTTCAAAAAGATATTTTACAGAAAAATATTAGAAAAAAAATTTTTTTAAAAAATTTTCCAAAAAATTTTCGAATAAAATTTTACAAAAAATTTTTAAAAAAATATTTTTACGAAAAATTTTTACACACAATTTTCGAAAAATTAAAACAAAAATTTCAATATTTCTTTGAAAATGATAATCATGACTGTAACATAACATATATTTAATATTAAGAATATACATATGTATGTATGTGTGTATATAGAGTAACATATTTTTATACCCTTCACCACAGGTGGAAAGGGTATATATAAGTTTGTCATTCCGTGTGTAATTTCTACAATATTCATTTCCGACCCCATAAAGTATATATATTCTGGATCCTTATACATAGAGAAGTTGATTAAGCGATGTCCGTCTGTCCGTCTGTCCGTCTGTCCGTCTGTCCGTCTGTCCGTCTGTCCGTGTTAGTGTGGTAATGTCATTTGCCAAGGCATCAGAAGAGATACAAAAAATTTAAGCACACCAATCTGTCAGGCATAGTTTCGAAAATTTTGGTATTGCAATTCAGCAACATCGGATCATTCCTTTGGAGGCTACGGGCCAAAAACCACGCCCACCTATATTTTTTTTACGTTTTTTTTACGTTTTTTTTTAATTTTTTTCGGCTTTAATGATTCTGTTTTGCCTTTTTTTGTCAAATAAATATTAGAGTGTGACAGGTAGATCGCAAGGAGTGCATACAGATCTCGGGGGATCAATAACCCCCTGCGAGGGGCGATTTTTGTTTGTTTTTAGATTGGTAGGGTTTTTCTGCTTTGATTTGTATTAGAGACCTTAATAGAAAGCAATACGCATAGAGGTAGCCAATGGACCCACAGGGTACCCACTGACAAATAGGAGCAGTTAAAAGGGCCCCCCATGTGTCAATATGATGAAATTTTTTTTTTTTAAGGATTTCTTTTTGCTTTAGTCTGACCATTCTAACTCAATAGATTGGAGAAAGGTCCAAAATTTAACAAAAAAATTTCAATCAAATTTTTAAAAAAAAAATTTAAAAAAAATTTTTTTAAAAAATTTTTTAAAAAAATTTTTTAATTTTTTTCAAAAATATTTACAAAAAAATTTACAAAGCATTTTCAAAAAGATATTTTACAGAAAAATATTAGAAAAAAAATTTTTTTAAAAAATTTTCCAAAAAATTTTCGAATAAAATTTTACAAAAAATTTTTAAAAAAATATTTTTACGAAAAATTTTTACACACAATTTTCGAAAAATTAAAACAAAAATTTCAATATTTCTTTGAAAATGAAAATCACGACTGTAACATAACATATATTTAATATTAAGAATATACATATGTATGTATGTGTGTATATAGAGTAACATATTTTTATACCCTTCACCACAGGTGGAAAGGGTATATATAAGTTTGTCATTCCGTGTGTAATTTCTACAATATTCATTTCCGACCCCATAAAGTATATATATTCTGGATCCTTATACATAGAGAAGTTGATTAAGCGATGTCCGTCTGTCCGTCTGTCCGTCTGTCCGTGTTAGTGTGGTAATGTCATTTGCCAAGGCATCAGAAGAGATACAAAAAATTTAAGCACACCAATCTGTCAGGCATAGTTTCGAAAATTTTGGTATTGCAATTCAGCAACATCGGATCATTCCTTTGGAGGCTACGGGCCAAAAACCACGCCCACCTATATTTTTTTACGTTTTTTTTACGTTTTTTTTTAATTTTTTTCGGCTTTAATGATTCTGTTTTGCCTTTTTTTGTCAAATAAATATTAGAGTGTGACAGGTAGATCGCAAGGAGTGCATACAGATCTCGGGGGATCAATAACCCCCTGCGAGGGGCGATTTTTGTTTGTTTTTAGATTGGTAGGGTTTTTCTGCTTTGATTTGTATTAGAGACCTTAATAGAAAGCAATACGCATAGAGGTAGCCAATGGACCCACAGGGTACCCACTGACAAATAGGAGCAGTTAAAAGGGCCCCCCATGTGTCAATATGATGAAATTTTTTTTTTTTAAGGATTTCTTTTTGCTTTAGTCTGACCATTCTAACTCAATAGATTGGAGAAAGGTCCAAAATTTAACAAAAAAATTTCAATCAAATTTTTAAAAAAAAAATTTAAAAAAAATTTTTTTAAAAAATTTTTTAAAAAAATTTTTTAATTTTTTTCAAAAATATTTACAAAAAAATTTACAAAGCATTTTCAAAAAGATATTTTACAGAAAAATATTAGAAAAAAAATTTTTTTAAAAAATTTTCCAAAAAATTTTCGAATAAAATTTTACAAAAAATTTTTAAAAAAATATTTTTACGAAAAATTTTTACACACAATTTTCGAAAAATTAAAACAAAAATTTCAATATTTCTTTGAAAATGAAAATCATGACTGTAACATAACATATATTTAATATTAAGAATATACATATGTATGTATGTGTGTATATAGAGTAACATATTTTTTTAAATGCGTTTGATTTTTTTTTAAATGCGATTGTTTTAAAATAGATGAGATCTTTGTTTAAAACCTAGGTTCATTAAACACATAGACATCATCAGGATACCGGGTAAAAACTGCCAAAAATAAAATACACACGTTTATAGGTAAACGTTTTTTTTTGAAGCCAGTATAGCTACATGGCTACACGACCACCGTTGTGGATGTCGTCAACTTAGGCCAATTTCTATTTTATTCAACAAAAGAAAATGTCACAAATTACATTATTATTGTAAATTACAAATTCACATACAAACAAAAAGTTTCGGAGGAGATATTTATAAGTTTTTGAAAAAGTTATTTAATTTTATAAAAGAAAAATAAGTATTTCTACAACAATGTCAGAGTTTACGATGTAGCGTCGGCTTCAATATCATTAAGTAGCTGACAACACGGCGACAATTGTAGCAAACGGAATTTGTTTTCATTTGTCTTCTATTTCTTTAACTCATGAATAATGATTTTTTCTTATACGATTTTATTTAAATAAAGAGTCAACAATATGGATAATGCTGTACATGTCTGTATAAATAAAATCACCGTGGTGAAGGGTATAGAAGATTCGGCACGGCCGAATATAGCACTTTTACTTGTTTTAAATGCGTTTGATTTTTTTTTAAATGCGATTGTTTTAAAATAGATGAGATCTTTGTTTAAAACCTAGGTTCATTAAACACATAGACATCATCAGGATACCGGGTAAAAACTGCCAAAAATAAAATACACACGTTTATAGGTAAACGTTTTTTTTTGAAGCCAGTATAGCTACATGGCTACACGACCACCGTTGTGGATGTCGTCAACTTAGGCCAATTTCTATTTTATTCAACAAAAGAAAATGTCACAAATTACATTATTATTGTAAATTACAAATTCACATACAAACAAAAAGTTTCGGAGGAGATATTTATAAGTTTTTGAAAAAGTTATTTAATTTTATAAAAGAAAAATAAGTATTTCTACAACAATGTCAGAGTTTACGATGTAGCGTCGGCTTCAATATCATTAAGTAGCTGACAACACGGCGACAATTGTAGCAAACGGAATTTGTTTTCATTTGTCTTCTATTTCTTTAACTCATGAATAATGATTTTTTCTTATACGATTTTATTTAAATAAAGAGTCAACAATATGGATAATGCTGTACATGTCTGTATAAATAAAATCACCGTGGTGAAGGGTATAGAAGATTCGGCACGGCCGAATATAGCACTTTTACTTGTTTTTCCTCAAACAATAGAGTCCTGGCTGGTGTTCTGCCAGGAGCTAACCCCCCCCCCCCCCCCCCCCACACTTGAATTCAACAGACTTCACCATGACATCGTAATTTGAGGATTTTGGATGTCCCATAATTAGTACAAAACCCTGTCTGCAACCTTTATATTCCCCTTATAATAAAAAGGAAAAAATGAAAATTATAGTTACATAACAAGTATATATGAGTATGATGCAAAAACAATAAAATTTGTAACTAGATTAAAAATTCAAAAGCTAAGATATTCAATTAGGTGATTTCATTAATTATTTAATTTAATTAATGTTGTGCAACAAAAGGTAAGATAATAAATATAATCTCTATTAAATTTTCTTCTTTCGGGTACTGCTGGATCGCCAGGTGGACGCCGTTTGTTCGTTAGCTGTAGGTATAGGTTCCAGTACAGGTAATTATTTAAAACATTCGGTCAATATATATTTCACTTTGCCTCGTTTTCTTCTAAGGTAAGGAAAACCCTACGAAGATATCAACACAATTTACGTGAAACGAAAACTATATTTCTATAGTTTGTCTGGTCGTCTTTCCTTCAGGTCCGAAGTCTAGGGTCGAGTATCTGGCATACTGACTGCAGCTAGGATGAAAGTCCCTCGCTGGATGTGAATGCATTGGAGTGGCGAATGTTCTTTTTATTTATAATGCTTTACTTTATACTTTTATTTTGGAATATCTTTATTTTATTTATAATTTTGGTTGTAAATTTGCTTTGAGTTTTTTTCTTTGGGGTTAAACTCAGACACAAATCTTAGTTTGTTTTTTTTTTCAACGCATAAAGTTAGATTTCTTTAAGTATACAATTATTTATAAATTAATTATTTAGGCTTAAGTTCTTAATTATAAAGAGATAAAGAAAAATTAGATACCAGCAAAGCAGAATGCATTTTCTAGACAGCTACGTCCGCCATCAGTACTCTTTGTATCAATCTACCCGGTAGTTTCAATTGTTATTAATTTTCTATTTAAACAAACTTATCAAAGAAATAGAATCTGAGAAATTTAAATTTTACATTATATTTCATAGAAGATAGAGCTTTTTGAAATTGTTCTACACATGTAAACTCTATTTATTTTGATTATTAACACAATAGTGTTGAAGTTAACAATGTCAAAGCCGTGCCCGCTCTGTGAAATTATATGAATTTTATTTGAACTATTTTTGAATTAATAAATTAATTATTTAGGCTTAAGTTCTTAATTATAAAGAGATAAAGAAAAATTAGATACCAGCAAAGCAGAATGCATTTTCTAGACAGCTACGTCCGTCATCAGTACTCTTTGTATCAATCTACCCGGTAGTTTCAATTGTTATTAATTTTCTATTTAAAAAAAACTTATCAAAGAAATAGAATCTGAGAAATTTAAATTTTACATTATATTTCATAGAAGATAGAGCTTTTTGAAATTGTTCTACACTTGTAAACTCTATTTATTTTTCATATTATACTACCAAGCAAACATTTTTCTTTATTTTAATTCTCTATATATTTTTCTTTTATTTGAAAATGGTATATATCTGTCTTGCTATTAGCTATCCTTTGGTTAGCAATTAACAACAATTAGATATTTTTTATTTTACAAATGTATATTTTGATTATTAACACAATAGTTTTAAAGTTAACAATGTCAAAGCCGTGCCCGCTCTGTGAAATTATATGAATTTTATTTAAACTATTTTTGAATTAATAAATTAATTATTTAGGCTTAAGTTCTTAATTATAAAGAGATAAAGAAAAATTAGATACCAGCAAAGCACAATGCATTTTCTAGACAGCTACGTCCGTCATCAGTACTCTTTGTATCAATCTACCCGGTAGTTTCAATTGCTATTAATTTTCTATTTAAACAAACTTATCAAAGAAATAGAATCTGAGAAAATTAAATTTTACATTATATTTCATAGAAGATAGAGCTTTTTGAAATTGTTCTACACTTGTAAACTCTATTTATTTTTCATATTATACTACCAAGCAAACATTTTTCTTTATTTTAATTCTCTTTATATATTTTTCTTTTATTTGCAAATGGTATATATCTGTCTTGCTATTAGCTATCCTTTGGTTAGCAATTAACAACAATTAGATATTTTTTATTTTACAAATGTATATTTTGATTATTAACACAATAGTGTTAAAGTTAACAATGTCAAAGCCGTGCCAGCTCTGTGAAATTATATGAATTTTATTTAAACTATTTTTGAATTAATAAATTAATTATTTAGGCTTAAGTTCTTAATTATAAAGAGATAAAGAAAAATTAGATACCAGCAAAGCATAATGCATTTTCTAGACAGCTACGTCCGTCATCAGTACTCTTTGTATCAATCTACCCGGTAGTTTCAATTGCTATTAATTTTCTATTTAAACAAACTTATCAAAGAAATAGAATCTGAGAAAATTAAATTTTACATTATATTTCATAGAAGATAGAGCTTTTTGAAATTGTTCTACACTTGTAAACTCTATTTATTTTTCATATTATACTACCAAGCAAACATTTTTCTTTATTTTAATTCTCTTTATATATTTTTCTTTTATTTGCAACTGGTATATATCTGTCTTGCTATTAACTATCCTTTGGTTAGCAATTAACAACAATACAATTATTTATTTAAATATTAAAATTTTAGTTTTATAGATGGCCAGTTAAGTTTTCATTCTTTATTAATTTTAATTTCTTTTGGTTTAATTCATTTAATTCTTTTTTCTTCTTTTTAATAAGGTACATTGGCTTTGTTAAATTTCGCCAATGAAAGTTTGAACTTAAGGTATGGTCACATTAGACAAATGTTTGCCTCAAAATAGGTTGTTGGTGTTTGATATAAATTTTCTTAAAATATTTTAAGATTAGTTTTGTGGTCTATATAATTAATAGGCAAACACGTTTTTTGTAATCCCTTTTACGTCCGTAATAATCCGATTTTGGAAAGATTTATATGGTTGTAAAGCTTTTTCTACACAGATGTGCACAATCTTAATTTTATTTAAATCGGTTCAGTACTTTTGGAATAATACGACTATAAAGTTCTTACTAACACCAATAAACAAATATGTATGCATGTGCATACATACATAGCTGCAAGTCGAAAACACAAGTAAATTTTAAGAGAAACACGTTCGTTTTCGTGTTAAAGCATGGCCATACTTTCTTATAAGTGTTTATTTTATTAAAAAGCGGCAGCGAAGCGTACCAATTGTATCTAGTATTTGATTTAACTGTCAAAAAACATAAATTTATTTCCCCATAATATGTATGTACATCTGTAGCTCACAAAAATATTTGGCCTATGCAAAATAAAATAATTCTATAGAAAAAATGCTGTATAGTTTTATATGCTTACACAAATTGAATAATATTTTATTGAAAATCACATAAAAACATAACATTTAATTCTCTTTCATAAAAATAATAAAATAATCTTTCATAAAATGTTCAATTAAAAAAAAAAAAAAATAAACGAGGCTCGTAGTTTTTACATCACAAAAGTATTTTGCTTTTTTATTTCTTTCAACTATTTGGTAATTCTATTAATATAAAATTATTTAAAATTCGGCATTTTTTAATGGATATTTTACTCCATTCTTCCTCTAATACACGTTTTAAAGTTGCTTTCGAAGTAATGTTGTGCTCCGGACTTTTTCATCCAAATGAGCACATAGATTTTCAACAGTATTTAGGTCGGGGCTCTGTGGTGGTATCTGGAGATGGTGTTGTATAAAAGCCATAGTTTGACGTAGCACAGAGGGGTATTTTGCCAATCTAGCCGGACATTAGGCAAAAAATGAGAAATGTAAAAATGTAAGTAAGCAGCTTGACAGATAACAAAATTCTGCATCGTATAGTGAATTTTCAAGGCAATTGCTTGAGATTTGTCGTTTTGGGACACTGTTAAAATCAGGAAAATTGAGTAAATCGCATACGTTTTTATTGACTTTAAACGATTTTGAGAGGTTTGCAATATATTTTTTGGTGGCTAAACGAATAAAGATTTTGTATTGATTTTTTTTCTGTGAAAGGCTTTATTAGTAGCTACTTATGTTAATTATTAGAATTTTTTTTTTTAAATTTTAATGATAAAAAATTTCGTTCAAAATTAAAAAAAAGTTTTTTTTGTAAAATTTTTTAAAAATTTTATATATCATTTTATATAGTTTATTTGACCTTTTTGTTAATATTAATTTAACTATTTTATTTAAGCTTTAGGTCTTTAAATAATTTTAATTTTTATTTTTTCGATATTTCGCTACTCCTTTGTGTAGCATAATCAATTGTTTTAATTGTAATTTTTCATAACGTTAATTTGTTAATTTTTCCTGATGATGCTACACAAAGGAGTAGCGAAATATCGAAAAAATAAAAATTAAAATTATTTAAAGACCTAAAGCTTAAATAAAATAGTTAAATTAATAATTTTATATATCACTATAAAATTTACGATCTCTACCTTTATACTGTAAATAAAAAACGTTGCGCGTTTTTGCGCAATTTTTTTTTGCGATTTTTTGAAAATTTCACCTTTTTAAGTTTTTTCTTATCTTGCATAGGTAAATACGAGTAAGAAACCTTTTTATATTGTTAAAACATTTTGGTTTTCAATAACTGAAGGTAGATGTTTTTTATTTAAATCATTGCATCTAACACTGTTATTACCTGTAAAAAAATGAGCAAAAAAGAGATATAGACATAGATGCCCTTTCTTTCGGACTATCTACTTTGTGTACCAGAATTCGCCTATTTGAGAGCATATTACACCTGTCATATAAACTGACAATGAAAAAATGACAAATAAAATCTGATGCGCGAGGAAAAAAATATCCAAGAAAAATTTAGAAGTGAATTAGGGCTAATAGTGGGTTTACCCAAAGCTGGATTTAGAAACACCAACGATGGTAAGACTAGCAGAAGATTTTTTTCCATACCTGAAGTAATATCAAGTGGTCACAAAATCTAAATGCACGAGTTTGCCGACTATTGCTTAGATATTGCAAAACTTTACGTTTCTCTATATGAGTGACAACTGTTATGAATGAGGCATTGTTGCCTATTGGGGTGTTATCAGAAGAAGCGGCTGAGGCACGAAACAAACATTTCCGGCTTTACAGGCAGAATTTTGCTAGAAAGTTTTCAAGGGTTCAGTGTAACATAGATATTATACATAGGCTTTTGCTAAGTTCTGACCCACTAATTACTAGTATTAACCCACTCCAAAAAAAGGTTATTACCTTTTACGAAAGAAGCAATTTCTTTCATGCTTTCACCCGTACTTAACGCTGAAGAGGATTCAGATTCGGAAGAGGTGTTTGAAGAATCAGACGAAGAAGAACCATGGCACTTATCATCATCTTAGTGCAAAGGAGAAAATTTTTTTTCACAGGGACGTTTTGGGGTTGGGATTGAAGGAATACCTTCCCTTGCCCATAAAAATAAATTTGTATGATTTTAGAAGTATTTAACCCATTTCTTTTAATAATTACATTATTTTTTAAAATAATTTTTTATTGCCCCGCCCACAAAAGGGGGCGGGGCTAAAAATGGCATTTAAGAATCTCTTGAGTCCAACTTTAAGTTTTTGAACATTCTTTGACCTTAAAAGTAGTTATTGCTAAACAAAAAGACGGGAAAATTAAATAAATACTTGCATTTTTCAGAGGTAAGTTTAGTTTTTCCAAGGGGAACTTTTTTCTCCTTATTCCGGTTTTCCCTATTTTATAGCTTTAACAGCCTATGACCATAACAGATGTTTCTGCAAAGTTTCATTAACCTAGGGGCACTCAGTACATTTTTAGAGCCAATATAATCTAAAAAAAAGTAATGTCCGGCTAGATTGGCAAAATACCCCCATGTGCGTCGTGGGTGGTATGTTTTGTTTTTTGGAGCAGATATATGTGGATTATCTCGATTTTTTTTTAAGGATTTGTCTCTCATTTCTAGCTGATAGCAATTTTAGACGCCCTTTTCGTTTAATATTTTCAATGGTACCACTCTCTTTTGCCCGCTTAATTATATTCTCTATTGTCTGCTGACATCGACCAAACATGTTACAAATATATTTGATTGATTTACCTTGATTAGAAAGGTACAATATAATTTTTTTCTGCGAAATATTCAATTCTTTTCCTTGAGGCATTTTATTACTAAAATTTGACGTCTTTACGCAACAATAACATTAGAAATCGTAATATCTATGAACTTACAGAATTTACTGCAAGTGTTATTTCGTATGAAAAGAACAAAAAAAAAAAAAAAACACACAACTCCAATATTTATCGCCAAAACACAAAATACTTTTGTGAGCTCAAAGTTGCAATGTTAAAAACAATAAAACACCAATAACTACAACGAAGTAAAGGTTATTATTGTTTTTTACTTTAGTTATTGTTATATAAGAATGTATGTTATTAAAATTAGAAAAAAAAAATTGTATATATCAAATAGTTCTTATGTTATTGATTAATATAAAATAAATGTATGCCAAAAATATAGCAGCAAAATATTTTTGTGAGCTACTGTATGTACATTAGGGTGGAACGAAAAAATATTTTTTTTTCAATTTCAATACGTAAAGGTAACAAAAAGTTGCCATTTGCTATTGTAAAACTGTATTATATAAACAAAAGGACATTAAATAAGTTTTACTCAAAGAAAAATCAATCAAATATCATATATATCTTATATATCTATCTTACTACAAAAAAGAAAAAATATAAATTAGAAAATATATTGTTCATGTTTTTATACACCATTTAGGTAATAAAACGTGAAAAAAGGTTATAAAATGACGATGGATAGCAAATTTTTATGTTTTGAATTATTTTAGGATTAGTTTTAATGAAATTAAAATAATAAATATAAATAAATCAGTCAATTGCGAGTTAGTCTCACACACGTAGGCTTCCGTACTATGTTTAGTACATCTTTAAAAATTAAAGTTTTAATTTTTTTATGTCTTATCAGTTACCCTTTAATTTTAAAATTAAAGTCATAATCGCGAAAATGGCATCAATGTTGGAGCACCCTTTAAATTTTAGTAATTGTTGTTAAAGCGGTCATGGTAATACACTTTCTATAAAAATATACAGGCGCCTACCTATTGCGGTTAAAAAATAAGGTAATATACATCAAAAACATGTCACTAATGGAAAACCCTTTAGTAATTATTACAGCGGTCGAAGTACAACATCTACTGTAAACAATTGAAGAGTCTACATATTACGGTTCAAGAAATAAAGCGCTATACATGAGAATCACGTCACTGTTGGAATACCCTTTAATTTTTAATATTTGTTATAGTGGCCACAGTAATAAACCTCCTGTAAAAACTTCAAGAGACTATTTAGTATCGTTCAAAACTTAGGCCATATAAAGCACGTCACTCTCGGAATACCCTTTAGTTTTAAGGTTTAATTTTATATTTTTGTTTATAAAGCGAACATAGAGTTAATTACTGTCTGAAAATTTCAAGTGGTTGCCTCCTATAGCTTAAGAAATAAAGACATAAAGGCAAACAACACGTCACTTTCGGAACACCCTATAAATTTTAGTATTTTTTGCTATAGTGACCACAGTTATACACCTTCTGTGAAAATTTCAAGAGTCTACCTATTATGATTCAAAACTTAGGCCTTATAAATGCAAATCACACCACTATCGGAACACCCTTTAATTTTTAGGTTTATTTTTTAGACTTGTTTATATAGCGAACTAAGTTTTAATAACTGCTTGCATATTTTAGTGTATTCCTCCTACAGTTCAAGAAATAAGCGCATATTCGTTAATAACACCTCTCTATCGGAACACCCTGTGAGTTTTAGTATTTGTACTATAGCGGCCACAGTTTTACATCTTCTGTGAAAATTTCAAGGATCTACCTATTATGGTTCAAAACTTAGGCCTTATATATGAACATCAGACCACTATCGGAACACCCTTTAATTTTTAGGTTTATTTTTTATACTTGTATATATGACGAACTAAGTTTTAGTTACTGTTTGTAAATCTTTAGCATATGCCTCCTAAAATTCAAGAAATAAACACTTATTCGTGAATAACACCTCTCTATCGGAACACCCTACAAGTTTTAGTATTTGTTGCTATAGCGACAACAGCTATACATCATATGTGAAAATTTCAAGAGCCTACCTATAACGGTTCCAGAGATAAAAGGCGCTGACAGACGGACAGACATTGTAGCGAAAACAATAGGGTTTCGTTTTTACCCTTTGGGTACGGAACCTTAAAAACCACCAATAAAAGAAATAAATTAGTCAAGTGCGAGTTAGACTCACACACGTAGGGTTCCGTACTATGTTCAGTATAATTTAAAAATTCCAGTTGTTTATTTCTTTATGTCTTATGGGTCACCCTTAAATTTTAAAATTAAAGTAATATTCGCGAAAATTGCATTATAATTGAAACACCCTTTAAATTTTAGTATGTAATTGATTTTATAGCGGCCATGGTAATACACTTTCTATTCAAAGTTAAAAAATAAGGTAATATTCGTGAAAAACACGTCACTAATGAACACACTTCAATTTTAGGTATTTGTTATAGCGGCCGAAGTAACACATCTACTGTAAACATTTCAAGAGGGTATCTATTACGGTTTATAAAATTATGTCACTGTCGGAACACCCTTTAATTTTATTATTCATTATAGTGGCCATGGCAACTTCCTTTCTATAAATATATGAAAAGTCTACTTATTACGTTAAAAAAATAAGTCACTATAAGTGAAAAACATGTCACTGTCGGAACACCCTTTAATTTTTAGTAATTGTCATATCGGTCGTGGCAACACATCTTCTGTATTTTGAAGAGTCTACCTGTCACTAGCGGAAAACCCTTTAATTTTTACTATTTATTATAGTGGCCATAGTTATACACCTCTTGTAAAAATTTCATGATTCCACCTATTCATTATAAACTTAGGCTATATACATGCAAATCACATCACTATTGGAACACCCTTTAATATTTAAGTTCAATTTTGTATGCTTGTTTATAAAACAAACATAGTTTTAATTACTGTCTGCAAATTGTAACTGGTTGCCTCTTACAGCTCAAAAAAAAGACATAAACGTAAATAACACGTCAATTTTGTAACACCCTACATTTTAGTATTTTTTGCTATAGTGGCCGCAGTTATACACTTTTGGTAAAATCTTCAAGAGTCTACCTATTATGGTTCAAAACTTCCAAACATACAAAGCACACCACTATCGGAACACCCTTTAATTTTTAGTTTTATTTTGTTTATACTTGTTTATAAAGCGAACTAAGTTTTAATTACTGTTTGTAAATTTTTAGTGTATGCCTCCTACAGTTCAGGAAATAAACACATATTCGTAAATAATACCTCTCTATTGGAACACCCTATAAAATTTAATATTTGTTGCTATAGCGGCCTATTATGGTTCAAAACTTAGGCCTTATACATGCAAATCACGCCACTATCGGTTTAGGTTTAGGTTTATTTTTTCAGACTTGCTTATATAGCGAACTAATTTTAATTTAGTGCTTGCATATTTTAAGTGAATTCCTCATACAGTTCAAGAAATATTCGTGAATAACACCTCTCTATCCGAACACCCTATAAGTTTTAGTATTTGTTAGTACAGCGGTCACCTTCTGTGAAAATTTCAAGCGCCTCCCTATTACTGTTCAAAACTTAGGCCTTATACATGCAAATCACACTACTATCGGAACACCTTTTAATTTTTAGGTTTATTTTTTTATACTTGTTTATATAGCGAACTAAGTTTTAGTTACTGCTTGCATATTTTTAGTGTATGCCTCCTACACCTCAAGTAATAAACACATATAAATTTTAATATTTGTTGCTATAGCGGAGACAGATATACACCTTCTGTGATAATTTTTAGATTCTACCTATTATGGTTCAAAACTTAGGCCTTATAAATGCAAATAACACCACTATCGGAACACCCTTTAATTTTTAGGTTTAATTTTTAGACTTGTTTATAAAGCGAACTACGTTTTTATTACAGTTTGTAAATTTTTAGTGTATGCCTCCTACATTTCAAGAAATAAACACATATTCGAGAATAACACCTCTCTATCGGAACACCCTATAAGTTTTAATTTTTTTTGTTATAGCGGCCACCGCTATACACCTTCTGTGAAAATTTCAAGAGTCTACCTATTATGGTTCAAAAATTATGCCTTAAACATGCAAATCACACCACTATCCGAATACCCTTTCATTTTTAGTTTTATTTTTTTATGCTGGTTTATATAGTAAACTAAGTTTTAATTACTGTTTGTAAATTTCAAGTGTATCCCTCCTACAGTTCAAGAAATAAACACATTTTCGTGAATAACACCTTTCTATTGGAACACCCTATAAGTTTTAGTATTTTTTGCTATAGCGGCAACAGCTATACATCATTTGTGAAAATTTCAAGATTTTACCTATTACGGTTCCAGAGATAAAAGGCGCTGACAGACGGACAGACATTGTAGCGAAAACATTAGGGTTACGTTTTTACACTTTGTGTTCGGAACCCTAAAAATATAACTATATAAGATTTAAAGAAAAAAAAAATATGTTCAAGGCTTCTGCGGCACAATAAAACTTTGTAGAATAACTACTCACATAAAAAGACAAATATTTATCACTATTTGAGCGGGTAATGCAAACATTTATTTTCTGCCATATACCAACGTTCCAGCCTAATGTACATACAAAATATAAATAAAAAAATTGTTGTAGAAGTAAATTAAAAAGAGCTTAAGGAAAAGATTGTAAGAACATTTTATATTTGTACATGCGCATACATATCGCACACAAAATCATAAACAGACACGACTCAAAATTTACAGATGTTCAGGAGAGTCAAAAACAGTTTTTAAAAATGTTGTTGTAATGTTTTTAAGCAATATAAAAATAGTCATAACGGTATTTTCCCTGTTTTCCCCTGAGAAGACAGATGTGTTCAAGATTAACGTGGGCTCCTACCACGGTGGCTTTATCCCACGGTGCTCAAAACACCGAGTGAAATAAAGACGTAGACTAGCGCCCCCATTTTGTAGTATAACAACACTTTACGATTGCCACCAATCGCAATTTGTGTGTATACAGTCACAATGAGTAGCAATTTATATAATATGGCAAGCCTTTCCAAGGCAAGCCTAGATCCAAATTATAACCTCTTGCTTAGGGGTTTGGAGACTATCCAAACTCCGTTTGTTGAGAGTGCAACAGCACACTTGATCGACCTTGCACCACATCTACATGAATCGATCTTAAACCACAACCACCACGTGTACCCCCGAAGGGGATCTCACCAATAACCGGTCACAGAGAGGATAGGCTCTCTGTGGGGTCACCGATTCCCGTGGTACCAGTACTTTGGGCACTGGTCGGGCCTCGAAGAGAACCTGTGTTATAAAACAACAGACCTTTTCTTCCAGATTTAGGCTCTAGGAACCCTAGCGTCTGGTGCCCCTATTTTCCACGAGTGAACCGCCTCAAAGCTTTTGCCATTACTGCAGTGACAATTGGAACCCCCGGGGGTAGCCCTGAGAAAACAATAATGCAAACGAAATTTCCGTGCTCGTTAGAGAATTAATTTGTGACTGGTTCTACTGATAACTGTCGGCCTTCTTTATCATCTCGCAGTCTCTAGTTATTGCTAGCATTTGTTTAAAGCTAAGGTCCCCCATAGCATTCACATTTAACAAGCTTCTAACAGTGGTCCTGAGTCTTATGCTAGCCGTTCTGGACATTCACACACAATGTGCGCTGCCGTTTCAGTCTCTCCAGACACAGTTTGCAAGTATCATCATTTTCGATCATCTTGGCTAGATGATACTTGAAGTTTCCATGACCTGACCAATGCAGTTATACAGCTTAAGGTACTTTAAACTTTTTTAAGTCTTTCCTATAACGCTTAGAAAATCCATATTCCTTAATTTCAAGTGCCTTCATATAAAGATTATGCGCTAAATGTGAAAATATTTTAAATTGGAACACTCTTTAATTTTTATTTAAAATTTATAGCGGGCATATCACTCTGCAAGTTTCATAGGTCTTCTATAACGGACGGTTAAGAAATTAAGACCATATAATCTCTCCTCTTTTTGGTCTCTCTATAATTTTGAACTCCACTCTATTATTTGTTGTAGCGGCCTAACAATACACCTTCTATAAAAACTTCAAGCGTGTAAATATTAGTGCTGGCAAAGTATTGAGTAGTGGGGTATAGTTTTAGAAACAAGTTTGATAGAAAATTGAACGACTTCATTAAAACTCTGATTAATAGTGCGTTATTACTATGTAAACAAAAGTATTGAGTACTATTGAGTACCCATTTTATAAGTATTTAGTAGTATCGAGTAATTAAAAGTAGCAGAAATTGCCAGCACTAGTAACTATTACTGTTCAAGAGAAAAAGAGGTCTGTAACAGACGGACAGACAGACATTGTAGCAATATTAAGGGTTACGTTTTTATCTTTTGGGTACGGAACCCTAAAAACATTGTGTTATCATGTGTGATTTTACTTTATTTGGTTATAATAAGTTTTAAAAGCAAAAAACTCTGCTGAAATCAACTATTGTTTGCCCCTGTTTGCTGTTACAAAAACTTTGTAAGAGCAAATAATTATTTGCCCAAAAAATAAAAAAATATTTGCCAATGAGTGGTCACATTGGGAACATTTTTGTTCCGGCAAATAATTTTTTTTGCAAAGAAACAGCTGTTTTGTTGTTTACCTATCAGTTTTATTTTATGTTCAGACTATTGCAAACAAATATTTGACGATTTCAGGCAAATGTTTGCCTAATGTGACCGCACCTTTAGTTAATTTTTTTATGCGTTTGGTTTTTTTTTCTTTAAAAATTATTTCCTCGGGCCACTTCACACCTTCCTAAATAGAAACAATAGAAAAAAACCGACATTTTTACTTGGCTACCCAAGACGCTTGGACGTCGTGCCAATCCCCATCATGTTTGTCTTTTCAGTAATTTAATTTAAATTGTTTTCCTTATTTTACAGACACTTATTTTTCTTACGTTTTTGTTTCTCGTAATTAAATCCTAACAGCTGTTGACACTGTATTATCTACACTGTATTATATAAACTACAAGGTGCACATGACAAGCCACACACTGCAAACAATTATTATTTTTTAAATTTAAATTAAAAAATCATACTGAAAGAGAAATAATACTTTATACACGTAATATTTATCTTTCAGTATGATTTTTTAAAGAACAGTAATAAAATCTAGAGCGCCAGGGATAGTTCCGGACTGTTTACACAGTGCGTACATTGTTAAAAAATTTACTCATCAATATTATAGTCCTGTTATACGAAAGCTTCCGTTGCGTACTTCATGCGGTGGTTTGGCAAGAAGTGATATCGAAAAAGACAACAAATAAATGTTAATCATTTGAAAAATATATTTATGTCGAATATACCTTCTAATACAGTTGCGACTAGTAGATGTTGAAGCAGCAAAGATGATGAAAGTGCAATTGCTAACTTAAGGTTTTTTGATTACCATGATACCTACGCCAGAAAAAGATCACACAAAGGTAGAATCTTATATACCAATAATTCTGTTATCAAATATGTCAAAACTATTGAACCAACCACCAATTTGGATTTAGAAAACAGCATAAAAATTATGAATAAAGGCACAAATTAGTAAATGTTGTAAGAAATGCTTTCGAGGAAAGAAAATATTGTTCTGCGCTTTTCATAAACGTTTCTCAAGCGTTCGACAAAGTACATAAACTTTTCCATTTTCCAACTGGTCATAAGTGTATACTTAAAGAAAATATTTATTGGAACACATTTTCCATTTACTTTACACGTCAGATATGCCAACAGGCAACCGAGTCCATAATTCAACATTTGCTAGAGACACTGCTGTTCTTGCGAGCTTGCAAGTAATTGAAAAAATTGAGAACAAAAATGTATTCACATATCATTCACACTGCGTAGAAATTTATACTCTCCTATTCAAATAAATATCCACACCATACCTCAATATTTGGGGATCAAATACCTCGGCAATTTTTTTTCCCGTTCGCACCCAACAACTCTTTAAAAATCAACGTGTGTACCCATTGTTTTGGAACAATTAACAAATAATATATTAAAAATATTTCCACGCTAGTTATGTACTTACTGCCTTATTCATAAAAAATATAGTTTACCTTAAGCATACTTTATGACAAATTTTCATACAAAAAAGTAAAAAGTAAAACTACTAGAAAAATTTGAATCCCGAAAGAGGTATCAAAACAATAACACAGCTGAAGCAATGTTCGTTAAAGAAAATACTAACCAAAGTATGTTTAAATCAGGGATCCGCAAAATAGCGCCCATGTGCACATCATCACACATACCGAATAGAAAAAATTTAAATCATTTAGTCTTTAGTCTAGCATTCATGTGAGAAGGTCGCTTGATTACGCTTAAAGAAACGTTAAATGAAGATTGAGGTTTGAATGAATAATATTAAAGGGTTTTCCTAAAACGTAAATACAACTTATATTACCTTTGGTAATTTCAAAGATTATTTTAATCATGTTATTTCATCTAATTAAATCAGTTTTGGAAAAAAGTATATAGTAAAGCACATCATTGAAAAATAATTTAGTATAATATTTTTGACGCATGTTGCACATCATTTAAGTCATAATTTTAGTCTTGCTTGATCCACCGTACGAAAAGGTGTGCGTTTTCTTCTTTTAACCCTGCATAGATAAGTTACGTCTATCAGACGTATGCCTATTTAATTTTCTACTCCATCTCTGTGGTTTGTAGTGAGAGAAAAATTTTCTTTTGTTTCTATTATTATATTTATTTACCACATTTTTTGTTATCAAAGAGAAAATTCAATTAATAAATGATATCAATAACTCATATAGTTTTTTTTTTTTTTTTAAATCCTTAAAAGGATGTTAGAAACAATACGTCTTTCAGACGTAACGTTATCTTTACCGTATGAAAAAATAACGTTATCTTTCTAGGGTTAAAAAAATGTTCAATATAGAATGGGAATATGATTTCTTATTTGAAATCATATTTCTTATTTGAAATCATATTCCCATATTCTTTTTCGTTAAAGCCGAATATTGGGTATGTCAACGTGAATTGACACTCATACGAAAATATTATTTAGAAAGGCATTTTCGCATATGTCATAGACTTTATCTAAAAAAGCAAGAGAAGATATAATTTTTAAATTAAAAAAACCTTTTTATGAAAGGATGATTAACGATTGTACAGAATCTCAAATTGAAAAATCATCTGAACATTTTTTGAAAGGAAAAGCATCATTTGTTGTTGCTGCTGCTCTTGTGAAACGTTGCCGTTCTCTCAATGATGGGGAGTTTTACAAGGAACTAAGCAGTGATGTTTTGGAATGCTTTGGTGAAAGGGCGCGGAAATGCGTAGAATTATTAATGATATCCCTCTATCCTCTATGACAATTGCTGTAAAAATAAATAATAAAGTACGTGGTGGCCATAACGCTCTGACCAACGGAAAATTTAAAAATTTTCTCGATGAGGTACATGCTGAGTTTGGTGACTTGTTATTGTATGTTGAAGTTAGGTGGCTCAGTAAAAGTCGTTGTCTTAAAAGACGTTTAAACATCCGCGAAGAGGTTATTTTCTATTTTGAGCAAAATCTTTCAAAAGATACATGCGAACTTTTAATTTATTTGAAGGAAAAGCACTTTATGTTGGATTTTGCTCTTTTGGCTATGACTGAATTTTTTAAATAATAATTTAGTTAGTTTGAAAAGAACTGTATAAAAGCTTAACGAATATTTAAAAAATAAAAAAAATGAATATGTTGAGATGCTTGAGGGCTCACTAACAAACTGCAACAATCGTTTGCACGATTTCGTAAAAATTTAAAATTTAGTAGAACTATATGATTACCCCTTGTCATGTAGCATTGAAAATAAAAGTAGTGAAATTAAAGATTAACTTATAAAAATGATTTAACTTTACCACTTGCAAAAGGCATAGAATTCTGGAAAAATATTAACGAAGACATTTATCCAAAAACCAAAAATTAAATGTTTGAACTGTATTCAATGTTTAGATCGACTTATATTTGCGAATCTGCTTTTTTCCAATTAAAAAAAATTAAAAGCAAAATTAGAAATAAGCTTATTGACGAACACGTCGAAAATCTACTTCGAATAAAGTGCTGCCTATACTTTCAATATAGATGAAGTTTTACAACATTGCGATGAGTGAATAAATTATAAGAATATTTTTTTGTTTTATTAAAAAATAAGTAAATGAATTAGAATTTAATTTTTTAAGAAAAATGAATATTAAGAATGAATATTCTTAAATTAAATATCATTTCTTGTAAAATTATTTCTTTATCTGCACATTTACAATATTTTATGATTGAGTAATGTTTTTTAAATAAGTTTTTGTTCTAAAATAAATAGTGCTTATGTTACAAATGGTATCTTTAAATTATGAAAATTTAAAAATTCGAATACAATTCTTTTTAACTTGTACCACTCAAAACTAAACAGAAATTTCTTTTAGTGCACTGAAAACGAAATAAGACTGTATGTGCTTGCGGATCACTGGTTTAAAGGCAACAAAGGAAGAGAATTAGAAAGGGAGGCATGTCCTCAGCAGTCATCAGCGGAGCAAAGCCGAGAACGTTTTAAATTTGGAGGTCATACATGTGAAAAAGTTGGCCCAGACTTGCACTCAAGAATCATCTCGAAACGCAGAAATTTCTATGCAATCTGCAGTAAAATCTGAACGATGGTGTTTGAATTTAGGAGCCTCATCTCATATGTATGCCAATGGTAGTAAGTTTGAAAACCTACAGCCTGCGAAAACAAACGTTCTCAATTTAGCAAATAACGAAAGCACGAAGATCGAGGGAAGCGGTGTCGTAAAAATCAGCACTAAAGACGATGATACAATAAGATTGGACAACACACTTTATTTTTTAGATCTTCGATCAAATCTGTTGTCAGTAGCAAAAATTTCACAGGCCGGCTTTAAAGTAATTTTCACCAACAAGGAAGCTGTTGTAGTAAATCTAAAATCGGGAGAAAAATTACTAACTGCTAATCAAAAAAGTAAAGACGTACACCACGTAGATAAGTTTTCTGAAGAATGCAAAACAGCTTACGAATCATCATTAATGGAGTGGCATGAAAGATTTATACACTTAAACTAAAGGGATCTAAAAGACGTTCTAAAAAATGGAAATGTACAAGGCGTAAAAGTGTCTAAATTCAAAAACTTGCCGATATGTAAAGTATGCATTAAGCAAGCTCAAAATCCTTTCTCCAATTCAACTACGAAATCCACCTACCTTCTAGAGTTAGTGTATGCAGATGTCTGTGGCCCAATGCGTGTTAATTCCATAGGTGGTTCGCACTATTTTGTAACCTTTATTGATGACAAATCAAGGTGGTGTGAAGTGTATTTCATTAAACATAAATGCGAAATAAATGTTTGAGATAAGACAATGCAACGGAATACACTAGCAAAACTTTTCAAAGATGAAGAGTACACACCACAACAAAACGGGACAGCCGAAAGAAAAAATCGAACACTTATAGAAATGACGCGGTGTATGATTTTACAGCGAATTATAAACGAAATACAGCAAATTATAAGCAAAATATATGCTCTTCTCGTTGTCTATCCGGTGGAACTCCATTTAAGTTATGGATGAATAGTACCTCTATAGTCAGCCATTTTCGAAAATTCGGCACAATAGCTTATATGCTAAACAAGAAGAAAGGACGTGGAAAAATCGATCATAAATCAACTAACTGCAGGATATTCGACACAATCAAAAGCATATCGTTTGTGGGATCCTATCAGAAAAAAAGAACTTCGAGGCAGAATATAAAGAACAACGAAATTGCAATGTCTCAAAGGAACTACATTCAGCAAATCCTGAACCGTTTCAACATGGAGACATGTAATGGTTTGCATTACCACTGGATTGCAGTATAAAACTGTTAAAAGAAATGTGTCCGAAAACCGAAGAAGAAGGAAACGAAACCGAAAAACTGCCGTATCAGAATTTAATTGGTTCTTTAATGTATTTTGCTGTTTCGACAAGACCCGATATAGCACTGTAAGTGTTCTTAGCCAGTACAATACATATTATGGGAAACAACATTGGATGGCAGCTAAAAGAGTCTTAAGGTATATATCTTAATCTTATCTTATATAAAAGGTACACAAGAATTAGGACTCGTATACAAAAAGACAGTAAAGCAACTCACAGGTTACGTGGATGTCGATTGGGCGTCAAGTTTAGATGACAGACGATGCTACACGGAATACGTTTTTATACTAGCAAATGCAGCAATAAATTTGGAATCGCGAAAGGAAAGGGCAGTCGCTATGTCCAGTACAGAAGCTGAGTATATGTCAATTTCCGAATCAAAAATAACTATTCTTCTGAGACGTTTTATAGCAGAATTTTTGGGGCCACAAAGACAAACAATAATTTTTAATGACAACCAAGGTGCAAAACATCTCAGCAAGAATCCTATGTTCCATAGCAGAACAAAACATATTGATATATGGCATCAATAAATAAATTATGAAAAAAAAATATGGCACCATTTTGTAAGAGAATCAGTAAAAAGAGGCGATATTGAAATTAAGTATTTATCAACATAAGAATTGCCTGCCGGTTTTTTAACAAAAGGTGTACCAGCAATTAAATTTAAGAATTGCTTAAATAGAATTGGTTTAGAAGATATTAAATATTTTTATTAAAAATAAATGTTTCATTAATTTTTGTGATTTTTAGCGGATTTGTTGGAAATATTTCAAACTAACAACTCCCATTAATTTGTGTTTAAAATTTGTTTTTAAAAACCAAAGTAGGCTAGTTTTGTATTGATATTAATACATTTTAACTTTTAAATTAGTTTTCAATCTTCAATAAAAGTTTGTACAGAACACATTATAATTGTTTTCTTCCAAATAATAATTTTTCACTTTGTATAGGAGGTACCACGACTGTGCGCGTCTGTGTCCTGCCAGACTATTCCTATTAGTCTGAGGGTTACTTGTGCAGTTTTAAGAATCTTAAGTTGCGATTACCAACGAACGACATTTGAATTTATTTATGTATATACATAGATTTTATAATCCTTGTGACAAAAGGTCTGTCTGTTCAGTAACTTTCTTAGCAGAAACTAGTAACGAGAGTGTAAATCAGAAATATTCAATTAGTATTATCTTAAAAATTAAATATTAAGTTATGAAAGTATGTAATTGTATTTATGTAAATGGAAAAATAAATCTTCCGCTATTAGCCAGCAATGTAGAATAAAAACAATCGAACTAATGATAATCACAAGAAAACCGTACCAATAAATCTCTTAAAAAACAGACACCAAAACTTTTACAATAATTTAACAATATTGTTTTTTTTATTGAAAAAAATTCAAAAGGCGTCTGAATTTTAGATATACATACATATGTACATATTTTTTGTAGTCAATGCTAATAAACTTTCTTATTTCAAAGTAATTTATATAATATTTACAATAATACTATAAATAAAACTGAGACGAACGACAAATTTTGCGAATATTCGTCGAAAAAAATAACATTTTTATATATAAAAAATATTTTGCTTTGTATTCCACACCTATTGTAAGATTTACTTTTATAGAGTAGCACCTATAAGAGAAAAATGCAACTAAACTAAGAAGAAACTAACAATAACAGTATTTTATAGCCACACGCAACTCGCAGTATTCCTACCAAATTTTAAAAAGTAACGCTAAATAACAAAAATATTGTAATCGCATAATTACCTAAGTATCTATTTCACAAAATAACCAAATTATACAACACGCACGCGACTTAAAACAAATAAAAATTTCATTCAATTGACTATTTGGCAGTAAGTAATTTATATTAGCGCCATCTGTGTTTAAATATCCAAAAAAGTGCCGTGCCGTACTAAGCAGTTAAAACAATCTGTGTTTTAAAATATACAACTTTCTAAAATTAAAGGAGCCGACTTGTACTAAGATGTTCTTTTATACCGGAAAGCGTACTTTCACTGTTTTTGCTCCACTTTCTCTTGGAACCGATACTGTAATAGCTAATTATATGCAATTTTGGTTTCGTCAATTCCCTGCAGGCATTTTTGAATTTGAAAATGTCGATAAAAACAGAGAAATAATCGAAGTTGACCGTCATTCTGGTAGTCGCAAAATTGGATTCAAGAAGAAGGTCGATGTTTGGGTGCGACACCAATTAACACAAAAAAAAAATTATGGATAGAATCTACGTCTACAACGAAAATCAACCAATTTCTTAAACCTATGGAGACAAGAGATGGGAAATGGATGAAATAAGACAACATTGTGCGAAAGCGATCGTGGTCAAAGCGTGGTGAAGCAGTTCAAACGGTGGCCACACCAGGACTAACGGACAGTAAGGTTTTACTGTGTATTTGGTGGGACTGGAAGGGAATTATTTATTATGAGTTGCTTACGTATGACATTAAGAGAATATTATAAAAATCGATTACTAGAGTTTTTCGCCAATAAGCACCAAGACTTCTATGAGAGAGGTAAAAAAATAAAATTTCTTACAATAATTAATGAAAGAAACAAACAACCAAGAACATCGCTAACCATGCGTTAAGCGTAATTTAGTCTATCGCGGCTTGCCAGCGCAGGGTGATGACAAGCCAACAACGTATAAACGACCAAAATTCGTGATTATCAGCCGCGCTGCAGATTAGGGGATTTATCTTCAAATCGTGGATTTTTTACTTTTCTTTGAGGAATGGTTTAGGGATTTTTTAGGGAATTTTATTTTGATATCGTTTACTTTTTGGATTATTCTAATTGTATTTTTATTAGAATAATTCCATTTCCTTATGTGGTAACAAAGACGTTATTTAAAATACGTTATTAAGTACCACTGGTAAACGTAGAGAAAATAATTCCCTAAATGTTACGGTTTTAAGAAAGAACTGCAGGCTTTAATCTAGTTTAGCAAAGCATCTCAAATTATAGAAAATTAAAAAATAAGAGAAAAAAAAAATAAAAAAGTGGCGGTCGCCCATATTTTCCGCCTCTGAACTTTTAACCAGCATTAAATAAAAATGTTTTAAGATACATGTATAAATCTCAATTAAGAAAAATGCCAATATAAACGTTAATACAACTAGGAGTATTTTATAAATATCAAGATGGCGATAAAACGACCTTGTTTTTAGACCTGTCAAAATTGATCTACATACTAACTTACAATGCTTATATAAACAGTTTTTTCAGCAAAGGAACCAACAAAATCTTAAATAAGAAATATACACTGGCTGGATTATTCCAACTCTAGTTGTAGTTGTAAAAAACAAAAATTTATTTAAACAAAAAAACAGCAACAACAATCAACTTAGTTTTTTAAATAATAAACCAAAAATTATACACTTAATTTTTTGAATAAAGTTAACTAGAGTGCATAAAAAGTATTCATGTGTTAATTTCAAAGTAAACCGTATACTTTTTAGTGGGAAATTTTGGGGATAATTAAAATATTTTCTGGTGATTTTTGGGGATACACATTTTCAAATTGGGGATGGGACTTGAAAAACATCTGGGACCTCTGCCGAACTGGATGGAAAAATTTTTGATATTTTGTGTTTGCCGTCACGCCAACAAGCTCGTTTAAATGCATGTTTGTCAACCACAGTGTAAATTTCATTTGTATTTTTGTAAGCGAACAGTAAAGATGTCTTGGCTAGAGCGCTTGTTTTTAAGAGAATTTATTGTTTTTGCATGTGGGTTAGTTTTTATTTATGGTAATGTAAGTAAAGCGTTTTTATTAGAGTTTATTTTTAAAATATTTCATTTATGTTATTATTGTGTATGTGTTTATATGGAAATATTGATTGCCAAAATTCAAGTTAAAAAATGGTAGGTAGACGAGTTAGCAAAAATATTATTTAATTAGTATTTTTCAATTATTATAAAGGAAAATCCCATAACGAAGTTGGGGAAATGTTTTCCTTCAACTTCAACTCCTAACATTATTACTTGTTCTAAAAAGATAGATTTTATTAAACCTTAAACAGGCACAATAAGAAAGGATTCACGGTGCATTGAAAGTGAAATACTAAAAACTGTTCATGATAGAGAACATAAAACTGTGGAGTAAATGTATTACACGGAACTGTTCGAAACGTTGAATGTTGTTTCTATATAAATAAAATATTACATAAATTATTACATTTTGCTATTCCTTCACACAGTATGAATTAAAGAGATTTTAATGAGGCATAACTATAACCAGATACTAAGAAATTTAATATTGCCAAGAGGTGTTCTTTTGCATAAATAATATAAAGAATATTTGTATTTTTTCAATAAATTTTTTGAAATAATTAATTGGAAACAGAAGAATAAATAAAAAAATATAGTCATAATGCCGATATATAATTCTCTAAATATTTCTATTGTCCAAATTCGTTGCGTATTTTTTTCTGATTGTCGTCTTCCTATAATTCATCAATTAATAAACAATCTCTCTCAACGCACTGCGCTAACAAGCCGCGATTGACCGTCTAAATGCCGCTTAAGAATTTATAATCAAATAATACTGCGATGAAGCTCGAAACCATGAATTCTATTTATAGGCGAGCAAAAACGCCTAGAATGTTCTATACTAGTAATATCTGGCAGGTTCATTTTTATTCTTGTATTTATGTAAATACCAGTGTACCAAATCAGCATCAATTGTACCAACATTTGACATTAAGGAAAACACAAGCAAAACATACATACAGTAGGTCGACTTTTAAAAGATCCTAATTAAAATTTTATTATTAGGATATTTTAAAGTGATGATAATTGACCTTGATTCCATGATTTTTTTTCTGTGGATATTATTAGTCAACGAAAATCAAAGCGTATACAAATTTTTAAGATTAAGGTAGAGGAAATTCCGCAATTCCTAAATTAAATACAAAAAATTTTAGGCTTTGGCCCATAAGTCCACATATGGACTAGGGTTCATGAAATACTTTCAGCAATAATAATCAAATTGAAAGATCTCCATATTCTATTATTTTATATATTCCTTAAGAATTTCTTTTATTACAAAAAGATTTATGGCCCTTTTTAGGCTAAAATACACAAAAATGCAATAATTTTGAAAATCATCTGGTTGTTAACTAAACGAAAAAACTGAAAAAATTTATGATGTAAAATTTTTAAAAATTGAATAAAAATTAAAAAATACTAAGCCCTAAAAAAACCTTGATTGTGTGATTTTCTCAATTTCGAGGCGACATAGCGCCACTATTCACCGTTAAGTGAATGATCCCTAGCTTTAAAACCTAAGCTCCGAAACTCCTCTGCTACTTCCTTGTCAAATTTTGGATCAATCGAACTAATCCTTTACAGAAGGCCCCTTACACTGTGCAATGTTAGGATCTGGCTACACTACAATTGCAAGCAATTGCTTTAAACTTCACTAATGTCACGATCTTCATCCGATTAAGTATGCCTGGAGGTATTTGGAAGAACAAAAATACCTTACGATTTCTCACCAAAAAGAATGAAAATATATATCAGCCAAGTAATGCCGGAAACTGATTAAGGCGATGCAAAAACGAAACTAAATTACCTATCACTTTACATAATAGGTTTAGCAGAGTAAATAATAAAAATACTGAATGTTGCAATTTAGATAGGGGTGAATTCAGAAATATAAAAAAACAAAATTTTTTTTAATAAAGAAAATAATTATTGAATAAATTTAAATTGTACCAAAAAAGCATTAAGTGTACTGATGTGTCGATTGTAAAATAAAAACAAGAAATATAATCAGCTGACTGTTGTGTTTTAGTGGTGTCACTTTACATTTTTAGCGCTTTTTAAACAAGCTTTTTCTACGGTACGTCATAGAAAAATAAAAACCAATCACTAGAACATTTTAGAATGGAGGAAATTTCTAAAATGATCAAGCCTTTTTTCGTAAATAAAAATTCCGGAAGTTTTTAGGGAACGCGGCATTTTTCGGGAGCTCGGGATTTTAAGAAAGTTTAAAAATTCGTTAAGAAGTTTAATTTAAAAAAGAATTATATTTAAAATTCTGATTTTATAAAAACATATTACTTTGGGATGCGGAAATAGATGTCCCGGGATTCAGCACATTTCGGGATTGGCATTTCTAGTGTAGACCGAAAATTGTTTTTAAAAATTGCTGCAATTTAGTTATAAGTCTTGATTATTTTTGCCTTATTGCTCAAATTATTGAGACTAGTGTTCGCCTAGTGGTTGAAATTCAACCTTTACTGCAATAATACAAACCACTCAGATAAAACGTTATATTTTTCTTCGTTCTAATAAAATATAATATCGTACTTTATCCGTTCTTTAATAGTTATATCTATTAATGAGAGCCTTACAAATAAATAATAGTTTTTTGTTATAATTATTTAGCAAATTTAGAGAGAAACAGAGATTATGGCTGTATGATTGGCTAATTTCTTAACTGATTTTATCTATCTCAGACACGAAAATGTAGAGGAATAAATACATTCTGCACTGCACCTCTCGACAATCTCTCCAATAAAAAAAAACATCAACCGAATACGTTGAGTTTAAGACAGTTGAAATGGTTCTTAACTTATTTCACTTGCCTATTTATATATAGATTGTTGGATGAAAAGAGTAAAGTTGAAAACACAAATAAACAACATTAAATTGAATAGTTTATTGGTACCTTAAAAAATTGGGTGTGAAAAATATGTTTGCTAAAGGTCGTACGGGTGCCTGCTCTCGATGTATTTTTATCTGTTACACCCCACAAATAAACATCTGCTTTCACAAAATATTTTCTGCATTTTATCTAAAACTAGCTAACAAACAAAAAGCACTTTTAACAAGCTTTGTTGAGTTGGCATTACTTATCCCTTTGTGCTGCCGGCAAAAATAGAAATAAATCTAATCTTGACAGCAGCAGCACTAAAACCCGAGCTGTCGAGCAGCATGCTGTCGTCAATATAATCATTCTCATAAGAATGCATGTGTTTTAATTTTGACATATTTCTGCTGGCTGTCTGCTGTCTCGAAAGTGTTTATAGCTTAAAGCGGCATTTAGACCGTCAAGCGCAGCTTGTTAGCGTAGCGCGATAAGAGAGAGTGTTTAGCATTTACATGATCAAGCGAAGATTGTCAAACATCATTATCAAGGAGTCCCACGCAGACCCCTCTGTATTCTGTGTGCCCACACACAATCTCAACAAGACTCTCACAAAGAGAACAAAACATATAAAATTTTTAATCAGTAGCATGCCAACTTTCAACAAAGCAGGTTTATGTGGTATTGTGTAGTAAAATAAGTACACTGAAAATGTTCAACCATAACCAAAAATTTTGTCAGTTTGAAATAATATTTATTATTTAAATATAAAAAATATTTTTTTATTAGTTTTTGTAATAGATTATTATAAATCACGCTCTCAATTAACAATTTTAAAGCAATAAACGTTACATTTATTTGTTTTATTTTCACAAAAAATTATATACGCATGCATGAATACTTTATTTGCATATTATTAAATTGGAAAATACGAAATTAGTTTTAATAGTTCAGAATGAAAAATAAATTAACGTAATTATGGATGAAAAAAAAACTTTACACAAAAAGATCTTATGACAGTAATGGGCATTTCTAAACAAGCGCTATTGTATTGCGTGATTTCTCTACCTATTACCATTGTTAATGAATATGTTAGATTTTTTTCATAAGAACAGCTTGTACGGAATTTTCACAACATATACATACATTTGTTACAGTTCTTGACTTTCCTAATTCTAAGAATCATAAGAAAACTAATTTAATTATACATTAACTTAATATTGTACAAAAACCTTTTGTATGGAATTTTCACAACGATACAATATTCACATGCTACCATTTTTTGCTACTTTTTAACTCCATCTTAACAAAAAACTTAAATTAAAATTTGTTAACTCATTCAAAATTAAACGCTTTTGTAATTACTAATGTTAAACAATGTTATTTTTTTCAGTGCAAAACAGCAATGCATTCTCATTTTAACTAGTTTTAACAGCTTTCTCTGGTTGGGTATGATTATTTAAGATGGCGACTGATTTAACTCCTGTTTATTAATTGATGAATTATAGGAAGACGACAATCAGAAAAGAGTACTAAACGAATTTAGACAATGGAATTATAGAGAATTATAAACAACGGCATCAGGACTATATTTTTTATTTATTCTTCAGTTTCTAATCAATTATTTAAAAAAATTTATTGAAAAAATAAAAATATTCTTTATATTATTTTTGCAAAAGAACACATTTCGGCAATATTGAAGTTCTTAGTATCTGGTCAGAGTTATGCCTCATTAAAATATCTTTAATTTATACTGTGTGAAGGAATAGGATAATGTAATAATTTATGTAATATTTTATTTATAGAGAAACAAAATATATAAATTGGCAAGTGAAATAAGTTAAGAACCATTTCAACTGTCTTAAACTCAACGTATTCGGTTGATGTTTTTTTATTTGAGAGATTGTCGATAGGAGCAGTTCAGAATGTATTTATTCCTCTACATTTTCGTGTCTGAGATAGATAAAATCAGTTAAGAAATTAGCCAATCATAAAGCCATCTCTGTTTCTCTCTAAATTTGCTAAATAATTATAACAAAAAACTATTATTTATTTGGAAGGCTCTCATTAATAGATATAACTGTTAAAGAACGGATAAAGAACGATATTATATTTTATTAGAACGAAGAAAAATATAACGTTTTATCTGAGTGGTTTTGTATTATTGCAGTAAAGCTTGAATTTCAACCACTAGGCGAACACTAGTCTCAATAATTTGAGCAATAAGGCAAAAATAATCAACAATTCCGAAATGTGTTGAATCCCGGGACATTTATTTCCGCATCCCAAAGTAATATGTTTTTATAAAATCAGAATTTTAATTATAATTCTTTTTTAAATTAATCTTCTTTACGAATTTTTTAACTTTCTTAAAATCCCGAGCTCCCGAAAAATGCCGCGTTCCCTAAAAACTTCCGGAATTTTTATTTACGAAAAGAGGCTTGGTCATTTTAGAAATTTTCTCCATTCTAAAATATTCTAGTGATTGGTTTATATTTTTATTTATTTATTTTTTTATTTATTTATTGTAGTCAATGGATGTTATCCTTACAGACTATTACATAAGAACTTAAATTAGTAGAGATTTTATTATATTAGACAGTATTTAAAATTACAATTAAATTTCTTTTAATAATATTTAAATTTAAAGAGAAATCAATATTTTTATAAAAATTATTGAATTGATTGCATAATCGCACAAGAGGATCAGCCATAGCGTAATTCGTACTACAATTTTGAACAAAAAGAGGCATAAAGTTACGCATATTACGACATGGAACATTAAATTTAATATTGGCTAACAGAAATTCACAACAAGTATTACCATTGATAGTACTTAACATAAAAGAAACATTTAACATAATACGACGACTTTTTAGAGTAGGAAGTTTAATTAAAGCAAGCCTACTAGTATATGAAGGAAACCTCACATCGTCACGCCAATTTAAACCACGTAAGCAGAACAGCAAAAATTGTTTTTGAACAGATTCAAGAAGTTGGCAATGTACGTTATAATAAGGATCCCATATTACAGACCCATATTCCAGGATAGGTCTAACCAGAGCCACAAATAACTGTTTAGTGATGTAAGGGTCGGAAAATTCTTTTGACCAGCGCTTAATAAATGCAAGAACACCTCGAGCCTTGTTGACAGTCATTGTAATATGAGATATAAAATTAAGTTTAGGATCCAGCAAAATTCCAAGGTCCAAAAATGAATCAACTACCTCCAACTCATGTTCTCCTAAGAAGTAGTTAACAGTGATAAAATCACTCCTTGAAAATCTCATGCATTTACATTTTTTAATATTTAAAACCATCATGTTGTGTCTACACCATAAAACAAGATTGTTGAGGTCACTCTGCAAATTTATATGATCTGCATAATTCTTGAAGCTATAAAAGATTTTGACATCATCAGCATACATTAATACATGTGAGGAGTTTATAACACTGGGAAGATCATTAATAAAAATGGAAAAAAGAATAGGTCCCAGGTGACTTCCCTGGGGAACACCGGACAAAACAGCAATACATTTTGATGAACGATTATTAAAACGAACAGTTTGACTACGACATGTTAAATACGACTGCAACCAATTAAGGCTAATGCGGGTAACACCAAGCATGTTTAGTTTCATCAGAAGAAGCTTGTGATTGACCTTATCAAATGCTTTGCTAAAATCTGTATATACAGCATCAGTTTGTTTCTTTTCAATAAAAGCAGAGTTAATTAAGGAGGTTAGTTGAAGAACATTTGTAGTAGTTGAACAACCCTTTCTGAAGCCGTGTTGATTGGATGATAAAATAGAAGAAAATTGATGACAGAAGTAATCAGCAACAATTTTTTCAAACAATTTTGGAATGGCACTTAGTTTAGCTATTCCCCTGTAGTTCGTTATTTCAGACTTATTACCAGATTTGTATAATGGTATAATAAAAGATTCTCTCCAAAACTTAGGAAAATAACCATTTATAATAGAAATATTGAATAAAAATGTTAACGGAGAAGCTATTAACTCTGCGCAACGGTTTAAAATACAGCTTGGTACACCATCAGGGCCATGGTTAAATGACATCTTCAATTTCTTCAAGTTATATACAACTTCAGTCAAATTTAATGTTGGAAGACAAATGTTGTTGTTAGAATGGCTAATGTATGGATATTCATTTTTATCATTAAATTGATCGTTGGAGTAAGTACTGGCAAAAAAGTCAGCAAACATGTTGGAAATAATACTTTCATCACTAGATTCACATCCACAAAACTTCATTACAGAGGGATAGCCGCTAGATTTTCTTTTCGAATTTACAAAAGTATAAAATGATTTCGGATCACGAGTAAATTTATTTTTCATGCCATTGATATAATTGTTATATAGCCAACGATTAAAAGAGTTATATTCAGCACGGCAAACTGCATATTTTCCGTAATCTATTGTCAGACCAGACTTCTTAAATTTTTTATAACTTTTATTTTTTAAGTTTTTTAACCTTGAGAGTTCCTTAGAATTCCATGGTGGACCAACTGGCGGTTTCATTTTTATTTTAGGTACACATACTTCAAAATAAGAATATATTTTCCTATAAAACTTAGTAATTATTGTGTCAATACGCGAGGCACTTTTAATACTCATGGAAGTAGACAACAAATCATTCCAACAAGTAGTTCTTAACAGATCATTTAATTTAGTGTAATTGGTTTTCTTAAAGCAATAAATTTTATCAGCATTATAACGATTCGAGACAAATTGAAATGGTATTGAGATGCTGAATTCGATAGTTGGGTGGTACCGATCTTCTGGCAAAGAAACAGGCTCAGTGCGATTTAAGGAACAGTCATCGGGATCATTGGTGAATATCAGATCAAGCAAATTTCCACTGTCATTATACACATGATTCAATTGATAAAGACTCAAATCAAACATTTCATTCAAGAAGTCATCATAAGAACTTCTATTTTTTACCGGGATAAGATAAGAAGCATCCGGATTACGTATCCACGTAATGAATGGGAGATTAAAATCACCAACAACGAAAATGCTATCATTAAGTTCAGCTTGTTGATATACCAATCTAATAGCTTCAATATGCTTAGAGTATGTTGGAGTATCCGAGCCTGGTGAAATATAGGAACAGGTAAAAAAAATTTTCTTAGACGCCATTTTAATTACAACAGCAACAAATTCGATATCAGAAACATCAGTCAAAATAGCTTCAGATGAAAACAAACTGGAAACCGCAATAAGAGCACCTCCATCTCTGCGATTACTTCGGTTATATCGATATATTTGGTATTTATAACATAATATCTCAGAGTTGAATACATTTTGATTGAGCCAAGTTTCGGTGAAAATTAAAACATGATACGAAAAGTCATAACTATTTACCAGCAGGGTTGACAACTTTGTATTTAGGCCACGAACATTTTGGTACAAAATATTTAGACGTTTATCAGCACTATTTAGTTTTTTGAAGAAATACTCTGTGGTGGTATTTGGGCAACATTTCCAAAACTGCGACTATCACGGTTATCATTGAAAAAGAATTCACGAACAAAAGTGTTTTTCGGCCAGAAGTTAGGATTGACTATTTGATCATAGAAATCACAATGAACAGATAATTTAAATGAAGAAATGCTTCTCGGACGAGAAAATGAAAATTTCTTCACTAGAATATCAGCATCATTATTTAGTTTTGTAGTTTTCTATAACGTACCGTAAAAAAGCTTGTTTAAAAAGCGCTAAAAAACGTAAAGTGACACCACTAAAATACAACAGTCAGCTGTTTATATTACTTGTTTTTATTTTAATTTTGGATTTGTAAATTTATATTTGGATTGTCGGGCGAACCCACTATCTCCGTTTATTTCTTTTTAGTTTTTTCTTTGTCTCATATACTGACGCGGTATTTTGAACTATTTTAGTGAGGCCTTCCATACAATTAATAATATTTTTCTGATACATCTTTTTTACGCAACAAATACTTTAGAATTTTGTAAACAAATATTAAGAAAACAAAACCATATGTTCATTGCTGCTGCTGCTTTCAAAATAATTATTAGCTTACTGAAATAGTGCTCAGGCTGTTGACAGCTCGTGTTTTAGTGATGTCGCATGAAGTGCAGTCTCGAATGTGTTTATAGCTTTAGTTGTTGTTGTCGAACTCTCTAGCAATAAGCCATATACAAACATTCATAAAAACAAACATAAAATGAGTAGCACATACACACACGCACATTAATGCAAGTATAAAATAAACACGCCTTCTCTTCAGCAGAAATGTACACACTTATATACATAACGACAGAAGACAGCAAAGATACACACGTATGTACCAGTGCTGGTAATTGTGGTACATTAAAAATAAACTCTAATAAAAACGATTTACTTACATTACCATACATAAAAACTAACCCACATGCAAAAACAATAAATACTCTTAAAAATAAACGCTCTAGCCAAGAGATCTTTACACTCTCTTAGAAAAATACAAATGAAATTTACACTGTGGTTGACAAACATGCATTTAGACAAGCCAACACAAAATATCAAAAATTTTTGATTTCCATCCAGCGCGGCTGACAAATTTTGGTCGTTTACACGAGCTTGTTGGCTTGTCATCACACCTTGCTGATAAGCCGCGATTGATCGTCTAAATGCCGCTTTTCAAAACGATAAAAAACTATATTTATACCAAGGCGAATCTATTTTACTAGGTGGCAGCACGGCGAAGTTAATTATTTTCGCTTTACGTTTTTCGTGCATGGCAGCTGTCAAAAATTTGTTTATTTTTTTTTAAATTTGAAAAAAAAAACAGGAATAAAATTGTAATAATTAAAAAATGTTTCAGTATTAAAAAAAATATAAAATGCTACCAGAAAAGGTAAGGAAGAACTATTCTTAGTTTTTGGATGTGATATTTTAATTTCTTGCATTCTTTTTAATTATGATAAAGAAAAAAAATGTCTCTTCTTGAGTTTAAAGCCTCATTGGCCAGCTCACTAATACAGATAGGTTAACGTAACAAGAAACGAGGTATACCCTGTACAATTTCTGAATTATCTATAAGGTCAAAAAGAAGATTATATTAGACTAGATTGTAGAGGACACTATCCTTTAAAAGTTGAGCATAAAAAACCTGTACGAGACGAACTCACTATATGTGTGAAAAGTGTAAAGTGTATTCATAGATGAACTCAACGTTAAATGGTCACATATATCGACATTTTCTTTTTTATTAAAAGTTACTATTTTAATTTTATCTTATATTACTGAATTGTTATAAATATAAGGTAAACAACTAGTAATTAAATGAAAAATAAAATCAATGTTTTTTCACTTTAAAAAATTCGTCCCTGAAGAGGTTAAAACAAACGGAAAACAAAACAAAAAATAAATTTTTTTTATTTTTTTTTTTTCAGAACAATTGAACATTTTTTTAGAACATTAAATGATACAAAGGACGACGGGCAGAAAAGTGCAATGTCCTGTGGCCGAAGTTTTCTTAAAGTTTGATCGGTACAAACACTATTTTAAACACTATTTCAAAATTCATTTCACTTTTTGTTTTATTTCATTAAAAATAAACACAAAACAAATTAGGAATAAGGCGAATATAATTTTAACAATCAAGAAAAACCAAGGCAGATTCATCAGGTAACCTCACTAAGAAGGGGAAATAATAAGGCGAAAATTTTAAATTTTTTTATATTGTAAGTTGGGGGTGCTGTAGCTTAAGTGGTTAGTGGTTATTAATTTTTCTTCATAATAATGCATATCACAGCGCCCTTCTTCGCCGGTATTACTACATAGCACTAAATCGTCGGCGAAGTAAAATAATTATAAATTGCCTATGCTAGCTTCAAACTAATTCGTCTAAATAACACCAGAGGCGCTGCAATACTGTTCTAAAAATAATCATAACGTGCAATTGCAGTGTTGCCAGATGCGAAGCGTTACTATCACACTAACCATCTGTCGTATCTACTACTATCCCATTCCGCATTAATTGCCTGAGTGTTACTTCTCTTTAAAAAAAAAAAAAAGTTTAAGTGTCAAAATCCATATAAAAAAATTGATAATTTTCGCCTTAATATTTCCCCTCAGTAGTGAGGCTACCTGATTAATAGCCTTGAGAAAAACCATATGATGTCGAATTCGCCATTGAGTTTACCTGGTATGAATTTGCCTTGCTACACGTTTTTTTTTTAATTTTACAATTAACATTTTTATTCAGTTATGTTTTTTACAATACATACATATATGTACATAATAATTACATAAATAATACCTTCAATAGTAGTTTTCTAAAAAAAATTCGAATTTAAGTTTAACTTGACAGACGAATGGAGCAATGTTGTAAAATTTAGAATAACTTTTGGGGAAAAAAGGTCTTGTAATATTATTTCGACAGTTTCAAACACTGATTTAAAATCCAAAAATTTTATTTATAAATTCCGAACTCAGACTTCAAACTAAGGAAATTTCATATCATTATTGTTTTAATTCAAAGGATTAAATTCAAAGGATTAAAGGATTATAATACTTTTAAACACTTTTAAATTTAAATCTTCTTATAATTTGGCTAGACAACTTCACGTAAAAACTAAGACAATTAGACATTTTCTCATTTTCTTCACAATCATAAAGTTTTACTTTTGAAAACATTTTTTATATACATATATTCATTCCTGAATAAATCCAATTATTATAAAAGCATTTTGTTGGTTTCCTATAGGTATATAAATATATCCTGTCACTTTTACGCAAATTTAGATTCATAAAATTACTAATTACTGTCTAAATATTCCTTCAGTATAAAAGATATGATTTATACTATTGATATTATGTTTTGGAGTGTTGTCAATACTTAAATTTAGCCTCTTTTTGACTTTAATCGCAACAATTTCTTAATGTCCTTAAATGAATGTTTCTTCTGAAGACGGAAATTTGAGATATTTTCATAAGGAACACAATCACAGCTGTCAGATTTAACGAATTATCGTCATTTTACGATTTTTAATAAATATAAATTTGCAAAATTTTTACCGTTAAAGCAACCTTGAATTCAGCACAGCTCTTGAAAAATGACAACAATAACTTGTTAATAATAAAATGCGTCTGTCATTCTTTGGCGTTGTGTTCTTTTTACGCTTGTTTGCAGAAACTTAGAAGAGGAGATGCAAGCAATTCGATAATATTTTAAGTCTATTAGAAATAAAACCAAAAAATATTGTCCAACGCATGGGTAATTCCTAGAAGCTGTTGTTGTCAGGGATGTTAAAGGGATGTACGAACCATTAAAGAGAGTAAAGGTTTTTTTTTTCATTTGCATCAAATATTGATAATATTGACACCGATAATTTGATTTTGAGTTATATAACTTCCATAAATAAAATGTACCTAAGTTTTTAAAAATATATTTTAGAAATTATTAACAACATAAATGAAATGTTTCAAGCGAGACTACAGAAAATGAATTTATATAAAATCAAAATTTGTAATTTAATTAATTCATTCTTAGAGAGAATAAACACGACCTTAAGCTTTATTATAAATTTCATTGTATGTAATACATAAACAGTTCGACTAATAATTAAAATTTTCAAAATTAAAAAATCGCAAAGCATCGCGCAATCTTGTTTACTCAACAAAGTTTGGTTTGATACTAGATTGGTGTTAACTAAAAACGAATGTTGGAAGTAAAACAAATAAACAAAAAGTAACTTTCATTGCTAACCGAAGGTTGGCTGAAGGAAACAACAAAAATATAAGGTGGTAAATATTAAAAAGTAAAAATATTCAACAAGAGGGAAGCTTAAGGTAGTGGTAGACTTCGTTCTCACTAGCTGACGATTGATAATTGAATACAAGTTTTCTCGTATTCCTTTATCTGGGTTTGGTTGGTTAAATAGATGATGCTTACAACTAAACATGATACAAGAGATACAAGAGTGCTGATGACGGACGTGGCTGTCTAGAAAATGTGCATTCCGCTCCTGCTGGTGTCTAAAAATTAAATTTTCCCAATTTTTCTTTAATATTATCACCTAATTTGTAATTTAATTAATTCTTTCTTAGAGGGAATAAAAACGAACTTAATCTTGATTATAAATTTCATTATAATAAAAAAAAAAATGTTTACAATCCAAAATATTACCCGGGATTTCGCAATTACGGGAAGAAAGAAAAACAAAAAATACAGAAATAGGATTGTTTAATTCATTTGATCTTGACGATGAAGAGTTTTTTTGAGATATAGGTATCGTTGGAGGTATCTTTGCCGTTATGCTCAACAATATCAATATGGATATTTATACATTCACGCAGTAACTCCTTTTCCGCAACTCCCCAATTTGATTCTCGTTCCCCCTGCTTATGTTGTTGCTGCGAACAATAGTTTGTAAAACTAAACTATAACCAACCAAGAATATGATAACAATATTATCTTTTCTTTTTTTTCCATCACAAACACTTCTTATTTACAAAATCTTATAAATTCACACCACAAATTGATTTATTATTTTAAATTTTCCCACTTATGATTTTTTAATTTTAAAAGTCAGTTAATTAGAGATGGCACTTTCTTATATTTTCTTGAACATTGTATGAACTCTTTTTTGCATTATAATCGTCACCCAGTTAAAGTCAGTTGGACTTAAAACATACTTTATTTTGAACTATGGGAGCAAAATAGTTAATAAGGAGTTTTTATTATTATCCAACTTTTGTATTGATAGTTTCAATGGGCTACCAGGGGAGCAATATCCCGAAAAACGTTGGCAAATGAAAGATCTTTTCTTTTTTGTTTTTATTTCATTGCAATCTCAGAAGACTGCAGAACGCTGGTGCTAACCTAAGTTTAACATTTGCATGGTAAGACTAATTATATCAGTTAAGTAGCTACCGGTACTGTTTCCGTATCTATGCACACATATGAGTGTGATTGCCGAATGACTCACCATCCGGTAAAAGGATAAATTAAAATTTAAATTCACAACCAATTTTTTTTTTTTTTTGGTACAATTTCAGTACAAAAAGTACAATTTAAAAAGACGGTTCGTACAATTTGAAATGTACTATCCCTGAGCTGTGCTGCTTGCTTAGTTGTATTATTTTTATTAAAATTTTCGGATGCTGCCTAATTGGATTCGGCAGTTCTTTTAACCAATTATGTACAGCTAGGAAGCAATTTGAAGATGTTTCATCTTGCCGGTCAGTCTCGTTCCTGCTAATTCATAATTTGATATTTTTTGGAAATAAGTTCCATAGAAACAGCGCGTTCTTCCTCTGAACATTGAAGTTTTTCTTCAGATTTATTTGAAGAACGGCTGGATACGCTTTGAATAGGTTCTGGCAATTGTGTTTTATAAGCTGGGCATTGAGTTTGAAATTTGGTCTGAAGTGGCATTTGTGCACGATGTATGATAACTTTTCTGGCATTTTACGAAAGCTATCATATCTTGGTCAGGGGAATTTAAACATTGTGGACAATTTCCACTGTTTTGTTGACCGTCTACTTCCATAGTACTTACTCAGATATTAGCAATTTGAGTGCTATAGGTGTTTATTCAGCTTATTATGTAGACGTTGTGGAGTACGTTTGTTGAATTCAAAAATAATTTTAAGATGTTGGGGCGAGGAATCCTCCTCGCTAATGATTTCCACTGGATTTTGAATAAAGAGACACTGGTTTAAATTCAATTATAAAATTTATTCTTCCAATGTTTCTTTAATTAAACTTTCCAAAATGAAGTATAATTTTTATAAGGAAAATTATTTAATTTGCTTGTGAAAAACACTCACTTTTTGGTATGGAAAGCACTAGAGTTTAAATTACTAAAAGTATTTAACTTAATTGTCGGGACTAAATAGTTGCACCACGATAGCCTTTTAACTAAGAATGTTCTTGATAAATGAATCATGGAGTCTTCAAACTAGCGCGGGACGCGTTTACTTCGAACATCAATAAATGATATTTACAAAAAATGTAATAGATTAAAAACTATATGTAAAGTTAAAAACAATGTGTAAAATTATCAACTAAGTTTCTAGCAGTATTTGCCAGTGGCGGCAGCAGCCAGTTACAGCTTGCCTAAATTTCAGATTTGAAATTTTGCCATTTGTTTCTAAAAAAGTAAAAATCATTTGTTATTTGTAGAAATAAAAATCATTAATCGTGTTTCTAAAATTGTATTGTGTACTAGCTGTACCCGCCACTTCGTCAGCGTCCTTACAATATATTGTTCGATTTTGCTCTGCAATCTACTTTTTATGGTTTATGCATTTACTTATACTTATAAAGGATGATCCATTTCGAGGTACTTTTCTCAATAGCCTTTTTTTGACAGATCGCGTGCTAGTCGTGTCATGCTGTCATGTTATTTTTGTTTAGTATTGTTTGGCATTTCATAATGGAAAGACTTACGTCTGAATCGCTTCGCTCTATGGGCTCTTGAAAAGTTCCAAGAAGATCCGACGTTTTCGAGGCAAATTATGTTTAGCGATGCTGCCCATTTCTGGCTCTATGGCTATATAAACAAACAAAATTTGGGACGAAGAGCAACCTGAAGACATTCAAGAGCTGCCACTTCATCCAGAAAAAAACAACGGTTTGGTGTGGTTTGTGAGCCGGTGGAATCATCGATCCATATTTCTTTAAAAATTATGCCGGTGCGAACGTAACCGTCAATGCCTACCGTTCTCGTGCCATGATAACCGACTATTTGATGCCTGAAACTGAAACTCGTGATCTCGGCGATATTTGGTTTCAGCAAGACGGCTCCACTTTCCACACATCGCATCAATCAATGGATTTATTGAGATAACATTTCGGTAAGTATATAATTTCACGTTTTGGGCCGGACGATTGGCCACCAAGATCGTGTGATATCACACCGTTAGACATTTTCCTGTGGGGGTATGTAAAGTCTAAAGTTTATGCGGACAAACCCGCTTCGATTCATCCCTTGGGGGAAACATCACGCGTGTCATTTGCCAGTTACTAGTCGAAATGCTCGAACGAGTCATCGAAAAATGGACTCAAAAGAAGGACCATTTGCGACGTAGCACGGGCCAACATTTTATAGACATAATCTTAAAAAAATAAAAGCCAAAGAGTGTTCTTTCAAATGATTATAAACATTCTTCATTAAATTTAAATTTTCTGTTTTTTTTCATTAAAAAACCTCGAAATGGATCACCCCTTATTATAAAGGATTTCGTACCTACTAAAATAGGCGCTGTAAAGTATGCAGTACCTTTAAAACATACCGCTTTCAAAAATAAAAGGTGAATACATAGCTGTACAAAAATTAGCATTTCACTACTTTTTCTTCACTTTCTCTTGGAAATAAGATATTTTTGTGGAATATCTTATTTTATGTTGGAATCAAGATACTAAGGTACGTCCTCACAAAATTTATTATTTATTTATTATTAAAATGCATCCAGTAATATTTATGTGATGCAAAACAGACAGAGGTTGAGTTTTTATTTTTTATGGCTTAGTTAAAGGAAAAGTCTACACTTTTTGTAATAACATCCCTGTAATAGTCAAAAATTCTGTTTAGTTTTCTTTTTAGCTCCGTACTACCAAACAGAAAGTTGCCTGAAAATTTTCAAACCTAAAGTTAAGGCAAACTGAAATTTAGTCTAGCTCGTACTGGTCTTTAGCTGCGTACTAGTAAACAGTGCACAATAAATTAATACTAGATGATTGCATTGAACTAAACACATAACCCTAGTTAAAAACAAAATACACTTTAAGAATTCTAAAATATACTTTTGTTTAAACCACGCTTTTACTGTACCATAGACAAGCAAAAATATACTTTAGGTGTAAAAATACACTTTAAATTTAAAACTAGCTGAAGCTGTTATTAAATATTTGAACAACACAACACTCAGCTGTTTTTGGAAACTAAATGTTTTTATAAGGAAATAAATTTTTCAAAAATTTTTTATTCTAACTTGCAGACGAATTGTTAAAAATAAAAAAGTTCAGGTGTTTGAGTGTTGTGGAAAAAATTGTGGTGATATCATTAAATAATAAAAAAAAATTAAAAATTTTAATAATTATTAGTCGAACTGTTTATGTATTACATACAATGAAATTTATAATCAAGCTAAATTAAAAATCGCAAAGCACCGCGCAATCTTGTTTACTCAACAAAGTTTGGTTTGATACTAGATTAGTGTTAACTAAAAACGAATGTTGGATTACTTCCAACAAATAAACAAAAAGTAACTTTCATTGCTAACCGAAGGTTGGCTGAAGGAGAACAACAAAATATAAGGTGGTAAATATTAAAAAAGTAAAAATATTCAACAAGAGTGAAGCTTAAGGTAGTGGTAGACTTCGTTCTCACTAGCTGACGATTGATAATTGAATACAAGTTTTCTCGTATTCCTTTATCTGGGTTTGGTTGGTTAAATAGATGATGCTTACAACTAAACACTACCCTAAGTAGATTAGATACAAGAGTGCTGATGACGGACGTGGCTGTCTAGAAAATGTGCATCCCGCTCCTGCTGGTGTCTAAAAATTAAATTTTCCCAATTTTTCTTTAATATTATCACCTAATTTGTAATTTAATTAATTCTTTCTTAGAGGGAATAAAAACGAACTTAAGCTTGATTATAAATTTCATTTTATGTAATTATAATGAGCAACTTTTTAAAAACTAGTTTGCTTAAAACTTAAAAATTTTATTTGATTATAAAAACAAACCGCTTTTTTAGATTTTGAATATACATATGTATTTATTTGGGAATAGTTATATTCCAGAGATGTATTGACAGAAACACAAATAGATGAAAAAGAAAAATTACATTTTATACATTTCTGTACATGAAATATTTTTTTTGTAAATATTTGCTGCTGGTGCATTTAGTAATCGAAATGGAATACAAAACAGCAAGTTTTAGAATTTTAGTCTGTCTGTATGTATGTCTGTCTGTGGTCGCATCATGTTAAACCTACTGTGAAGTTTAATAAAATTCTGTGAGGAGGTAAATCAGTATCTCGGTTAAAATATGGAGAAAAATTAGTGGAAGTACGGAAATTTACCGACCTAAAGGTACTGCAAAGTTGACAGCACCTTTTTTTAATCTTAGAATTTTATATAAAATCTGAGTACCTAACAGCTAGTTATTTTAATTGTATTAATTTTTCTATATATACAGACTTGATTTTGAAAATAAACTCAAAGTTCTATGCCAAATTAATATATTTAATATTATTAATGAAGAAAAAAGTTGGTTTTCAGAAATTATAATAAAAAATTCTATTTTGTTGAAGACAGTGATAGGTAAGAGTTAGAAACTGAACCCAGGCAATTAAAAGTATTAGACCTAAAAAAGTATCAAATATTGCGTTATTGGAAAAAATATGAGAGTTGCAAACGAGGGATTCTAGTTTTTAGTTTCTTATTTTGCCTTAATTTTCTTATAAAAATCCTTGTTGTAACACATCCGTCAGCAAATGTAGAAAGAGTACTTAGGTAAATATAAATAACAGCGTTGTCAACTTGGTGCGTTTCGCACCATTTTGGGTGCTTTTTCAATTTTTTTGTGCGAAAATTTCACGAGTTGGTTTTTGGTGCGCTTTTTTTTAAATTTTGGTGCTTGTTTTAATTTTTGGTGGCACCAACAGTGCAAAATATTCATAGTCATTTTTACAGATTATAATAAGAACAATTAGTAATGATGTTTAAGACATACCAAATCATATGCACAAAGTAAAACGGTATTGTTGTTGTATTAATTTGTGTTATGTTAAAAAAAAGAAACATTTCACTGTAAGGAATTTGCTATCCCTACAAAACACATTGATAATGAGTATCCTGATAATACTGATAATGAGTTCCATTGATTGCAGACACTCGTTGGATTTTAATAGAAAAGTCAAAGCAATTTTAAAAATATGGCTTGAATTAAAAACGCTATTTAATACATTCCCAACAACTCAACAATAATTTTTATCTAACCAACTAAAAAATATATACAATGATGATATTAATTATGTTTACTTAGAATATTTATCCGATATTTTAAAAGAGGTGCAACGTGTTAATCTCGCATTTGAATCAAAAAATGCCGACCAGACTAAATTATTTGATGATTTGCACAATCTCCTTAAAATTTTGATATCCAAACTCACTGAGCCTGACATTGAATTCGAATTTTTTAACAGGTGATATCAATACATCGTTTGATATTTGTTATTTGGGTTTTAAGTTTGAAGAAGCTTGCGCATTAAAGAAAATAAGCAATGAAGCAAAGAAAGATATAACAAAAACTTGTTGTAAATTCACCAAAAAATTAGTTGAAAAGATTCGGGCGAGACTGCCTTCTAATGTTGAAATTTAACAAAAAATTAACGTTTTAAACATAAAAAATGTTTTATCTCATTGCAAAAATGATATCATGCCATTAGCAGTACAATTTGCATCCGATATCGAAATATTGTCTAGTATTGAAAACGGATGGCGAGTGGTTTACCTTATGCAATGGAAAAATATTGATTCAACATTAGAGTTTTGGACTGAAGTTAAATGTTATTGTTAAGTTTTTTGTTAAACTATGTATGTATATTGTGAATGATCGCTGATTTCTATTTAAAAAGTTGTGTATGCAATATATGAAATAAAAAAATGTATTATCTAGTACAACTGAATACAAACATATTTGTTTAGTTTTTTTATTTTTGTTAAGTTTTATGATTTAATTTTGTTTTTTTATTAAAACCTTTAACTTTAAGACTGTTTTATTGTTATATTTTTAAAACAAAAATATTGTACTTTTTTTGGAAAGTTAATTCATTCAAGATTTTAAATAAAAAAGAAATTGTAAAACTTGGTGCGTTTTCTCTTAAATGGTGCGTTTTTTTCTTAACTTTGGTGCGTTTTGAAATTTCAAAGTTGACAACGCTGATAAATAAGAATAAAGTATGAAAGTTCTCTATATTCATAAGAAAACTGTTTTATTGCTATGATTTGTTTATTTAAGAGTTTTTTGATATGTTTTGCCTTTAATGAAAAATGTTTTATCGGTAAAAAAGCGTTTGTCGTTTTTATGACGATTTCAATAAGATTTTTCCCCAAAAATATGACGATATTACCTCCAAAAAATCTGGCAGCTATGAATACAATGCCTAGGTCCAGACACACCAGTGGTACATTTCATGCTTTTTTGGTACAATTTTATTTAAAATTTATTCAATAAATTTTTTTATTTTATCAAAACTTTTTTTTCTACATTTCTAACTTCATAGTTCTCCAGTCCTGTCTAAAACTGAATAAATTGCAACATTCTGGATTTATGTTCAGGAGTCGAATCACCTCATTCGATATCGAGTAAAATCTCTCGTAATTTTTCATTTTGGTATCATGGCACTCGATATCGAATAAAAAGTATCGCAATTTCATTCGAAAGGAAATGTTTTTAAACCGTGTTTTCTTGTTCACTTGTTGAATATAATCTATTACAATTTGATATAAATAACGATTCGATATACATATGTATTTCGAATGGTATAATTAGCTTACTCGACTCGTGTCGAATTCGTTATTCGATACGATAGTTTACTCGATATCAAATGAGGTGATTAGGCCCCAGGATTTTTATTATTTACTCTGCTAACCCTATTATGTATAAGTGATAGGTAATTTAGTATAAGTGATAGGTAATTTAGTTACGTTTTTGCATCGCCTAAATCAGTTTCTGGCATTATTCGGCTGATATTGTTTTCCATTCTTTTTAGTGAGAAATTTTAAGGTTTTTTTTTTTTTTGTTAATTCCATGATTTTTAAATTTTTCTTCCAAATAGCTCCAGTCATACTTAATGAGATTAAGATCTGGTGACTTTGGTGAAGTTTGAAGAACTTTATGGCAATAGTAGTGTAGCCAGCACCTAACATTGCATAGTGTAAAGGGCAGCCAGTAAAGGGCTAGTCCAATTGATTCAAAATTTGACATGGATATGGAGTATGGAGTTTTGAAGCTGGGGATCATTCACTTATCAGTGGCCTCAAAGTTAAGAACCTCAAACCTTCAAATTTTTCAGGGTAAATTTCGTGTAAAAGTGATAATCCTTGCAGATCCTTCAAGTTGATCTATTTTACATCGAAATTTTGACATTAGCCTATATGTTATGAAATACTAAAGGGATCGGAAAAAGAAGTTATTCCCAAATATTGCTGAAAGTGCTTGATGAACCCTAGTGGACTTTATGGGCCAAAGCCTAAAAAATACAATTTTGGAATTTTTGGTAATTATTTTAGATATTGCGGGATTTCCTTTACCTTAATCTTAAAAATTTATATACGCTTTGATTTTCGTTGACTAATATCCACAGAAAAGAAATTCAAAGAATCAAGGTCAATCAATTATCATAACTTTAAAACATCCTAGTATTAAAGTTTTCATTAGCATATTTTAATGTCGAGCTACTGTATGTATGTATTGTTGTTTTTTTACTTAATGTCAAATGTTGGTACAATTGATGCTGATTTGGTAAAATTTTATCACTGGGATGATACAATTTAAACATCTGTCAGCCGTCTTCCTAATTTTAGAGAAGCCAAAAATACTTTATAAGTAATAAAATTCTACAAAACACAATGAGAAGTGTATATGTTAATAGAATAATATTACAGAATCAACAAATAAATTACATTTTTGTTATAAAACGTTATGGGTAATTAGCATAATATTAAATAAAAAATACATTTTTGTTTATGACAATGCACACAATCAGTGCGTTGACAAGATTCTGCGTGCGTCAATATTTATGCGATAGATTTATTTCTATTTCATATACCGACGAACAACGACTAAATGAGTGCAGAGTGCACGTTTTTTCACCGACTTCAAAAAAGAAGGAGGTTATCAATTCGTCTGAATGTTGCTTTTTTATGTATATTACCGCAGAGCTCAGCCATTTCTGAACCGATTTTATTTTTTTTTCTTTATTATGCTTTCAGGTTGGTCCCGGTTTAAGAACAGTTCATTATATTAAAAATTAAAGGGTGTCCCCATACAATATATATATATATATATATATATATATATATATATATATATATATATATATATATATATGTTTAGCTCCCAACAGCGGAAATTAATAAAAAAATAAATTTAAAATTTAAAGGGTGTAGCCATAGGTGACGTAATTTGACCTATTTGGGCCTATCTTTTGAACCGTTATAGACAAAACCTAGAAAATTTGACAAAATGTCGACTACCGTTATAACAAAATGTATAAATATTCAAAAGTTTAAATTAAAGGGTGCTCCAATAGTTTCTTTAATTGTATATATATGGCCATACTTTTGAACAGTTGTACACAGACTGCTGAAATTTACAAAGAACCTGTATTGCGCAGTCCGCTATAAAAAAGTATAAAATTTCCAAATAAAAGGGTGTCCCAATAGTTAATGTAATTCTATGTATGTGGCCAAACTTTTGAACTGTTAGAGACAGACAGCTGAAATTTACAAGGAACCTGTATTGCAAAGTCCACTATAGCAAGTATACAATTTGAAGTTAGAAATTAAAAGGTGTCCCCATAATTATGTAATTTTAACTATATGGCCCTATCTTCTGAACCGTTGAACACAAATACTTGAAAATTAGGCAGAATGTCCGCTACTTTCTCTGGTATAGTAATAAGTATAAATATTTGGAATTATAATGTAAAGGGTGTCCAAATAATGCATGTAATTTTATATATATAGCCAAACTTTTGAACCATTATAGATAGATAGTTAATATTGACAAAGAATCTTTTTGGCCAAGTCCTCTATAACAACAGGTCTTTAATTTAAAATTGTAAATTGAAGGGTGTCCCAATAGGTGATGTTATTTGATCTATGTGACCCTATCTTTGAAACCTCAATAGACAGAGGCTTGAATGGTGTCCCCATAAAAGACGGATGCTGGTGAAAATAGCTTAACTTTTGAACAGTAATAGGGAGAGGCTTGACATTCACATAGTCTTTACTTTTCTCCCTCTAATTTTGGCGCATCTTTTATTTGGTTTAAATCTAATTCTTACAGATTACTTCTTACATTTTTAGTTTAGAATTGGTGCCCTTCTATCTTTTTTGAAGTCGGTTTTTTTTGCAAGAATTATTTTTTTAAAATTTAAAGTTTTTAGTAAGTAACGTTACTGTTTGTTTAAAAAATTGTTTTCTTCTTTATTTATAGCATAAAAATTCTACTTCACTTTTTGTTGCAACTAGCCATCTTACATCAGCTGTTTTTGCATTATAAAAAAATGTTGTCCGAAATATAAGTATTAAGGTTAAAGGTAACGATGTCAATATAAAAAAAATTATATATTTAAATCATGTTTCATTATTTAATGCTTTAAACCTAACATATTCGAATTTAAAAAAGAAAAAACTTGAAAAATGGTTTTCTTGATAAGAACAAAAAAGGGCTTAACGAAGAAATTGTACTACCTGCTGTAGAGTATCCATTCAATTTAAATTTTCGTAGAATTATCGATTAAGGTATAATTAAAAAATTTGTATCCAAAGGCATAATTAAAAAATATGTATCCAATTAGAAAAGGCAACCATACAAAATTCATTAATAATATATTTTATTAATGACAAGTTGTAAGGTAGATGCTTCTTAAATTTTTTTTATTTATTTCAGTTAGAAAATTATTTTCATTTGATATTTTTATCATTTCGATTGTTGAAATCATTTACGGGATGACCCGTAAATAACCCGTAACTAACACGGTTATGTTCAAACATTTTTCATGAAGTGCAAATATTAATTGTTTACTTTTGAACTTCAAACACACTTCTATAAAAATGCGTAAATATGTTACAAAAACAAAATGTTACCTTTTTTAGTTTTGAAAACATTTTTTTTTTTTTTGGCAAAGTGTATACATATGATTAACAAAATTTTTAATAGTTTTTATAATTCTTGCGTTAAAATAGCACACCTGAGTAATTTGAAATAACAAAAATATAATAATATTGTTACGTTTTTACTTTACGATAGGTTCTTTTAATTGCAAAATAAAAACACACTGTTATTACTTTTACTGTAAGCCACTTTGTTTATTTAACACCACTGTTCAAAAATACAGCAAACTGTTAAACACTCTTAAAATTCGGCAACTTAACTCTTTGACTTTTAAATTAATACTGCCATACTACTTGCCAGCATGATTCACTTATATAGGTGATTTAAAAGCACCAGAATGTTCTATTCCACACAGGTCTGGCAGGTTCGAATATTATTGCTCTTGTTTTCTGTTTGTGTGGTTGTTTATTTCTTTATACCTGTATGTGTGGCTATTTATTTCTTTATACCTGTATGTGTGGCTGTTTATTTGTTTATGCTTGTATTTATGTATGTGGCTGTGTCTTTAACAGAAGAGTGTTTATTTAATCTGTGTGTGTATATGCGTAAATGCGAATGTTTGTATGGGGCGTTTCTTTCTTCCATCATTGTAAGAAAATAAACCATTAATGTTGTTGTTGTTGTTCGAGAGTATTGTTGTTCAGAGCTTATAATGAATAAATTCTTCTTTCGTAACAATATCTTATTATTTTTTTTTCGTAAAATTTATTTACCTTCACTTTATTACCAATATATATATGTGCGGAGCGCCGTGAGAAAATTATATTACATATAATAATTATAATTTATTTGATGTTTCTGTATTATTAAATATTGTTTAAACAATTTTTTTACCCAAAAAATTAGTCCCGTTCCACACTTACGCTTTTTTTCTGAAACATTTTTAAAATTCTGTTGAAGTTGCATTCGTGTCCATACCAGAGAATGACAAAAGTATAATTTTTAGTACTTTTTAAGTATTTGAGGCCAAACATGTATAAATATTATCGTTACAGCTCAAACAACATACCATACACGCATACTCATACCAATTTCAACTTAAATAACTACAAGTATAGGCAGAGAATAAGTGTTCGCATACCTGTTCATTATTTTTCGCAATACAACTAAGTATAAGTAAAAGTTGGATAAAGTATTGGCTATACCCATACTTGTAAGTATAGAGTGGGAATAAATACAAGTATGTAAATACTCTAAGTATACTTAGAGTATTTTATAAAAATATGTAACTATCTGTATTAATTATTTCACAATTCATTCCTTCATCCTTATAAAAAAAATAATTTTGATTTTCCATACTCAACCAATTTTCGGTTATAAACAAAATATTGCCAAACATCCTACACCTTTTTATACACAGAATTCCTAAAAGTAGTTGTTTTACTTATAAGTATACTTCGAGTATTATAACTACTTTTCCATACTTGTAAGTATAAGCTAGTTATAAGTATAGGTATGACAGGTACCCATCACATTATCTACCTACAACCAGTTGGACTCATACATGCATTACGTATGCATTTTTAAGTTCGTTGTGTATAAATAATGTTCATTATAATATTGAGTATACCCATACTTATTTCACTGCAAATGAGCATGTGTAGGTATTTTCTGTGTTATAAGTACCCACCAAACCAAATGTTCCGATTTCGTAAAGAATTCGTAACATTTGGTTTGGTGGGTATAGATATAACTAATACCCAAACATATTTGTAAATACTTAACTACATTTATTTTATAAGTACTTTTTATCAGTCTCTGGTCCATACTTTAAAAATTGTGTTCTGACGACTGTTTACTTTAATACAGTCATTCTCATGTCGAAGAGAGCAAATAACAACAACAATAGAGAGTCGCAGCAGAGTTTCAAGTGCGTGAAACTTCGTACCCGCTGTCATTTTATTTCCTCTCCCAAGAACAAATACATGTGTTGCAGAAAAATAATTGTGCAACGAAAAATAATTGTGCAACACCTAAAACAAGGCTAAGTATTTTGAGTTAATTCTTTTTTTTTAATTTTCTTCTTTAGTTTTCTTACCGTGTTTTAAATAGTTTAGTTGTTCTGGTATTAAACACACGACATCTACAAAAACAGTAAAAAACTCATATCACCCTTCAAAAAAATGGAATGGATTCAGATCTTTTCAAAGGGAGTGTACAGCCCTTTAGTAAATAATGCAGATATTCGTCACAATAAAGGTATGATAAATTTTTAAATTGTTCCAACAGGCTTCCGACAAATTGTACTAAATATATTTTTGTGATAAATTTGTTGTAAATTGTATTACAAATCAGAATATAAAACTGGAAGAAATTCTGAATTGTACCATTTGAGTCATTGGTGTATCATTGTACTTTTCCCGTTCAAAATGGACTAAAATTAGTACTATTGTACCAACTATACCGTTTTATCCCTCTTTCTATATTTTTTATAAACTTAAAATTCAATAAATATTTTGGTTATTATGTTATTTTTAAACTTATTAACAAAAATATAATTTAAAGTTATTTTTTAAATTTTATTGTTGTTTTTAACATTCTGAATTTCGTTATTTTATTCTGGTTGCTGCCATTTACATATATAAATTAAAGAAGTTAAAATGGCATAATTTCTATTACGTTTCACTGTGTCATTCACTATTGTCATCAAAAATTAATAAAACATGTAGTTTCGAAAGTTGTATTCTGATGTCATTGAAATCTTACAACAAATAAATACCGAAGAGTTATAGTCAGTGAAGCTTAATTTTTAAAATTCAAGTTTTGATCCTATGAATAAAATGGATAACGCCCATAATTTCTGAAAGCACAAATGTTCTGTTTTTTACGATTGATTTTAACATTATATCCCCACAATATTTGTTTCGAATTTACCTTTTGTTTTGAAAGTAATAAACAAAAATTGTAAGACTAACTTTTATAGTAGTCGATATGGTTTATACATAGTCGATATGGTTTATACATTTACTACTACTACATCGTATTGGCATACAACTATGGTCACAAAGAGAAGTAAATGATTATTGTTATAAGTATGTATGCACAAACATATATATTTTCTAATGTACAATCAAAACCAGAAATACATGTTTGTGATGAAATATGTATGAATATATAGTATATAATTATGTTTGCTTAATTCATATACTTATATACAGTGGCACAGAAATCTCTACATACCACATATTTATCTCAATTTTAAGAAATATAAGCAAAATATAGAAATTTATTTTTAACCAAATAAACTGACAATAGGAACAGGTAATAATGGTGGATAAAAAATCAAGGTTCAATTCAAACAAAATCAACCAAAAATCCTTTTTAAAGCACAGAAAAGTCTACATACTATATACAAGAAAATTATTTAATGTCCATAATACATGTTTGCAAAGTTCAAATTAATAATTCGTGGGTACAAAAATATGCATTTAAACCGCCTCCAGCCAATTTTTCATGAAAAATACCAAACCTTTTTCTAAAATGTGATTTCATTCTTCAGTAAGTAAATTCTTTAGACCATGCTAATTTTTTAATCCTGCGGGTGACTGAAGTAAATAATGCAGTTGGTATGGTACATTATATATAAGCTATTCTTTTCCAACGCCCGCATTGTGCTTGGTATCGCTGCATTGCTGAAAATACCAGCCAGTATTTAGTCTCAATTTGTTTATCAGTTTCTTAAGAAGATTTAAATTGATAAATCGGCCCATCGAGGTCTTAATAAATACAAAATTGCCCACACCAGCAACTGATATGCGACCCATGATTCTGCCGTTTTATAATGCAGTACTTTCAAAGCATTTTATTTATTTACATTTTTTAATTATAATATGTACAATTGCCTTGGAACTTACAACTAACTTACCACTATCCCGAACAGATTTTCCACTTTCGTTGTACTTAACGATAAGTTTCCGTAACTAAAAACATATATTTTCCTCTTTTCACACATTTTATTAACTTTTTTGAAAAAAATATTAATACAAAATAAGACTAAAATAGTAAATATGATAATATTTTGCATGATTGATAATATTAGCATTTCTACGCTAGCAGTATGTAGACTTTTCTGTGCCCAAAAATAGAATTTTTGTTGTTTTTGTTAAATATGCTATTTTATTTACAATTATTATTATGTTTTTATTTTTTATTTCTATAATGTTATCGGTTAATATAAATTTATATTATAAATGTCCCTCGGGCTTTCCAGAATTGAAATATATTCAGGGGTATGTAGAGTTTTTTGTGCCACTGTATGTGTGTATATTTGTATGTAAGTGCATATCTTTTTTGTTTAAATGTACCTACAGTGAGATGCACAAATGAGTACAAGTTTGTACTTTGAGCACTTTTTATGACATAGAAATAAAAGTAATAAAGCAAATTCCATTTTTTTGTAGTTTATTTAGTCCTAGCTGTGCCCGCCACTTCGTCAGCGTCCTCCAATATTTTGTTCGATTTTGCTTTGAAAGACCCTTACGTTTTTAGTTTTTTTTTTTTTTTAAGAGAAGTAACACTCAGGCAATTAATGCCTATATTAACTGTGTTACTTCCTTTAGAAATGGATAGTAGTAGATAAGACAGATGGTTAGTGTGATAGTAAGCTTCGCAAGCGCTTCTGGTGTTTTTTAGGCGAATTAGTTTGAAGCTAGCATAGCCAATTTATAATTATTTTACTTCGCCGGCGATTTAGTGCTATGTGACACTTCCAGCGTTTTTAGTTCCGCCTTAAGATATACATATCAGTTTATGTATTTTTTTACTTTATAAAAAGTAAAGTATTCATATCCGGTTTGTTCAACTGCGTACTTTCACTGCTTTTTCTCCACTTTCTAAGATATTTTTGCGGAAAAAGAGTATCCTATATTCGGACCAGGATACTTAGGTACCTCCTCACACAATTTTGTTAAAATCCATCCAGTACTTTTTACGTGATGCGAACGTAAATGAAAAGCAGACAGACAGACAGACAGACGGATATGAGTTATTATTTTATTATATATATAGATTAGGTACTTAACAAAGCAGTGTAAAACTCAAAACTTAAAGTATCAATTTTTAAGAAAAAATAAAGAAAACGAAATCAACTCTAATGTACTTAATTTTACACCGTTGAAAAATTTTGCGGAATACGAATATTTTTAATACTTAATCCAAAGTCCTTATATTTGTAAGACATCATTTACGCGATTTGGCATACTCTCCTCCAATTTCTCTTGGAATATTCTTCCATTCATTTTGGATCCGCTGCTAAAGCTCGTCCAAATTGCTATGGGCTGATTGGTACTGTCCCAACAGTCTCTTCATGATTCACCACAAATTCTCAATCGGAATGTGGTCGGGACTTTGTACTGGCCACTGCATTAATTGAAAATTTTGCTCAGCAAGCTATTCGTACACGATTTTGGACGTGTGTTTTGGATCACCATCCTGCTGGAAAATTACTTCTTCTGCAGGATATGCGGTCTTATTTACAAAATCGGGAAGATGAGTCTGCAAAATCCTCAAATAGTCTTCTTTCTGCGTTATATTATCAACTTTTTTGCAGTGGTCCAAGGTTCCACCACGTAAAGCAACCCCATACCATGACGTTTCGTGCTTCACAGTTTGCTTCACATGGCGCCTTTGAATTTTTTTCACCATGGCGGCGCCAGCAATATGGTTTAAAACGGTTGAATTTGAATTCGTCTGTCTAAATCACACGTTTTCAGTCGTCCATTATCCAAGTTTTATGCTCTTTGGCAAATTTTAACCGTGCCTTTAAATTTTTTTCCGACAATGCAGGTTTCTGTTTTCTTACTGCTGTAATATAACCAATGTCGCGAAGGGCTCTACATACCTTTCACCGACTAACGGGTTTTCCGATTCCTAACGAAGCAACTTTTGGTGTTAAAAACTTATCTCTTTTCATTTCTCTTATAATTAGACGTGCGTCCGTATTATAAATATTTTAAGACTTCTAACTTGAAGCTTAGGAACAACGAAATACTGTTTTTGTACCCTTATGACCACTGATTGACTCACTTTAAGTTCTTTTGCAATTTCCCGGGTAGAACAGCCTCTTTCAGTCATGGCCCGGATGCTCTCATCGGTGGATTTTGAAAGTTTCTTCATTATTTATTATTGTTAGGTAATTATTTGATTTTTGTTCAAAATTTGCACAATGTTTTTACCACACGCGATTTAAATAATATCGAGTTATGTACATATGTCTTCTTAAAAAAAACTAATAAAAAGCAAAAAGATTGTAAAATAACGGTACTATTTCTTTTCTTCAAATTCTTCATAAAATGCAGAGGTGCAAATTGAGAACATAAGAGTTATTTAGGTTTTTTTCGTTTTTTTATTGCTGCTTGTTGCATTTTGTTACAAATTTTATATAATTTTATTATTTTTTTTTATATTTATGAAACAAAAAGTGCTCAAAGTAGAAACATGAATTCATTTGTGCACCACACTGTACATATAAGTATAAATGTACATATATATATACAAAAAGTAAGAGTACATAACAAGTTTAAACTTGACTGTTGAAACATTATTGAAAATTTGCGCATAATTAGGTACACTTAGTGATAACTATTCACATGAAGCCTTGTATGTTCTTACACAGACAACTGTTATGTATACTAATTTCAAACAAATATTTACAGACACAACTTGCCTACTCAAACACATAAGCAGGGGGCGAAGCCGACATGTAATGATGACCGGCGCACATAGGGATATTTTGCCAATCTAGCCGGACATTACTTTTTTTTAGCTTATATTGGCTCTAAAAATGTACTGAGTGCCCCTAGGTTAATAAAACTTTGTCTATAGCCTATCAAAGCTAGAAAATAGGAAAAATCGCACCAAGGAGAAAAAAGTTCCCCCTGAAAGAACTAATTCTACCTCTGAAAAATTCAAGTTTTTTTAATTTTCCCGTCATTTTGTTTAGCAATTACAACTTTTAAGGCCAAAGAATGTTCAAAAACTTAAAGTTGGACTCAAGATATTCTTAAATGTCATTTTTAGCCACGCCCATTTTGTAGACGGTTAAAAAATATATTATTTGAAAAAATAATGCAATTATTCAAAAAAATATATTTTATTCTTCTAAAAACCATAAAAATTTATTTTTATGGGCAGGGGGAGGTATTCCTCCAATCCCACCAGCAAAACGTGAAAAAAAATTTTTTTTTTTATTTTTTGCCAATTTCCTAAAAATATTCATTTTTAAGCGTTCCAATGCCTAACCAATCCCCGCCTCCCAAGAATATTATTAAATAAATATTTTTGTAAATTGTAATAGTAATTAATAGTATTTTATTTATCGGAAAATAATTAATTTATTCATAATAATAACTTATTTATGATTGTAACGATAAATTTTATTTTAAATTATAACAATTAATTTATTTAGAATAACTTCTCCTTTGCACTAAGATGATGATGAGTGCCATGGTTCTTCTTCGTCTGATTCTTCAAAGACCTCTTCCGAAGTACAGGTGGAAGCATGAAAGAAATTGCTTCTTTTGGAAAAGGTAATGACCTTTTTTTCGAGTGGGTCTAGTAAAGAGTGGGTCATATAGTGGGCCTATAAATAATATCTATGTTACACTGAACCCTTAAAAACTATCTAGCAAAATTCTGCCTGTAAAGCCGGAAATGTTTGTTTTGAGCCTCAGCCGGAAATGTCTGTTTAGTGCCTTAGACGCTTCTTCTGAAGTAAAGTTTTGCATTATCTAAGCAATAATCGACAAACTCGTGCATTTGGATTTTGTGACCACTTTATATTACTTCAATAATAACCTTGATTCCGTATATGTTTCCAAAGCCAGCTTTCGGTACACCCACTATTAGCCCTAATTCACTTCCAAATTTTTCTTGGATATTTTTTTCCTCGCGTTAACAATGGCTTTTTCCCCATCAGATTTTATTTGCTATTTTTTCACTGTCAGTTCATATGACAGGTGTAATATGCTCTCAAATAGGCGAATTCTGGCGTGTAAAGTATATAGTCCGAAAGAAAGGGCATATACGTCTATATCTCTTTTGATATTTAAATTGTTTTTTGTACAGGTAATAACAGTGTTAGATGTAATGATTTAAATCAAAAACATCTACCTTCAGTTATTAAAAACCAAAACATTTTATGAATAAAAAGGTTTCTTACTCGTATTTACCTATGTAAGATAAGAAAAAACAGAAAAAGGTGTAATTTTTAAAAAATCGCCAAAAAATGGCGCAAATATGCGCAAGTTTTTTTTTACAGTATAAAAGTAGAGATCGAAAATTTTATAGTGATATATAACATTTTTAGGATCACTCTTAAAAAGCTTTTCAATTTTTTTACAAAAAAAAAACCTTTTTTTAATTTTGAACGAAATTTTTTATCATTAAAATTTATAAAAAAAAATTTTTCTAAAAATTAACATAAGTAGCCTTCACATAAGTACCGTTCACAGAAAAAAAAAAATCAATACAAAATCTTTATTCGTTTAGCCACCAAAAAATATATTGCAAACCTCTCAAAATCGTTTAAAGTCAATAAAAACGTATGCGATTTACTCAACTTTCCTGATTTTAACAGTGTCCCAAAACGACAAATCTCAAGCAAAAGCCTTGAAAATTCACTATACTTTGCAGAATTTTGTTGTCTGTCGAGCTGCGTACTTAAATTTTTTACATTCTCAAAATTAATTTTTTGCCTAATGTCCGGCGAAATACCCCTCTGTGCGGCGGCGGGTAACAAGAATATACTCGGCGGCGGCTAAAAGTCAAATACATATCAAAAAGCGGTGGCTTAGCAAATATAACCGTCTGAAGCAGAAACTACCTTACAAATTTGGCAATAACTTTTTGAACCTGTATCTGGAAGAACAGATCTGCGCCTATAGTTCTTTCGAGGCCCGACCAGAGTCCTAACAACTGGTACTATGGGAACTGGTAGCCCAACAGAGAACCGCCCACCTCTGTGCACGTAAACCTTCGGGGTACACGTGGTGGATGTGGTTTGGACCAATGTTTGCAGTGATGGTGGACGGTTTGTTAAGTTAGATGGTATCCAAAATACCCCTAAACAAGGGGTTAGAACATGGGTTCAGGCTTTCTATTTTCTATAAATTGCTACTTATTTTACAATACTTGTATTGTACAACGACGGCGCTAAGCTATGCCAAAATTTTACTCAGTGTTAAACCAACATCAGGTTAGGTTATCATGGCAGGTACTTACGCTAAATCTTAATCAGACACCGCACCCTTAATGCGAGACATTTATTTATATCAAATAAAAATTTCTCAAAATCTTATTTTAAGTATTAAACCGATTTCAAATGTGATTTTACCCTGTTGTGGAAATCACTTAATACAGTGGGGGTGGTTTTAAGTTTATAAAGTCACTAGATAATGGTGTTTTGATGATGCAATTTATTTTAAAACTATCAATTTTAAAATAAATAATATTAAATTAAATAAAAATACGAGCTTAGCTGATGAAGCCTGTTAAAGTTTTTAGCCGATATTAGCAGAACACTTCGGCTGTGGGTAACTGCTTCCATATTATGTTGGTGGCGGCTAATAGCCGGCTATTAGCTCATCGGCATCGCGCTCCTCACATAAGTACATATGTACCTTATATTTACATAGGTACATATACAAAAACATACATACATATGTTATGTCTAGAATTATATTATCAGTCAGTCAAGGTCAAGGTATTGAATACATTATCATATAAACTGCATAAATTTATTAGGTTTTTAATAATTATATAAACAATTTAATAAACCCCATCTAATTATGCAAATACGGGAAATTTAAATAGGTATGTATGTGTACATTTGTATACATACATAGGTATTTATGTCATGTGTGTATATACTTAAAATTGTGTTAAATTTACACACTTCGAAACAATAGTGTTAATTATTGTGATATTGTTGAAAAGCATTTTTATGAACTTAGTTTTCAGCAATGATATTAACATCTAGGGTGCACCAATGAGTACATCTCTGTACTTTGAGCACTTTTGGTTTTATAAATAATAAAACAAATCAAAAAATTTTTATTGTCATTTATTAAGTATCTACTACTTAATAAAATTATATAAAATTTTTAACAAAATGCATCAAGCACCCAGAAAAAAAACCTAAATAACTCTTATCTACTCAATATTGCACCTCTGCAATTTTATGAAGAATTTGAAGAAAAGAAATAAAAAGTACCGTTATTTTTCAATCTTATTGCTTTTTATTATGTGCAAATTTTTTAACAAAAATCCATAAATACCTAACAATAATAAATAATGAAGAAACTTTCAAAATCCACCGAAGAGAGCATCCGGGCCATTACTGAAAGATGCTGTTCTACCCGGGAAATTGCAAAAGAACATAAAGTGAGTTAATCAGTGGTCATAAGGGTACAAAAAGTAAACAATATTGCTGGCGCCGCACAATGGTTCCTGCTAGTGTAAGAGCGTAGATAAATTCGAAATTTGAAGTGTTTGATACTTAAGTTTTTTTTTTGTTTTTTTCCATAAAAATATGTTCAAATTGACACATTTCACTTCATTTATCAATAGATTTAATTTTTTTTAGGAAATATATTTGCATAAAGTAGCTAAATATGTGTAATCAAAAAATTGATTTATAAGACCTAAAAGTTTGAAGACCTATAACTTTAAAAGTATAAGAGTCATACTTCCGAATTATACATTTTTAAAAAGTTAATTTTATTTCAAATAAAACAGTGTTAATTTTTCATCAAAGTTGTTTAAAAAAAATTTCAACCAAATATTCGATCCATCTTTAAATTTTAAGAAATAATATATTAAGATAGAACTACAATTTTTCCTCCACTCCTCTTTACTAAGTAAATAGTATTGCTATAAAAAAATAAGCAAAACATTTCAATTGCATATTGATGGGCAACTGTTTAATTTAAAAAATCAGTAACATTTTGTAAATATAAATGGTACTATATGCCCTCTTCGATACACAAACTTCTTATTCATGGAAAGGAGATTATAGAACATTTAGAAAATGGTACCAATGAGGATGTTTTTAATTACCTATCGTACTCTTCAGATACATATATATCATCCTTAAGGAATAAATATAGCAAATATGTCAAAACACTGGATGATGATGCTATAAAGCTCTTAGTAAATCTTAATATTTGCATAGTGTTCAAGGCGACTGCGAAGATTAAAATGTTGAAATATAAAATGTTCTGTTATAGTATAGATCGAAAGGTATACTTTTTTGTTTCTATAAAAAAAAATGGAGTGGCCTACGCTCAACTTTACCATACCAAATGGAAATATTTTTATGGATATATTATATGAAGAACAAAAGTTCAAAGTATATTCGAATCGCAAAAAATAATTATTTTCGGTTTGGGGGTGTTAGGTAAACTACCCCTTGCCGCTTCCCGATTATGGCCAAAATTTATACAGCTCTTTATCTCCATAAACCAAAAGCACATACCGAATTGCATTTTTATATACATAACGTATGAACTGTAGGGCGTTTACAAAACTTGGGAGTAAGTGAACTACCCCTTGCCCCTTCCCGAGTATTCCCAAAATTTATACAGTTCTTCTTCTCCATAAACCAAAGGTGCATACTAAATTTCGTTTTACGGTGTAACCTGTAGAGCGTTCCCAAAATTTGGGGATAAGGAAACTACTCCTTGCTCCCTCCCGATTATGCCCAAAAACTACGCAGCTCTTCATCACTTTATACCCAAGGCAGAAAATGCTCGAGATATGCTACCAATGAGGATGAGGATGATGAATAAATATAGCAAATATGTCTAAAGACTGCATGATGATGCTATAAAGCTCTTAAAAAATTCTGAATATTTTCATAGTGTTCAAAGCGACTGCGAAGATTAAAATGTTGAAATAAAAAATGTTGAAAAAAGAAAATTGTTGTAATATAATATAAATAACTCTATGAATCTGTTATAGCATAGATTGCAGGTATACTTTGTTGTTTCTATAAAAAAAAACTTTAGTGACCTACACTCAACTTTACCATACCAAATGGAAACAGATATTTTTATGGATATATTACATAAAGAATTAAAGTTCAAAGTATATTCGAATCGAAAAATTAATTATTTTCGGTTTGGGGTGTTGGGTGAACTATCTCTTGCCCCTTCCCGATTATGGCCAAAATTAATACAGCTCTTCATCTCCATAAACCAAAAGCACATAATAAATTTTGTTTTAATATGCCATACGGTGTGACCTGTAGAGCGTTCACAAATTTTGGGGTAAGGAAACTACCCGTTGCCCCCTCCCCATTATGTCCCACATAACAAAGGCACATACTAAGTTTCATTTTGATATGTCAAACGGTATGACCTGTATAAACTCCTTAAAAATTGTGGCATTCACAACTTACTCACAGACATCATCGCGGAAATAGCCAAAATGGATTCAGGAGACCTCTAAACGTACAAATCCGTCGAAATCCCGACCTCAATTTTTTTCATGATTACTATACTTTACCTTATACTACGTATGTTAAAGTAAAATACAAAAGAAGTATTACTTTGAAGTAAATATAAAAATATATCTTTTAATAAATAAGATTGTTACAGAATTTAGCTACGCAAAACCCAAAATGGAACCACTGTGCGCCGCCATGGTGAAAAAATTCAAAGGCGCCATGTGAAGCACGGTGGAGGAAACGTCACGGTATGGGGTTGCTTTACGTGGTGGAACCTTGAACCACTGCAAAAAATTGATAATATAACGAAGACTATTTGACGATTTTGCAGACTCATATTTCCGAGTTTGTAGATAAGAGAGCCAATCCTGCAGAAGTAATTTTTCAGCAGGATGGTGATCCAAAACACACGTCCAAAATCGTGAAAGAATGGCTGGGTGAGCAAAATTTTCAATTAATGCAGTGGCCACCACAAAGTCCCGACCTCAATCCGATTGAGTATTTATGGTCAATTGTGAAGAGACGGTTGGAACAGTACCAATCAGCCACTACCAATTTGGACGAGCTCTGGCAGCGGATCTGGTGAATGGAAGAATATTCCATAAGAAATTGGTGGAGAGTATACCAAATAGCGTAAATAATGTGTTACAAAATAAAGGGTATTGGACTAAGTATTAAAAATATTCGTATTCCGCAAGATTTTTCAATGGTGCAAAATTGAATTTTCGTTTTCTTTATTTTTTTCTTAGAAATTGATGCTTTAAGTTTTGAATTTTACACTGTTTTGTTAAGTAATGGGTGATTTTTTTGAGGTTAGGATTTTCATGCATTAGTATTTGACAGATCACGTGAGATTTCAGACATGGTGCCAAAGAGAAAGATGCTCAGTATGCTTTGACATTTCATCATGAATAGACTTACTAACGAGCAACGCTTGCAAATCATTGAATTTTATTACCAAAATCAGTGTTCGGTTCGAAATGTGTTTCGCGCTTTACGTCCGATTTATGGTCTACATAATCGACCAAGTGAGCAAACAATTAATGCGATTGTGACCAAGTTTCGCACTCAGTTTACTTTATTGGACATTAAGCCAACCACACGAATGCGTACAGTGCGTACAGAAGAGAATATTGCGTCTGTTTCTGAGAGTGTTGCTGAAGACCGTGAAATGTCGATTCGTCGCCGTTCGCAGCAATTGGGTTTGTGTTATTCGACCACATGGAAGGTTTTACGCAAAGATCTTGGTGTAAAACCGTATAAAATACAGCTCGTGCAAGAACTGAAGCCGAACGATCTGCCACAACGTCGAATTTTCAGTGAATAGGCCCTAGGAAAGTTGGCAGAAAATCCGCTTTTTTTATCGACAAATTTTGTTCAGCGATGAGGCTCATTTCTGGTTGAATGGCTACGTAAATAAGCAAAATTGCCGCATTTGGAGTGAAGAGCAACCAGAAGCCGTTCAAGAACTGCCCATGCATCCCGAAAAATGCACTGTTTGGTGTGGTTTGTACGCTGGTGGAATCATTGGACCGTATTTTTTCAAAGATGCTGTTGGACGCAACGTTACGGTGAATGGCGATCGCTATCGTTCGATGCTAACAAACTTTTTGTTGCCAAAAATGGAACAACTGAACTTGGTTGACATGTGGTTTCAACAAGATGGCGCTACATGCCACACAGCTCGCGATTCTATGGCCATTTTGAGGGAAAACTTCGGAGAACAATTCATCTCAAGAAATGGACCGGTAAGTTGGCCACCAAGATCATGCGATTTGACGCCTTTAGACTATTTTTTGTGGGGCTACGTCAAGTCTAAAGTCTACAGAAATAAGCCAGCAACTATTCCAGCTTTGGAAGACAACATTTCCGAAGAAATTCGGGCTATTCCGGCCGAAATGCTCGAAAAAGTTGCCCAAAATTGGACTTTCCGAATGGACCACCTAAGACGCAGCCGCGGTCAACATTTAAATGAAATTTTCTTCAAAAAGTAAATGTCATGGACCAATCTAACGTTTCAAATAAAGAACCGATGAGATTTTGCAAATTTTATGCGTTTTTTTAAAAAAAAAAGTTCTCAAGCTCTTAAAAAATCACTCGTTACCTAATACTAAATAAACTATGACATAAAAGTGCTCAAAGTACAAACTTGTAATCATTTATGCACCTCACTGTATGTATGTATGGATGTATGTACATATACATATAGTTTTGTTATTAATTTAATTTTTTACTTACAGTATTTAAAAAATGTATACCTGTTTTCACTTTCTATGTAGAGGTGAAAGCAGATTCCCTAACGTTCTAAAATATACAAGAGGAATCTAACTGAGTCAAAAAATAACTGAGGTACAATAAAACCGGGATGGAGTGACCTAATTTGTGCGAGACCTATACTGTACTCAAAAGGTTTACTCAATACAAATGCAAAAAAAACAATAACAAAAGTATCAAACAGGGTTCAGAATTTTTTATTTATAAACATTCAAAAATCTACATTCACAATATTTGTCATAAATGAGAAATCTAAAATTTTATACATATTTATATTTCATGTTCATAAACGAACAACAAAAAATTTTCTGCCTTTGTTCATACATGAATGCATGTACCTGTTTGTTTTTTTGTAAAATAAATATATACATAAATAGTGATAAATTAGCTTCTTCTCATTAATGTTCTTTTTTATAAATGTACATCTTCATTAATGAACGTTAAACATTAATAAAATTTATCATAAATGAACATAAAAGAATTTTCTGTCTAAGATCGCACATGCAGAATTAATAAATAAAATAGAAATAAAGGAAACATTTTGTTACTACATACGCCTGCAGATCCACATTACAAAATATACATTTATGTATGTATGCGAATGCAAAGCGCACATTTTTCTACGATCTTTTCATTTATGTAGAATTATTAATATAATAAATACTCAAATATGAACACTTGCGTGAACAATACATTTTTTTCTCATTTATTCCATTTTGAACAGAAAGAGAATAATTCTTAAAAAAACCGACTTAAAAACAGAAAAACTTAAAATCATGTTTTAAGAAGATGTCGTAGCACAAAATGCCAATTCAGATAAAAACTTAATTTTGAGTTCAATAATCTAAAGCAAATATCAATCGATTTTCTACCTGGGAAGCAGTGCTTCCGGAGTATATAGAGGCACAAGACCCCGGTGTTCTGGTTTTCTTAGGTCAAAACAATTCCAAACGACTGTCTGTATGTATATAGCTGTTTAAAAGTTTGGCTATATACATAAAATTACACTAACTATTGCGACACCCTGTAATTTCCGATTTCAAATTTTATACTTGTTGTAGCAAAATAGGTTCTTTGTAAATTTCAACCGTCTGTCTGTAACGGTTTAAAAGTTTGGCCATATACAAATTACATAAAGTATTGTAACAGCCTTTAATTTATAATTTTAAATATTTATATTTATTACACCAGACGTAGTAATGGATATTCTGTCTAATTGTTAAGTGTTTGTTAATAACTGTTCAGAAGATAGGGTCATATACATCAAATGACGTCACCTATTGAACCACCCTTAAAATTAAAATTTTAATTTAAATACTTGTTATAGAGCACTTTGTCATACATATTGTTATAGAGCACTTTGTCATACATATATACGCGCCTTTTTAGGGTTCCGTAACCTAAGTGTAAAAACGTAAGCCTATTGTTTTCGCTACAATGTCTGTCCGTCTCTCCGTCTGTCAGCGCGTTTTATCTCTGGAACCGTAATAGCTAGACTCTTGAAATTTTCACAGATGATGTATAGCTGTTGCCGCTATAGCAACAAATACCAAAACTTATAGGGTGTTCCAATAGAGAGATGTTATTCACGAAAATGTGTTTATTTCTTGAACTGTAGGAGGGATACACTTGAAATTTACAAACAGTAATTAAAACTTAGTTCACTATATAAAGAAGTATAAAAAAAATAAAACTAAAAATTAAAGGGTGTTCCGATAGTGGTGTGATTTGTATGTATAAGGCATAAGTTTTGAACCATAATAGGTAGACTCTTGAAATTTTCACAGAACGTGTACAGCAGCAGCCGCTATAACAACAAAGATTAAAACGTATAGGGTGTTCCGATAGAGAGGTGTTATTCAAGAATATGTGTTTACTTCTTGAACTGTAGGAGGCATACACTAAAAATTTACAAACTGTAATAAAAACGTAGTTCGCTTTATAAAAAAGTCTAAGAAATAAACCTAAAAATTAAAGGGGGTTCCGATAGTGGTGTTATTTGCATTTATAAGGCCTAAGTTTTGAACCATAAGAGGTAGAATCTTGAAATTTTCACAGAAGGTGTATATCTGTGGCCGCTATAGCAACAAATATTATAGGGTGTTCCCATAGAGAGGTGTTATTCACAAATATGTGTTTATTTCTTGAGCTGTAGGAGGCATACGCTAAAAATATGTAAGCAGTAATTAAAACTTAGTTCGCTATATAAACCAGTATGACAAAATAAACCTAAAAATTAAAGGGTGTTCCGATAGTAGTGTGATTTGCATGTATAAGACCTAAGTTTTGAACCGTAATAGGTAGGCGCTTGAAAATTTTACCAAATGTGTATAACTGCGGCCACTATAGCAAAAAATACTAAAACGTAGGGTGTTCCAAAAGTGACGTGTTATTTACGTTTATGTCTTTTTTTGAGCTGTAAGAGACAACCACTTACAATTTGCAGACAGTAATTAAAACTATGTTTGTTTTATAAACAAGTATACGAAATTGAACTTATATATAAAAGGGTGTTCCAATAGTGACGTGATTTGCATGTATATAACCTAAGTTTTGAATGAATGGGTGTAATCTTGAAATTTTTGCAGGAGGTGTATAACTATGGCCACTATGACAAATAGTAAAAATTAAAGGGTTTTCCGCCAGTGACGTGATTTGCATGTATAAAGTATTTCTTGAACCGTAACAGGTAGACTCTTGAAGTTTTGTACAGATATGACATTTACTAAAAATTAAAGGGTGTTCCGACAGTAACATGTTTTTCACTTATAGTGACTAATTTTTTAATCGTAATAAGTAGACTATAATGAATAATAAAATTAAAGGGTGTTCCGACAGTGACATGATTTTATAAACCATAATAGATACCCTCTTGAAATGTTTACAGTAGATGTGTTACTTCGGCCGCTATAACAAATATTTAAAATTGAAGTGTGTCCATTAGTGACGTGTTTTTCACGAATATTACCTTATTTTTTAACCGCAATAGGTGGGCTTCTGATATTTTAATAGAAAGTGTATTACCATGGCCACTATAAAATCAATTACATACTAAAAATTAAAGGGTGTTCCAATTATGATGCAATTTTCGCGAATATTACTTTAATTTTAAAATTTAAGGGTGTCCCATAAGACATAAAAAAATAAACAACTGAAATTTTTAAATTATACTGAACATAGTACGGAACCCTACATGTGTGAGTCTAACTCACACTTGACTAATTTATTTAAATTTTAAGTTGGTGTTTTATAAACATAATACACGTCAAAAACATGTTGTATAGGTAAACCTTTTTATTTTTAAATTTTGAAACTTCTTTTAGAATGGGACCATAAGCATAACCTTTCTAATAAAGAACTAATATTTAAAATCGATTCAGAAATGACCGAGTTCTGAAGGCAAAAACATAAATAAACAAGTAAAAGTGCTATATTCGGCCGTGCCGAATATTCTATACCTTTCACCACGGTGATTTTATTTATAAAGACATGTACAGCATTATCCATATTGTTGACTCTTTACTTAAATAAAGTCGTATGAGAAAAAATCATTATTCATGAGTTAAATAAATAGAAGACAAATGAAAACAAATTCCGTTTGCTACAATTGTCGCCGTGTTGTCAGCTACATCGTAAATTCTGACATTGTTGTACAAATACTTATTTTGCTTTTATAAAATTAAATAACTTTTTCAAAAACTTATAAATATTTCCTCCAAAACTTTATGTTTGTATATGAATTTGTAATTTACAATTTTGTGACATTTTCTTTTGTTGAATAAAATAGAAATTAGCCTAAGTTGACGACAGCCACAACGGTGGTCGTGTAGCCATGTAGCTTTGCTGGCTTCAAAAGAATCGTTTACCTATAAACGTTTATATTTTATTTTTGACAGTTTGTAGTCGGTATCCTGATGATGTCTCTGTGTTTAATGCACCTAGGTTTTAAAACAGAGATATCATCTATTTAAAAATCAAACGCATTTAAAATAAAAATCAAACGCATTTAAAACAAGTAAAAGTGCTATATTCGGCCGTGCCGAATCTTCTATACCCTTCACCACGGTGATTTTATTTATACAGACATGTACAGCATTATCCATATTGTTGACTCTTTATTTAAATAAAATCGTATAAGAAAAAATCATTATTCATGAGTTAAAGAAATAGAAGACAAATGAAAACAAATTCCGTTTGCTACAATTGTCGCCGTGTTGTCAGCTACTTAATGATATTGAAGCCGACGCTACATCGTAAACTCTGACATTGTTGTAGAAATACTTATTTTTCTTTTATAAAATTAAATAACTTTTTCAAAAACTTATAAATATCTCCTCCGAAACTCTTTGTTTGTATGTGAATTTGTAATTTACAATAATAATGTAATTTGTGACATTTTCTTTTGTTGAATAAAATAGAAATTGGCCTAAGTTGACGACATCCACAACGGTGGTCGTGTAGCCATGTAGCTATACTGGCTTCAAAAAAAAACGTTTACCTATAAACGTGTGTATTTTATTTTTGGCAGTTTTTACCCGGTATCCTGATGATGTCTATGTGTTTAATGAACCTAGGTTTTAAACAAAGATCTCATCTATTTTAAAACAATCGCATTTAAAAAAAAATCAAACGCATTTAAAACAAGTAAAAGTGCTATATTCGGCCGTGCCGAATCTTCTATACCCTTCACCACGGTGATTTTATTTATACAGACATGTACAGTATTATCCATATTGTTGACTCTTTATTTAAATAAAATCGTATAAGAAAAAATCATTATTCATGAGTTAAAGAAATAGAAGACAAATGAAAACAAATTCCGTTTGCTACAATTGTCGCCGTGTTGTCAGCTACTTAATGATATTGAAGCCGACGCTACATCGTAAACTCTGACATTGTTGTAGAAATACTTATTTTTCTTTTATAAAATTAAATAACTTTTTCAAAAACTTATAAATATCTCCTCCGAAACTTTTTGTTTGTATGTGAATTTGTAATTTACAATAATAATGTAATTTGTGACATTTTCTTTTGTTGAATAAAATAGAAATTGGCCTAAGTTGACGACATCCACAACGGTGGTCGTGTAGCCATGTAGCTATACTGGCTTCAAAAAAAAACGTTTACCTATAAACGTGTGTATTTTATTTTTGGCAGTTTTTACCCGGTATCCTGATGATGTCTATGTGTTTAATGAACCTAGGTTTTAAACAAAGATCTCATCTATTTTAAAACAATCGCATTTAAAAAAAAATCAAACGCATTTAAAAAAATATGTTACTCTATATACACACATACATACATATGTATATTCTTAATATTAAATATATGTTATGTTACAGTCATGATTTTCATTTTCAAAGAAATATTGAAATTTTTGTTTTAATTTTTCGAAAATTGTGTGTAAAAATTTTTCGTAAAAATATTTTTTTAAAAATTTTTTGTAAAATTTTATTCGAAAATTTTTTGGAAAATTTTTTAAAAAAATTTTTTTTCTAATATTTTTCTGTAAAATATCTTTTTGAAAATGCTTTGTAAATTTTTTTGTAAATATTTTTGAAAAAAATTAAAAAATTTTTTTAAAAAATTTTTTAAAAAAATTTTTTTTAAATTTTTTTTTTTAAAAATTTGATTGAAATTTTTTTGTTAAATTTTGGACCTTTCTCCAATCTATTGAGTTAGAATGGTCAGACTAAAGCAAAAAGAAATCCTTAAAAAAAAAAATTTCATCATATTGACACATGGGGGGCCCTTTTAACTGCTCCTATTTGTCAGTGGGTACCCTGTGGGTCCATTGGCTACCTCTATGCGTATTGCTTTCTATTAAGGTCTCTAATACAAATCAAAGCAGAAAAACCCTACCAATCTAAAAACAAACAAAAATCGCCCCTCGCAGGGGGTTATTGATCCCCCGAGATCTGTATGCACTCCTTGCGATCTACCTGTCACACTCTAATATTTATTTGACAAAAAAAGGCAAAACAGAATCATTAAAGCCGAAAAAAATTAAAAAAAAACGTAAAAAAAACGTAAAAAAAATATAGGTGGGCGTGGTTTTTGGCCCGTAGCCTCCAAAGGAATGATCCGATGTTGCTGAATTGCAATACCAAAATTTTCGAAACTATGCCTGACAGATTGGTGTGCTTAAATTTTTTGTATCTCTTCTGATGCCTTGGCAAATGACATTACCACACTAACACGGACAGACGGACAGACGGACAGACGGACAGACGGACATACGGACAGACGGACAGACGGACAGACGGACAGACGGACAGACGGACATCGCTTAATCAACTTCTCTATGTATAAGGATCCAGAATATATATACTTTATGGGGTCGGAAATGAATATTGTAGAAATTACACACGGAATGACAAACTTATATATACCCTTTCCACCTGTGGTGAAGGGTATAAAAATATGTTACTCTATATACACACATACATACATATGTATATTCTTAATATTAAATATATGTTATGTTACAGTCATGATTTTCATTTTCAAAGAAATATTGAAATTTTTGTTTTAATTTTTCGAAAATTGTGTGTAAAAATTTTTCGTAAAAATATTTTTTTAAAAATTTTTTGTAAAATTTTATTCGAAAATTTTTTGGAAAATTTTTTAAAAAAATTTTTTTTCTAATATTTTTCTGTAAAATATCTTTTTGAAAATGCTTTGTAAATTTTTTTGTAAATATTTTTGAAAAAAATTAAAAAATTTTTTTAAAAAATTTTTTAAAAAAATTTTTTTTAAATTTTTTTTTTAAAAATTTGATTGAAATTTTTTTGTTAAATTTTGGACCTTTCTCCAATCTATTGAGTTAGAATGGTCAGACTAAAGCAAAAAGAAATCCTTAAAAAAAAAAAATTTCATCATATTGACACATGGGGGGCCCTTTTAACTGCTCCTATTTGTCAGTGGGTACCCTGTGGGTCCATTGGCTACCTCTATGCGTATTGCTTTCTATTAAGGTCTCTAATACAAATCAAAGCAGAAAAACCCTACCAATCTAAAAACAAACAAAAATCGCCCCTCGCAGGGGGTTATTGATCCCCCGAGATCTGTATGCACTCCTTGCGATCTACCTGTCACACTCTAATATTTATTTGACAAAAAAAGGCAAAACAGAATCATTAAAGCCGAAAAAAATTAAAAAAAAACGTAAAAAAAACGTAAAAAAAATATAGGTGGGCGTGGTTTTTGGCCCGTAGCCTCCAAAGGAATGATCCGATGTTGCTGAATTGCAATACCAAAATTTTCGAAACTATGCCTGACAGATTGGTGTGCTTAAATTTTTTGTATCTCTTCTGATGCCTTGGCAAATGACATTACCACACTAACACGGACAGACGGACAGACGGACAGACGGACATCGCTTAATCAACTTCTCTATGTATAAGGATCCAGAATATATATACTTTATGGGGTCGGAAATGAATATTGTAGAAATTACACACGGAATGACAAACTTATATATACCCTTTCCACCTGTGGTGAAGGGTATAAAAATATGTTACTCTATATACACACATACATACATATGTATATTCTTAATATTAAATATATGTTATGTTACAGTCGTGATTTTCATTTTCAAAGAAATATTGAAATTTTTGTTTTAATTTTTCGAAAATTGTGTGTAAAAATTTTTCGTAAAAATATTTTTTTAAAAATTTTTTGTAAAATTTTATTCGAAAATTTTTTGGAAAATTTTTTAAAAAAATTTTTTTTCTAATATTTTTCTGTAAAATATCTTTTTGAAAATGCTTTGTAAATTTTTTTGTAAATATTTTTGAAAAAAATTAAAAAATTTTTTTAAAAAATTTTTTAAAAAAATTTTTTTTAAATTTTTTTTTTAAAAATTTGATTGAAATTTTTTTGTTAAATTTTGGACCTTTCTCCAATCTATTGAGTTAGAATGGTCAGACTAAAGCAAAAAGAAATCCTTAAAAAAAAAAAATTTCATCATATTGACACATGGGGGGCCCTTTTAACTGCTCCTATTTGTCAGTGGGTACCCTGTGGGTCCATTGGCTACCTCTATGCGTATTGCTTTCTATTAAGGTCTCTAATACAAATCAAAGCAGAAAAACCCTACCAATCTAAAAACAAACAAAAATCGCCCCTCGCAGGGGGTTATTGATCCCCCGAGATCTGTATGCACTCCTTGCGATCTACCTGTCACACTCTAATATTTATTTGACAAAAAAAGGCAAAACAGAATCATTAAAGCCGAAAAAAATTAAAAAAAAAACGTAAAAAAAACGTAAAAAAAATATAGGTGGGCGTGGTTTTTGGCCCGTAGCCTCCAAAGGAATGATCCGATGTTGCTGAATTGCAATACCAAAATTTTCGAAACTATGCCTGACAGATTGGTGTGCTTAAATTTTTTGTATCTCTTCTGATGCCTTGGCAAATGACATTACCACACTAACACGGACAGACGGACAGACGGACAGACGGACAGACGGACATCGCTTAATCAACTTCTCTATGTATAAGGATCCAGAATATATATACTTTATGGGGTCGGAAATGAATATTGTAGAAATTACACACGGAATGACAAACTTATATATACCCTTTCCACCTGTGGTGAAGGGTATAAAAATATGTTACTCTATATACACACATACATACATATGTATATTCTTAATATTAAATATATGTTATGTTACAGTCATGATTATCATTTTCAAAGAAATATTGAAATTTTTGTTTTAATTTTTCGAAAATTGTGTGTAAAAATTTTTCGTAAAAATATTTTGTTAAAAATTTTTTGTAAAATTTTATTCGAAAATTTTTTGGAAAATTTTTTAAAAAAATTTTTTTTCTAATATTTTTCTGTAAAATATCTTTTTGAAAATGCTTTGTAAATTTTTTTGTAAATATTTTTGAAAAAAATTAAAAAATTTTTTTAAAAAATTTTTTAAAAAAATTTTTTTTAAATTTTTTTTTTTTAAATTTGATTGAAATTTTTTTGTTAAATTTTGGACCTTTCTCCAATCTATTGAGTTAGAATGGTCAGACTAAAGCAAAAAGAAATCCTTAAAAAAAAAAATTTCATCATATTGACACATGGGGGGCCCTTTTAACTGCTCCTATTTGTCAGTGGGTACCCTGTGGGTCCATTGGCTACCTCTATGCGTATTGCTTTCTATTAAGGTCTCTAATACAAATCAAAGCAGAAAAACCCCACCAATCTAAAAACAAACAAAAATCGCCCCTCGCAGGGGGTTATTGATCCCCCGAGATCTGTATGCACTCCTTGCGATCTACCTGTCACACTCTAATATTTATTTGACAAAAAAAGGCAAAACAGAATCATTAAAGCCGAAAAAAATTAAAAAAAAACGTAAAAAAAACGTAAAAAAAATATAGGTGGGCGTGGTTTTTGGCCCGTAGCCTCTAAAGGAATGATCCGATGTTGCTGAATTGCAATACCAAAATTTTCGAAACTATGCCTGACAGATTGGTGTGCTTAAATTTTTTGTATCTCTTCTGATGCCTTGGCAAATGACATTACCACACTAACACGGACAGACGGACAGACGGACAGACGGACAGACGGACAGACGGACAGACGGACATCGCTTAATCAACTTCTCTATGTATAAGGATCCAGAATATATATACTTTATGGGGTCGGAAATGAATATTGTAGAAATTACACACGGAATGACAAACTTATATATACCCTTTCCACCTGTGGTGAAGGGTATAAAAATATGTTACTCTATATACACACATACATACATATGTATATTCTTAATATTAAATATATGTTATGTTACAGTCATGATTTTCATTTTCAAAGAAATATTGAAATTTTTGTTTTAATTTTTCGAAAATTGTGTGTAAAAATTTTTCGTAAAAATATTTTTTTAAAAATTTTTTGTAAAATTTTATTCGAAAATTTTTTGGAAAATTTTTTAAAAAAATTTTTTTTCTAATATTTTTCTGTAAAATATCTTTTTGAAAATGCTTTGTAAATTTTTTTGTAAATATTTTTGAAAAAAATTAAAAAATTTTTTTAAAAAATTTTTTAAAAAAATTTTTTTTAAATTTTTTTTTTAAAAATTTGATTGAAATTTTTTTGTTAAATTTTGGACCTTTCTCCAATCTATTGAGTTAGAATGGTCAGACTAAAGCAAAAAGAAATCCTTAAAAAAAAAAAATTTCATCATATTGACACATGGGGGGCCCTTTTAACTGCTCCTATTTGTCAGTGGGTACCCTGTGGGTCCATTGGCTACCTCTATGCGTATTGCTTTCTATTAAGGTCTCTAATACAAATCAAAGCAGAAAAACCCTACCAATCTAAAAACAAACAAAAATCGCCCCTCGCAGGGGGTTATTGATCCCCCGAGATCTGTATGCACTCCTTGCGATCTACCTGTCACACTCTAATATTTATTTGACAAAAAAAGGCAAAACAGAATCATTAAAGCCGAAAAAAATTAAAAAAAAACGTAAAAAAAACGTAAAAAAAATATAGGTGGGCGTGGTTTTTGGCCCGTAGCCTCCAAAGGAATGATCCGATGTTGCTGAATTGCAATACCAAAATTTTCGAAACTATGCCTGACAGATTGGTGTGCTTAAATTTTTTGTATCTCTTCTGATGCCTTGGCAAATGACATTACCACACTAACACGGACAGACGGACAGACGGACAGACGGACAGACGGACAGACGGACATCGCTTAATCAACTTCTCTATGTATAAGGATCCAGAATATATATACTTTATGGGGTCGGAAATGAATATTGTAGAAATTACACACGGAATGACAAACTTATATATACCCTTTTCACCTGTGGTGAAGGGTATAAAAATATGTTACTCTATATACACACATACATACATATGTATATTCTTAATATTAAATATATGTTATGTTACAGTCATGATTTTCATTTTCAAAGAAATATTGAAATTTTTGTTTTAATTTTTCGAAAATTGTGTGTAAAAATTTTTCGTAAAAATATTTTTTTAAAAATTTTTTGTAAAATTTTTTGGAAAATTTTTTAAAAAAATTTTTTTTCTAATATTTTTCTGTAAAATATCTTTTTGAAAATGCTTTGTAAATTTTTTTGTAAATATTTTTGAAAAAAATTAAAAAATTTTTTTAAAAAATTTTTTAAAAAAATTTTTTTTAAATTTTTTTTTTAAAAATTTGATTGAAATTTTTTTGTTAAATTTTGGACCTTTCTCCAATCTATTGAGTTAGAATGGTCAGACTAAAGCAAAAAGAAATCCTTAAAAAAAAAAAATTTCATCATATTGACACATGGGGGGCCCTTTTAACTGCTCCTATTTGTCAGTGGGTACCCTGTGGGTCCATTGGCTACCTCTATGCGTATTGCTTTCTATTAAGGTCTCTAATACAAATCAAAGCAGAAAAACCCTACCAATCTAAAAACAAACAAAAATCGCCCCTCGCAGGGGGTTATTGATCCCCCGAGATCTGTATGCACTCCTTGCGATCTACCTGTCACACTCTAATATTTATTTGACAAAAAAAGGCAAAACAGAATCATTAAAGCCGAAAAAAATTAAAAAAAAACGTAAAAAAAACGTAAAAAAATATAGGTGGGCGTGGTTTTTGGCCCGTAGCCTCCAAAGGAATGATCCGATGTTGCTGAATTGCAATACCAAAATTTTCGAAACTATGCCTGACAGATTGGTGTGCTTAAATTTTTTGTATCTCTTCTGATGCCTTGGCAAATGACATTACCACACTAACACGGACAGACGGACAGACGGACAGACGGACAGACGGACAGACGGACATCGCTTAATCAACTTCTCTATGTATAAGGATCCAGAATATATATACTTTATGGGGTCGGAAATGAATATTGTAGAAATTACACACGGAATGACAAACTTATATATACCCTTTCCACCTGTGGTGAAGGGTATAAAAATATGTTACTCTATATACACACATACATACATATGTATATTCTTAATATTAAATATATGTTATGTTACAGTCATGATTTTCATTTTCAAAGAAATATTGAAATTTTTGTTTTAATTTTTCGAAAATTGTGTGTAAAAATTTTTCGTAAAAATATTTTTTTAAAAATTTTTTGTAAAATTTTATTCGAAAATTTTTTGGAAAATTTTTTAAAAAAATTTTTTTTCTAATATTTTTCTGTAAAATATCTTTTTGAAAATGCTTTGTAAATTTTTTTGTAAATATTTTTGAAAAAAATTAAAAAATTTTTTTAAAAAATTTTTTAAAAAAATTTTTTTTAAATTTTTTTTTTTAAAAATTTGATTGAAATTTTTTTGTTAAATTTTGGACCTTTCTCCAATCTATTGAGTTAGAATGGTCAGACTAAAGCAAAAAGAAATCCTTAAAAAAAAAAATTTCATCATATTGACACATGGGGGGCCCTTTTAACTGCTCCTATTTGTCAGTGGGTACCCTGTGGGTCCATTGGCTACCTCTATGCGTATTGCTTTCTATTAAGGTCTCTAATACAAATCAAAGCAGAAAAACCCTACCAATCTAAAAACAAACAAAAATCGCCCCTCGCAGGGGGTTATTGATCCCCCGAGATCTGTATGCACTCCTTGCGATCTACCTGTCACACTCTAATATTTATTTGACAAAAAAAGGCAAAACAGAATCATTAAAGCCGAAAAAAATTAAAAAAAAACGTAAAAAAAACGTAAAAAAAATATAGGTGGGCGTGGTTTTTGGCCCGTAGCCTCCAAAGGAATGATCCGATGTTGCTGAATTGCAATACCAAAATTTTCGAAACTATGCCTGACAGATTGGTGTGCTTAAATTTTTTGTATCTCTTCTGATGCCTTGGCAAATGACATTACCACACTAACACGGACAGACGGACAGACGGACAGACGGACAGACGGACATCGCTTAATCAACTTCTCTATGTATAAGGATCCAGAATATATATACTTTATGGGGTCGGAAATGAATATTGTAGAAATTACACACGGAATGACAAACTTATATATACCCTTTCCACCTGTGGTGAAGGGTATAAAAATATGTTACTCTATATACACACATCCATACATATGTATAATTTTAATATTAATTATATGTTATGTTACAGTCATGATTTTCATTTTCAAAGAAATATTGAAATTTTTGTTTTAATATTTCGAAAATTGTGTGTTAAAATTTTTTGTAAAAATAATTTTCTAAAAATTTTTTGTAAAATTTTATTCGAAAATTTTTTAGAAAATTTTTAAAAAAAATTTTTTTTTGAATATTTTTCTGTAAAATATATTTTTGAAAATGTTTTGTAAAATTTTTTGTAAATTTTTAAAAAAATTTTTTTTTTTTAATTTTATTGAAATTTTTTTTGTTAAATTTAGGACCTTTCTGCAGTCTATATTGAGTTAGAATGGTCAGACTAAAGCAAAAAAAATCCTTACAAATAAAAAATTTCCTCATATTGACACATGGGGGGTACTTTTAACTGCTCCTATTTATCAGTGGGTACCCTGTGTGTCCACTGGCTACCTCTATGTGTATTGCTTTCTATTAAGGTCACTAATAAAAATCAAAGCAGAAAAACCCTACCAATCTAAAAACAAACAAAAATCGCCCCTCGCAGGGGGTTATTGATCCCCCGAGATCTGTATGCGCTCTTTGCGATCTACCTGTCGCAGTCTAATATTTATTTGAGAAAAAAAGGCAAAACAGAATCATTAAAGCTGAAAAAAATTTAAAAAAAACCTGAAAAAACGTGAAAAAAATATAGGTGGGCGTGGTTTTTGGCCCGTAGCCTCCAAAGGAATGATCCGATGTTGCTGAATTGCAATACCAAAATTTTTGAAACTATGCCTGACAGATTGGTGTGGTTAAATTTTTTGTATCTCTTCTGGTGCCTTGGCAAATGACATTACCACACTAACACGGACAGACGGACAGACGGACATCGCTTAATCAAATTCTCTATGTATAAGGATCCAGAATATATATACTTTATGGGGTCGGAAATGAATATTGTAGAAATTACACACGGAATGACAAACTTATATATACCCTTTCCACCTGTGGTGAAGGGTATAAAAATATGTTACTCTATATTCACACATACATACATATGTATATTCTTATATATTATGTTACAGACATGATTTTCATTTTCAAAGAAATATTGAAATTTTTGTTTTAATATTTTGAAAATTGTGTGTTAAAATTTTTTGTAAAAATAATTTTTTAAAAATTTTTTGTAAAATTTTATTCGAAAATTTTTTAGAAAATTTAAAAAAAAAATTTTTTTGAATATTTTTCTGTAAAATATATTTTTGAAAATGTTTTTTAAATTTTTTTGTAAAAATTTTTTTTGTAAATTTTTTAAAAATTTTTTTTTTTTAAATTTTATTGAATTTTTTTTTTGTTAAATTTAGGACCTTTCTGCAGTCTATATTGAGTTAGAATGGTCAGACTAAAGCAAAAAAAATCCTTACAAAAAAAAAATTTCCTCATATTGACACATGGGGGGTCCTTTTAACTGCTCCTATTTATCAGTGGGTACCCTGTGTGTCCATTGGCTACCTCTATGTGTATTGG
>OX451215.1:116653897-116746456 GCA_949628195.1 Phasia obesa | reverse complement strand
TTATAGTATTAATTTTCATTCATTCATTCATTATATATATATATATATATATATATATATAATATATATATATAATGAATGAATGTATATTTATATATATATATATATATATATATATATATATATATATATATATATATATTATATATATATATATTATATATTTATATATATATATATATATATATATATATATATATATATATATATATATATATATATACATATACAGTGATGTTCCATAAAATAGAGCCACCTTTTACTACATATTTCGAAAAAAAAGTATACTAAATCTTCATGACCCGAAACACACATCGTAGTGGGCAAAAGATTGGTTTGAAAATGGGATTGAGAACTTGTGGCGAATAGTTAAATTAGCTCTTAAGGGAAAACATGCGTTAGTGAAAGGAGTAATATTCCGATTGAGCCATGACAAAGACTTGTTGACCCTACGCCAAAACGGTGCTTAGTCGTTATCAAAAATAAATTATATTCCACTTAGTACTACGGTAATAAAGATAATTAAAGTATATTATTTTATTCATCTCTTGGAATTTTGTGTTATTTAGATAATTGCAGTGGATGGCTCTATTATTTTTCGAATGTTTAAACACAAAATTCCAAGAGATGAATAAAATAATATAGGTACTTTAATTATCTTTATTACCTTAGTACTAAGTGGAATATAATTAATTTTTGATAACGGCTAAGCAGTTTTTAAGTTTTCCCTTAAGAGCTAATTTAACTATTCGCCACAAGTTCTCAATGCGTTTAAGACTGGCAATAAATAAATAAAAACATTTTAAATTTATTTTAATTCAGCGTAGAAAATTTTAATGTAAACACAAATATTAAAAAAATACAAATCAGTTAATTTTTTTAATATTTTCTTTTGTTTGTAAACCTATTGTCTATACCATGGCATACAGGTAAAACTATTAGATCAGCTGTTTAAATTTGCTTATCTGAAAATGCCAAACCATGTATAAAACTCAGTTCGCGCACTTTAAAATTAGTAATAATTTCAACAAAAACAAAATACTGTTTTTTTATATTACTGAGTGCATTGTGAACTAATTGCTGTGTTTTATTCAATCCTTTATTTAACTTGCAATGCTTACATAAATAAAAGAAAAAATATGCTTGGTTTTAAGTAAAACTTTGTAACTAAATTTAAATCAGTTCTCGTAGGCAGTAATTTGGTATTCGGCATAACCTGATGACAATAAAATAACATGGCCAGCAGAAGTTGATGCTGCTGCTAGAGCCATATGCAGCCCACTTAATTCGTGACTTGCTTAAAGCTCGTTAGATTTAGTTCACAAGTACTGCAGGGTGTAGGAAGTGCTCTTTAGAATAAGGCAAGGTGCCTTGGTTATCTTTATATTATAGCTTGTACAGGTGACCAACCCGAATAACATTGAAAACTCAACTTAGGCAATTTGAATCTTGATCAAAACAAATTATTGGAAACTGATCTTTATAAATTTTAACTTTTAAATTAAATATCATTACTTATGTTAAATAAATATCTAAAATATACTTCCATGTACAGACTATTAAATATTTAAAACCATTTCTTAAAATGTTTCGTTTTATTTTTCATTACAATGTTTAATTATTTTTATTATAATAAATAATTCGTTGGGTAAATTCAGATTTAAAAATTGCAGTTCTTCATATTTTCTTAACGTTATTTTCCTACTTTTGTTATAGAGTGGTTCCAATCTCGAAAAATTAATAGGTTTTATATTTTTATTTATTTTCTGTGGTAAATTTTTTACTCTTCGGTGAAACAAAGTTTATACTTTATTTCACAATTTGGTGTATATTTAATTGCTCGAATATCTGTTACCTTGTGAACTCCTTTATCTCGTCCAGGCCGAGATTGCAAGGTTTTGACATGTTTAAAAAACGAAAGTCCAAATATGTAAGGTCGTATGGTCTTGCTTTTTCCGGGCTGTTCTGCATATATCAATATATTCAGTAGGGACAACAATACTTCTATTTTTAATAGCACGTTCAATGATGAAGTGTACACTATCAGCTTCCATTTGTGTGTGGCCAATTTCCAAGATTTTTTATTCAATCGTTATGTTATGTTGAACTGCTGAATTCAGCAGAGCCCATGGCAAAAATCGAAACGAACTATATGAAACGCAAAATAGATATTTAATATTGTAGCTATTGCCAAATTGCTATAATTCTTTATAACCCAACTTGAAAAGAGAAGACTTTAGAAAAAAATTTTCCTTTCAACTGTACATTCCAGCAAGAAAAAACAAAATAATGGTATTATTTTTCTTGTTAATGATGTGTTTTGAATTATACTAGCAAGCTACATCAAAATCTCAATTTTGACGAAAAGGGGATTTAGCACTTTTTCCGACTAAGCTAACTTCTTTAAGTAAACATTGCTATTTAAATAAAGGATTGAATAAAATACTTCAATTAGTTCACAATGCATTGAGTGATATAAAAAACTTTTTTTTTTTTGTTTGAAATTATTACTAATTTTTAGGTGCGCGAACTGAGTTTTATACAAGGTTTGACTTTTTCAGATAAGCAAATTTAAACTGATAGAACAGTTTTACCTGTATAATTATGCCATGGTCCTGATAAAAAATTGTCTTGATACATAACAAAAAAATACTCCTCTGTGTGCCGTGCCAATTTTCCGCACACGTTCTTGTTCACCGTTGTTGCTAAGTAGTGAACATAAAATAAATGAGAAGAAATCATCGTCGCCTTCTGAATACAGTACGACCAAATTAATGGACAGTGCCCAAAAACCCAAGACGAAAGTGGGAATGACAGTGGGAATGACAGTATCAAAAAGAGGACGAAGCCCTAAATCTTCGCAATTAGCACCAATGTCTAAAGTACACAAAGATAGGGACTCGATCGGAATAAATTCGAAAAACCGTTTTGCTATCTTATAGAGCGTAACAAGTGAACCTAAAACGACACTCAAGTCGTCCATACCACCTCCAATTTATTTAAGGGACTAAATTCGAACGAGCTAATAATTCAGTTATTGGGGAGAACTCATTTTATGTTGTTCCTATTAAACGTGGTACCATAAACGAGACAAAAATACAAGTAATTGACGAAACCAGTTATCGCAAAACACTAAATGAATTTTAAAAATGCAAGAAAAACTTTTATACCTATCAACTCAAGAGCAGCAAAGGTCTACAGGTAGTTATTAAAGGTATAGATTGATATGTTGAACCGAAGGAGATAATAGCTGACCTTCAAAACGCGGGATTTAAGGTAAAAAATTTTGATAATCTCAGAAATAGAGAACGTGTGCCCCAACCACCCTATATACAATCTAAAGTATTTATTGCACCGTAACATTTCAGTAGAGGAACCACATAAACGTTCAGGTCCCGTCCAATATTTAAATTGCAAAGAATATGGCCTTACTAGGGCATACTGTAAGTTGCCACCGGCTTGTGTTGTGCGTGGCGAACTACATTGCGTGGCGAATCACACTGCTAACTACAGAGGCAGTCCAGTTTATAATATGGTAAGAAAATCGTCTCAAAAATTAAATACTCCTAAGCAGTCACAATACCGCCCAAATGCTCATTATTCTCAGTTAGCCCAACCAACAACGCAACATGTTTCATATACAGATACTCGTATGTTAAAAACTGACAAGCCTGTATAAAAAGCCACAATGAAAACTAATTCTGCTGCAAATTTCCACCCAGAACCTAAAGAACAAACACCATCTGATAACTATAACCGTCTCGAAGCAAGTATCGAGACATTAGTGCATTCCTTAAACAGTTTTATGTGCTCTATGAGCAGCATGATGCAAGAAATGGTACACTGCAATCTACTATGTTGCAGGCGGTACATAATAAAACATGAGCTGTTTAAAAATATGTTTCTGGAATGGAAACGGCTTGCGCCTACACAAAAATGAACTCGAGTACTTTCTTAAGAACCAACAAATTGATGTCATTCTGGTTTCACATACTCACTTAAATAGGAATTGCTTTTTTAAAATCAATGGCTTTATATTATATGACACAAAATTTCAAATATTAGAGAGTCAATATAGCGACTTCTAAAAATCACTAGGTCCCTGTTTCACAGCATCAGGCGACTACACCGCTAAACATACGTTTTGTTTTTTATTTCAAAAATGCGTCTAGATGTGATATCGAGTGGACAACCCACCTATTGGCCTACTGATCAACAAAAAATAACTGATGTTATTGATTTTGGCGTGATTAAGGATATTCGAAGAAAAATGATTAAAGTTGAAGCGTCACTTGAATTATCCTCACCCACTATTGTCTATATATCGAACCAGCAAAATATCATGTCACCAAGATCTAGCACACGCATAAATTGGTTAAAATATAAAAAAATATCTGAGTACACATTGTTCGAAAAACATCCCTCTAAGAACACCAGAAGACGTAGACCAAAGTGTTATTGATTTTGATCAAAGCCTTAAATCAGGTGCCCAACATGCAACAGTAACCCGACAACTACTTAAAAACAATAAAATTTCTTCCGCAGACGTCGAGAAGCTATTGACTGAAAAAGAAAAATTCGCAGAGAATGGCAATCACACAGATCTCCTCAACTTAAAAGCAGACTTAAAGAATGCACGAAACGGCTAAGAGAGTAACTGGAATTCCGAAGAGCAGCATCCCTGACAAACCATTTAGAAGACCTTGACTCAACTCCTCAATCAGATTATTCATTATGGCGTGCGTGTAGAAACCTTAAAAGGCCAGTTGTACATAAGCCTCCCTTGGGAACTTCGTCTGGTGGCTGGGCAAGGAATGATACCGAATATGCCCGCAAACTTATATAAGCTGTTCGATAGTTATTTAACAGATCGAAAATTTATTGTGAAAGAAGGAAATTTTGTAAGCTTACCTGAGCCAATTGAAGACGGAGTTCCCCAAGGTAGTATATTAAATTTGTTGTATACTTCAGGTATGCCAACTAGTGACCGAGTCCATACATCGACTTTTGCTGACGACACGGCATTTCTAAGCGTTCACGAACGTCCCGCAGTAGCATCACGCCTAATTCTACGGATGATCACAGTTGCTCCCTGGTATATAAAAACACGAACATCCACAAAGATCTAAACATGCCATCAGTTAAAGCAGAAATAGCGAAATACTCAGTAACGTATTTGAAGAAGCTTGAAATACATTCAAATCCGCTGGTCCGAAACTTACTATATGAACGTGGTTATATTCGGAGGACGGACATTGCTTCTCTCGTCCGAACATCAGAGGGATGACCCGCAAATGATAGCAGCAACCGTGAAACATAAAATTTTTGTCTAGCACTGGCTGGACGTAACAAGTATATTTATATTTTTTTTAGACTTAAGATATAAGTAATTATTGTTAGTTCAAATTTATTGAAGATACAATAAATAAATATGAAAATAAGAATTCATAACAAATCGTCGCAGCTGTCAATTTTTTGTTCATATCAGTGTACATATAGGAGAAAACCTATTGTATTTTTGTTTTTCGTCGTTGTTTTTGTCTACATAAAATTGCAAATTAATCTAAATCACAAAATATTTTTAATTTAACATGATAGTGTGGCATCTACGCCATTTTGAAACAATTTTTTGAGTAGGACAGCATTCTGTCAGATTTTTTTTTTTTTGTGCTTGAATCGTACGATTGAGCAGGATACTGAATTCCGGCCTTAAACAAAACTGCCTGGCTTACGATGTCGAAATAATTCTTTCTTTACTATTATTGCATTTAAAACAAAAACTAAAAATTAAAAGTGTGCTAGTTTAATTTTTTTTTTATTTCAAATTAAATGTAAAGAGGAAAAAATCACTAAAAGAAGCACTGACTCCGGAAAAGCACTCACACCAAAATTTTTCGCGTCGGATATTTAACAAAGCACTAATACTGTGCTTTTAGCATTAAGTTGACAAAACTGATTTCTATGGCCCTGTCTATGAAAAATACTGTGAGATTGCTAACAGCTTTAGCTTTTAAAAAATATGTAGTTATATTGTTTGGTCACAAAATACCAAATATGATGTCTTAGGGTGAAGTCAGTTGTCTTACTGTACTTAGCTATAAACTGAATATACATATACATGCATATATGTATATCAGCTAACTATAAAGAGACTTTGTAAAAATATACAATAAAGTTCTTTCCTGTTTATAATATCTTGCATCTATGTATATAATTTGTCATAAGTTTCTGATGAAACCTTTCATGCTGCTCCTCACTAAAATCGGAAAAATTTTGTGGAAATCAGTCTAAATGCGAGTGCAGAAAATGGATTTTTATGCTCATATTGTACCCTAGCTCTTGCAAGTTCGATAGCATGCTTTCAACTAGAAATGGTCGTCAGATTTCTTGTTGCCCAGGAAATGACTCATAACCAAAACAAATGAATACCAAGCTTTGGATTCGACTTCAGTCATTGATTTTACAAAATTACGATCAAAAATACCAGCTTTCAATACTTCTATATTTAATCCTTTAACCTTGCTGGAAAGAAAATTGAAACATTCGTCACTTTTGTCAAGAGCATTCACAAAATGATTGGGTATGCCATTTCTAGCAAAAACATGGATTAAGCACGCAACATCATCTCGAGGAATACATATGTATCTATAGCAACATATTAGTGTCTAATAAACAAAAAATAGCAGAGAGGATAGTTAGCTATAACTCAAAAATAAAAGTTGTTAGAAAATACGCGTCAAGTTGTTAATTTTTTTATGTCTTATGGGGCACCCTTTAATTTTAAAATTAAAGTCATCTTCGCGAAAATTGCATTGAAACACCCTTTAAATTTTAGTAATTTTTGCTATAGCGACCATGGTAATACACTTTCTATAAAAATATCAGGAGCCTACCCATTGCGGTTCAAAAAATAAGATAATATTCGTGAAAAACGTGTCACTAATGGACACCCTTAAATTTTTAGTAATTATTATAGTGGCCGAAGTAACTCATCTACTGTAAACATTTCAAGAGTCTCTATTATGGTTTATAAAATAAGGCTATTTACGTAAAAATCATATCACTGTCGGAACACACTTTAATATTATTATTTGTTATAGCGACCATATACCAAGAGTATATATAAATATATAAAGAGTCTACATATTACTATTAAAAAAATAAGTCACTATACATGAAAAACTTGTCACTGTCAAAACACAATTTAATTTTTAGTAATTGTCACATCAAGAAATAAGCCGTTATACTTGCAAATCATTTCAATGGCGGAACCCCTTTAATTTTTATGGCGGTCATAGTAATACCCCGTCTGTAAAAATTTCAAAAGTCTACCTATTATTAAAAATTAGGACATATTCATGCAAATGAAGACACTATCGGAACACTTTTTGCTAGTTAGTATAGTAGCCATAGTAATACACCTCCGTCAATATTCTACCTATTATGGTTCAGAACTTAGGCCATATACATACAAATCACGTCACTACCGGAACACCCTTTAATTTCTAGGTTGATTTTTTTCTACTTGTTTATATAGCGAACTAAGTTTTAATTACTGTTTGTAAATTTTAGGTGTATGCCTCCTACAGTTCAAGAAATAAACACATATTCGTGAATAAAACGTCTCTATGGGAACACCCTATAAGTTTTAGTATCTTTTGCTATAGCGGAAACAGTTATACATCTTGTATTACTGTAAAAGTTCCGATACATAGATAACACTAAACTAGATCATTTGATATTCCCTAAATTTAAAAATAAAAAATTCTGCATAAGCTTCCAACGGTTGTGCAAGTCAAATGCAGCCTACGGAAGTACATATCTTCTTTTAATTTCGCTCCCATAACTTAATTTTACTTTTAAAAATTTAGAAACTTATAATTTCTTCTTTAAAATGGCTTGTTATTTCTCAAAATTGTATGTTTTTAAATCGTGTTCTCAGCCGAAAGAAAGTATTAATTACGAATATAACTAAATCCTTACATATAATAAAATAGTAACTCATTTCCGTCTGTCTGCTTTTCTTTTGCTCTCGTATCACTAAAAACTACTGGATGGATTTTAATATAATTTTGTGAGGAGGTACCTTAGCATCCAGATTCCAATTGATATAGGATCCAAAAATTTTTTTATTTCCAAGAGAAAGTGGTAAAAAAGCAGTTAAAGTACGCAGTTATTTTAGTAGTAATGTAAATACAATAACCATAACTAACCTGAACTAACCGGATATGCCTACTTTATTTTTTATAAAGTAAATACATACATAAACTGATGTGTAGCATAGTTTAAGGCGGTACTAAAAAGTAAGGGTCTTTGGTGTGCATTGCGGGCACAATATATTACTTAGAAAGAAAAATAATTTATTCCCTTGAAATATAGAAAGTAATTTAATCGCACACAAAAATTGCACTTGATTACCACGTGCATTCCCAAATTTTTAGAAAAATGAATGTACTGTTTCTTCGTGTGACAATTGTTCGTGTTTTTTCCCATATTTTGTTAACAAAAAATTCGTTGTTTCACATCGTCTTCATGTGTTTGGATTTGTAGTACAATTGTACCAAATTTGGTACAATCGACACATCAGTGGTACATTTCATGCTTTTTTGGTACAATTTCATACATAATCAATATTTTTTTGTAATTGCAACACTCTTGATTTATGTTCAGGACTTTTAATATTTATTTTGGTAGGTAATTTAGTTTACTATACCTTTTTGCTGAACTACAGCATTTGTAAGTTTTTGCATCGCTTCAATTAGTTTCCGGCAATATTTAGCTAATATATTTTTCCATTATTTCTAGTGAGAAATTATAAGATCTTTTTTGGTTACGCCACCCCGAAAATAAAATTGAAATTTTCTGCGCATGACGGTCTGATGACGTCAGGAATAACCTTTTCCTGAACAGAACAGTAGATCAATTTATTATTTTTCATTACAAATTATATATTTGAAACAATTTGTTTTAAAATTTTATTTTATTTTATTTAATTTTCTATTTCGTTTTTTTTAAATTTGTAGAATTTTCTTCAAAATATTTTACTGCAGCCAAATGTGTCTTTTGCAAATACTGGCTTGTGAGCAATATCTTCTCTCTGTTTGTTTTTTAGCCCATCTTCGCTTAGATAGTTAACACGTAATTAACTCGAGTCCACTAAGGCTTGAACCACAAGACTAGGGTTTTCTAACTCATTTTCTTTATTTTCTTCTTCGAAGCTAGTATAAATATTTCTAAGTAAAACACAAGAACAATTTAAAACTATATTATTTCAAATTAAATGTTAATATTTAACTGTTAAAGAATTATGTACTTCTTCTAAATCGGGCGTGTTGTCGACGTCAAACAATATCTTCTTCAGTTAGGGATTTTCATTTGTCAGCGTTTTTAAGCTTATTTGTCCTTTAGTAAAAAGACGTCGCGATGCTGTCTAAGATTTGTATTAGCAAAACCCAAACTTTGAACTTTTCGAGACAATTTTTTTATTGTGGTTGCAGATTTATTTCGTAGCAGTTTTGCATATCATATTTCTGGTGCAATGCATTCCCAGAAACGATTTTACTGATATATGTATGTATGTAAGAAAGTGAGAATCTTTTTAAATTAACATACATACCTTTTCTTTTCCAAAGTAGTTATGTACAGTTGTTGACTATCTTCATTAATATCAGTCCTCATTGCAGTGTTTTCAATTACATTTTTGTTTTTAATCGCAATAGCACTCGTCTTTATGGTCGGAACTGCCCCCAGTTCTTGGTGTACGCCGATTGCTAAATCCTTCACAGAAATATTGAGTAATGAACTGCAAAATCAAAATTGGTTGTAACTAATCATTTCAAATATCTTTCAAAATCCTCCTGTAAGAAATGTAAAACACAAATTCTAGCGTTTTTAGCATTTATGACAGTATTTCTTTGTGCTGCATCTTTCGGAAAACAGTAAAACGATACAGATTTTTCACTATCCATAGTAAAAAATATAAATATTTCTTTAAAACATGCAAAATGTTGCAGGATTGCCAAATCTCATGCAGTAAGTACCAATATTTGCTACTCTTAAGGCCACCTGAATTCCGAATTTTCAATTTTGCGGCAGTACGAAGAAAATAAAATTGTAATTATTCCTAAAATATTTCAAGTTTAAAAAAGAAATCTACAATATATTATTATAAAGGGCAAGAAAAACGTGTTTTTAGTTGTTAGTTGTAATATTATAATTATTTACCCAAAAACAAAGTGCTTCGTAAAAAAATTGTACACAGTTTTTTATATATGTAAATATGGAGTTTGAGAAAGCGAAAATGGCTGAATTCGCCCGTGCAATCATCTAGTATTAATTTATTGTGCACTGTACCAACTTTCTGTTTACTAGTACGCAACTAAAGACCAGTACGCAGATAGACTAAATTTCAGTTTGTCTTAACTTTAGGTTTGAAAATTTTCAGGCAACTTTCTGTTTGGTAGTACGCAGCTAAAAAGAAAACTAAACAGAATTTTTGACTATTACAGGGATGTTATTACAAAAGGTGTAGACTTTTTCCTTCAACTAAGCCAAAATAAAAACTCAACCAATTGTTTGCTAACGAAATTTTTAGATTTTATGCTTTTTACTCTTTTTAGAATGTATTTCATTAATTTCTATGTTTATATAATGTTATTGTGTACAATCTATACATATAATAAAATAATAACTTTTTTTCTGTCTGTTTTGCATCACATAAAAATTACTGGATGCATTTTAATAATAAAATAAATTTTGTGAGGACGTACCTTGGTATCTTGATTCCAACATAGGATACTTTTTTCCACAAAAATATCTTATTTCCAAGAGAAAGTGAAGAAAAAGTAGTGAAATGCTAATTTTTGTACAGCTATGCATTCACCTTTTATTTTTGAAAGCGATATGTTTTAAAGGTACTGCATACTTTACAGCGCCTATTTTAGTAGGTACGAAATCCTTTATAATAAGGGGTGATCCATTTCAAGGTTCCCTACTTTTTTAATGAAAAGAGCACAGAAAATTTAAATTTAATGGAGAATGTTTATAATCATTTGAAAGAACATTCTTTGGCGTTTATTTTTTTAAGATTATGTCTATAAAATGTTGGCCCTTACTACGTCGCAAATGGTCCATCCGTTGAGTCCAATTTTCGATGACTCGTTCGAGCATTGCGACTAGTAACTGGCAAATGACACGCGTGATGTTTTCCGCCAAGGCCTGAATCGAAGCGGGTTTGTCCGCATAAACTTTAGACTTTACATATCCCCACAGGAAAATGTCTAACGGTGTGATATCACACGATCTTGGTGGCCAATCGTCCGGCCCAAAACGTGAAATTATATACTCACCGAAATGTTATCTCAATAAATCCATTGATTGATGCGATGTGTGGGAAGTGGAGCCGTCTTGCTGAAACCAAATATCGCCGAGATCTCGAGCTTCAGTTTCAGGCATCAAATAGTCGGTTATCATGGCACGAGAACGGTAGGCTTTGACGGTTACGTTCGCACCGGCATAATTTTTAAAGATATATGGATCGATGATACCACCGGCCCACAAACCACACCAAACCGTTGTTTTTCTGGATGAAGTGGCAGCTCTTGAATGTCTTCAGGTTGCTCTTCGTCCCAAATTTTGTTTGTTTATATAGCCATTGATGCAGAAATAGGCATCATCGCTAAACATAACTTGCCTCGAAAACGTCGGATCTTCTTGGAACTTTTCAAGAGCCCATAGAGCGAAGCGATTCAGACGTAAGTCTCTCCATTATGAAATGCCAAACAATACTAACACGCGATCTGTCAAAAAAAGGCTATTGAGAAAAGTACTGCCGAATCCAATTAGGCAGCATTCGAAAATTTTAATAAAAATAAAACAACTAAGCAAGCAGCACAGCTTAGGGATAGTACATTTCAAATTGTACGAACCGTCTGTTTAAATTGTACTTTTTGTACTGAAATTGTACCAAAAAAAAAAATTGGTTGTGAATTTAAATTTATCCTTTTACCGGATGGTGAGTCATTCGGCAATCACACTCATATGTGTGCATAGATACGGAAACAGTACCGGTAGCTACTTAACTGATATAATTAGTCTTACCATGCAAATGTTAAACTTAGGTTAGCACCAGCGTTCTGCAGTCTTCTGAGATTGCAATGAAATAAAAAGAAAAAAGAAAAGATCTTTCATTTTCCAACGTTTTTCGGGATATTGCTCCCTGGTAGTCCATTGAAACTATCAATACAAAAGTTGGATAATTAAAAATATCTTCTGTATCTGATCACAATAAATTTATTTGTAACTGATTCTAGAACGGGTTTTTGGGTTAACCCTTATGTCGACAATCACCTACCGGGGTACGTTTTACATTTTAATTTCGATATAAATTTACCATGTTCCGATATCGACTTAAAATTTTGAATATGCTTCTAAAATACTGTTTTTTGGCCCCAAAAATAACTCTGCAAAAAAATTTTGTTTAAGAAACTAACCCCTTAACCCGGGTAAGCTAAATTTTGTATAAAAATTGTATAAACATAAAGAATATGGCCCCTAATCATAGTCGCAGACTAAAGTCGGTTCTTTTTAGAAACGACTTTAAATTAAAAACTGGTTATTAACTATTTTGCTCCCATAGTTCAAAATAAAGTATGTTTTAAGTCCAACTGACTTCAACTGGGTGACGATTATAATGCAAAAAAATGTTCAAACAATGTTCAAGAAAATATAAGAAAGTGCCATCTCTAATTAACTGACTTTTAAAATTAAAAAATCATAAGTGGGAAAATTTAAAATAATAAATCAATTTGTGGTGTGAATTTATAAGATTTTGTAAATAAGAAGTGTTTGTGATGGAAAAAGTAGAAAAGATAATATTGTTATCATATTCTTGGTTGGTTATAGTTTAGTTTTACAAACTATTGTTCGCAGCAACAACATAACCCGGGGGAACGAGAATCAAATTGGGGAGTTGCGGAAAAGGAGTTACTGCGTGATTGTAAAAATATCCATATTGATATTGTTGAGCATAAGGGCAAAGATACCTCCAACGATACCTATAACTCGAAAAAAACTCTTCATCGTCAAGATCAAATGCATTAAACAAACCTATTTCTGTATTTTTTGTTTTTCTTTCTTCCCGTAATTGCGAAATCCCGGTTAATATTTTGGATTGTAAACATTTTTTTTATTACAATGAAATTTATAATCAAGCTTAAGTTCGTTCTTATTCCCTCTAAGAAAGGATTAATTAAATTACAAATTAGGTGCAAATATTAAAGAAAATTGGGAAAATTTAATTTTTAGACACCAGCACGAGCGGAATGCACATTTTCTAGACAGCCATCATCAGCACTCTTGTATCTAATCTACTTAGCGTAGTCTTTTAGTAGTAAGCATCATCTATTTAACCAACCAAACCCAGATAAAGGAGTGCGAGAAAACTTGTATTCAATTATCAATCGTCAGTTGGTGAGAACAACGTCTACCACTACCTTAAGCTTCCCTCTTGTTGAATATTTGTACTTTTAATATTTACCACCTTATATGTATGTTGTTGTTCCTTCAGGCAACCTTCGGTTAGCAATGAAAGTTGGTTTTTTTTATTTGTTTTACTCCCAACATTCGTTTTTAGTTAACACTAATCTAGTATCAAACCACACTTTGTTGAGTAAACAAGATTGCGCGGTGCTTTGCGATTTTTAATTTTGAAAATTTTAATTATTATTTGTCGAACTGTTTATGTATTACATACAATGAAATTTTATAATCAAGCTTAAGTGCGTTTTTATTCTCTCTAAGAAAGAATTAATTAAATTACAAATTTGGTGATAAGATTAAAGAAAAATTGGGAAAATTTAATTTTTAGACACCAGCAGGAGCGGAAAGCACATTTTCTAGACAGCCACGTCCGTCATCAGCACTCTTGTATCTAACCTATTTAGGGTAGTGTTTAGTTGTAAGCATCATCTATTTAACCAACCAAACCCAGATAAAGGAATACGAGAAAACTTGTATTCAATTATCAATCGTCAGTTGGTGAGAACGCAGTCTACCACTACCTTAAGTAAATATTACTTTTTTAATATTTACCACCTTAAATTTTGTTGTTCTCCTTCAGCCAACCTTCGGTTAGCAATGAAAGTTACTTTTTGTTTATTTGTTGGAAGTAATCGAACATTCGTTTTTAGTTAACACTAATCTAGTATCAAACCAAACTTTGTTGAGTAAACAAGATTGCGCGGTGCTTTGTGATTTTTAATTTAGCTTGATTACAAATTTCATTGTATGTAATACATAAACAGTTCGACTAATAATAATTAAAATTTTTAAATTTTTTTTATTATTTAATGATATCACCACAATTTTTTCCACAACACTCAAACACCTGAACTTTTTTATTTTTAACAATTCGTCTGCAAGTTAGAATAAAAAATTTTTGAAAAATATATTTCCTTATAAAAACATTTAGTTTCCAAAAACAGCTGAGTGTTGTGTTGTTAAAATATTTAATAACAGCTTCAGCTAGTTTTAAATTTAAAGTGTATTTTTACACCTAAAGTATATTTTTGCTTGTCTATGGTACAGTGAAAGTGTGGTTTAAACAAAAGTATATTTTAGACTTCTTAAAGTGTATTTTGTTTTTGACTATGGTTATGGGCTTATGTGTTTAGTTCAATGCAAAATAAATTATATTTCATAGTTTTTATATTTTTTGGAAAATAAAATAGACTAGTACTACATATGTATATTCGATATCTGTTCAAAAGTATAGGTGAATTTTCGCGGTCTGTGTACATTCGATTATCGAAATTTGTTTCTTACATATGTATGTGTTGGCCATATGTTACCATTATCAGCCAATTTGGATTAGTAGTTTATTGTTGACAATTGAAAAGGTTAGTCACGTTCGTGTGTGTTCTTCGATTTTTGATTTTGACTTCTCACCGCTTCTATTGGGATGATTGAGCGTTGGTTTCGACGTTCCAAAATTTTGGAACAAACATCACTGCCACACCTTTCATGCCCAAAATATTTGAGAAATTAGCATGACATGAACCGATTGATATGCCAACATCCTTTGCATTATTATCGGTTAAGAGTTGTTGAATAAAGTCCGCGACGATCCAAGCTTGCTCAAAAGGGTCATAACTGGTGACAAAACGTGGGTAATGACATCGAAATCAAGGCTCAACCATCCCAATGGAAGCTGCCAGATGAGTCAAGACCGAAAAAAGCACGCCAAGTTCTATCAAATGTGAAGGTTTTGTTTTGTTCACTGTTTTCTTCGAATACAATGGCGTGCTCTATCATGAGTTCTTGCCAACAGGTCTTACAGTTAATAAGAAATACTACAAGGAAGTTATGCAACGTTTCCGTGTAGCAATAAGGTTCAAACCGTTGGAATTGTGAAAAAATCATGGATTCTACATCACGATAATGCACCAGCTCACACATCAATGTTTATTCGTGATTTTTTGACAAAAAACAACACAATAATCATACTTCAACCAGGTTATTCACCAGATTTGGCTCCCTGCGACTTTTTCCTTTTCTCTAAACTGAAAAGACCAATGAAAAGAAAGCGTTTTACCACAATTGATGAGATAAAGTCAGAATCGAAGAACGAGCTGATGGCGATACCGAAAAGCAAATTCCTGAAGCCCATTCGAGGATTGAAAGAAGCCCCTTGAAGGGGACAAAATTAGATATTGATGAATAAATAATAAGTTTGTCCATTTTACGACTTAGGTATTTTTCTCTGTCTTTAAAGCTAAGTCCTTGCAATTGGCGGGAACTTATTAAGTAAACAAAATCGTACAAATTTTTAACAAGGAAATTCCCCTTGAGAGTAGCCACTGTGACAATAACAACGGCGTAAATTTTTATAACATAGGCTGTAACTTACTTAATTTGCGCAGAAAAGCTGATAATAAGAGATCTATAAGAACAAACCATTACCATACTGCACAGCCTACTCAGGTATGACGTATGTTTAAAGGAAAACTTTTGGTTGTCGACGTAAAGGTTAAAATATATTTCAAGGTTTTATACCCTTATCTATAAGCAAGTATTTCCGATAACTCCGTCATTATTTTAATTTGCTTCACTTTAATAACTGGGTATTTCCACGTCAAATCAACAAGGCACTCAAAATTACTACTTCAGATTTTATTAAAATTTTTTTTATTTATATTTCTTGACTCTCTGAATCCAAATATAATTTTAGAAGACACTATCTCAAAAATGTTTATAAAACTTTTTTTTTAAATATAAAACAAAATTTGTTTTTTTCATGATTGATATCAAATTAAAACGTATGAAATCCCCTTTAAAATGAGCTATTACAAGAGTGCTGATGACGGACGTGGCTGTCTTGAAAATGTGCATTCGGCTCGTGCTGGCGTCTAAAAATTAAATTTTCCCAATTTTTCTTTAATATTATCACCTAATATGTAATTTAATTAATTCTTTCTTAGAGAGAATAAAAACGAACTTAAGCTTGATTATAAAATTTCATTGTATGCAATACATAAACAGTTCGATACTAGATTAGTGTGATACTAGATTAGTGTTAACTAAAAACGAATGTTGGGAGTAAAATAAATAAACAAAAACTAACTTTCATTGCTAACCGAAGGTTGGTTGAAGGAACAACAACATACATATAAGGTGGTAAATATTAAAAGTAAAAATATTCAACAAGAGGGAAGCTTAAGGTAGTGGTAGACTTCGTTCTCACCAACTGACGATTGATAATTGAATACAAGTTTTCTCGCATTCCTTTATCTGGGTTTGGTTGGTTAAATAAATGATGCTTACTACTAAAAGACTACGCTAAGTAGATTAGATACAAGAGTGCTGATGACGAACGTGGCTGGCTAGAAAATGTGCATTCCGCTCCTGCTGGTGTCTAAAAATTTAATTTTCCCAATTTTTCTTTAATATTATCACCTAATTTGTAATTTAATTAATTCTTTCTTAGAGAGAATAAAAACGAACTTAAGCTTGATTATAAATTTCATTGTATGTAATACATAAACAGTTCGACTAATAATAATTAAAATTTTCAAAATTAAAAATCGTAAAGCACCGCGCAATCTTGTTTACTCAACAAAGTTTAGTTTGATACTAGATTAGTGTTAACTAAAAACGAATATTGGGAGTAAAACAAATAAACAAAAAGTAACTTTCATTGTTAACCGAAGGTTGGCTGAAGGAACAACAACATACATATAAGGTGGTAAATATTAAAAGTAAAATATTCAACAAGAGGGAAGCTTAAGGTAGTGGTAGATTTCGTTCTCACCAACTGACGATTGATAATTGAATACAAGTTTTTTCGTATTCCTTTATCTGGGTTTGGTTGGTTAAATAGATGATGCTTACAACTAAAACACTACCCTAAGTAGATTAGATACAAGAGTGCTGATGACGGACGTGGCTGTCTAGAAGATGTGCATTCTGCTCGTGCTGGTGTCTAAAAATTAAATTTTCCCATTTTTTCTTTAATATTATCACCTAATTTGTAATTTAATTAATTCTTTCTTGGTGAAGGATTTGTGTAATTACAAACGAGACAAGGTTTTTTAAACTTGACATTCCAAACCATCTAAATCTATAAAGCTAGGAAAACTTTTAAATTGTACCAAATAAGATTTCAGATTTAAAATGTACCAAAAAAAGTTTAATTGTACCAACTTTACCAACCCTGACACAGCTGCCTGATGAAAACATACATTTAAGTATGCCACCATATATGTATGTATAATAAAAACAATATTTGTAAGACAAGTGGAAATAATAATACGTCTTGGAAACAGTTAATCCGTCGAAATATACAAACTATGCTACAACGTCATCTTTAGAACTTTTAACCTTCTTTTATGTCTGCTTTCAATAATCCACCAATTACTTCTAAAGTTCAATTAAATTCTTTTCAAAACTCGCCCAACACAAATGATACACAAAATAATTTTCATTTAAATCAGCCGAACGCATCTACGTCAAACAACATTTTTTCTAATGCGATGCCTCATTTATGGAGTGACTCAGATTGCATTCACCGTTTAAATCAAGGTCATCTGCATGCTCGACCTTCTTTACCAAAAGAACTACCTGCTTTCTCTGGGCAAACAGAAAAATGTCCGTTGTTTTTCTCCGACTTTGAATGGTCCACAAGAGAGTTCTTATCATGATAAAAAGAGTTGCTAGTTATTCGTCTAATAGAACGGACGTGTTTTTAAGCTCGCAATAAACTTATAATAATAACAAAAGTTAGTGAGTGAATTTAAAAAAAAAAACAAACAAACCCAATAAAACCTGTTTTATACAGAATAATAAAGTTGTTGTATGTTTTTTCTCTTGTTTACAACGGCATTATTAGTTGAATAATAAGACAAACCAAAAATACAGTCCGTGGGCTAAACATGCATAAATGCTAATGAAAACAGCGAAATAAACAAAAACAACAAAACTGATTTATTTTTAAATGCTGGGCACATTCTTGCTCAACGTTGTTGCTAAGTAGTGACAATAAAATAAATCATCCTTGGCTTCTGAACACAGTACGACCAAAACAATAACGGACAGTGCCCAAAACCCAAGACTCAAGTGGGAATTTATAGATACGTGACTGTAATGAAAAGAGGTCGAAGCCCTAAATCTTCGCAGTTAGCACCAATATCGAAAGTACATGAAGAAAAGGACAGAATAAGCTCCCAAAATCGTTTTGCTATCTTAGATAGCGAAACAAGTGAACCTAAAATGGCACCCAAGTCGTTCAAACCACCTCCAATATAATTAAGGAAGAAAAATTCGAACGAGTTAATAAATAAACTGATTTCACTGATTGGAGATAATTCTTTTAATGGAATTCCCATCAAGAGTGGTAACAATGAAGAGGCAAAAATACAATTCATTACAGTAAAACCGTAAGGAGTTTGAAAGCTGCCAAAAAATGCTTATAATGAGTAGCAGAGGTCTACAGGTAGTCATTAAAGGGGTATATGCATACGCAGATCCAGCTGAAATAAGAGCTGGACTTCCAAAAGCGGCTTTTAAAATAAAAGTGTAGATAATCTCTGAAGTCGAGATCATATCCCCCAACCACTATTTCGCGTTGAACCGGAACCTGGAGATATCAGATTGAAGAAGAACGAAACTCATTTGCAATCTAAAATATCTGCTACACCGCAAAATAAGCGTAGAGGAAGCGCATAAGCGATCAGGGACTGTACAGTGTCTAAATTGCCAAGAATATGGTCATACTAGGGCTTACTGAAAGTTGCCTCCGGTTTGCGTTGTGTGTGGCCAGCAACATTGTTCCGCCCAATGGGACAAGGCAAGAGATGACTCGAAAATTAAAATATAGCAATTGCGATGGGAATCACACTGCTTACTACAGAGTTTTTTCCATGGTAAGGAAAAACACTCAAAAAACAAAAACTCCTGCTAAGCACCCACAATATCGAGCAAATGCCCATTATCCTCAGTTAGCCCAACCAATAACACAACATGTTTCATACGCAGATATGTTAAAGACCAATCATATTTCAGTACAAAAAGCGAACACCTAATTCTATTCCAAATTTGAACCCAGAACCCAAACACCATCTGGTAACTATAATCGTTTCGAAACAAGCATAGAGACATTATTGCATTCGTTAAATAGTTTTATGAGCTGTATGAGCAGCAGGATATGGACGCATGCAATCTATGATGTTGCAGGTACTTAACAAACCATGAACTGTTAAAAAACAAAAAAAAAAAACACAAAAATGATCTCGAACCAACACATTGATGTCATGATGGTTTCAGAGACTCATTTAATAACAAATAGCCTTTTTAAAATCAATGGCTAATAAAACCTCGAACATCATCTATGTGTGATTTTTGTGAGGACTACCTTCAAGCAACAAATATCTGTCTTGAAGAATTTCATAAAAGCTTACTTATTTCTTCGATCTATTCACCTCCTAGATTTTAAATATCAGAGAGTCAATATAGCGACTTCTGCATATCACTAGGTAACTGTTTTGTTTGACACAATTTCAAAAATGCGTCTGAATGTGATATCCAGTGAACAACCCACCTATTGGCCTACTAATAGGCAAAATATACCTGATGTTATTGATTTTGGTGTGATTAAGGGTATTCCAAGAGAAACGATAAATAATGCACGAACCTGCTAAGAGAGATGCTGAAATCTCGAAAAGTTGCACCTCTGAAAAACTATTTGAGAGACCCAGACGTAACTCCTCAATCAGGTTATTCATGATGGCGTGCATGTAGAAACCTTAAAAGTCCAGTCTTAGGTAAGCCTCCCTTGCGAACTTGGCGAAAAGGCAATTTATTTGCTGGACATTTTAAATATATTGCCTGATATAGTTGAGATGCCAATTGTCCAGGCTAGTGCTGCTGCACCGCTAAGGTTTGAGCTTAGTGATATTGAAAAGGCAATAACGGATTTTAACACCAAGTTAAGTTTAAATGAGAATGTATTGGTGTTTTGCACTGAAAATTATCACATTTTTTAACATTAGTAGATACAACAGCGTTTAATTTTGAATGAATTAACACAGGTTTCAGGCGTGAAATATCTCGGCATACATCTTGACCGGCGTCTTACTTGGAATCGCCACATATAATCAAAGTTAACACAAATGAAGCTAAAAGCCGTCCAACTAAACTAGCTTATTGGCAGAAAGTCTAGTCTCAGCTTAGATTGCAAACTTCTATTGTACAGGTCAATTCTTAAACCAATTTGGGGTTATGGCATTCAATTATAGGGCATTCAGCTAGCAATGTAGAAAAAATACAAAGGCGCTAAAATAAGATTCTTCTTATGATTACATCTGTTCCTTGGTATATAAAAAAAACTCGAACATGCATAACGATCTAAACGTGCAATCATTAAAGCTGAAATAGCGAAACTTGTATTAAGACATTTAAAGAAGCTTGAAAATCATCCGAATCCGCTGGCCCGTAACATACTAAATGAACCTGGTTACATTTGACTAAGAAGGAGTGACACTGCTTCTCTCATCCGTACATCAGAGGGATGACCCGCAAATAACAATAACCGTTAAACATACATTTTTTTTCTAGCACTGGTTGGACTTAACAAGTATATTTATTTTTTTAGACTTAAGATATGAGTAATTACTGATAGTTCAAATACATTGAAGATACAATAAATAAAAAATTGGAAAGAAAACAATTTCTTTAGAGTTTTTAATTATAGTTTGTACAATTGGAATATACAACTAACTCACCACTTACCCGTAGAGATTTTCCACCTTCGTGGTACTTAACAATAAGTGTTCGTAACTCCAAACATATTTTTTAACTTTTTCACACGTTTTATTAATACAAAATATGTAAGATTAAAAGAAAGTAAGTAACTATGAATTCCTCAAGAGCTGACAAAAGTTGGTAGCACTATTTAGTTTGCACGATTGATAATATTAGCACTCTAAGCTATGAGTACGTAGATTTTTCTTGTTTTTGTTAAATATGCTATGTTAATTTTTACGTTTTCATTTTTTATTCCTATAATGTTATCGTTTAATAGAATTTAAATTTATAAATTCCCCTCGGGCTTTCCAGAATTGAAATACAGGGTGTCCGCCGGGAAGGTGTACTACTTTGTTTAACATCCATTTTGGTAAACATTAGTCTTAAACCAACGTGTTATAATCGTTAAAACATTTTATCAAAATCAATCATCAATTTCTGTGACGATGAGAAAGTTACTATGACTAGAAAAATTGATGACAATAAAATTGAATCAATACAACCTTCTAATGATAAAAACAATTAAACTTTAAGAATTACCGACAAGTTTTCATACAATTTTAGCAAAACTTGTAAAAAAAACCGACTTCAAAACAGATGGGCACTAGTTCTAAACTAAAAATGTAAAAAGTAGTTTGTAAGAACTCGTATTTAAACCAAATAAAAGATACACAAAAGAAGTAAAGACTATATGAAATTTAAGCATCTCACTATTAAAGTTAAGCTATTTTCGCCAACATCCGTCGTTTATGGGGACACCATTTAATTTTAAATTTTTATAGCTGTAATAGCGATCACATTATGTGTAAATTTCAGTTGTCTATCTAAAACGGCTCAAAAGACAAACATACATAAAAGTTCATAAACTATAGGAACCCTTTTATTTCCAATTTTATAATTGTTATAGCGGACATAATAAATAAATATCAAGTCTTTATCTATGACGGTTTAAAAGATGTCAGCTATGAGGACACCCTTTAATTCTTTTTTTTTTTTTTGTATTTTATATTGTGAACATAGTAATATTCGCTTTGTTAAAATTTCAAATGTTTATCTATAAGCGTGCAAAGGATAAGGTCATATAGAACAAATATTATTAACTTTAGGTTCTATAGCGGACATTAATGTAGGGGGAATAACGAAGCAGACCACTACTAAATGGGTCCCTTTTCGATATAGCGGACATAGTAATATACGTTCTGTGAAAATATAAAATGTGTGTCTATAACGGTTCTAGAATTAATGCCATATACTGCAAATACGTCAGGTATGAGGACACCCTTTTTTAGACTTACATAACAAAATACAATTTAATTAAAACTCAAGCCTCTGTCTATAACGGTTTCAAAGATAGGCATCATAGATCAAATAACATCACCTTTTAGGACACCCTTTAATTTACACTTGGCCACAAAGATTCTTAGTAAATTTCAACTGTCTGTCTATAACGTTCCAAAAGTTTGGCCATATTCAGAAAGTTACATGAACTATTGGGACACCCTTTAATTCATAATCTAAATATTTATACTTGTAACTATACCACACAAAGTAGTGGAGATTCTGCCTAATTTTCAAGTGTTTGTCTATAATGGTTTAAAAGATAGAGCCATATAGGTCAAATTACATAAATTTTAGGGACGCCCTTTAATTTCTAAATTCAAATTGTATACTGGTTATAGCGAAGTTAGCAATACAGGTTTTTGAAAATTTCGACGGTCGGTGTACAACTGTTCAAAAGTATAGCCATATGCATCACATTAAATAAACTATTGGGGCACCCTTTAAATTATAATTTTGAATATTTATATCATAGTAATCGACATTCTGTCCAACTTTAAAGGTTTTGTCTATAACGGTTCAAAAGATAGACCCATAAAGGAAAAATTAAGTCACCTATGGGGACACCCTTTAAATTTTAAATTTATTGTTCTATTACTTTTTGTTGTTGGGAGCTATAGTGATATGCAATTTTTTTAAATTTAAAATTGGTGCCTAATTGTTTGTTTTTTGTCCAGTTTGAATTTTTTAAATTTGTTGTCAATTGCTATATGCTAATAAGGCCTGGTGTTTATTGTAGTAAATAAAAATTAATTTTATTTAGTTTTCCCAACGTTTCGTAGATGTTCTTAAAAATAGAGCTCTTACAAATTTTATGAATTATTAAATTACAAAAATGGAAATAAAAACAATATTAATTTTATAATTAAATACATATTATAAAGATATTGCTTACTTTAAGGCAACTCTGTAACTTGTATTGATGTTTTTTGTGTCTTGTTTTAAATTCATTGTTTTATTTATTCTTTGTTGAATTCGCAAACGGCTTATTTAAAATTAAGAACCACTGAATTTTCTTTAAAGTGCTCATGATTTTAAATTTCCCGTTTCCCGGGAAATTAGCAAAAATTTTGCCGGTAAATTGTTTATAGCTTTTCCGGGCGGGAATTCCCGTTTCCCAAACCCTATCCCTGTCTCAACACTTTTTTTGTTGTACCAATATAAATTAGTTCAGTGTTTTCCTTTGTTTTTGGTGCCCTTTACGGTTCTTAATACACGAAAAAACATGTATGTTAATTTTTAAAACAATGAACTGTTTTTAAAATGGGACCAATCTGTAAGCATAACCTTTCAAATAAAGAAAAAAATTTAAAATCGGTTCAGAAATGATTTAGTTCTGCGGGCACAAACATAAAAAAGCAACATTCAGACGAATTAATAACCTCCCTCTTTTTTTGAAGTCGGTTAAAAATAATAGACTTTGATTATAGAAAAATACTTCGTATAAACATATAAAGTAAATTTAAGAAACTGTTGTCTGTCGATTTGGAAATTGTTAACGAAATAATTAGCTTAGGCTATATGCTTTCGAGGCCAGCAATCACAAAATTCATAGGGAAGAATGATAAATTTTTTATATATTTTTCAATTCAAAAATTAAAGATTATGGTACCAAAATTTTGAAAAATTTAGGAATTTTTCTTACAGAACCAATTGAAACAATAACAGAAGATATCGAAGAGCAAAAGTTAATGCAAATATTCGATAATAATCCAAAAACCTTGTTGTCAGAAGAAATTGTATGCAAAAATTCGAACAAAATATTTTTGGAAAAACATTACTAAATATATCGCAAAATTGGTCAAAAATTGTCGGAAATGTTATTTAAGCAAAGTAAAGTCAAAAAATGCAGAAGAACTGGTTCTGACTAAAACTACTATAAAGGTTTTTGATATTGTTATGGACACCATAGGACCTTTACCAGAAACGAATTATGGTAATAAATATGCTTTACCCGTAATGTGTGATTTATCTAAATACTTGGTAACAATTCCAAATCATCACAACCCATTGCAAATGCAATTTTCGAAAAGTTTTTTTTGTGTACGGGAAGATGGACACAATAAAATCAGACTCAGGAACAGAATTTAAAAACGAAATACTGTCCGAATTATGTAAGATTTTAAAAATAGAAATTAAATTTTCAACCAGTTATCACCACCAAACAGAAGGCACCTTAGAACGAAATCATCCTGTATTCAAGGAGTATATCCGTGCATATTAAAATGAAAACCTATCAAATTGGGATACTTGCACTCAAAAAAGTTTAACATTAACTGTTTGTAGTTTATTTAAAGTGGTTTTACACGACGTGTATTTGTCATATGACTTGTCACTTTTCCATGTGTAAATTCTAAACACGTCGTGTGAACCATTTCAAACATAACATGTGCATTTTCCATGTGTACAATACATGTGACAAAGCATCTGACATCCTGTAAGTCCAACTTGATATTTTGCTATTTTAGATTTTTTGTGGTACCAAAAGCACTAAAAGCGTGGCAAAAGCTCTATATTTGCATCTTTTCATCAGCTGTGGTTGGCAATACAAAACTGTGTGGCGGAAAAATTATATTTTATAGGTTATGTCAGATGTAATTACACATGTACGTTTGAAGGCAAAAACTATAAACCGTATGTAAAATGCCTATTTTGACAAGCACATGAAATTAAATATGGGTTATCAAACTGACAAGTCATATGACAAACACTCGTCGTGAAAAACCACTTTAAGCAGCCACAATATCCACCAAATGGTCATTACCTCCAGTTAGCCCAACCAACAACCCAACATGTTTCATACGCAAATATGTTAAAACCAACAATCCAGTACAAAAAGCCACACCGATAACTAATTCTAATCCAAATTTGCGCCCAGAACCTAACCCTGCAGATACTATTGGGCTACATGGTCCATTGTAACTGAAATGGACTAGCTACAACATGGTCCTATGTAACACAGTCATGGATCATGTTATTTTCCAACAAGAGTTTGTTGTTAAACGACAAGTGTTCGCGTTTAAACGATTGCATAAAGTGTTGCCAAGAGCTGTACAGTTCGTGCAGTTAGAACTAGGTAGTATGATATTTGTTGATTTTTTATTTTCGTAAACAATTTTGTGTATGTACATTGTACAATATAAGGTGGTAAAATTAAAATTATTATTAAAGTAATTAATATAAAAGTAATATTAATAAAAAGAAATATTAACTGTAGTGCGCGACATAAACGGCGACTTGAAAAATAGAAAAAGAAAATTACTTAAACAAATCCTCTGGGGTGTTCCATCGTGTAGTGACATAGAGTATTTTTAAAACTACTCCCATGTAATGCAAAGCTGGGTTATATGGTGCAGCCCTAGGACATCGTAATGTTAAATGGATCATGTTTTCTCTATACACCGAATAAAGTTATATTTATATTTATAATAAAACGATTTTAAAGTTTTATTAAATGAAAATTAAAATTCAAATTTATTCAAATTGTTTTTAAAATAGAAAATTAACAAATTAATGTTTATGAAGAAAAAATATTATTGATTGATAAATAACAATAATTTCTTAGAAGTAAAATTCAATAATCAAAATATTAATAAAAAGAAAATATGTATAGGTATAAGCATGTATAAACATAACAAGTACTAAAAGGGTTTTAAAGGGTTTTATATAACTCCCCCATCCTTTGAATACACATTACTCCCGGAATGTGTATATTATGAAATATATTTTCTTTTTATTTTACATGTATATTTTTTTATATTCCAGATAAAATAAAGAACAAAATTTCTTGTTAATTAATAAATTAAGTTTTTAGGTATTACAATATGATTTTAATTAAATTATTTATTTGAATAATTTCTACCAGTAATTTTTGTATTGATTTTTATATTTGGTATTTCGTTTTGATATTTAAAAACTCTTTTAACTACTTGTCTGTCCCTTTTACAATTTTTCTCATCCAAAAAATTTGTATCGTTCTTTTTATTAACTTGTTTTATAATATATTTAGGTTTTTGTTTTAAGTTATAAAATCCAAGATTTTTTACCAATTCTCTTTCATTGAATTCATGACATTCTTGTCTATTTGCATTTATTCTATTGATTCTATTTATTTTATTTTGATGCATTTTCGTATGCAATGCTTGCCAAAAAGATTTGTCAACTTTGTTGTGAAGTAAATCAATTGGTTTATGACCAGTTGTACTATGGGTTGAATTGTTATATATTTGAACCGATTTAAAAACAAGAGTTTTATCATCAATATTTTTATTTTGTTTATCTAGTTTAAAAAGTCTTATATGTTCATTTAATGTAAGATGAAACCGTTCTATATCTGCATTACCTGTATGGGTATTTGGAGATGTAAAATGGAAGTCAATTTGTTCAGAATTTAAAAAGTTTTTAATAAAGGCTGTATTGAATTCATTGTCTGCTATAATTCTTTTTGGTTTTCCCAATATTGCAAATCTTTCATTTAGTTTTTCTACAATCGTAATTGAATTTTTATCACTTAAGTAATGTATCGAGACATGTTTTGAAAGTTTATCAATACACGTTAAAAAGGTTGTATTTTTGTTCAAAAACCATATATCTACGTGAATGGTTTCATTCGACTGTAAAGGCGTTTCTGTAATGCAAAATTTTGTTTTAATAGGTTGTCTATCGTATTTACACATATTACATATAATGCAGTTATTAATATATTTTTGTATTTCAATTTTTAAATTTGGGTAATATATTTTGTTTTTCATTTCTGAAAATGTTTCTTCTATACCTCTGTGATTTTTATCGTTGTGATATTTTTCTATTATTTCTAGAAGATTTTCTTTATCAAAAACATCTTTTATAATTTTCGGGCAATATAAAAATTTTGTTTCTGGTAGATTTGAAAAATAATGCACTATTGTTTGTTGAAATTTTTTAAATATATCAAAATTATCACAGAAAATTGCCAAAGTTCCTTTTATTGGTAAAATTTTCTTCAAATAATCTAAAACGGTCTCTTCAAAATACTCTTTCAATGTTATAATATGCCTGATTTTTCTCTCATACAAAATTTGTTTTTCGTACTTATACTTTTGTCCTAAGTTAATTACAATTTGATTTTTAAAAATATTAACTGGAGATTCTGAAATGTAAATATAATCGTTTAAATTTTCTTTATTACTATGAATTGTTGCTTGATCAGAATAAAGTGATTGTTTGTTTTCTTGAAAATGATGTACGTCCATACGACTAAGAAAATCTGCAACTTGGTTCGTTTTACCTTTTATATATTCAATGTCAAAATCGTATTCATTCATTTGTAATTTCCATCTCTGTAGCTTCATGTTAGGCTCTTTTAGCGAATTGAGCCATACAAGAGGTCTGTGGTCAGTTTGGATTTTAAATTTTCTACCAAATAAATATGGTCTAAAATATTTTAAGGCCCAAACCATTGCCAACAATTCTTTTTCAATAGCACTATAGTTTCTTTCATGTTGATTAAGGGTTCTTGAAGAGTAAGCAATTGGATGTCCATTTTGTGATAGAACTGCACCTAAAGCTGCATTACTAGCATCTGTCGTTAAAACAAACATTTTGTCAAACTTTGGATATGATAAAACAGGGGTGGTACATAATACTTGTTTAAGTTTCTTAAAGGAATCAATATAATTTTGATTATTCAAATCAATATGTACACCTTTCTTTAAGTAAGAAATCATTGGTAATGCAATGCGACTATAATCTTTAATGAACTTTCGATAAAACCCGGTTAAACCTAAAAATGATCGAATTTCCTTAATTGTTTTCGGTAAAGAAATGTTTTGAATAACAGCAATTTTATTTGGATTTGGTTTTATACCTTCAGGTGTTATAATATGTCCTAAATACTCAGATTCACGTTTAAAGAAATTACATTTGTCTACTTGAACTTTAAGATTATAATCAGATAATCTTTTGAAAATTTTTCTTAAAGATGAAATATGTTCTTGAAGAGAAGTTGAGAATATAAGGATATCGTCTAAATATACTACACAAATATTATTAATAAAATCTTGCAATACTTCATTCATCATTCTCTGAAATGAAGCCGGAGCATTTTTTAATCCAAAAGGCATTCTGATAAATTCATAGTGTCCATTTGAAGTAGAAAAAGCTGTCTTATGTCTATGTTCAGGCAAAATAGGAATCTGATGAAATCCTTTGGCTAAATCAATCGTGCTAAAATATTGAGAATTTCCTAATTTTGAAAGAAGATCTTCTATATTTGGTATGGGAAATTTATCTTCAATCGTAATATCGTTGAGTTTTCTATAATCAATTACAATTCTCCATTTTTGTTTTCCAGAATTATCAAGTTTTTTTGGAACGACCCAAAGTGGTGCGTTATAAGGGCTAGATGATTTTATTATAATTTTTGATTTCAACATTTCACTTATTTGTTTATCTACTTCTTCTTTATGAATTTCGGGAAAACGATATGTTCTCGAGTATACTGGAATTTCATTTATTGTAGGTATCGAATGTCTGTATTTTACCACAGATGATAAAGCTTCACCTTCTATGAAAAATATATTTTTAAAATCTTTAATTAATTTCGTCAATTCATCAATTTCTTCAATATTTAAATTTTCTATTTTTAATGATTTTTTTAAAAACTCTATTTTAGGTTCACTAAAATTTATATTTTCTACTATAGATTCTAAATATTTATGATCATTTTCGTTTAGCTCTATTATAGATGTGTCATATATTAAAGGAATTTTTGCTTTTGAAGTTATTAACAAATTTTCTCTTAGGTTAATTATTGCTCCTAAAGGTTTAAGAATATTACATCCTAAAATACCATCAAAATTACTAAATATTTCAGTTTCAAGCATTTCAATTTTAGAATCAGGTGAGTTAAATTCTTTAAAAAGAGGTATTGTTATTTTTGAAGATGCTGTTGTTTTCGAACAGATAGTATTTAATGTAATTGGATTTTGAAGTTCTGTTTTAAAAGATTTATGAAATAGTCCTTTTTTAATAACTGTAGTAGCTGAACCTGTATCTATTAATAATTTAATTGGAATTGTTCTTGTTTTTACAACTATACAGGGTAGATTTCTTCGGCTCGTGGTTGAAAATTTGTAACAAGAATATTGTCTACTTCCATTCTATTAGAACTATTTATACTACTTTGTTGAGTTTTTTTCGGATTACTTCTATTATTGAAATAAGAATTATTAAAATTTCTTGAATGGTATTGTTTTTGATCATTTTCAACATTTGGTAAATTTGAACAGAATGATGGTTTATTTTGTAAGTTTTGGATATTGGTTTGAAAACTCGTTGACCTATAATTGTTGTCATAAGTTCCACGTTGATTATTATTATTTTGGCAAGGATTGTAGCGATTATTATTAATAACATATTTATCATAATTTTGCAAAGATGTCTTAGAATTAGTATTCCATGTTGGCAAAGCAAATTGAGAATTAGTAAAAGCGTAATTATTACTCTTATAAAAACCTTTTCTTAGTTTATTATTGTGTACATTGAATGAAAAAGATTGTAAATTGACATATTCTTTATAAAAATATTCTGTTTCTATTAGTATCTCTTTTGCTTTTAACAATGAATGTGGGTTTCTTGCATTTAAGATTAATTTTGACTCACTAGGTAATTTAGATATAAAAATTTTTAACACCATATTTTCGTTATTTTTACAACTATACCACTGTTCATTTTCTCTGTTTAAACTAGTTTTAAGATTTAACTTAGTTAACAATTTAATCATGTAGTCATAAAAATCACTAATATTGCTTCTTATTTCAGCAGTTTTAATTTGATTAACAATCGACTCTATACTTTCGGCTATATTATAATTAATTCTTAATATTACCTTAATTTCCTCCCATCTTACAGGATTATTGTTATTGATTAATGTGATGTTTGCTTTTGATACAATTTTAGTCCTTACTCTCAAATCAAATAGACCATGTAACGAGCTGTCAACAAGCTTACGGGTTTCATCAATATGTTTTATGAACATTTCTAATTCCTCGACTTTCCCATCCCAGTTTGGTACCGTTTCCAACAGCTTAAAAGGGTTAAGAGCCATTTTAAATTGGGCTTTCACACCTTAATTTATAAATTGCTCGACAAAGATAGCTGATGAAGAGGGAAGTTCTTTAATTTTTAAACTTGAAAATGATGATGTCTTATTATAAAGACTTAATAAACGGTGGTAACACGTTTTCAATATATTTGCACTTCTTTTTTTTTTTGATGTTGCACTTCTTTGCACTTCAGTTACAAATACTTGATTTAAGTTTTTGTTATTCGATATACCTTTTTTTTTTATAGATATATCTTTTTAGATTAATTTGAGATTAATCTAAATTTTGGTACGTATACCGACTGCGCCAATAAAGTTATATTTATATTTATAATAAAACGATTTTAAAGTTTTATTAAATGAAAATTAAAATTCAAATTTATTCAAATTGTTTTTAAAATAGAAAATTAACAAATTAATGTTTATGAAGAAAAAATATTATTGATTGATAAATAACAATAATTTCTTAGAAGTAAAATTCAATAATCAAAATATTAATAAAAAGAAAATATGTATAGGTATAAGCATGTATAAACATAACAAGTACTAAAAGGGTTTTAAAGGGTTTTATATAACTACCGGGGTTACCTTTGGACTAGTCCTAGTCCCTTATGGAATATAATTTACATGCGTGTATGGACTAGTCACGTTATCTTCAGGGAAAGAACAAACACCATCTGGTAATTATAATCGTATTGAAGCAAGCATCGAGACATTAGTGCATTCGTTAAATAGTTTTATTAGCTCTCTGAGCAGCATGATGCAAGAAATGGTTCGCATGCAATCTATGATACTAAACAAACCGTGAACTGTTTAAAAATATGTTTCTGGAACGCAAACAGCATACGCCAACACAAAAATGAACTCGAGGACTGTCTTAATAATCAACAAATTGATGTCATGCTGATTTCAGAGACAACAATATTATAAGATACTAAAGACCCCCGTGGCATAGTATGCGGTGGTTCAGCAATACTAATAACGGATCGAATTAAACATTATTTACTGAGTGACTTTTGTGAAGACTACCTTCAAGCAACAAACATCTAAACTGATGAATTTCATCAAAAGTTAGTTATTTCTTCAATTTATTATTCTCCTAGATTTCAAGTATCAGAGGGTCGGTGTAGCAACTTTCTCAAATCACTAGATCCCTGTTTCATAGCATCAGGCGACTACAACGCTAAGCATACGTTTTGGAGATCACATCTAATAAATCCAAAAGGTCATGTTTTGAAGCATCACTTGATTTATCTTCGGTTCATTCACCCACTATTGTTTATATATGGAACCAACGAAATATTGTATCACCAACTAGTACAAGCATAAAATGGTTGAAATATAGAAATATAGAAGTACGCATTGTTCGGAAAACGTCCCACTAAGAACACCAGAAGACGTACAGCAGAGTCTTATTTATTTTGCCCAAAACCTCAAATCAGCTGTTCAACATGCATGCGACTAGGCAGATGTAATCACATAGAGTAACTTCGGGTAATGTGGACCACTGTTTTATATTTTTTACATTGTAGCTACAGTATGTAATAGAAAATAAACATTTTTGGTTCATAAATTTGTGGATGTGTTGCCCAAAATTATTTATAATATAAAAGTGCGTATGCTTAAAGAGAAAACTTGTATATACAAATTATAAATGCAACCCCAAAAAGCGTACAAAAAGAAATTGGAGGGTAATGTGGACCAGTATATGCGGATAATGTGGAATATCGGACCACAATACCCGCAACAAAATTTATTTTTATTAAATTCAAATTAAGATGTATTTAGTAGATAATAACGTTAACATAAACATAAAGGCTGCCTCCGTAGCATAAAAATTATTTTTATGTACATTAATATATACCTAAAAGTATATCTACAAACATGTTATACATTTTTTAGAGAGGTGATCTCAACTTTTTGCTCAACTTTTTGGGATTTCTGAGTTTTAAGTGACTTATTTGATTCTAAATCATTTTTGTATGGATATTTTGTTAAGACTGTCGATTTTGTTTTCTTTTCCTTGCGAGTGCCTAAAACAGTTTTAATTTTATATTTTCCAGGGAGTAACATATGTTGTTGTACTTGGTGTTAAATATGGTTCGTCGATGTTTCCTGTATCAACTGCTAGATGTTGTAGTTCGTTTTCGGTTGCATTCTCCACGTTTTCTGATAACGAGCAACCTTTTATTACTCCAAGATCTTTTAATTGACCAGCATATTGTACAGAAGCTTTATTTAAAGCGATAAAATCTGATTCAGAAAAAATATTCCTATTAATTGGATAAATACCCGTGCATCTAAGTCCATTTAGAGTGATTTCGCCTTATTGAACTTTAAGGTATGCTTTTGAAAATAGTTCTGCAATGTTAAAGTGGGTTAATTTTCTTCCGGTTTCGCGCATAAATGCTCTTATTTCTTCACTGTAAAAAGATTTTCGCGGCCCCATAAATGTTTTGTCCAAAGGCTGCATATTATGACTTGAATGTAGGGGTAAAGGAATTATAGTTACACCATTTTTACACACAAGATTCAAAAGATCTATGTTTCTAGTGTGGCTATAATGTCCATCTAAATTCAATAAACTTGGTTCCTGAGGTGAACGCTTTGTAGTGTTTTAAGAAATGACAAAACCAGTTGGTAAATACATGTATCGGCTTGAACCCTCCCAGATAATTGAAAAGCAAAATCAGAACCAGGTGGGGCGTATCTCATTAGTTGCGCATTGATATTTTTTTTTTCATGGAAATATGAAAAACAAAAGATCCAGCCGCGCTCATGCATGTAATGACAGTGATGAGTGCTCCGCGTTCTGCCGAAGAGATCTAATATCTCTTCTTGTAAGCCCCCAATACCGTGATTCCATTTCTTTGCCATACTTTACTAAATCCAGCTCTATTTCTCTACTTAATACTGGCTTTCGTCCTAGTAGTGTAGACAAAAGATCTGTGTTTTTTACTTCACATTCTAATAAGGGTTGTTTTTGGAACACCAAAGCTTTTCGAGGCTTATAAATACCCCATTGTTATCGATTACACAGCTCCCATAGCTTTTTTTAACTCTTCGGGATTTTATTTCCGGATTTTTCCTTTCTTAGGCATTTTTTGAAAAGAAATGTGAAATGAGGTTTACATAGTTACTTTTCGGGTAATTTGGGCCACTGGTCCACAATAGACAACCTCTTGTGGTCCACATTAGACGAATACCAATTAAAGCAAGAGTAATTTTGTTTCTGCTGAAAAGCTAAATGGATAAAAATACTCTCCAATTAAAATCAAAACTTAGAGTGCACTTTTATAGGAGGAAATTAATAAATGTTAAAATCTGTAACGTATCTGCTCGGAAAAGTCTCCGAAACTCCAACTAAAAAAAATGTTGAACACACTTGTTAACAAATAACACTACACGGAAATGCTAACATAGCAACAATGTATTAAAAATCGTATGCAATGTTCTTTACTGTTTAACGACAAAGCGTACATCAAGTCAGAGTTGCTATACCGCACTTAGATTCTGAAAAAGGTCACTGGTCCACATTAAACGCATAGTCCACAATACCCGCAGTTACTCTATACTCTGTAGATTTCGAGCGGCTATTGACTGAAAAAAAAGAAAACTTCGGAGAGAGTGACAATCACATAGATCTCCTCAACTCGAAACCAGACTTAAAGATTGCAGGAAGCGGCTAAGAGAGCTACGAGAATCTCGAAGAGTAGCATCTTTCAAAAGTTACCTAAAAGACCTGGACTCAACTCCATAATCAGATTATTCATTACGGCGTGCATGTAGAAGCCTTAAAAGACCAGTCGTAGGTAAGTAAACGAGTATTAAAGTAAATACTAGAGATCTGCGTTAGTTTATTCGTTTTTAGGGTTCCGTACCCAAAGGGTAAAAACGAAACCCTATTGTTTTCGCTACAAGGTCTTTCCGTCTGTCAGCGCCTTTTATCTCTGTAACCGTAATAGGTAGACTCTTGAAATTTTCACAGATGATGTATAGCTGTTGCTGCAACAAATACTAAAACTTATAGGGTGTTCCGATAGAGAGGTGTTATTCACGAATATGTGTTTATTTCTTGAACTGTAGGAGGCATAGAATCAAGATTTGAAAACAGTATTTAAAACTTAGTTCGCTATATAAACAAGTATAAAAAAATAAAACTATAAATTAAAGGGTGTTCCGATAGTGGTGTGATTTCCATGTATAAGGCCTAGTTTTTCAACCATAATAGGTAGACTCTTGAAATTTTCGCAGAAGGTGTATAGCAGTGGCCGCTATAGTAACAAATACTAAAACTTATAAGGTGTTCCGATAGAGTGGTGTTATTCACGAATATTTGTTCATTTCTTGAACTGTAGGAGGAATGCACTAAAAATATGCAAAAATATGCAAAAATAACAGTAATTAAAACTTAGTTCGCTTTATAAACAAGTCTAAAAAAATAAACCTAAAAATTAAAGAATGTTCCGATAGTGATGTGATTTGTATAAGGCCTAAGTTTTGAACCATAATAGGTAGACTCTTGAAATTTTCACAGAAGGTGTATAACTGTGGCCACTAGGGCAATAAATACTACAACTTATCGGGTGTTCCGAAAGTGAGGTGCTATTTGCCTTTATGTCTTTATTTCTTGAGCTATAGGGTGCAACCACTTAAAATTTGCTGACAGTAATTAACACTATGTGCGCTTTCTAAACAAGTAAATAAAATTAAAGGGTGTTCCGAGAGTAACGTGCTTTCCGTGTATATGGCCTAAGTTTTGAACGATAATAAGTAGACTCTTGAAGTTTTAACAGTAGGTTTATTACTATGGAAACTATAACAAATAAAAAAAATTAAAGGGTATTCCGACAATAACGCGATTTTCATGTATAACGCCTTATTTCTTGAACCGTAATAGGTAGAATTTTAAAATTTTGTACAGGAGATATATTGCCATGGCCGATATGACAATTACTAAAAATTAAAGGGTGTTCCGATAATGACATGTTTTCACGTATAGTCGTATTTTTTAATCGTAATAGGTAAAATCTTGATATATTAATAGAAAAAGAATTTCCATAGCTGTTATAACAAATAACAAAATTATAGGGTGTTCCGACAGAGACATGATTTTTACTTAAATAGCCTTATTTTTTGAACCGTAATAGATAGACTCTTGAATTGTTTACAGTAGATGTTGTATTTCGGCCGCTGTAACAATTACTAATTCTTAAAGGGTGATCCATCAGTGACGTCCGATGTTCGGACCAATTTGATTTTGGTCCGTTTTGTCGTTTATTATTTTTCATTCTCTTTTCTTTTTATTTTTAATGTACGTCAAACATCTCTTATATTCAAAATAGTTTTTACACACCTATATACGTTCACAAATTGATTATTAAAGACGTTTTAAAAGTTTCATAAACTAATTGAATGTGATCCTGATTTAATAGTAGCAGAATGGAATTTGCTGCGGCTCAGCGAAATAAAAATTTCCGCTAATTTAAATATTAATGACTTTTAGCAAGAAATAGCAGCAATAAAAATCGGTTTAAACGAAACATGTTTTGGAAATATTTCTAATTTTATATTTATCTCTGCCACATAGCTCCGCCGCAGCTGAACGCAAACGGTTTTAGTCCATTTTTGGGAAAATTTTGGTAAAAAAAAAATTTCCAACGGCTACAGTGTATCTATGTGCTAGAGTGAATAGACTATGTACATATATGTACATATGTAAACATGTTGTATGAATCAGCACAAAATCTGTATCAGAGAGAACAAAACATGTTTCGTTTCGTTTTTTTAAACTAAAACATTGCAATGTTGCTAACGATTGAGTGTTTTTATTTGTTTGAATAAAGACAAACTAAATGGCAGCAACACAGATGGACAGAACAGTCAGACAGACCATCTGATAGTCAGACCGTCAGTCAGCCAAACCATTAGACAGTCAATGAGACCATCAGGCAGGCCGTCAGATCGTCACACAGTCCGTCAAACAAACAGTCAGACTGTCAAATTGTCTGACCGTTGGATAGTCAGACCGTCAAATAGTCAGACAGTCGGACGGTCAAATAGTGAGTCAGACCGTTAGTTTGTCAGACCGTCAGACAATAAGACCGTCAGATAGGGATTCAGAGCGTCAGGCAGTCATACAGTCAGATCGTCGGACAGTCAGACCGTGACGACGGTTTTTGAGTTCTATCATTTTTCTATTCATTCTTCAACCAAAAAGTGCTCAACGTGCCTAAAGAAGTTTTCACTTTAATAATAATCAATAATGGTGACGAAGGTTTTTGGTGACGGCGGTTTTTGGTAACGACGGTTTTTGAAATCAATATTTTTTCTTCAACCAAAAAGTGCTCAACGTGCCTAAAGAAGTTTTCACTTCAAAAATTGTTTACTCCAAATGTCTCGACTGGTGAGTAGTGTTCAGTCTTTTGAATCGTCCGCACGTTTCTTTTTTGTCTCAACTATATGTTCGTTAGTTTTTCGTTTTTAAATAGTTGACAAATGTTTTTAAAACCAAACTTTAAAATTAAATAAATAATAAAAATAAAGAAAAACAACTTAAAACAAACAATAAAACGTGTAATAAAATATAAATAAATAAAAACATCCAAATCCATCAAGCGTGGCAACATTGTGAGATAAAAATACATTTTATTGATAAAAGCAGTTACTGTAAAACTGTAAACGAGTTTGAAACCTGCAAAAAACAATTTTCAACCTACCAGCTGAAGAGTAGCAAAGATCTACAAGTAGTCATTAAAGGCGTAGATTCATACGTTGATCCTGCTGAAATAAGAGCTGGACTTCAGAAAGTGGGTTTTAAAATAAAAAGTATAGATAATCTCAGAAATCGAGAACGTATCCCCCAACCACTTTTTCGCGTTGAATTGGAACCTGGAGATATCAGATTGAAGAAGAATGAAACGCACCCCATTTATAATCTGAAATATCTGTTACACCGCAAAATAACCGTACAGGAACCGCATAAGCGATGTAGTATGACCATTGCCAAGAATATGGTCATACTAGGGCTTACTGCAAGTTGCCGCTGGTTTGCGTCGTTGTGTGTGGCGAGCTACATTGTTCCGCTTAATGCGACAAAGCCAGGGATGACTCGAAGGTTAAAAAATTTATCAATTGCGGTGCTAACTACAGAGGCTGTCTAGTTTTTTCGTTCTATGCAGCCACAATATCGAGCAACTGCTTATTATCCTCAGATAGCCCAACCAACAGACCAACATGTTTCATAGGCGGATATGCTAAAAACCAATCATATTTCAGTACAAAAAGCGACACCGAGACATTAGTGCATTCGTTAAAAAGTTGTATGAGCAGCATGATACAAGAAATGGTACGCATGCAGTCTATGATGTAGCAGGCGGTACTTAACAAACCATGAACTATTTAAACATATGTATGTTTCTGGAACGCAAACGGCTTACGCCAACACCAAAATAAACTCGAGTACTTCCTTAAAAGCCAACAAATTGATTTCATGCTGGTTTCAGCGACTCATTTAACAACAAATAGCTTTTTTAAAATCAATGGCTATATATTATATGACACTAAAGACCCCCTTGGCAGAGCATGTGGTGGTTCAGCAATACTAATAAAGGCTCGAATTAAACATCATCTACTGTGTGCGGACTACCTTCAAGCAACAAATATCTGTCTTGAAGAACTTCATCAAAGCATAGTTATTTCTGCGATCTATTCACCTCCTAGATTTCAAATATCATAGAGTCAATATAGCGACTTCTTCAATTCACTAGGTCCCTGTTTCATAGTATCATAGATCAAGACTAATTACTCCAAAAGGTCGAGTTTTATTTGACACTATTTCGAAAATGCGTCTGAATGTGGTATCGAGTGGACAATCACCTATTGGCTTACTGATCGGCAAAAAATACCTGATGTTATTGATTTTGGTGTGATTAAGGATATTCCAAGAGAAACGATTAAAGTTGAAGCGTCACTTGAATTATCCTCAGATCATTCACCCACTATCGTCTACATATGGGACAAACAAAATAATATATCACCAACGACTAGCACAAACATTAATTGGTTGAATTATAGAAAGTATACCAGTACTCATTGTTCGGAAAACATCCCGCTAAGAATAGCTGAAGACGTCAAGCGGAGTCTTAACCATTCAACTAGCTAGATACAATCAAATTTATTCTGTAGATGTCGAACGGCTCTTGGCTGAAAAACGGAAAATTCGTCGAGAATGGCATGGAATCTCGAAGAGTAGCATCTCTGAAAAACTATTTGGGAGACCTAGACGCAACTCCTCAATCAGATTATTCATTATGGCACGCTTGTAGAAATCTTAAAAGGCCAGTCTTACGTAAACCTCCCTTGCGAACTACATCTGGAGGCTGGGCAAGGAGTGATACCGAAAAAGGCAATTTATTTGCTGGACATTTGAAAATGGTTTTCAACCCAAATATATTGACTGATATAGCTGAGTTGCCAATTGTCGAGGCTAGTGCTGTAGTACCGCTAAGATTTGAATTTGGTGATATTGAAAAGGCAATAGCGGATTGGAACACCAAAAAAGCCCCTGGCGTTGATAAAACCAGTAACAAGATGTTATTTGAGTTGCCCCGTATAGGTCGCAGAATTATTCTTTTTATTTTTAATGCCATTTTACGTCTTTCCCACAGAGTGGAGGGTGTCCTTGATTACCATGATTACTAAACCAGGAAAAGACCACACAAAAATGGAATCATATGTCCAAGCTATTTGAGAGGAGGTTAATAACTAAACTGAACCCTATTCTAAGCGACAAAGGATGTATTCAAACCATCAATTCGGCTTCAGGAAAAAATATAGTACGATCGAACAAACTCACAGGTTAGTCAATGTTGTTAAGAAGACATTTGAAAAGAGAAAATACTGCGCTTTTTATCGACGTTTCGCAAGCATTCGATAAGGTATGGCATGAAGGCCTAATATATAAGCTAATACTGAATTTGCCCGTAAACCTATATAAGCTGCTAGTTTGTTATTTAACGCAAGGAAAATTTATTGTGAAAGAAGGAGATTTTTTTTACCCCAGCCAATCGAAGCCGGAGTTCCCCAATGTAGTACATTGGGGCCCTTTTTTATTTATTGAATACTTCAGACATGTCAACTAGTAACTGAGTCCACACATCGACATTTGCTAACGGCACAGCTTTTTTAAGTAGACCCGAAGCAGAGCTGTAAATGAATCATTCTTTTTTGAGTTTAATTCGTTACGAATTAGAAATTTTTGAATTTATTCTTTTCACACAAAAAAATGAATTGAATGAAAATTGAATCAATTCAAACGAAATGAATTGTAATTCGTTTCCAATTCAAATGAATTTGTAAAATGAGTTGCAATTCATTTTTCAGATTCATTGGCATTGAAAAATGAATTGCAATTAATTTTCAATTCAAATGAATTTGTTAAGTGAATTGCAATTCCTTTTACAATTCTTTTGAATTGAATTGATTTTGAATTCATTCAAATGAATTAGAACAATGAATTTCAATTCAATGAATAAAAAAAAAATGAATTGCAATCAATAAAATTCAAGAGCAGAACTAGGGGAATGAAAAATGGAAATTTTTCCTACGAAATTGAAAATATTCAGTAAAAAAATTGAAAAGCCTTGTCCTGGATCCGCGCCTGATCAAAGAAGACATGGTGTTTGGAGTTTATTTCTTCAAGAAGAAAGAACTGATTTTTATTTTAAAATATGCTAAACGACTAGACACATTTAATATTCAAGGAACAATTAATAATTTTTGAAATTTTGTGACAACGACAATTATTACAACTCATTTTCGATTTCATTCATTGAATTGTATTGTAATTTAAATAAAACGTAATATTATAAAAACAGAGTTAACGTTTATTGTTTGAATTTACATTATAAATTAAAAGTATTTTGAAAAATAAATTATTTACAAAAACAAAAATCTCAATTCTATATTGATCAATATAAAAACAGATAACAAAGTATAAAATGTTAAAGTGGATTTCCAACACTCCTCCTCAACTTTAATCATTTTTTTGATATCAGCCCCATTCCTTTAATACAGAACTGATGTTTCATTTTTGGAACTGGTTTCGTTAAAACGTCAGCAATCATTTTGTCCGTTGGCAAGTAGTCTATTTTGACTGCACCTTCTACAATAGCATTTCGTATAAGATGATAACGATAGTGAATGTGCTTTGTTCTAGAATGATGACTTCCGAAATTAGCCATATGTTGAGCACTTTGAGAGTCACACATTATTGTAGTTGGACCATTGATAGCATAACCGAGTTCTTCTAATAAATATCTAAGATACATAGCTTCTTTTGCACATTCTGTTAATGCAATATATTCAGCTTCAGCGCTGGACGTAGCAACAACTCGTTGTTTTCGCGATTCCCAGGATATAACGGCTCCTGCAAAAATAAAACAAAAACCTGTTTGAGATTTGCGATCATTAGAATCCTGAGCCCAATTTGCATCCACAAAACTAACTAAAGGCAAACTAGTTTTCTTATACATGAGTACATAATCTTTTGTTTCTTTTAAATATCTAATAACTGCCAAAGCTGCGTTCCAATGTTGTTTTCTTGGATCTTGAGAAAACTGTGATAGCCTGTTTACACTACAAGAAATGTCTGGTCTACTAAATACTGCTAGATGTAACAAAGATCCAATAATTTCTTGAAATTTTGTCTTATCTATTTTTTACCCGTCACCAGCAATTGATGGTTCTTTTTCAAGATTTATTTTTGGTTGCATTGGAATTTTATTTGTTTTTGCATTTTTAACACCACACTTTTCAATTAAGTTTTCAATAAAAGCTGGCTGACAAATAGTCAAAGATCCTGGCTTCTGATTAATTTCAAGTCCTATACAATGTTTAGGATCCTTCATGTCTTGAATTTCAAAATTTTCTGAGAGCAATGCAATTAAACTATTGGTAATTTTTTCGTTACTACTAGCAATAATAATATCGTCAACGTATATTGCTATTATAACTAAATCCGTGCCTGTATTTTTTGTATAAATGCATTGATCATAGTTTGATTTTTTAAGATTAAATTTTCTTAGAACTAAATCTATCTCCTTATACCATTGTCAACTGGATTGTTTAAGACCATATATCGATTTTTTTAGTAAGCAAACTTTATTTTTATTCGCTTCGTTGATAAAACCTTCGGGTTGTACCATAAAAATTTGTTCATCTATATTTCCATTCAAAAATGCAGTAGATACATCTAACTGCCGTAATTTTAGATCTTTTTCAACCGCAAGTGCATATATCAAACGCAATGCAGTTTGTCTTACGACTGGCGCAAATGTATCATTATAATCAATACCATATTCCTGGGAATATCCTTTTGCTACTAAACGAGCTTTTCGTTTGTAAAATTTGCCATCAGTAGTGCGATTCACTATTCAATTTTAACGATTCTTGACTCGTTAAAAAACTTTAACAACAAAACGAAAGACTTTGCTATTCAGAAATGCTTTTTAATAACATTTGATGTTGTTATAAATCAGTTGTTTTTCTTAACAAATCGAGTATTGTTAATTTAACTGCAACTATTTTTGTGTTGTTTACTTTATCAAAAGATAAAGTCGGCCATTAGATGTATAATGTAAAATATTATTTGAAATCTATTTTAGAACTAATTTTTCATACAAAAGTTAATTTAAAATACATTTCAAATAAGTTTTATTTTTTATAAATATGGGGGTAAATAATTAATATTTATAATTAAAACAATTACATATGTATTTTACCTACCACATAAAAATGAATTTTAACAATTTTTTAGAAATAAAATTAAAAAAGAACAAAAAATTAAGCACTTTTGTGGAAAGTTTTGTATATTTTGTTTATTATTATTCATTTCTCTTTGTTCTTTTCGCTATTTTGCCATTTTGTTTAGCAGCATTGCCATTTATTTTTGTTTGTATTTTTCATTAGTTAACCATAGTATAGTGAATCGCAAACGCGTTAGTGCAAGCAAAAAACATGTTGATATATTTAACAAATGTTAGATCGTTAAAAGTTAGTGAATTGCACTACAGGTGTATATTTTGTTTTAAACACCCACTTGCAGCCTATTGCTGTTCTACCTTTGGGTAAATCTACTAATTCCCAAGTATTATTTTTCATTAATGATCTATATTCCTCCTGAATCGCACATTCCCATTCATCTTTATTGTCTGACTTTAACATTTCTTTGTATGTTCTTGGATCTTTTTTGCTGTAGCTGATAGCATTAGCTTCTTGTCTACTTTTAAATATTGACCATGATCTCAAACGTTCCTTAATTGAAGGTTCAGGTTCATTTCTACTTGGACGTATATCTTCTTCATCTTCGGAATCTGTCAACAGCTGATTCCGATGGCCCTGTTCCAATTGATTTAAATCTACCGGATACGGTCGATTTTGGTCTAACTCTAATGATGATTGAGATTGATCAGTAGAATCAGTTATTTCAAAACCACTACTATTTGTATCTAAAGGATTTAAATTGTTTCTTTCAACCTTATCCCAATTAAATTCGTAAAATCCCAATTTCTCGTTTTCTATATCACTTATGTCAACATCAAAATTATTTTCTATAAATTTTACATCACGGCTTTTTGATATCTCTCGAGTTCCACGTTTCCATAAACGATAGGCTTTTGCATTTGTTGAGTAGCCTATTAGTACATATTCGGAACTTTTAGGTTGCCATTTAGACCTTCCTGGTCTTTTATTTAAAACGAAAGCTTTACTTCCTATTTGCCGTAAGTGTTTAATATTAGGCTTTTCCCCTGACCACAATTCTTCAGGTGTTTTATTATTATTAAGTTTGGTTGGACACCTATTTCTTAAATAAGATGCTGTCATTATTAATTCAGCCCATAAAAATTCTGGCAACTTAGCTTCTATCAATATTGTTCTAGCCATTTCTACTAGAGTTCGGTTCATTCGTTCTGCTATTCCATTTTGTTCAGGAGTATATTCTAGACTTAGCTGATGATTAATACCGCAATCTTTCAAAAAAGTTTCGAAATCATAACTTGTCAATTCTTTTTCATTATCAGACCTTACAGATTTTATCTTTCTGCCTGTTTCCAATTCAACTTGTTTTTTAAAATCTTTAAAAACATCCAAATATTCGCTTTTCTTTCTCAAAAAACGAACATATACCTTTCTGGTAAAATCATCAATAAATGTGGCGAAGTAAAGTTTTCTACTCAAAGATTCTACTTTCATTGGACCACATAAGTCAGTATGTATTAACTGCAACACTTCGGTAGACGATTTTTTATTTTTCTTTGGAAAGGTTTGTCTAATTTGTTTACCACGAATACAACTAATACAATTAAGACTTTTATTTTTAAATTTAGGTAAACCAAAAACCATTTTTCGGGATTGAAGTTTTTCTAAGTCTATGGTATTCAAATGGCCAAATCGCTTATGCCATAACTCTAATTCATTTTGGAATTCTTGTACATGAGAAGTTACATTCTTGTAGTTGTGAATTGAATTAAAACAATATATACCATTATATTTCTGGGAAAGTATTAAAATATTGCCATTTTTATATACTAAGATCTTGTTAGAAAATATTTTTATATTGCAACCGTTATTTGTGGCTTTTCCTATTGAAAAGAGATTGCTTCTTAACTCAGGTATGTATAAGGCTTCTAATAGATTGACAGTACTAATCCGTCCATTAATATTGACATTTATTTGGACTGTACCTTTTCCCATGACTTTCAAATTCTTATCATCTGCTAGACTGACGTGTCCTCTAAAAGTTTCATCCAAACTAATAAATTGTGACTTTAAGCTTGTCACGTGGGATGATGCTCCACTATCAACTACCCAAACAGATTTATCTTTACTGGAAACTAGGGAACAACTGGCAACTTTAGTTGAAAAAGCAAAACCTGATGCATTTACTTCATTTGCTTTATTTATCATAACTTTACAGTTTTTGGCCATGTGGCCTTTCTTTCCACAATTATAACAATTAAAAGGAAATTTCATACCTTTATTTTCTGCGTTGTTATTAAAATTACCATACTTCTTCTTATAACCTTTTTTAAACACCTTCATTGCACTGTCCTGCAATTTATTTTTTCTGGCTTCTCACCAATTTCCAAAAGTCTTGAGCGTATAACATTTAGCACTGGAAACTCATTGGCTATATCAAACGCTGCCTTTACCGCACTATATTTTGTTGGCAAACCATCCAGCAAAATTATCGAAAGAAAGTCTTCATCCAAATCAGCTACTATTTCACGAATTTCAGAGATTGTAATGTCAAATTCCACCAAATATTGGGATATCTTTTGGTTTTCCGCCATCTTTAAATTCAGCAATTTTCTATATAGTTCTGCCTTTTTTCGTACAGACTTACGATCATATGTGTCTTTTAAATATGACCAAATTTCAGAAGATGTCTTTAGATTTTTTACCATTCGCACAATTTCTGGTTCTAAAGCAATAATTATTTCCGCACGGGCATCTTGATCAGCATCATCGTAATCCCGCAGTTTCTTTAAATAATTTTCGTACAATTTCTTTTCTGCAGCTGTTGCATTGTCGCTGAGGACGACTTGATTTTTTACCATACGCAATAAACGGTTTTTGTGCAAAATCGCTTCCATTTGTGGTAACCAAGTCGGAAAATTTTTTCCATTAAGCAAAGGTATTCTTCCTGATACAATTGCCATTCTTATACGTTAATATATATCACACACTTATTAATTCTTTACGAGGTTTGGGTCTGGGCCCATAACCTATTGTAATTTAAATAAAACGTAATATTATAAAAACAGAGTTAACGTTTATTGTTTGAATTTACATTATAAATTAAAAGTATTTTGAAAAATAAATTATTTACAAAAACAAAAATCTCAATTCTATATTGATCAATATAAAAACAGATAACAAAGTATAAAATGTTAAAGTGGATTTCCAACAAATTGCAATACATTGTTCTAATTTATTTGAATGAATTCAAAATCAATTCTATTCAAAAGAATTGTAAAAGAAATTGCAATTCACTTAACAAATTCATTTGCCAAAATAAGATTCTTCGTATAATTACGTCTGCTCCTTGGTATATAAAAAACTCGAACATCCAAAAGATCTAAACGTGCCATCAGTTAAAGCAGAAATAGCGAAACTTGCCGAAAGGTATTTAAAGAAGCTTGAAACTCATCCGAATCCGCTGGCCCGTATCACACTAAATGAACCTGGTTACATTCGACTAAGAAGGAGGGACACTGCTTCTCTCATCCGTATTTAGGAGGGATGACCCGCAAATAACAGTAAAACATACATTTTTTGGTCTAGCACTGGTTGGACTTAACAAGTATATTTATTATTTTTTTTTAACTTAAGATATGAGTAATTATTGATGGTTCAAAATATATTGAAGATACAATAAATAAGAATGCAAATAAAAAATTATAAAAAGAAAAAAAACACAAACTGTTGATAACAGCAGAAGTAAAAATTCTTACATTCATATACACAACAAAGATCTTAAATACTTTGTGTGTAACAAAAACAAATGCAGAGTTCAGAAAGGAACACACACATATACATATTTATTTACATACCATTTAAAGTGCTTTTACACGGCGTGTATTTGTCATATGACTTGTCACTTTTCCATGTGTAAATTCTATGCACGTCGTGTAAACCCTTTCAAACATAACATGTGTATTTTCCATGTGTACAATACATATGACATTTTTCATACAGAACGTGTTCTATTTTGATGTGACAAAGCATCTGACATCCTGTAATGCCAACTTGATATTTTGCTATTTTAGGTTTTTTGTGGTACCAAAAGCACTAAAAGCGTGGCAAAAGCACTACGTTTGCACTGTGTGGAGGAAAAATTATATATTATAGGTTACATATGTCAGAAGTAATTACACATGTACGTTTGAAAGCAAAAATTATAAACCGTATGTAAAATGTCTATTTGGACAAACACATGAAATTACATATGAGATATAAAACTGACAAGTCATATGACAAACGCACGCCGTGTAAAACCATTTTTAGGAGTGTTTCTGAATTTTGTACGGTGCCAAACGCAATTATAAATCTGTTTTATTTTAATATTTGGTTGCGTACACGTGTAGTTCAATCGGAACATACTTTAAATATACATGTTTGAGTATAGAGTTACTTCAAGTTCGCGTACGGCAAAAAAGTACATGTAGGATACTTTGAGTACGTGTACTGAAAAAAATTAACGTGTACGATCGATGTTCGTATACGCCAAAATGTACGTGTGCGATAGATGTTCGTGAACGTGTACGCCAAAAAGAACATGAACGATAGACAGTTTCGATATTATCTATACAGGGTTTAAAAAACTGTAGCAATTTTTTAATTAATATTTCTGCGGCTTATGCTTCTGAAAATTAAGAGTATCCACACAGGTGATATTATTCCATTGTACATAAGTATATGACATTACTTTTTTAACATTAGTATCGTATATGTACTTTTTTGCCGTAAGCGAACTTAAGACATTCGAACATGTTTCGTTTAAGTGTGTTCTGATCGAAAAATACGTGAACTGTACGTGTTCGTGTATGCAACTGGATGGATTTTAACAACATTTTGTGAGGAGATACCTAAGTATCCTGATTCCAATATAGGATAATTTTTTTCTGAAAAAATATCTTATTTCCAAGAGAAAGTCGAGAAAAAAATCAGTGAAAGTACACAGTTAAGTAAAAAATACATAAACTGATATGCAGCATAGTTTAAGGCGGAACTAAAAACGCCTTCGCCGGTATTACCACATAGCACTAAATCACAACATGAAATTGCAGTGTTGCCATAGGCGGAGGTTTACTACCACACTAACCATCTGTCTTATCTACTACTAACTCTTTCTAAAGGAAGTAACACAGTTAATATAGAATTGCCTGAGTGTTACTTTTGTTTAAAAAAAAAACTAAAAACGCAAGAGTCTTCGGTGTGAATTGCTTTCAAAGCAAAATCGAACAAAATATTGCAAGGACATTTACGAAGTGGCGGGCAAAGCTAGTATTAAAATAAAACAGATTCATGATTGTGTTCAACACCGTACAAAATTTAGAAACACACATACATAAATGCACAGTATTTTATTTACTGGCGGAACAAATCCAATCAATTTAATACCTGACACAGCTAATCAAGCTAAGGTACTATTGAATAAAATGACTAACAAAACACTACAGAGAATTTTACTCACGCGTCAAAAACCTCACAGACAATTCAATGACAACGAGACAAAACTAATAGAGAAAGGGCTAAAACATAAATTACCTTTACCTTTTCAAAAAACAATTGAAACCCAAATTGTAGACGTCGAAGCAACTAATAATTACTTACCAACTGAACGCCAAGAACACATGAGACATAAAGTAGCCGACGTACTCGAAAAAACAATAAAACAACACAATAAAACAAAAACAAATCCTATTGAACATATAACTACTAGACAAATAAAGGCAAAATTACAGAAGAATGACCTGATACTTACTAAAGCAGATAAAGGAAACACTTCTGTAATAATGTACAAAAAAGACTATATAGACAAAACACACCAATTCATACAACAAATTAATTGTACAAAATTTAAAAATTATCCTACCGACACCTTCCAGAAGGAAATACGCACTCTGCTAAAACGCTGCAAAACGTTTACTGACGGAAAAATATACAAATACATTAACATGAACCCAGGACCACCAACACTCAGAGCACAACCGAAAATACACAAAGAAAACATTTCAATGAGACCTATCGTAAACTACAGACCTGCTCCAGCATATAACTTAGCCAAACATCTCACCACCCTACTTAAAGAAAAACTCAACTTAGAAAATACATACATGATACGTAACACACCAGACCTCGTCAACAAATTTAAAGACACTAAGATAACCGAAAACACGACATCATATGCATTCTTGAACAGGACAACGCCGAAGAAATCCTGACAGACTTAAACACTTTTCATAAAAACATTACCTTCACAATGGAAAAGGAAAAAGACAAATCTTTACATTATCTTGACATTACAATAATACGAGGAACTGACTCTTTAGCCTTTGACATTTATAGAAAACCAACCACAACAGACACTACTATCCACGTCACATCAAACCACCCTATGCAACATAAAGTCGCAGCATTTAGACATATGATACACAGACTTAAGATAATCCCACTCAGTCCGGATAAGTACAACAAAGAGCTTAGCACAATTTACGCTATAGCTAAAAATAACGGTTACAAAAGCAGTACTATCGACAAACTACTAAGACAATACAACACTAGGAACGGAGGGAGAAAAGACGAAGAGTCAACTAATACAACACCACGACGACACGTATTTACCTACACAGGACCAGAAATATATAGGTTAACTAACCTCTTTCAGAAGGAGGGCCTACTTATAGCATTGAAAACCAGCAACACTCTACGACATAATCTCAAGACATCAACAGAAACAACCGACAAATTTAACAATAGCGGAGTATACAGACTTACTTGCACCTGCAACCATACATATATAGGACAAACGGGACGTACACTGAAAACAAGATATACAGAACACATGCGCTCGTACAAACGAAAAAGAGAGGACTCCAACTTTGCACTACACCTTGAAACTCACGAGCATATACCAAGGAATTTATGACATTGCTGCATCCTAGCAAAAAAGGACGAAGACTAGACATTCTTGAAAACATGGAAATCTACAAAACGCGAACTTTTAACGGAGATATTATTAACGAACAGGTAAACACAACCTCAGATACAATTTTCACACCACTAAAACTACTAAAACATTCTAACAAACGAAAAACACCTGCAGACGAATACACTTACCTAGCTAACAATAAAAGACGAAAATACTAAGTTATCAACTAACCTCATATAAATATATGAGGTAGCAAGCAATCTACCTGTACAAAGACCATTTAAATAAACACCACCATAATGAACAATTACCTAAACTCATTACTATTTATACTAAAGCAGGTAATACTAACTCTCCAGTACCAGTTTAAACGCGGCTTGAAAATTATATCTTTACATCGAAAGCGCTCGCCAAACGTACCAAAACAACAGTCAGTAACGACGGTCTTAATCGAAAGGCATGACAACAGTAAAAATATGTGTTCGTTACTTTTGAACAGAACATGTTGTGTACGATGTGTGTTCCTTCTGAAACTTGCTGCAAAGCAATTTGTCAAAAATTTCTGTCCCTTATATGGCGTTCACACTTAGGTGTTTAAGCATTTTTGAAGTGTTTAAGCGCAAAACAAGTTGTTTTTGAGATGTTTTTCCTTACATTGACGTGTTTTGAAAACACTTCACAATTAGGTGTTTTAGATTTAAACACTTCGCAAAACACTTCAAAGTCAGAGTTCGGATATAATCTTGAGATGCGTTTAGTTATTTTTTGTGTTAACTAAACATGTTTCATAATGGCGGCGAACATAAATTAATCGTCATGTCAAAAAGTGTAGACAAAGTGAATAATAAGCCAGCTTTTTAATATAAATATATTTTTAAATATTTTTATTGTCACAATCTTTTCTCATAGTTTAAACCGTTCAAATGATCCGCCAACATTATTAAGAGTTGCAGTTGCTCCATTGTCAAACTTAAAATATTTTTAATTAAGGCAGAACGCCACCTGTTATAGTATCTTTTTTGTCTAAATAGCTCATCAATGTTTATTACTGCATCGTTTATATAATTAAAATAATATCCCATTAACTCCACTACTTGTTTTTTATCCATTTTTTTAAGTACGATACTTTATTTTCTGTACCAGCTGTGTAAATGTCAAACTAAAACACTATAATTGTGGTGTGAACGCTTTGGTTTAGTTTGTTAAACAACTCGTTAAATTTTACAATAGACAAAAACAGGGCAGACATTTTTTGCTGGACATAAACAAGACAAGATTTTTGCTCATTCTTTTTTCAGATTTATTTACTTTACATGTGTGTGTGTTTGATAATCTGTGGCATATGTACTTTGTTGAGAAATTTTAAGCAAGTAGACGCCGACTTGAGAAATATAATATGAAGCAACACAGAAAAAAGCGAAAAGCAGAAAAGAGAAACAAAAAAATGTCCAGTACAACAGTCATGAAATACACGCTACCTCTTCAACCTTTAGTCCCGTTCCACACTTGCAATTTTTGTTTCTGAAACATTTTTTATGTTATCTTTTGAAGTTGCATTCGTGTCCATACTTTAAAAATTGTATTTCTGACGACTGTATTCTTTTATACAGCCATTCTTATGACAAAAAGAGCAAATAACAAAAATAGAGAGTCGCAGCACAGTTTCAAGTACATGAAACATTTTACCGCAGCAATTTTTATTTGCTCTCCCAACAACAAATACATGTGTTGCAGCAACAAAAATTACAAGTGTGGAACGGGACTTTGCCAATAAATCTCGTCTGTCTGCTCTGTTTCTGTCCTATTGTGAAATGGGACTTAGTCGTAAAGACAAAAGGAATGCTGTAAGAAAAAAAATAAATAATGTAGAATTTGTTTGTACAAACATTACGGTGAATGTAAGAAAAAGAGACAGTGCGGAGTAGAATGGTGTAAGTATTATCACCATTGTTCTTTACTTCGATATTCTCATGAAGTGATAAATAGCAACAACAAAATAACATAAATATTTTAAACAACACTGGAATTATTACCAGTCATAATAGTGAAGCGAGGCAAGTTTTATTTAAAATAATTCCTATAACAGTGGATGTAAGAAATACAAAATTAAAAACCTTTGCATTCCTTGGCCAAGGATCCTCCATTAGTTTAATGGAACAATTAGAAATTGATGGGACAGCTAACCCTTTAAAGTTGACTGGAGGCTTTGAAAGGTGTGAAAATAATACCCAAAAATTTCATGTGTAAACAACAAAAGAGTCATAATCAATGAACATACGTACAGTGAAAGAATTAAATTTAAACAAAAGTTTCCGCATTTAAGTAATTTGCCAATTGAAAGTGATTTTAATGCTGCACCAACAATACTAATTGGTCTTAACTATTTTAAATTTGGAATTCCAAGTAAAGTACGACAAAGTGGTCCTCATGAGCCTGTTGTTGTATGCACAAAAATTTAATGTATGATTTATGGATCGGTTGCAGAAAATACTGAACCAAGTAAGAACTTTAATTTCCATATTTGTGTGTCCTAAAAATGATGAAAACTTAGAAGAATTAGTGAAAAGTTGTTATTCCCTTGATAGTATAGGGATTAGTTCCAAAGATCCATCAGTGGGTAAAGATGGTGAACGTGCCTTTAGTCTCCTTAGACAATACACAAAGCAAAGAAGAGGCAAGCACTATGAGGTTTCTTTATTATGGAAATGTGACCTCATAAATTTACCGGATAGTTATAAAATGGCAATAAAGCGCCTTCTTTGCCTTGAGCGAAAATTAAAACGAAACGTAGAGCTTCTAAATGTTTCTAAAAACACAATTGATAAATAGTCATTCAAGGGTTACATAAGAAAATTAAATCGTGATGAAATTAAACTGTGGCAGAGTGTTATATCTTCCCATTTTTGCTGTTTTTAACAAAAACAAACCTGGAAAATCACGCGTTGTTTGGGATGCTCCCGCAAAAATAAATGGAGTGTCCCTAAACTCATTTCCACTTAAACGCCCAGATTTATTGGCATCATTACCAGCTCTTTTTATTTTCATTTCGCCTGAAAGCTGTTTCTGTTTGTGCTGACATTGAAGAAATGTTCCATCAAATTTTTATATGACCCGAAGATCGTTCAACGTTTTTTGTGGCGAGATTGTAATCATAATAATGAACCAGAAGTTTACGTAATGGATGTAATGATCTTTGGAGCTTCGTGTGTGTTAAAAATACTACTAAAATATATAAAAAATTCAAACGCTGCCTAATTCGAGGAAGAATTTCCCGAAGCTACAAAACCAATAAAAAGAAATCCTTATCATATTTATCACACTTTTAACAGTTTATGTTACCATAACAGTACCATAACATATATCAGTAACGTAAACTGATAAAAGCGTAACAAATATGGGAATCAGGGAAGGTAAATTTGAATTTCAAATTGTACCAACCAGCTTTTTAAATTGTACTTTTCGAACAGATATTGTACTAAATAAACTCTGTTTGTGAATTTCAATTTTCAATCAACCTATAATCGAGATATTAGACAATTTTATATATCTGTGTGCATGGACACGGCATCAATACCGGTAACTTGCTTAACAAATCGAAATAGAAGAGATTTGTGAAGATCCAATCTAAGAATGCATATTTTAAACTGAACTTACCACCATAGCTCTGAAGTCGCCTAAGATTCTAATGAAATTAATTGAAGGACATTCTGATTATTGGTTATTGCATTGGGACATAACATAAGTTGTCATAGTGATGAGATTTAGGAAAATACGTTTCATCTGTCAAGGTTGCCGGTATATCATCCTTTCTTACCCTCTTTAAGCTATCGACTGAAGAACTGAATACTTTAAATATTTTCTTCAATTGTAATTGTGGTTCTAGTAACGAACCCAAAAAGCGGGATTTTTTGGGGCAAAATATTTTTCAAAGTTTCATTCGCTATTTTCGTTAAATTCTTCATCATTATTTCGATTTCTTTCATTTTGTATTTTAACGATTTAAGTCTTAGATAGTTTTTTCTATTATCGTCACAGGTAATGCAAAGAAACCGTTATGCTAGAAATTTTCGCATAAAAGTTGAGTATTTGTGTAATAACAAAGAGAATAATAATAACAAAGAGAAGGATAAAAACAAAGTTTCAAAAATCAAAATAACATTTAAACGTAAAGCTAGTAAAACTTTTGAATTGTACCAAAATAGTCATTGGTGTACCATTGTACTTTTTAAGTACAACCCTGATGGGAATGCACCCAATTCTGTTTTTACACGGTCTTTTTTTACACGGTTTGAAAATAAAAAAATTATTTTTTACACGATTTTATTCCATTTAGCAGGATTCAAAATCTTTTTGAAATGTGTGTGAAATGTGGATTCAAAATCTTTTGAATGTGAACTATTTTGTGTTAATATTTTGTGAACTATTTTGTGTTAATATTTTGTGAACTATCAATGCATCTCTACAAGAAGACGACGAAAACTACAAATAAGAACCTACAACGTAAAGCCATTTGTTTAGAAAACAAAATTAAAATTTTAGATCGCCTTCGAAATGGAGAAGGCTTAAACGTTCGGTCTAAACGAAGCTACAGTGAAGAACTACAACAAATTAAAATTAAATTAGGCAATCGTTGATTTCTGGAACGAAACTATCTGCTAAGTCTTCTTCATACACTAAAGATGCAAATAAACGTTGCACATACACATTATATTTACATACATACATATGTATGTGTAAAACTAAACATGTTTTCTTGTTCTTAAAAAAATTCACGTTTTTCACTAATTTTAATAGGTTTTAGAGATAAGGAACTAATCACCTATTTTTGTATATGATCAATGTCTTTTTTTACACGTTTTTTTCTTGAACCAATCTACCGTGTAAAAACAGAATTAGGTGTACTCGTATTTGAAAGCACATAGTTTTGAACGTAAAAATGATATTGATGTAAATCTTTTTTTGTTTGATAGGAAATTGCATCATTTATATTCATATACATAAAAATTAAATATTATAACAACATTTTAAAATTTGTTCCTGTTATCTGAAAATTTCGAAAAATTATGGTAAAAACGGGCAATTTTGAGGGAAGGAAAAATTTTAAATATGCAATAAAATTTTTATAATAAAGCAAATCAAATAAAATTTTCTGTGCATATGTTGTTGATCAAGTAAAAGGAAATGGAAAAAAATCTTCAAAATTAAGACGAAAGGAAATTCCACAATTCCCAAAATAAAGACCTAAAATCCCAAATTTGTAATTTTTACTCTTTTGCCCATAAAGTCTACAATAAGCAGCTTTTTTACAGCCGTCTTCTTTTTTCGATCCCAGCTTTGGCATTTTAGAATATATAGGCTAAAGTCAAAATTTCGATGTAAAATAATTTCGTGTAAACGTACACACATATAGTTAGCTTAGACAAAAAATAAAATTTTTATATATTCCTTAAGAAAATTGTTTCTATAAATAAAAACATTAATGGCCTTTTTGGGCTAAAGTACACAATGCATCAAATTTGCATTTTTTAAATTGAAAATAGTCTAGTTTTTAACTCAGTAAAGATACTGGCCCATAATCATAGTCAAATACTAAAGTCGGTTCTTTTTAAAAACAACTTTAAATTAAAGAACTGCTTTAAATGAGTTGGCAACTATAGTCAAAATTAAAGCATATTTTAACTTAAACCAACTTTAAGTGGGTGCCACATCAAAAGCAAAAAAAGTTTTCATACAATCTGCAATAAAATACAAGCAGATGGCATCTCTAAACAAAAAAGAAAAAACAAAAAAAAGGCCGCAAAAATTTGTTTACTTTTTGTTTTTTATTATTTACATATATTGTAAAATTAAATAAAACAATAACTAAAATTAAGGAAATGGAAATACAGGGAAAGGTAAGTCAATTATTTGATATTTTATGTTACAATTAATTACATTACAATTTTTCTAAATATTACTTTTTTTGTTTTTTTTTTTAGTTTTTGTTTTATGCGGCAATCAGCTGTGTGATTTAGAGTGATTCTAAAGTGGTTAAAAAGAACTTCAGCTTGTTTTAATTTTAAAACATGTTTTTGAGTTAAAAGTATACTTTTACTTGTCTATAGTTAATAAAATTGTTAGTTTTAACAAAAGTAAACTTTTTATTTCTTAAAGTGTACTTTATTGATGACTATGATTATGAGCCACAGTCTTTAAATTTACCAAAAATATTTAAAATTTAGCTCGCTACGATTAAAAAAATTTTGTAAAAATTCTACCCAATATTTAGAAAAAAACTGGACCAGGGTAGCGAAAAATCAAAAATATTATTTTTTTTAAATGCTTATAACTTAATCATTTTAAATTATTATTATAATATAATCATTTTAAATTATTATTTTGTAGGTATTAACAAGACCTTTTAATTCTCTTTATTCAAAACCCAGTGGAAACCATTAGCGATTCATTCATTAATTTGCGGATTCCTCACTCCAACACTGGCCTTTAACAAATTAGTATTAATTTTTAACACTCTTATACACAAAGTTTGACATCTTCAGTTGTTAATTATTTATCTGACTTTCAGTCGGCAGAAAATTCACTTATTATTGTAACATCCATGCATGTAGTCTCCCTCCAGACATTGAAACTTTTGCAATGCAATTTTTACTTTTTTTTGGGAAGGTAGGACATACGAGTAGTGGGTACAATGTCTTATGTACGTGGAACCCTGATTTTTCGGTATGCGGAAAAGGTAATAAACACGTTTTGAACATAACATTTTTCATGAACTGCAAATATTAATTGTTTACTTTTGCACTTCACACGCCCTTATGAAAATATGTTAGATACATATATGGACATGTAAGGAATCCTCGTATTCAGATGAATTCTTTAACATGCTGATACTTAGCCACAGGGCAGTTTACAGTTTATCTATTAATAGGGAATCTTTTTATAACCTTTTTGATAGCGTCCTCGCAACAGTGCGTAAGGGAGACAATGTGGAGAGCACAATGGGCAGGCATGGCCTAGGACAACTAACGGAGAATGGAAGAATGTTTATGGACACCTGTAGGACCAATAATCTTGTCATTGGCGGTACGTTATTTCCTCACCCAAGAATACACAAAATCACCTGGGTATCCCCTGACAGTCGCACGTAAACCAAATAGACCACATAACTATCAGCAGAAAATGGCGCGGTTTGTTATTAGATGTGCTCAATAAACGAGGTGCCGATATTGCTAGCGATCACCTGGTTGACACTGTGCGATTAAAAATCACCGCCGTCAGGACGAACAACAACGTATCACAGAGAAGGTTCTATGTGGCAAAGCTGAAAAACCCCGAAATTGCTAACCTGCTTACTAATGAATTGGTAGAAGACGCCTTAAGTGTGAAACCGAACCGAACAGTGAAACCCGAACTTGGCCGCATGTCAGGGAAATTTTCACTAATGCAGCAGAAAACCATTTGGGATTTAAAAGTAATACTAGAAAAGAATAGACTAGCGATGCTATGTGGGACTAAATTCAGCAAAGGAAGGTCGCAAAGAGCGCTGTTAACACCAGCAAACACGATTGATTAAGGCTAGACAACAGCAACTATACAACCGCCTTAATTCTGAGGTAAAACGCAGTGCCCGGAGAGATAAACGCAATTGGATCAACATTATAGCGAGAGAAATTCAAGCAGCGGCTGAAACCCATCGTGCGAGGGACATGTATATATCTGTTAACAAGTTGATAAATAGAAAGTTTTCGACCGGAAAACCTTTAAGAAACGATGTGGGAGAACTTATAACATCAAAAACCCAACAGGTCGAACTTTGAGAGAGTTTTTACTCCGGCATGCTATCAACATCTACTGCTCAATGCTAATCCATGTGTTTCACATATACCGAATGTGGACATTTCTACAGATTGCCTTGAGCGAAATTAGCGAATCGATTAAATCTCTTAAACCAAACAAATCTCCTGGTTTGGACAATATCTCCAGAACTGCTTACAGCCGACCGGATAACTAGTGCACGACTGCTGGAAACCATTATTAGGGCGTTTTGGGCCCATGAATCTTTACCTGACGATTGGTGATTTAACCAACAGGAAGAATTGGAGAGGCATAACATTATTAAGCATGGAAAATGAGATAATCGCTCATATTTTAAACAAAAGGATATCGACAACAATTTCCCCATCACTCAGAAATGAGCAAGCTGGCTTTCGCTCCGGAAAATCTTGTGTTGACCAAGTAAACAGTCTTAGGATTATCGTTGAGCAATCAGTGGAATGGAGGACTCCATTATACCTCATTTTTATAGACTTTGAGAAGGCCTTTGGCACATTAAACCATAACGCTATATGGAACTCTCTGGTATGCAAGGGCGTCCCCGAAAAACTAGTACAGCTAACTCAGGCCCTGTATAAGAATGCCACTTGCCATGTCTTGCATGAAAAACAACTGAGCAACAGGATCACGGTGAAAACTGGAGTTTTATCACCTCTACTTTTTAACTGCGTCCTCGATGCTGTGGGGCAGAAGGCAACCATAAATCATAAAAGAGGTATTATGTGGGGCTTACAAGGAAGGTTGGAGGATCTAGATTATGCAGATGACATATGTATGTCTACTTACCCACTCATTCTCAGAAATGCAGTCTAAAATTTCCACCATCAGTGACATCGCAAAATTAGTTGGGTTGAAGATAAACATATCTAAAACAAAATCGCTCCGCATCAATAGCAATACAGATCGTCATTTCATTGTATGTGATCAAGACATTGAAGATGTTATGACACAACTGGTGCTCAGCAGCAGATATAACCAGTCGCATAAATAAGGCGCGGGGTGCATTTGCCCAGTTAAACCCGGTTTGGAAATCCTCTAATATTTCGAGAATAACTAAAATTAAATTATTTAACTCCAACATAAAATCTACTCTATTATATGGATGTGAGACCTGGAACATGGCGCCACCCGACACACAATGCTTTCAGGTGTTTATAAACAAATGCTTTCGCAAAATCTTGTGGTTTTTCTGGCCTGTAACAATATCCAATAGCCAACTCTGGATGAAAGCAAACCAGCAGCCTATTAGCAAGGAAATAAGTAAGCGGAAATGGAGTTGGACCCTTAGACCACACGATGATATTGCCAAGAAATGCCTAGATTGGAACCCGCAGGGAAGCAGACGAGTCAGGAGACCAGCGCATACGTGGAAGCGACAGCTGACAATTGAACTTTCGAAATTGCGTTTGAAGTGGAACGAAGTCAAACATCGAGCCGAATATCGAGATTATTGGAATCACCTTGTTATGGCCCTATGCTCCCCCGAGGAGTGAAAGGAACTTATATATATATACATGTCTTAAGCGTATAAAATGTATACATAGTTAGTTGCATAAAAGCCCGAGTCTTGATAATTAGGTGTGTATGTATATACATACTTTACTTATGCACAAATATCTACATATGTATATGATTTTATTTTTTCTATCTCGTCAATCTCATAGAAACTTAGAAATTATGTTAGAGTACTTTTTTTACTAGTCGATGAAGTGTCTTGTGGGTGTAGGTAGATTGCACTTTCCAGTGAGCATAAGCTGATCAGGACAAACATGATTTGATATAAAAATGGTATAAGCATGATATTATGGATATTTCGGTGAAAAATGTTGATCCTAAAGAAATACAACGGCTGTATACTCTAGTCAATAGAATTGTTTATCTAGGGTAGTGAGCTAGACAATATTATAACCGCTGGCACTTACATATATAGCCAACCGACAAAAACCTTTAACTTAAAAGATTTAACAAAACACAGCAGAAATTAGTCAGATTCGCAAAAAAAAAAACATAAATTTTAAAATATAACTAAGTTCCTATTTTTTTCTAAATTTAAAAAGTTTTTGTCAAAAGGTTTTGTAGCAGAATAAATGATGTAAATATATTTCAAACTGTTACATTTTCTATCATTGCAACCTTTCAACTAAATCGTTGGTAAAAATCGAATAAATGCATTCCCTCAAATTCAATTTGAATTTTGTAGTGTAGTAAAAAGGTTTAATTTATGACAGAAAATGCAAATTAAGATCTTTTATATAAAACTCAATTTTCATTTTAATAGATGTTTTTCAGTGCATTTCAAAGAAAATATAAAAATAAACCATTTTTGTCCTTAATGCTATTAGAACAAATACGGCATTTGATCAATGTAAATGTGGGTAGAAATTAAAAAAAAATCCATAATAAACCTTGAAATTTCACTTAAGGGAATTTCACACTATAATACAAGTATTAATACTTTTGAATAAAATGAAACTCTGATCTAATTGTTGTTTGCAATTTTTCAAAAAACAATAACAACACATCATTTCATGGGTTCATTTTCCTCAAAAGTATTAATCCTTGTATTATTGTGTGAAATATCACTTAGTTTTTTTTCTATCAAAATAAGTCCTATAGTAAAGTTTATTCGTTTTTGAGTCAATCGACACAACTGATTTTCATCAATCAACTGCGGACAACAAGTGTCCGTTTCATTCGTAGCTCACACACACATAATACAATTCATGGCTTAATTAGGGAGATAACGTTTTTAGCTTTTACGAAAATTTAAGACAAATATACAAGTCAACTCAATCATATCTTTGAAAATCAGAGAAATGTGTAGTTATATAGTTATTCACTCGAAAAAGTTTTCAGTAAGGAAGAAATTTTGTATTTAACTTATGACTGTTGTTAATAAAACAAGCGACAGTAAAATACTGATTTTCTGTGCAGTCAAAATAAACAGTTAATTTTTTTCTTCTTTCAGTAAAACTGAAATACTCAATTAAAAAAAAGGGAGTCGGTAGAAAAATATTTTTTTTATTTTGAAAAAAATGTCAGTTTGTTAGATATTTTATTACATTTCGTACAAAAAAAAAATGAAAAACATCAAACTAGTTATTGGTAATTACTTAAAATTTGCATAAATATACACAATTTTTTTGAAATACAATTATTTTTTCAGCAAATAATAATCCTGAAATCTGTTGGCTGAGATGGAAATATTTGTAATTGAGCGAGTACAAGAAGAAAAAAATATTTGTCTATTATTTTTTAATGTAGTAAATATGTATGTATCAAAATAAATAATCAGTAGTTTTGAACTAAAAATAGTTTTGAATAAAAATACAAGTAAGAAAAATTACATTAAAAAGATGCCGCTGAAACGACCTTGTTTCTAGACTTCTTTTTCGGCACAGAAACCAATAAAATCTAAAATAAGAAATAAATTGCAAAACCAGCGCCTCGAATCTTAACGGTTGCAGAGCAACGGTACTAATTTATTCGCCGTTTTTTAGGTGGCAAAAACATGTTTATGTTCATGTTCTGATTGACCATAATTTTTTTTCATCAATGTTGTTTAACTGCTTATAGCAAAGCAGAGAGTATTAGTAGGGTGAACAAAAGATGAAGTTTTTTGAAAACAAAAGTGTCAAACTGATACTTCATTGTCATTATATAAAAGAGCTTTTATAAGAAGTATTTCAACAACTATGCTAAGACCTAGGAAAACCATTAACATGTGCAGCCTACACGTAACGCTAATATGATGTTAATGTTATTGTAGGTATATACATATTTTTGCTGGTGTCTAATTATTGTCAAATGGCTTGCCTGTATATACATAGAACATTTTTTTCGGCTTTGACGTTTTAACTTTTTCATCTGAATATTTATAGTTTTTAACATTTGTTTTTTAAAACGCACTTATATAGTTAACTATCTGGGTCTGCTACGTCATAGCCAAGAGTCTTACTTTTATAGTGCTTCAGTTATGGTATATAGAGTTACCCATTTATGGATAAAATTCTAAAATTATTGTAGAGTTCTGCAAATAAACATCCCGCTGACAAATACAAAAGGTTTGCAGTATCTTTATATCCGTAAAATTGCGTAATTCCACTCTCTATTTTATCTTGGAGATATTTGTCCGGAAAAAGGTGTCATATATGTGAAACAATTAAGGTACCTCAGGCAAAAATTCCAAAAATTGCTGTTTTGTATTCCATTTCGATTACTATCTGCAACAGTAAAAATATTTTCAAAAATATTTTATGTACCAGAATGGTCCTGTTACAGTTTTCTTATATGTATAGATTGGCTAAAAAGTAACCGGAGGTTGCTTGTGAAAATAAAATAAAATAATAATTTGAAAAGAAAATTTATGAAAACCGCATTTAAAGTGTTTGCTTCGGATTGTAAATATGAGCATGCCACTAGAATGGAATATAAAGTTTTGCCAGTTATTCATCAAGGTATTCCTTTCTATTGCCTTAAGATATGGTGTGTATAATAAGAAGTCTTTATTTTGCCATTAAATATAATTAGTTTGTTTGTATAAAAGTTTTGTTTATGAAATGAAAATTAACCGGTTTTTGTTTTATGACTCATATGAACACATACATAGAACCGGTTAACAGTTTTTAAACACAATTGAGTTTAAAAAAAAAGCAATTTATTGTAAAAACCCAAAACCTTTTTTTTTGCAGCAGACCGTTTTACGAATACTCTAGTAGGCTACCTTATATTGGTAAACGCTTAATTTAGCTTTGTTTAAGCTTCAATATTTCATGATTAATCTTTTCATTGATCATTGCAAGGAACTCATGATAAACAACGCCCGATAATCAAATAACTGGAAAAAGCGTTATATACGAATGTTAAGAACTCACGAAAGGCTCGTCGGGTAGGTTTCTTACAGTTATGCCACATTTCAATAACAGTACTATAAACCTAACACAAAAAGAGGTCTTAAAATGTCTCTAGTAAGCGCGGGTCGACGTAGTAATCATATATCTACATACTTTTGTATATGCATATAGAGATTTTTTATAATTCGTTTTGAAGGATCATCCTGAAGTATGTTGTCGTAAAATTTATTGCAACAACAATTAAGAAAATAAATTTGAACCACTCTTATGTTGTTTTTTTGTTGAATGTACGTTGAACTAATTCGTTTATCCCTTGTAAAAATAAGATTTTTTGTTGGACGCGAAAATTAGTTAGCGCCATTTGATATCCACAACAACTGCTCAATTTTTTTTTTTCGTTGCATTTCACCAAATTGTTGCAATGTTTCTTTTTGCCTTCTGTTTGTTTATTTGTTTTGCCTTATGCATGCATTCGGCTGCTTGCCATTGCATACAACCAGTATCCTCGTTCTGCTACAATGAAATGCAGAAAAAAGAACTTTGAATTGAAAAAAAATAAAAAGTTTTTATGCCTTGATTTTATGTATGTACGTCCGTCCACTCATATTAAAAATGAACAGTGAAAGAATTGTAGAGAGTTAAGTAATGACATCTGGCTTGTGAATGAAGAATGGTGTTTTAAAACGGCCACTAATATATTTGTAGACAAGTGGTTTCTGTAATGGCCCGTTAATAGGTTAAGCAATGAAAACTGGTTTAGTGGCATTTTTATAGTGAGATAGTATCGCTTTGGTTATGACTACAAAAAATTATTCCGTAAAAGTGGTTTTACACGACGTGTATTTGTCATAAGACTTGTCACTTTTCCATGTAAATTCTAAACACGTCGTGTGAACCCTTTCAAACATAACATGTGTATTTTCCATGTGTACAATACATATGACATTTTTTGTTTAGAACGTGTTTTATTTTGACGTGACAAAGCATCTGACATCCTGTAATACCAACTTGATATTTTGCTATTTTAGGTTTTTTGTGGTACCAAAAGCACTAAAAGCGTGGCAAAAGCACTACGTTTGCATCTTTACATCAGCTGTGGTTGGCAATACAAAACTATGTGACGGAAAATTATATATTGTAGGTTATGTCAGATGTAATTACATATGTACGGTTAAAAGCAAAAATTATAAACCGTAAGTACAATGCCTATTTTGACAAACACATGAAACTACATATTGGTTATCAAGCTGACTAGTCATATGACAAACACACGTCATGTAAAACCACTTTAAACACACTTACACACAAACATACATAAATACATATGTACACACAATAATTGACGTCGCACACTGGGACGACTCAGTACTAGCCGCGGCCAAAATAAGAAGGAGTCGAGCTAGAAGCACCAAATTTGGCAAACGCTATTATTTCAGGAAAATATAGTTTTTGGCAAAAAATCATCAAAATCGGATGACGGATAGGCACACCTCCCATATGAAAAAATATAACATCCTATGCTAACTCTGCAAAAAATCAACATATTATAATGAAATTCGGCATACGTGATAAACTAAACTAAATATATCCAATGTTCCACCAAAAATGATCGTAATCGCTTTACTACAACGTCCATAAGACGCGGAAAAAAAATTTAGAAACATTTGAATAAAAAATATTTGCATTTATTTCATATAAATATTTTCATACAACTTATTCTTCATCACTTGTTTCTTCATTGCTATCGATTTTTTCAACATCTGCCTCTGGTAGAAGGTAATTTCGTATATCACTTTTGGAACTGAATTTCTTTGAGCGCTTATTACACGTTAGCAGTGGCTCTGAAGACAGCAATAAGTTTGCCATTAAATCGTAATTACTAGCTTGTCGTGATGTTTTTCTGGTGTTGAACTGCCGAACCTTTCGTAATTCTTTGTGCTTGCTTTCAATCGGTTCTTCGGATAAATATCCTATAGGTATTTGAAAATTGTTGATTACTTGGCAACCATGAATAAGTAGCTTGTGAACAGTGCTGGGCATGTAGTACCAAGGGTATAAAGTGATATATATATATATATATATTTACAGTTTCATTAAGCAATTCTTGGAATTTAGTTTGTTCGACAAGTCTTCCGCAAGAGATAACGCTTAAAATTGTGCCAAATTTCTTTATTAAGTTTAAATCGATTCCAGTAATTTTTGAAGATACTTCAGCATTGGCAAAGATACGTCTAGCAGAATTGCCGTCATTTGTCGTTCCATATCCCGGGCGAACTATATTTACGAGCAAACCTAATTCTGCTCTAAATTCATTTTGAATTCTCTTTTTAGTGTGATTAAATATAGCTCTATTCTGCTCACCAGAAACTCTCCAACATTTTAATGGCAATCTGTAAGCAACATGAAGAAGGCATTCAAAAAATTTTAAATGTGCGTGCAAAGTGGATAGACCACATTTAAACAATTCTTCTTTTACAGGCCTTTCACGAATATGAAGGGAATTCATTTCAGTTGGTTTTGCACAGAGCCACTGCTGTTTTCACTTAAAACATTAATAACAGCACCATCTACCATTGTTAACATTAGTTTAAAGCTAACCGTAATATCTAAGTTTTTAATATGGCAACTATATGGCACGAGATTGTAGATTTGGTTTTGAATTTCATTTTCTAATTCACGTATAACGAGAGCTGATTCTCTTATAAACGCAATTTTTATTGGTCTGCAAAATTTGAGAGAGGAACAAAGTGTATTCAACCACAGTTCTTGTCCACTCTCTGCATAAGTAATGCGAATAGGTACCAATGCAGATACGAGTAGAAATTCATCAGTGCTTTGAGCATCTGAAAATTTTTGTTTGTAGCGGCTATGACTCGAACTACCATCAAAGCCCCATTTGCTTTCTAATATCAAATGTAATTTTTGTTGCTCAGTTCTTTCAAGTGAACACATTTGAAGTAAGCTCAAGGTTGTGCGATTGAGCAAACTTTGTAGCGGTACTTCAGCTGAAGTTTCTGTTATAGAAATGGGTTGTGGAAGCAAGTTTTCCTTTGCCTTCTTTAAAGCGTAGTAGCTCGGGTAAAAATCGCTGTGTATTGAGTTACCAACTGACCTTAAAATATTGTACTTTCTTTCGTCAAATCTAACTCAAGAAATAGGGACAACGCTTCCATAACACCTAAGGTCTTTTTTGTTTTGCAGTCATCTTGTTCTCCTCGTTGGCATCTTTCCGCAGCTTTGATTATTTCTTGCGGCGACTTGGTTGAAACCAATTCTTCTACCCTTCGTCTTTTCGTTCGGTCTGAAGACACTTCAAATGGTTTTGAAGGCCTGCCCTTGCTCGTACTTGCAACCTAAATAACGAATGCGAATAAAAGACGACTACAAAATACTGCATTTACTTTCCGAAAAACTGTTTTAATACATACTACAGCTTCTTCTTCTACTTCAAAGTCCGTATCAGGCCATAAGCCGTTATTCGTTTCAAAAGCTGTCCTCATTCGATAACATTTCTCCCACAACCTCTTGAATTTTAAAAGCAGTAACTCTATTTTTTGTTCATTAATTATAATTTTTTCACCACATCTGTCTTTAATGAAACACGCAATATTGTGAAGTTGTTCGTCTCGTCGCAAATGTTTGGAAGCCAACCACATATCGAAAATTTTCCGAATTTTTACTTTGGATACCACTACAAAATAACCCATAAAAAACGAAAGTGCAAGTCTCTGCACGTAATATTTTGGATTTAGAATATACATACTTGTACCAAAATAATATAAAAAAATGAGAGAGCCTTTTTTTTAATAATTGCTTAAAACACTTTGCACTTCACTTTAACTTTTTTCATAATCGGATGCTTTGTTTCGTGATAATGGTGCATTATAAAGATCACTTGTCAAAACAAATAAATTGGCATTACCAGATCAGAAATATATTGAAAAATAAAATCCCATACTCTTTTTTCCCAAAACACCTGAATTTTATATGAAAAACATCCTCCCACGCTCATATGAAAAAATTCTTTATAATAATCTCATATGTACTATTGTTCAATATGCAGAATTTAACGGCCTCGTGAAACTACAATGTTTAAAATATTTGCAAAATTCTTTCTGATTTTTCTTAAGTAAAGTTTTAACTTTGATCGTGCATATTTATTTTTCATTTTTAGCATACTTTTTTTTTTTTTTAATTTTAATTTATTAATTCAAAATTATAATCATTCATTACAATATGGTCTCAGCGCCTCTAGGGCATTATTGAGACTACGATGGCAACAGATTACAAATTAAGTATGTTATATAACTTATTTAAAAATTAAAAAAAGCAACAGTAATAAAAATAACAAATATTATTACATCAAAAGCATTTCAATATTATTAATATAAAAATCTTTTAGTTTTTTCTTAAACAACGATATTGATGAGCAATTTTTTAGAAATTGAGGCAAGTTATTGTATTCCAAACTACCAGTGTACTCTATTCTTTGTTTTGTGATTTCTAGACGACATCTACGAACTCTTAAATTTGAATTATTTCTTGTATTAAAGACCATTTGGTTGATAGAAAAACTGATGGTGTGATGTCCAATTTCATGTACGGTTTCATAAATATATATCAGTAACTGCAATTTGTAAATACCATATATTGGTAAAACATTTTTAGCAATATCCTTATAAAGCAGCAACGTAGGGTATAATGGCGGTAGATTAAATACAGCTTTTAGCGATTTATTTTGTAGAATTTGTAAGCTTTTAAGATCAGCATTTCTTTTAAATCCATATACAATCGTAAGATAATTAAGATGACTCTGAATAAGAGCTTGAAAAATTAAATATTTAGTTTTTTCATCAAGCTTATATCTAAGTTTAAATAAAACGCCAACTGCAGGGGATATCTTTGACCGAACATATTTGATATGATTTTGCCAGGTTAAATTATTTTGCAAGATAATTCCCAAATATTTTATTGAATCTACTTCAGTAATTTCCTTTCCATCTATAAATAATGGATCTTCCCCAGAAAACCTGCTAGGTTGAGGTCTAAAACGTACGAGTTTTGTTTTATTGTGATTCAACACTAATTTATTTATTCTTGCAAACTCTGCGATTAGTGATGCATCTCTTTCTCCAAATGTTTTAAAAACTAAATTTTCCTTAAAGGGATAAAGTAGACATAAGTCATCAGCATACATTACAATTTTTCCGTACAATTCCAGGTTATTAATATCATTAACATAAATATTAAACAGTAGTGGACCCAGCACACTCCCTTGAGGAACTCCATGTCTAACAGTAGCCATTGAACTTATACTTTCATTGATTTGGACATACTGCTTGCGATTTTCCAAATAACTTTTAAAAAATTCCAATTCTCTTCCTCTTATACCATAAAAGTTTAGTTTTTCAGCCAGAATTGAATGATTTACAAGATCGAATGCTTTAGAAAAATCATAAAAAATAGCACCAACTCCACTAAAGCCTCTATCTAAACCATCACAAATATAATTTACAACATTCACCACTGCTTCATCCGTACCACAACCCTTTCGAAAGCCATATTGATTGGGATATATTAAATCACCGTTGTATAAAAAAGCAGATATTTGATTATACAAAATCTTTTCAAATATTTTGTCAATAACGGATAAAACTGCAACAGGTCGAAATTGATCTGCAGTATTTCCATGAACTTCCTTCGGGATAGGAATAATCTTGTGTATTTTGAGGTTGTCGGGATATATTGAATGATTAATATATGAATTAAAAATTTTAGTTAATAACGGTGTTATAAGTTCTTTACATTCAAATAAACACTTTGACGTTATTCCATCACTACCTGGACTTTTATTTATATCTAAATGCGTAAGTAAATCATAAACTTCATTTTCATTTATATGACGAAAAACAAACTGATTGCGATTGTATCTTAAAGATCGAAACACATTACAATGATCCGTAGAGTTATAGGTAATTCCATTATTTAAACTTTCCACAGATTTCAGGAATTGTTGATTTAAAAATTCAGCTTTGTCGTTATCATTTTCAATTATTTGATTTTCGTCGTTCTTCACAGTAATGCCAGATCTTGAACTTCTTCTAAGCGTTTTATTCATGAATTTCCAACATTTTCGTGGATTATCACGGATATTGTTTAAATTGTCATGATAATAATTTGTCATACACTTTTTAAATGCTATTTTAAATTTTTACTGATTCTTTTAATACGGTCATTTAAATTAATTTTATTTTTTTCTTTTCTTCTTTTTTTTAACAACTTTTCTTTGTACTCGTTAAGAGATTGTAAATTGCCATTGACCCATGGTGTTAACTCGAGTTTTAAATCTTTTCTTGTTCTGGTTACAATTGTTGAATTAGTAACAGCATTTGTTATAGATTCTATTAAGTAGGTAGTGTCCACATTGGGATTATCAGTAAAGCTTGCGATAGATAATGTCCGACTTAGATTTTCTTTAACAAGTTCATAATCACAATGATAACGAGTAACGTCTATGAAATCTGTTGTGTTAGTTACAGAATCAATTATTATATTTATTAAATTATGATCCGATATTGTCCATTCCACAGAATTAATTTTAAGAGCTGTTTCAATATTGCAAAACACATTATCTATTGAAGTCCCACTGCTAGGCCGAGTAATAAGAGTATGACAGTTTCTGAAATCGTAGCATCGAAAAATATCATTCAAATCATGTGACAGATGATTATCTATAAAATCAACATTACTATCGCCTACAAAAATACAAGGATGTGAAGCTAGACTTGCAAGACAATTTTCAATATATGCAAAAAAATTTTCAGTCCTACATTTCTGTGATCTATAAAAGGATATTAGCTTCATAGGTTTTTTTGTTGCATTTTGACCCCTTACATTAAGAACAATAGAGTCGATAAAATCTTTACTCTCACAAGTTTCAACTGAAAATAATATGCCTTCACGTATATATATTGACGTACCGCCATAACAATCAGATCTGCAGCAGTGAACAACATTATACCCCGGAATTTTGTAGAGTTGTACTAGATTACTATCAAAACATGTTTCTTGAATACAAAGAATATCTGGTAGTTTAGGCAATAAAGAAATTTTAGATTTAAATTGATTAAATTTTGTAATGGAAGAAATGCTTCTAACATTTACAGAAATAATTGAAAAATAAGAGTTACTTTGAGTTTTAAAAACGTTACATAAGATGAAATTGAAGGAAAGTAATTATTCAAATTCATTTAAGTATTTTTTTAAGTATTTACTAAAATATAATATAAAATATAAAAATGATTAAATGTTATTAAACAGGTGACAAAAAGGGCGAGTGAACTTCGTTATCACTATTATCATTATCTTCAGTAGTGTTATTACGGCGTAGTGACCTTCGAGTGCTATTTGTTGTTGCTTCTAGTAGTATATTATCTACTTCTTCAAAAGTTTTAATGAGTCTTGGCTTTGACAACTCACTTCTTTTAACATATACACGACCAGCTAAACTATAAACACGGCGATATCCAATTTTTTGCAAACTCTTGGCATGATTAAGCAAAGAAAGTGTTTCTCTGCTTAAAAAATCATTAATAAATACAGATTTGTTTTCTTTTTCTTTTAGTTTTGATTTAACAGACATAACCACTTGTTTTGTTGTTTTGTTGTTAAACTTGACGATCATAGTTCTTTTCCTCTTATTCGATTCCATATTGGCAGTGTTATTGTGTTCTTTTTTATTTTTCAAGAAGAAAGCTTCATCAATATTATTAGCTTCTATCTTTATATCAAAATCCCCCAAAAATTGCATTAACTTTTCAACAGCATCAGCATCTTCTTCACACTCTATTCCATTTATTATACAATCGTTTTTAACTCTTTGGTCGTTAAGTATTTTAACAGATGTTTTTAAATCAGCTATTTCTTTCTTTAAATTTTTATTTTCCTTTTGTACTGCTTCAATTTTTTGTTGTTGTCATTAATACCTTTGAGTATGTCATCAAACTTCGCAGACATAAACTGCATTGTTGTTTGTAACTCATCCAGCTGATTTAGCTTAGCAAGTTGTGTTTTGATTGCATTTAAATCTTGTTTAACGTCTCCACCACTTTCGTTACAAAAATGACAAATGTACTCATCCTTCTCGTTTCGTACCAATTCATCAAATTGACGTTTGTCTAGCACTGTACAAATATCATGAAATGTTTTTTTGCAATTATCGCATTGAATTCTTCCATCATCTTCTTCCACTTGCAATTTGCATTGACCACAAATTATTTTTTTATTAATATTTGTACTTTTACGTCTCTCGCCAGGCATATTTGATATAATTCAAACAACTTACAGTTGACTGTATTAAACAGTATAATCCAGGAGATTAAAAAAATGTTAAAATTTAATTTAAACAACTTAAAAAAAATACCACTTTAGGAGCATTAAAAATGTTGACTTCAATCGAACAGTGTTGCCAACGTTTTTCTTCATATTTTGCATTTTTGGCCGCTGTCATCCCAGTGTGCGTCGCTTTTAAAAATAAAGAAAATAGGCGCAGAGTTGTTCAAACAATGATTCCGGTTGGGCCGAAATGGAAGGACATCTTTTTGACGAAGAAACTTTCAATACTTTATTGAATTTTCTCAAATTATTGAAAGAGCTTGTGATACATCAATGCCACCACGAAAGCCAAATAACAAAACATCACTGTGCTTCTGGTGAAACACCGAAATAGTAGATCTCACAGCAGCCTTCCTGAAAGTAAATCGAAGAGCTCAACTATCGTTAAGACGAACCAACCACGCTCAACCGACGCTTTTGCTAAAAAACGTATCCCACCTATTCCCGCAAAAAATCAACATTTTAGGGGAGGAAAATAACGACCAACTGGAAGGTGTAATTCCAGAGTTGACAGAGGAGGAGATTATAAAAATAAGTAGTGAAACTACCAAAGCGCCTGGACCAGATGGTATTCCAAACTGTGCAACTAAAGCAGCTATTAAAAAACGACCAGCGCCTTTTAAAAGCGTTATGCAAAAATTTATCTCTGAAGGAAACTTTCCAGAACATTGGAACATTGAATGTGCGAAATGCATTCAAATCCGGAAAATAGGATCGTATTATGGCTTCATTACATACAATGAATATGCCAAGATATCTTATAAATATATACAGAAAATTGCTTTATGATACCGATGAAGGAATGTATACAAAGTTTCGGCAGGAGTCCCACAAGGATCAGTCTTATGTCCGCTCCTGTGGACGATGGCGTTCTAAGGCTGTAATTGCCTGACTCAATAAAAATAATAGGTTTCGTTGACGATATAGCCATAGCTGTATGGCCAAGTACATTACATACCAACGATTTAAGAGTAGCTTAAATACTCAAACCTCGAACTTGCTGATCAAAAAACTGAAGCGGTGTTAATTACCAGTAGGAAAAAACTTGAATAACTGACGGTTAAAGTGAGTAACCAACAAAAAATCTCTAAGGCAACAATCAAATACTTAGGGGTCATGATAGGCAATTTTAAGGTACACATGGAGCACGCTTGTTCTAAAGCACTAAATATACGAGAATGTATTGTTAGGGTTCTACCAAATGTAGGTGGACCAGCTCTATTTATTTATCTATTTATTGATTTCATCAAAGCGTTTGACACCCTTTCGCACAATCAAATAATGAAAATTCTAGAAAAAAATGGTGTAAAGGGAAATATCTTAAAATGGCTTCAAAAGTATCTAAAATAAAGCTCATATTTTGTATATCTATGCGGAGTTCCACAGGATCTAAACTATATATAAATTTACTCAAATGACATGATATGGTGCATAGCTTAAAAAATACGCTGCTTTTGAATACACAGATGATACTGCCTTAGTGATAAGAACTTATTACATGCTACAAAAGCTTTGGAACAACAACTTAATATTGCAACAAAATAGTGCACGATAACGGCCTTATAATCAATGGAAATAAAACTCGCCAATAGAATTAAAATTTCATAGCAGAGAATGTTTGCACAAGCAAGCAAACAACAGCAATAATTTAAACGGAACATTTTTCTAAAAATTGAGAAGGTTATTAAATACCTGTGATCCTATGTAGACAGTAGCTTTAAATGGAAAGCACACCTCGAAAATTTAAAAAGAAAGTAAAAAAATCATCCTATTGAACTATCACTTAAGCAATTCTTCTACGTAAAGTGTATTGCGCCGAGCGCATTTTTCTCTAACTGAAACCAACATTCGACATGTAATTTCAGCATAGGGAAATATAACCAAATATTAAGAAAAATTTGGAAAAAATACTAGTACTCCCTGCAAAAAGTCGCAATAACGAATTAAATCACAATATATAACAATAACCTAATCAACAACTCATTAAATTATTATCCTTTAGCAGAAAACGGTAGAGTAGGTACTACTAAAGGTACGGTCACATTAAGCAAACATTTGCCTGAAAACGTCAATATTTGTTTGCCATAGTCTGACCACAACATAAAATTGATAGGCAAACCACAAAACAGCGGATTCTTGGCAAACTAAATTATTTGCCGGCAAACCAAAATGTGCCCAATGCACAGAGGGGTATTTAGCCAATCTAGCCGGACATTAGGCAAAAAATTAATTTTGAGAAATGCAAAAATTTAAGTACGCAGCTCGACAGACAACAAAATTCTGCATCGTATAGTGAATTTTCTTTTTTTTTGAGATTTTGCTTGAGATTTGTCGTTTTGGGACACTGTTAAAATCAGGAAAGTTGATAAATTGCATACGTTTTTATTGACTTTAAACGATTTTGAGAGGTTTGCAATATATTTTTTGGTGGCTAAACGAATAAAGATTTTGTTTTGATTTTTTTCTGTGAAAGGGTTTATTAGTAGCTACTTATGTTAGTTTTTAGAATTTATTTTTTTTTTAAATTTTAAGTATAAAAAATTTCGTTCAAAATTAAAAAAACGTTTTTTTTTTTGTAAAATTTTTTGTCAAAAAAAAAGTGAAAAGCTTTTTAAGAGTGATCTTCATCGCGATCCTAAAAATGTTATATATCACTACAAAATTTACTATCACTACTTGTTGAGAAGGCAATTGGCCAAGCCAGCGATTTCCACGGGATTTTGAATAAAATACACCAACTTAATAAAAGACTTGATTTATTAGGCAAATGTATTTATATTAAAATTCCTATATAAAGAAATAGATATAAGTTTATAAGGAAAAATTGATTACATTATAATTCAACATACTAATTGCTATGAAAACCACTGGGAGATATTATAAACTTTATTTGCTTTGAAGTACGACGTCTTAACCAACTTGCAGTAAAATTTGAAGTAAAAATGGCGAAGACTTTTAGATGCAGCTAACCATTAATAAATTTCGTTAAAAAAGTTCTGTATACTATATTCGAAAAGTAAACATAGAATGTAGGTATGCCAGATCGTAAAACTAAACTAGGTAGGTTTTGGGAGTAGTTTTAACATTCCCCCCGCAGTATGACAAGAAACTTCTTCGACGTCAGACTTTCCTTCAGGTGATACTTCCAAAACTGCTAGCCTGGATACAGGTCGTTCCATTATGCCACGTTGTGTAAGTACCTTTGCACTTCGGGTCTGCCCGTCACCTGCCAATCTCGCTTCTAGTACTCTACCACGCAGCCAAACATTTCTAGGGAGAGAAGGGTCAACAATGATAACTAAATCCCCCTGGCTCAAAGGTTTTGTTTTTTCGTGCCATTTCGACCTACACATTAGCGACGGCAAGTACTCAACCAGCCATTTTTTCTTAACACAGTCCCACTGTCGTTGCATAAAGTCAACGGTTTCAGCCCACTAGAACTTCCTACCAAAAAGTGGTTCGGAGTTACAGCATCTTTGATATCATCTTCGATAGGAACGTATGCCAGCGGTCTGGAATTAATAATATTCTCTACTTCAATTAGCATGCTTACAAGAAGTTTATCAGTAGGTCGCCTACTTGGCATAATTTTATACAGAATAGTTTTCACGGACCGAATTAGACGCTCCCATGCACCGCCCATGTGGGGTGAGGCTGGAGGAATTTTTTTTTTTTCGAAATTTTTATTTATTGTATCTTCAATTTAATTGAACTATCAATAATTACTCATATCTTAAAGGCTGGAGGAATGAAAATCCATTTTGTTGTAGCAGTAGTGAATTTTTTAACTAATTCGTTTCGGTTAACGTTGGCTAATGCTTCTCTTAATTCCCTTTCAGCTCCGACAAAATTAGTACCATTATCGCTGTAGAACTCGATTGGAATTCCTCTACGTCCCATAAAATTACGTATGGCCATAATGCAAGAGCTCGTTGTTAAAGAATGTGCTGCTTCGATGTGAACCGCTCTAATAGACAAACATGTAAACAGACATCCATATCGTTTTTCTACGTGGCGATTTACTTTCACCAATATTGGCCCAAAAAAATCTATGCCAGTGTAGGTAAAGGGCGCACAATACGAAGCCACACGTGCACGAGATAATTTCGCCATTTGTGGAATATGAGAAGCAGCCTTATTAATTTTACACATTTGACAACATCGAATAATGGACTTATATGTAGTATGTAATCTCGAAACGGAATATTTTTGTCTTAATTCATTGACAACAGTTTCGTGATTCATATGATAAAATTTCTCATGGTAATACAGAAATATAAGTTTAGTGATATAATTTTTTCTGGGAAGTATAATTGTCCTTTTTTGTTCTGGGGAAACGTCGGCCATATCAATTCTACCATCGACACGTAAAATACCGTTCTCTAAGTAGGGTGATTTAGAGTAAATATCACTAGATTTTGACACAGGAGTGTTGGACTTCAGTGCCGAAATTTCTGCTATATAGTCTTCATGTTGAGCTTGACTATATAATAAATATTCAGCTTTGTTTAACTCTTCATGAGTTATCTCCCCTTTTTCTTTTTCATTACTACTACAGTTTTTTATGAAACGTAAAACATATGACGCAGTTCTAACAAGGCGATTCCATTTGGAACACCGGAGTTTATTGAAAACTGGATCATATTTTGAAACATGGTATATATGATGTATATGATGAAATTTATTTCGGAAATAGGCCACTGCTGTTTCGGTTGATAGATAAATTCAGGACCATTAAACCAACGGCTGGAACTTACAATTTTTGGTGTTTTTGCCCATTTCGTTGCTTCATCAGCCACATTTTGTTTACTAGGCACCCATTTCCATTCCTTGCTAGAAGATAGTTCTAAAATTTCGGTGACTCTGAATGCTACAAATTGGTGGTATTTTCGGTGGTCTGAAGCTATCCAGCTAAGCACTGTCTTGGAGTCACACCAAAAATATTTCTTAGAAATTTGTAATTCAAGGTTTTCTACAAGAAATTTTGCAAGACGGGCTCCTATAAGGGCTGCCATGAGTTCTAGTCTTGGAACCGAAGTTAGCTTCATTGGTGCTACCCTAGTTTTAGCACTGACTAATGAGCATATAATAATATTATCTCTTTGCAGCCTTAGGTATGACACAGCTGCATATCCGTCTTTGCTAGCATCAACAAATGTATGCAACTCTATATTAACATTTTCGTAATTGTCCAATGATTGTAAATAGCATCTTTTTATTTTGATATTTTGAATATCTGGCAAAATTTTCAACCATTGTAGCCATTTGTTTTTTAATTCTAGTGGAATCTGTACATCCCAGTCAAATTTCGTTCGCCATACTTCTTGCATTAGTATTTTGGCGTACATAATTATATTTCCAATCAGACCAAGGGGATCGTATATAGACATAACTAGTCTTAGAACTTCACGTTTTGTTGGCGTTTTTTTAAATCTAAATAAATCGCTTTCGAGAAGCCACGGTGCGATTTTGAAAGTAATAACATCTTCTTCATATTCCCAGAAAACCCCTGAAACTTTTTCTACTTGTGTTTCATTTTTAAAATTAATACATTTAAATCCGGTGTTGAAAAGGCTTGTCTTACTTTTTTGTGACTCGATACCCAGTTTCTTATATTAAACCCAGCTTGTCGATGTACGTATGCTACATCTGAAATGAGTTTAATTGCATCTTCGGGTGTATTCACGGACACTAACATATCATCTACATAATGATTGTGCTTTATAACTTGGTTGGCTAAACGAAATTTGTTTTGAAATTGATCAGCATTTATGTTTTTAATATATTGAGATATTGCGGGAGCACAAGTAGCTCCAAATGTCATAATGTCCATTATATAAATATCGGGTGATCTACCTTGATCACAATCGCTCCAAAGAAATCTCTGAACGTCCCGATCTTCTGGCCGTATATGTATTTAGTGAAACATCTCCTCGATGTCACCACACACTGCCACAGAATATTGGCGGAATTGTAATAAAATTGATGGTAAGGAGGCAAGCATATCAGGTCCTTTTAACAAAAATGAATTTAAAGATAATCCACTAGATTTTGCTGCAGCATCCCAATCGACACGAGATTTACCTGGTTTATTTTTATTAAAGACTGCAAAAGTAGGTAGATACCATAGCTTCCCATCAACGCGATTAATTTCAGTTTTACTCAATTTCCTATAAAGATATTTTGAAATTGTTTCTTTAAAAATGTTACATAAATCGATATTTTGGTTTAATTTTCTTTCCAAGCAGGTAAGTCGTCGTAAAGCCATGTCATAACTGTCTGGTAATTTAAAATCATCAAACTTCCATAATAATGGCACTTCATAATGACAGTTTGTTTTTAATCTTGTAAATTTGTTTAGTAAATTCAATGAGCGTGTCTCATTTTCAGACACAAGGGGGTCTTTAGCACAAATTCCAACGCTTTCAGATGTATAAAAATTCCTAACTAATTCATCTAATTTTTCGTCGTATTCAATTGAACAATTACAAATGTGAAAATTAAAATGCTTACTTGTATTTTCAGCCATTGTGCCGTAAATTATCCATCCTAGCTTCGTAAGTACTGCGACAGGTTCATGTTGAGCACCTTCACGGGTCTTGCTTGAAGTGCCTAAATTGAAATGGTTTAACCCAATCAGAAGCCTTGGTACCGCATCAAAGTAACTTTTTATTGGCAAGTTTCGCAGGTGGTTGTAACGTTGAGACATCATATTATAATTCAATGATTGTGTTGACAAATTTTAAGACTTAACCGTACTAACGTTTAAGCTCACATGCTGATTGTTTTCTCCTGAAATTTCAATCACCATTTTCTTCGAAGTCGTCTCATTTCTTTGCATATTTCCTGTCCATCGTAGACACAGTGGGTTAGGAATACCACTTATCTCCAGTTCTTTTGAAATTGCTTCATCCATTAAGCTTATGGACGATCCCTCATCAATAAACGCGAACGTATTAATAATTTTGTTTTTTCCGTGTATTTTTATGGGCAGTATTTTAAATAAAATATTTTTTATTTTAACACTATGTGAATTATTAATTTCTTCTTCTTTTGTAGAAGTATTCATATTTTGACCATATGAATAGCGGTGTAATGAAGGATGGTGATAATATTCACAATTATCTTCACCGCATTTCTTTTTTCACTTACACTCACCATTATGTAAACCCAGACAGTATTTGCATAATTTATTTATTCTTATGGCTTTCCATTTTTCACCTCGGTTTAACGATTGATATTTTGGGCAGTCGCTCACAGCTTTGCAATTTTTGTTGCAAATGACACATTTACGATCATAGCTATGAGAATAAGTAAAGCCTTTTTTAATTGTTGTTGCTTTGTTAATGCCGAATTTGTCACTGTTAACATTATCTTGTTTATTCGTGGTGGGTTCACTTGATATTGTGCTGGCTGTTAGTCCAATGTTAAATAACCAGTTGTCAAAAACAGATAAATTTGGTTTTTTGTTTTGCTTAATCATCTGCATTTTGATAGTTGCCCATTGCATTTTGTATGAAGCTGGAAGTTTTTGTAGTAATTGCTGAAGTAAAAAGGAATTATTTATTTCATCTGGAAGGTTGGCGGCATTGATAGTGGCTATTAAACTACGGACATTTATAGCAAATGTTGTAAGTGACTGTATATTATTTTCGTCTACTTTTGGTAATAAATTGATTCTATTTTTTACTGAATTTAATATCTCTTCAGGTTGACCATACAACATGCGTAGAACATCGATTACACTTGGGACATTAGGAGGATGTACGAGCATATGCCTAACGCTATGACGGGCATTGCCTTTTAATGCATTTTGAAGACGGATTAGGTTTTCTGTATCCGTGAGGCGACATGTAGTGGTAGACCATTCAAATGTAGAAATAAATACGGGCCAATCTTCAGAATTACCAGCAAATGTTGGCAATTCTTTAGGAACAGGAACATTACACCTGTCATATAAACTGACAGTGAAAAAATGGCAAATAAAATCTGATGCGGACAAAGCCATTGTTAACGCGAGGAAAAAAATATCCAAGAAAAATTTAGAAGTGAATTAGGGCTAATAGTGGGTGTACCGAAAGCTGTATTTGGAAACACCAACGATGGTAACACTAGCAGAAGATTTGTTTTCCAATCCTGAATTAGCTGCAGAAATAACTGGAATTGAGTTTGATTTCATATACCGAATTAAGGTTATTATTGAAGTAATATAAAGTGGTCACAAAATCCAATTGCACGAGTTTGTCGATTATTGCTTAGATACTGCAAAACTTTACTTTTCTCTTCTCTAAATGAGTGGCATCCTATGACACCTACAATGAACAAGATTTTAATACATGGTGCAACTGTTATGAATGAGGCATTGTTGCCGATTGGTCTGTTATCAGAAGAAGCGGCTGAGGCACTAAACAGGCATTTCCGGCCGAGGCACGAAACAAACATTTCCGGCTTTACAGGCAGAATTTTGCTAGAATTTTGTTCGTTGTCACACATCGACAACGATAATATTGTAATAGATTAAAGAAAACAATCAGAAAATACTAATTGTGTTCTTTAATCTATTACAATATTATTGTTGTCGAAGTGTGACAACGACATTCGTAATACGGGTGATTATTTGTTCTTACAAAGTTTTTGTAAGAGTAAATAGTTTTTTTGCTTTTAAAACTTTTTATTAGCAAATAAAGTAAAATTACACATGATAACACACTGTTTTTAGTGCTCACGCGTGAAGTTTTTACAGGTGTATTCTTTGGCCGTTACAATAAATAATAAAATGAAGTACAAAATTATAGAGTGTCCCAATAGCGGCGTAATTTACTTATATATGGTCTAAATTTCTTAACCGTTATAGCAGACCTTTAAAACAATTAATATTTAAAGGGTGTTCCGGGCCTAACATCGAGCATAAGAGCATCCCGGACCTTGTTAGCAAGGAGGTTAGAGAAGCTTAAATGCCGATGGCACGCATGAGTAAAAGAAGATTAGTCGAAAGACTGCAATCGACTCTCATTGCGAAAGACACAATGAATGTCTGGAGAACGATATCAGCATTTTTACTGATGGATCGTATTTTTATTTTTACTTATGGACGGTAGAGCAGGACCAAGTGTTTACTCAACTGAGTTGAACATGTCCTGTAATCTGCGTTTGGGTGAGTACGTCTCCGTTTACCAGGTAGAATTGCTTGAACTACTGCATGCGTTGGATCACCTGCTGGAATGTCGGGTGCAGGGAAGAATGGTTCTGATTGCACTTGACAACCAGTCGGTTATAAAACGAATGCAGCAAGTGTACGTGTTTTCCAAACTAGTGCTGGAATGTGTTTTAAAACTTAACAGATGTGACTCAGTTAATGAAGTAATATTGAAATTGGTTAAGGGAAACATAGACACAGCTGGGAATAAGCAGCAGAGCTATAGGGAAATCTGCTGTGAATTTTTGTGGATCATAACCCAGAGTAGCACTGAGTAATGGCATAATACTGTGCCACTTCCAAACACAGTCTGCAAGTAGTACAACTAAATTGGCTTATTGGCAGAAACTCCACCTTGAGCTTAAATTCTAAACTTATATTGTACAAGTAGATCTTCAAACCAATTTGCTAGCAATGTAGAAAAAATTCAAAGGCGCCAAAATAATGAGTAATGAATCTAAAGAAGCTTGAATTTCATTTTAAACTCTTTGGCGCGTAATATAATAAGTGAACCTAAATACATTCGACTAAATGGAAGAGATGTTGCTTTTCTCGGACGTACATTAGAGGGATAACCCGCAAATGGTTGCAAAAACCGTGAAACAATTAATATTTTTTTAGCACTGGCTGGACTTAAAAAATATGTATGTTTTTTTATTTTAGTCTTAATGAATACATTAATTATTTAGGCTTAAGTTCTAATTAGAAAGAGATAAAGAAAAATTATACACCAGCAGAGTGGAATGCTACGACCGTCATCAGCACTCTTCGTGTCTATCTGCAAGGTGGTTTTAATTGTTATTAATTTTCTGACTAAGTCCATTAATCCAAGTATTGGTTGACTCTCTTGTAGGTATTACAGGTAGTTATTTGAACTCAATAGAATAATGATAATTTGCAGAGAAATGAGCTTTCAATCATTAAATCGGACCAGTAGTTTGTCCACTACAAGAAAAGGGTTGAATAATTTTGGAAGTGTGTTCTAAAAGGCACTAGGTCACGTGTTGTACTGTATAAGCTCAAATATCTCAGTTGGACTTAAAGTAACGGCAATACCAGTGTTGGAATCTGACCATGTTTGTTCCGACCCAATAAAAAATTGTACCAAATCAGCATGCATTAAGTAAAAAAATGTTTCCATCAAGTACTTAAAACTGCACCAACGCACTGTTAAAATCAGGAAAGTTGAGTAAATCCCATACTTCTTTACTGACTTTATACGATTTTTTGGTTTGCAATATATTTTTTTGTGGCTAACCGAATAAAGATTTTGTATTGATTTTCTGTGCAAGGCTTTATTAGCAGCTACTTACATTTTTAAATTTTTATGATAAAAAATTTCTTTCAAAATTAAAAAGTGTTTTTTTGGGCTGCATGCAAAATGACCCTATGAAAAATCGCCCAAAAACAAAAATGAAAAATTACCGAATAAATAATCACCTTAAAAAATTTAAAAATTGCTTATAAAAGAAAATGGAAATTTCGCCAAAAAATTGTGAAAAAAATACCCAAATATAAATGAATTATCGCCCTAATTTATTTATAGTTTTCTTATTACATACCTATATAAAAAAAATATTAAAATGTCAGTAGTCACGGTCGCTGATTTAAATTAATTAAACCGTTAATTTAATTTATCGAGCGAGCTTTGAGAAGAATTTGTATATAATTATGGTTCTGAGTAATTACTCAGGGATGGGTACCTTTATGTAATGTAATTACATAAGCCATATATGAAGCACTACAAAATTAAGAGTCATAAAGTGGATTACTTACAAAGCAAAACAATGACGCTGACGAAGTGGCGGGCACAGCTAATTATGAATAAGTTTTATTGATATTCTTCTCTTCGACATAAAAGCTTAAAATGAATATTTTTTGGAAATTAGCAAAAAAAAATTTTAAAAAATTCTCATGGACATTTCGGGTGGGTGTGATCAGAGGGATACTTCCCCTGCTCATAAAAACTACAAAATTTTATTTTTATGGTATGAAATATATGAAATCCATTTCGTTTAATAATTGCATTATTTTTGCAAATAATAATTTATGTCACCGCCCACAAAAGGAGGAGGGACAAACTGTCATTTTAGAATCTTCAGGGTCCAAGTGTGGGTTTTTGAATATTTGCTGACTATAAAAGTTGCATTTGCTATTATTTTTCAGAGGTTGGATAAGTTCTTATAAGGGGAACTTTTTTCTCCTTGTTCCGATTTTTCTCATTTTTTAGCTTAAAAAGCCTATAATCAAGTTGCTCACTAGAAGGAATAGAGAAATGTATCAGCCGAAAACTGATTGAGGCGATGTAAAAACGTTTAAACGATGTAGTTCAGAAAAAATTAAATTACCTACTACTTATACATAATAGGGCCAAAGTAAATAATAAGAAGCAAGAGTGCAATATTCGGCCGTGCCGAATCTTCTATACCCTTCACCACGGTGATTTTATTTATGCAGACATGTACAGCATTATCCATATTGTTGACTCTTTACATAAATTGAAAAGAAATTCCGTTGGCTACAATTGTCGCCGTGTAGTCAGCTACTTTATGACATTGAAGACGACAGCAACATCGTAAAGTCTGTTGTAGAAATATCTATTTTGCTTTTATAAAATTAAATATTTCCTCCAAAACGTTTTGTTTGTATATGAATTTGTAATTTATAATTTTGTGACATTTTCTTTTGTTGAATAAAATAAAATTGTCGCATACAAAAATAGAAATTAGTCTAAGTTGAGTACAGCCTACATCGGTGGTCGTGTAGCCAGCGTGTGTATTTTATTTTTGACAGTCTGTAGTCGGTATCCTGATGCCGTCTGTGTGTTTAATGCGTCTAGGTTTTAAAGCAAAAATCTCATCTATTTAAGAGTCAAACATATTTAAAAAAATATGTTACTCTTAATATTACATAATTTAAAAACAAATTTTTAAATTTAGGACCTTCCTGCAATCTATATTGAGTTAGAATGGTCAGACTAAAGCAAAAAATATAACTTTAAATAAATTTCCTCATATTGACCCCCCATGTACCTTTTAACTGCTCCTGTTTACCAGTGGACACCCTGTGAGTCTATTGGCTATCCCTATGTGTATTGCTTTTTATAAAGGTCTTTATAACAATTTAAAGCAGAAAAAGCCTACCAACCTAAAAACAAACAAAAATCGCCCCTCGCAGGGGGTTATTGTTATTGATCCACTGAGATCTGTATGCAGTTCTTGCCATCTACCTGTCGCGGTGTAATATAAATTTGAAAAAAAAGCAAAAGAGGATCATTAAAGCCGAAAAAACCTTAAAATATAGGTGGGTGTGGATTTTAGTCCGCAGCCTGCAGAGGAATGATCCGATGTTGCTGAATTGCAATCCCAAAATTTTCGAAACTATGCCTGACAGATGGTGTGCTTAAATTTTTTGTATTCCTTCTGGTGGCTTGGCAAATTACATTACTACACGGACAGACGGACATAGCGTAATCAACTTCTCTAAGTATAAGGATCTAGAATATATATACTTAATAGGGTCGGAAATGATTATTGTAGAAATTATACACGGAATGGCAATCTTATATATACCCTTTCCACCTGTGGTGAAGGGTATAAAAATACTTAACATAAATCAAGAATGTTGCAATTTAGTTAGCTATCTAGACAGTGTTGGGGAACTATGCAATTAGGAATGTTTATTATTATAAGAAAAAGTGGAAGAAACTATTGTTAAATAAAAAATTTTATTGAATAAATTTTACATAAAATTGTACCAAAAAGCATGAAGTGTATCAGTGTACCACTGATGAATCGATTGTACCAAATTTGGTACAATTGTAACACAAGACCCAACACTGATACTGCTCATTAAAGAAATTATAGTGAGAAACATTACCATTAATTTGATGCATAACTCGTATGATGGGTATTGGTCGTTCAGGTGGTACGGCCAAAAGAAGCCGCCAAACAGAGAACAAATCGTATTTTTCGAAACTTTAACCGACTAGTGGCACATGTTAACGCACTCCGATCTTACTAAAACTTCGGCTATCTTTCGGTTTGGACAAGAAAATTCCTTTATTTTTCAACTATATGGTTAGTGGAAACCCTAATGCGCATACATACATATTTTGGAGAAATAATTTATACAGTGTTTCTTTGCTCAAGTGCGACATGTTTTCGCCAATATCTATTTGCCGTTTGTTTGAGCAAATAAATGTGCTTAGTTGACCACATAACAAATATTTTCTTCTTTTGAAACAATAATGATCAAACACCGACACACAATTTTGAGTCAAACATTTGGATAATGTGACGACCGCACCTTTATGGTGTTGCTATAATTTTAAAATTATAACTTTTATTTCGCAGGTAATTTGTGAAAACGATAATAGATAAAGCTCACTTTAGCAATAGTTATCATTGTTATGATAACCAAAATAATTTATTTGATGTTTTAGCGAGCTATTAATCAAATTTATTATGCTAAATTAATAGCAGTGAATCTAAAATAACACAGAAAAAATTATTACCAATAATAAATAAATGCACTTGTTGTCAGTGTTGGGATTTTTGGTACAATTGTACTAAATTTGGTACAATTGATACATCAATGGTACACTGGTACACTTAATGCTTTTTTGGTACAATTTCATATAAAATTTGTTCAATGAGTTTTTTTATTTAATCAAACAATTCTTTACATTTCTAACTTTATAGTTTTCCAACCATGTCTAGAGCTGACTAAATTGCAACATTCTTCATTTATGTTAAGGATTTTTATTATTTACTATCGCCTTATTCAGTTTTCGGCATTATTCGGCTTATATATTTTTTCATTCTTTTTAGTGAGAAATCGTAGGGTCTTTTAGTTCCTCCAAATAGTTCCAGGCATACTTAATCGGATTTCGATCCGGTGACTTTCGTGAAGTTTCAAGCACTTGATTGCTATTGCCAGCTCCTAAAATTGCACAGTGTAAAGAGCCATCTGTAAGGGGCTAGTCCGATTGATCCAAAATTTGACATGGACATAACAGGATTATCTGAGCTTATGTTTTAAAGCTGGGGATCATTCACTTAGCAGTGGTGACGCTATGGGCAACAAAATTGAGAACCTTACACCCTCAAATTTTTTTAGGGCTTGGAATTTTTGTTCGATTTCTCAAAATTTTACATCGTATTAAATATCTACTTAGCATTAGTACATTTTTCAGTTTTTTTTCGTAGTTAGCGAGTAAAATTTAAAATATTGTGGGAAAATTTCAAAATGATATCTTTCCTGATTTAACAACTAGATGATTTTCAATTTAAAAACTTCAAAATTTTTTGTATTTCAGCCTAAAAAAGGGCCATTAATCTTTCTTTAATAAAAGAAATTCTTAAGGAATATATAAAAATTTTATATTTTAAACCATATTTCGTGTAAAAGTGTTGATCCTAGTAGAATATGGAGATCCTACAATTTGATCTATTTTACATTGAAATTTTGACATTAGCCTATATGTTCTAAAATACCAAAGGGATTCGAAAAAGAAGACTGCTGTAAAAAAGCTGCATATATATTCCCAAAAATCCCAAAATTGGGATTTTTGTTATTTTACCTATATTTTTTTACGTTTTTTTTACGTTTTTTTAAATTTTTTTCGGCTTTAATGATTCTGTTTTGCCTTTTTTTGTCAAATAAATATTAGAGTGTGACAGGTAGATCGCAAGGAGTGCATACAGATCTCGGGGGATCAATAACCCCCTGCGAGGGGCGATTTCTGTTTGTTTTTAGATTGGTAGGGTTTTTCTGCTTTGATTTGTATTAGAGACCTTAATAGAAAGCAATACGCATAGAGATAGCTAATGGACCCACCGGGTACCCTCTGACAAATAGGAGCAGTTAAAAGGACCCCCCATGTGTCAATATGATGAAATTTTTTTTTTTTTTGTAAGGATTTCTTTTTGCTTTAGTCTGACCATTCTAACTCAATAGATTGGAGAAAGGTCCAAAATTTAACAAAAAAATTTCAATCAAATTTTTAAAAAAATTTTTTAAAAAAAATTTTTTAAAAATTTTTTAAAAAAAAAATTTTTTAATTTTTTTCAAAAATATTTACAAAAAAATTTACAAAACATTTTCAAAAAGATATTTTACAGAAAAATATTAGAAAAAAAAATTTTTTTAAAAAATTTTCGAATAAAATTTTACAAAAAATGTTTAAAAAAATATTTTTACAAAAAATTTTTACACACAATTTTCGAAAAATTAAAACAAAAATTTCAATATTTCTTTGAAAATGAAAATCATGACTGTAACATAACATATATTTAATATTAAGAATATATATATGTATGTATGTGTGTATATAGAGTAACATATTTTTATACCCTTCACCACAGGTGGAAAGGGTATATATAAGTTTGTCATTCCGTGTGTAATTTCTACAATATTCATTTCCGACCCCATAAAGTATATATATTCTGGATCCTTATACATAGAGAAGTTGATTAAGCGATGTCCGTCTGTCCGTCTGTCCGTCTATCCGTCTGTCTGTCTGTCCGTCTATCCGTCTGTCCGTGTTAGTGTGGTAATGTCATTTGCCAAGGCACCAGAAGAGATACAAAAAATTTAAGCACACCAATCTGTCAGGCATATTTTCGAAAATTTTGGTATTGCAATTCAGCAACATCGGATCATTCCTTTGTAGGCTACGGGCCAAAAACCACGCCCACCTATATTTTTTTTTCACGTTTTTTCAGGTTTTTTTTTAATTTTTTTCAGCTTTAATGATTCTGTTTTGCCTTTTTTCTCAAATAAATATTAGACTGCGACAGGTAGATCGCAAAGAGTGCATACCGCTCTTGGGGTTATCAATAACCCCCTGCGAGGGGCGATTTTTGTTTGTTTTTAGATTGGTAGGGTTTTTCTGCTTTGATTTGTATTAGTGACCTTAATAGGAAGCAATACACATAGAGGTAGCCAATGGACCCACAGGGTACCCACTGATAAATAGGAGCAGTTAAAAGGACCCCCATGTGTCAATATGATGAAATTTTTTTTGTAAGGATTTCTTTTTGCTTTAGTCTGACCATTCTAACTCAATATAGATTGGAGAAAGGTCCAAAATTTAACAAAAAAATTTCAATCAAATTTTTAAAAAAAATTTTTTAAAAAATTTAAAAAAAAAAAATTTTAAATTTTTAAATTTTTTTTCAAAAATATTTACAAAGCATTTTCAAAAAGATATTTTACAGAAAAATATTCGAAAAAATTTTTTTTTTTTAAATTTTCCAAAAAATTTTCGAATAAAATTTTACAAAAAAATTTAAAAAAAAATATTTTTACAAAAATTTTTTAGACTCAATTTTCAAAAAATTAAAAAAAAATTTCAATATTTCTCTGAAAATTAAAATTATGAGTGTAACATAACATATTTTTAATATTAAGAATATACATACATATGTATGTATGATATAGAGTAACATATTTTTATACCCTTCACCACAGGTGGAAAGGGTATATAATGGGTGATTTTTTTGAGGTTAGGATTTTCATGCATTAGTATTTGACAGATCACGTGAGATTTCAGACATGGTGCCAAAGAGAAAGATGCTCAGTATGCTTTGACATTTCATCATGAATAGACTTACTAACGAGCAACGCTTGCAAATCATTGAATTTTATTACCAAAATCAGTGTTCGGTTCGAAATGTTCAAATGTGACAAATTTTGTTCAGCGATGAGGCTCATTTCTGGTTGAATGGCTACGTAAATAAGCAAAATTGCCGCATTTGGAGTGAAGAGCAACCAGAAGCCGTTCAAGAACTGCCCATGCATCCCGAAAAATGCACTGTTTGGTGTGGTTTGTACGCTGGTGGAATCATTGGACCGTATTTTTTCAAAGATGCTGTTGGACGCAACGTTACGGTGAATGGCGATCGCTATCGTTCGATGCTAACAAACTTTTTGTTGCCAAAAATGGAACAACTGAACTTGGTTGACATGTGGTTTCAACAAGATGGCGCTACATGCCACACAGCTCGCGATTCTATGGCCATTTTGAGGGAAAACTTCGGAGAACAATTCATCTCAAGAAATGGACCGGTAAGTTGGCCACCAAGATCATGCGATTTGACGCCTTTAGACTATTTTTTGTGGGGCTACGTCAAGTCTAAAGTCTACAGAAATAAGCCAGCAACTATTCCAGCTTTGGAAGACAACATTTCCGAAGAAATTCGGGCTATTCCGGCCGAAATGCTCGAAAAAGTGGCCCAAAATTGGACTTTCCGAATGGACCACCTAAGACGCAGCCGCGGTCAACATTTAAATGAAATTATCTTCAAAAAGTAAATGTCATGGACCAATCTAACGTTTCAAATAAAGAACCGATGAGATTTTGCAAATTTTATGCGTTTTTTTTTTAAAAAAAGTTCTCAAGCTCTTAAAAAATCACTCGTTATAAGTTTGTCATTCCGTGTGTAATTTCTACAATATTCATTTCCGACCCTATAAAGTATATATATTCTGGATCCTTATATATAGAGAAGTTGATTGAGCGATGTCCGTCTGTCCGTCTGTCCGTCTGTCCGTGTTAGTGTGGTAATGTCATTTGCCAAGGCACCAGAAGAGATACAAAAAATTTAAGCACACCAATCTGTCAGGCATAGTTTCGAAAATTTTGGTATTGCAATTCAGCAACATCGGATCATTCCTTTGGAGGCTACGGGCCAAAAACCACGCCCACCTATATTTTTTTTACGTTTTTTTTACGTTTTTTATACCCTTCACCACAGGTGGAAAGGGTATATATAAGTTTGTCATTCCGTGTGTAATTTCTACAATATTCATTTCCGACCCCATAAAGTATATATATTCTGGATCCTTATACATAGAGAAGTTGATTAAGCGATGTCCGTCTGTCTGTCTGTCCGTCTATCCGTCTGTCCGTGTTAGTGTGGTAATGTCATTTGCCAAGGCACCAGAAGAGATACAAAAAATTTAAGCACACCAATCTGTCAGGCATAGTTTCGAAAATTTTGGTATTGCAATTCAGCAACATCGGATCATTCCTTTGGAGGCTACGGGCCAAAAACCACGCCCACGTATATTTTTTTTACGTTTTTTTTTAATTTTTTTCGGCTTTAATGATTCTGTTTTGCCTTTTTTTGTCAAATAAATATTAGAGTGTGACAGATAGATCGCAAGGAGTGCATACAGATCACGGGGGATCAATAACCCCCTGCGAGGGGTGATTTTTGTTTGTTTTTAGATTGGTAGGGTTTTTCTACTTTGATTTGTATTAGAGACCTTAATAGAAAGCAATACGCATAGAGGTAGCCAATGGACTCACCGGGTACCCTCTGACAAATAGGAGCAGTTAAAAGGACCCCCCATGTGTCAATATGATGAAATTTTTTTGTAAGGATTTCTTTTTGCTTTAGTCTGACCATTCTAACTCAATATAGATTGGAGAAAGGTCCAAAATTTAACAAAAAATTTCAATCAAATTTTTAAAAAAAAAATTTTTTTAAATTTTTAAAAAAAAATTTTAAATTTTTTTTCAAAAATATTTACAAAGCATTTTCAAAAAGATATTTTACAGAAAAATATTCGAAAAAAAAAATTTTTTTTTAAATTTTCCAAAAAATTTTCGAATAAAATTTTACAAAAAATTTATCCTTATATATAGAGAAGTTGATTGAGCGATGTCCGTCTGTCCGTGTTAGTGTGGTAATGTCATTTGCCAAGGCACCAGAAGAGATACAAAAAATTTAAGCACACCAATCTGTCAGGCATAGTTTCGAAAATTTTGGTATTGCAATTCAGCAACATCGGATCATTCCTTTAGAGGCTACGGGTCAAAAACCACGCCCACCTATATTTTTTTTTACGTTTTTTTACGTTTTTTATACCCTTCACCACAGGTGGAAAGGGTATATATAAGTTTGTCATTCCGTGTGTAATTTCTACAATATTCATTTCCGACCCCATAAAGTATATATATTCTGGATCCTTATACATAGAGAAGTTGATTAAGCGATGTCCGTCTGTCCGTCTGTCCGTCTATCCGTCTGTCCGTCTGTCCGTCTGTCCGTGTTAGTGTGGTAATGTCATTTGCCAAGGCACCAGAAGAGATACAAAAAATTTAAGCACACCAATCTGTCTGGCATAGTTTCGAAAATTTTGGTATTGCAATTCAGCAACATCGGATCATTCCTTTGGAGGCTGCGGGCCAAAAACCACGCCCACCTATATTTTTTTCACGTTTTTTCAGGTTTTTTTTTAAATTTTTTTTTAGCTTTAATGATTCTGTTTTGCCTTTTTTTCTCAAATAAATATTAGACTGCGACAGGTAGATCGTAAGGAGTGCATACAGATCTCGGGGGATCAATAACCCCCTGCGAGGGGCGATTTTTGTTTGTTTTTAGATTTGTAGGGTTTTTCTGCTTTGATTTGTATTAGTGACCTTAATAGAAAGCAATACGCATAGAGGTAGCCAATGGACCCACAGGGTACCCACTGACAAATAGGAGCAGTTAAAGGGACCCCCCATGTGTCAATATGAGGAAATTTTTTTTTTTTGTAAGGATTTTTTTGCTTTAGTCTGACCATTCTAACTCAATATAGATTGGAGAAAGGTCCAAAATTTAACAAAAAAAATTCAATAAAATTTTAAAAAAAAAATTTTTTTAAAAATTTTTTTTCAAAAATATTTACAAAAAAATTTACAAAGCATTTTCAAAAAGATATTTTACAGAAAAATATTCGAAAAAATTTTTTTTTTTAAAAAATTTCCAAAAAATTTTCGAATAAAATTTTACAAAAAATTTTTAAAAAAATATTTTTACAAAAAATTTTTACACACAATCTTCGAAAAATTAAAACAAAAATTTCAATATTTCTTTGAAAATGAAAATCATGACTGTAACATAACATATAATTAATATTAAGAATATACATATGTATGTATGTGTGTATATAGAGTAACATATTTTTTTAATTGCGTTTGATTTTTTAATATATGATATCTTTGTTTTAAAACCTAGGTGCATTAAACACATAGACATCATCAGAATACCGACTACAAACTGTCAAAAATGAAACGTTGTGGCTGTCGTCAACTTAGGCTAATTTCTATTTTATTCAACAAAAGAAAATGTCACAAAATTGTAAATTGCAAATTCATATATAAACAAAAAGTTTTTGACGAAATATTTATAATTTTTTGAAAAAGTTATTTAATTTTATAAAATCAAAATAAGTATTTCTACAACAATGTCAGAGTTTACGATGTAGCTGTCGTCTTCAATATCATTAAGTAGCTGACAATACGGCGGCAATTGTAGCAAACGGAATTTGTTTTCATTTGTCTTCTATTTCTTTAACTCATGAATAATGATTTTTTCTTATACGACTTTATTTAAATAAAGAGTCAACAATATGGATAATGCTGTACATGTCTGTATAAATAAAATCACCGTGGTGAAGGGTATAGAAGATTCGGCACGGCCGAATATAGCACTTTTACTTGTTTTAAATTCGTTTGATTTTTATTTTAAATGCGTTTGATTTTTAAATAGATGATATCTCTGTTTTAAAACCTAGGTGCATTAAACACATAGACATCATCAGGATACCAACTACAAACTGTCAAAAATAAAATACACACGTTTATAGGTAAACGATTCTTTTGAAGCCAGCAAAGCTACATGGCTACACGACCACCGTTGTGGCTGTCGTCAACTTAGGCTAATTTGTATTTTATTCAACAAAACAAAATGTCACAAAATTGTAAATTACAAATTCATATACAAACAAAAAGTATTGGAGGAAATATTTAAAAGTTTTTGAAAAAGTTTTTTAATTTTATAAAAGCAAAATAAGTATTTTTACAACAACGTCAGAGTTTACGATGTAGCTGTCGCCTTCAATATCATTAAGTAGCTGATAACACGGCGACAATTGTAGCAAACGGAATTTGTTTTCATTTGTCTTCTATTTCTTTACAATATGGATAATGCTGTACATGTCTGTATAAATAAAATAACCGTGGTGAAGGGTATAGAAGATTCGGCACGGCCGAATATAGCACTTTTACTTGTTTTTTACTTAATGTCAAATGTTGGTACAATTAATGCTGATTTGATACAATTTTATCAATAGAACGGTACAATTTAAACATTGTCAGATCCCAACACTGCTTGTTGTTATATTATGGTCTTTTGTGCTCTTAATGAGCTATTTATTGCGTCAAGACACGTTCAGATTGTATTGGTATATTCACAAAAGTTGTTCAGTTTTACCGTGGCTAAAATTTTTCCCCAAAATTGCGGAAATAAATTATTTTTTTTTTGCACAAAATGTTAATAGAATTTATTCATCGAATTCTCGGCTACATTATTACCGAACAAAGTTAAACGCTATCAACTAGTAACTATGAATGAGATATTAGACAAAAACTGATGACACCTTTTTTGAATGACCCACTGATTTCTATAGTTTTTCGAAGGCCCAAAAATAAAAATGGATCAACAAATTCGCCAAACCGTTTATAGGGTTTTACTGTCCGTTAGTAGTAGAATCGAACTATACTCTGAAGTCCGTGTATATTTTTCACTGTTACATTGTATTATTTGAACTAGTTACAAAACTTATGCTCTAAAACACAAATCGGGAAAAATTGTGTTTGTTTTAGCTGAATTATTAGCTTGAAAAAATTTGGTGGATTTTTGATTCAGCTAAATTATTGATTTGAAATTGTTTTTATAAATTCAGTAAACTTTTTTTTTTTGTTGAAAAAAATTGTTAATAAGAGAACTACTCGCCAAATTCTATCTTATTACTGCCTTACTTTATGGATGTGAACTTTTTGCAAGTTGTG
>OX451215.1:116516289-116653697 GCA_949628195.1 Phasia obesa | reverse complement strand
ATATATATATATATATATATATATATATATATATATATATATATATATATATATATATATATATATATATATATATATATATATATAAATATATATATATATATATATATATATATATATATATATATATATATATATATATATACATATATATACATATACATATATATATATATTATAAAAGTAACAAAATTAAATGAAATAAAAAAGTAAATGAAATTATCTATTAGTCTATTTATCAACTGAATTCAGGAAAAGTAAATTATTTACAGTTTTCGAACCAACGTTCGTTATGATGTTACCTGCGACTAAAAACGCGTTCGAATTGTTGTGCAAGTTTGTGTGTTGTGCAAGTTGTGTTAGTGTTAGTTAATTTTACAGAAGAAGCAAAAACCTTTGTAAAATGAAAACTAAACTATACGATACGTATCTTTGTTTTTTGTTAATAAAACCGTAGCAGTGTGAAACTTGGTCAAGACATGTAGTTTAATGCCATTTATAAAAACCAAAACATTTTTGATTTTTGGAATAGTTACAAGGCAGTAATTTATGATAATCTTAAATTGTTTTTTCATTATATAGAACACAACTTTATGGTGAGACAATGGAGAATTCAGTTAATGAACAAAATTGTATTAATACTTTTGTCTATTTTGATTTTTCTTTATCCATTAACACTACTACATACACTATTACATACCTATAGCTGACGCAGATATGTTTAATTTTTCCTTAAGATTTTGGTTCTTTTATACTTTCACAAAATTATTTATTCACAAATACCTCGATATCTTTATGATAAAATTAGGTTTGCCAGAGGTAAAAAGGTCATTATTTCGTGCTATCGTTATCTTGTTTCTGACTGACAAGTTTTTGTTTATGCGGCAAGTATTTGGAAACTTCTATCTAAAGCTCTAAAATTAATAAAAACGCAAACAGTTGTAAAAAAATTTGTTTAATAACACTGGCCTGAAAATAATTGATCCCTGAACATAAATATGTGGAATATAGTGATCTCAACTCGTTAAATTCAAATCCGCTTTCAGTTTACGCATATCACGTACAAATTTTCGGCAAATATTTTAATTTTTTTTACATTCCTCTTTTGGAAACTTAGGTATAATAAGCCATAAATGATGAAAATCGATGCACAAATATTGAGTTTATTCACAATTAAGTGTAGGTACCTGCTTTGACAAATATTATATAACACGTTAAGATTATTTACTTTTGTTATAATAAAAACCTATTAAAGTTTTTTGTTTCATATTTTAATATTTTATTTCTTGTATCGTCAATATATTTGAACTAACAATATCTTAAATCTAAAATAAAAATAAATATACTTGTTAAGTCCAGCCAGTGCTAGACAAACAAATTGTATGTTTCACGGTTGCCTATTAAATATTTCAATATCAGTATTTTATTTAAATAAGAATATCTCAAAAACTAGACGTGATAGAAAAAAGCTGTGAACAGATTTGGATTCAGCACTAGGGTTTGGAAAACGTGAAAAGCTCTCAGCAATTTCCCGGGAAAATTTTTACTAGTTTCCCGGGAAACGGGAAATTTCAAATTACGAGCACATTAAAGAAAATTCAGTGGTTCTTATTTTTAAATAAGCATTTCTTTTGCTATCACACAAATATTTGATCGTTATTGTGCTGGAAAAAACAATCATTTTTTAAATTGTAATATTTTTAGAAACTTGCAAAAAAATATGTTTTAGATCGTGCAAAACAAATTGTAAAACTATTTGACAAAATAGTTTTAAAAATTAAAAACAGACTGTCTTGAGAAATATATGAAAATAGAACACAGATAACTAACCAGATTACCCACTTGCAGCTTTCGATAAAGTGAATAAAAAGATAAAAAATGTTTAAAGCAATGAGTAAGAAGTACCAGCTATATGTTGCCATTAGTAACATATGTTTTCAGTTAAGTTAACAAAAATTGGAAACAAAATTTTCACAAAAATTATATTTTCTTAATAATATTTAAAATAAACTGGTAAACTGGTACGTTAAAAGTTATTATTTGAATTCTCTTTATATATTTTCTTTTATTTGAAAATGGTATGTATATATCTGTCTTGCTATACATACCATTTTCTAATAAAAAAAAATATAAAAGAGAATTAAAATAAAGAAAAATGTTTGCTTGGTAGTATAATATAAAAACGAAATAGAGTTTACAAGTGTAAAACAATTTCCAAAAGCTCTATCTTCTATGAAATATAATGTAAAATTTAAATTTCTCAGATTCTATTTCTTTGATAAGTTTGTTTAAATAGAAAATTAATAACAATTGAAACTACCTGGTAGATTGATACAAAGAGTACTGATGACGGACGTAGCTGTCTAGAAAATGCATTCTGCTTTGCTGGTATCTAATTTTTCTTTATCTCTTTATAATTAAGAACTTATGCCTAAATAATTAATTTATTAATTCAAAAATAGTTCAAATAAAATTCATATAATTTCACAGAGCGGGCACGGCTTTGACATTGTTAACTTCAACACTATTGTGTTAATAATCAAAATAAATAGAGTTTACAAGTGTAGAACAATTTCAAAAAGCTCTATCTTCTATGAAATATAATGTAAAATTTAAATTTCTCAGATTCTATTTCTTTGATAAGTTTGTTTAAATAGTAAATTAATAACAATTGAAACTACCGGGTAGATTGATACAAAGAGTACTGATGACGGACGTAGCTGTCTAGAAAATGCATTCTGCTTTGCTGGTATCTAATTTTTTTTATCTCTTTATAATTAAGAACTTAAACCTAAATAATTCATTTATTAATTCAAAAATAGTTCAAATAGTATTCATATAATTTTTTAATTTTATTGAAAATTAATTTCTATACTTATTTTTTATATTTCGCAAAATATAACAAAATTATATTTATTCTTTAATATTTTAATTATATTTTGTTTTAGATACTGAACAGGCATATTGTCAGAAATAAATTATAAGGAAAATACAAAACAATTTTAAAGAATTTAATATATTTTTTTTTGTGATTCTGCCCAAAATAATTGGTAAATGGCAAAGGTACGAAACCAAAGCGCCAGGGTATGATTGCCTTAGCTTCCTCCAAAATCTGCAGAGCGACCTATACCTTCGTATAGGTAGTGAGACTCCAAATTCAGCTAGGTAAAATTAATGAGAGTTTAATGGTGCTGCTCCAGTGAAAATCTTGAGTTTATTGGTACTCCTCCAGTTAAAAATTGAGTTTAATGGTGCTCCTCCAGTTAACAGTTGAGTTTTTTAAAATGGTGCCCCACCAATGTCCGACTTATTGAAATTAAAATTTATAGGTTATAAACGATAACCAAACGATTACACGTGGCTGATTAAACAACCACCAATAACAGTACCGTAGTACAGCTATTCGAGGACGCCAATCAGCCAGTGTGAGAACGAGACGCAAACCACTCGAAGGCCGAGCAATAAGGACGGCCTGATTGACTTTAAGCGATAATGACAATGACGCACGCACGTGTTCCCCGACCCAGAGCTACTTTAAAGAATTTAATACAAAAAAAAAACAAGTAAAAGTGCTATATTCGGCCGTGCCGAATCTTCTATACCCTTCACCACGGTGATTTTATTTATACAGACATGTACAGCATTATCCATATTGTAAAGAAATAGAAGACAAATGAAAACAAATTCCGTTTGCTACAATTGTCGCCGTGTTATCAGCTACTTAATGATATTGAAGCCGACAGCTACATCGTAAACTCTGACGTTGTTGTAAAAATACTTATTTTGCTTTTATAAAATTAAAAAACTTTTTCAAAAACTTTTAAATATTTCCTCCAATACTTTTTGTTTGTATATGAATTTGTAATTTACAATTTTGTGACATTTTGTTTTGTTGAATAAAATACAAATTAGCCTAAGTTGACGACAGCCACAACGGTGGTCGTGTAGCCATGTAGCTTTGCTGGCTTCAAAAGAATCGTTTACCTATAAACGTGTGTATTTTATTTTTGACAGTTTGTAGTTGGTATCCTGATGATGTCTATGTGTTTAATGCACCTAGGTTTTAAAACAGAGATATCATCTATTTAAAAATCAAACGCATTTAAAATAAAAATCAAACGAATTTAAAACAAGTAAAAGTGCTATATTCGGCCGTGCCGAATCTTCTATACCCTTCACCACGGTGATTTTATTTATACAGACATGTACAGCATTATCCATATTGTTGACTCTTTATTTAAATAAAGTCGTATAAGAAAAAATCATTATTCATGAGTTAAAGAAATAGAAGACAAATGAAAACAAATTCCGTTTGCTACAATTGCCGCCGTATTGTCAGCTACTTAATGATATTGAAGACGACAGCTACATCGTAAACTCTGACATTGTTGTAGAAATACTTATTTTGATTTTATAAAATTAAATAACTTTTTCAAAAAATTATAAATATTTCGTCAAAAACTTTTTGTTTATATATGAATTTGCAATTTACAATTTTGTGACATTTTCTTTTGTTGAATAAAATAGAAATTAGCCTAAGTTGACGACAGCCACAACGTTTCATTTTTGACAGTTTGTAGTCGGTATTCTGATGATGTCTATGTGTTTAATGCACCTAGGTTTTAAAACAAAGATATCATATATTAAAAAATCAAACGCAATTAAAACAAGTAAAAGTGCTATATTCGGCCGTGCCGAATCTTCTATACCCTTCACCACGGTGATTTTATTTATACAGACATGTACAGCATTATCCATATTGTTGACTCTTTATTTAAATAAAGTCGTATAAGAAAAAATCATTATTCATGAGTTAAAGAAATAGAAGACAAATGAAAACAAATTCCGTTTGCTACAATTGTCGCCGTGTTGTCAGCTACTTAATGATATTGAAGCCGACGCTACATCGTAAACTCTGACATTGTTGTAGAAATACTTATTTTGCTTTTATAAAATTAAATAACTTTTTCAAAAACTTATAAATATCTCCTCCAAAACTTTTTGTTTGTATATGAATTTGTAATTTACAATAATAATGTAATTTGTGACATTTTCTTTTGTTGAATAAAATAGAAATTAGCCTAAGTTGACGACATCCACAACGGTGGTCGTGTAGCCATGTAGCTATACTGGCTTAAAAAAAAAAAACGTTTACCTATAAACGTGTGTATTTTATTTTTGGCACTTTTTACCCGGTATCCTGATGATGTCTATGTGTTTAATGCACCTAGGTTTTAAACAAAGATCTCATCTATTTTAAATCAATCGCATTTAAAAAAAAATCAAACGCATTTAAAAAAAATCAAACGCATTTAAAACAAGTAAAAGTGCTATATTCGGCCGTGCCGAATCTTCTATACCCTTCACCACGGTGATTTTATTTATACAGACATGTACAGCATTATCCATATTGTTGACTCTTTATTTAAATAAAGTCGTATAAGAAAAAATCATTATACATGAGTTAAAGAAATAGAAGACAAATGAAAACAAATTCCGTTTGCTACAATTGTCGCCGTGTTGTCAGCTACTTAATGATATTGAAGCCGACGCTACATCGTAAACTCTGACATTGTTGTAGAAATACTTATTTTGCTTTTATAAAATTAAATAACTTCTTCAAAAACTTATAAATATCTCCTCCAAAACTTTTTGTTTGTATATGAATTTGTAATTTACAATAATAATGTAATTTGTGACATTTTCTTTTGTTGAATAAAATAGAAATTAGCCTAAGTTGACGACATATACTGGCTTCAAAAAAAAAAAAACGTTTACCTATAAACGTGTGTATTTTACTTTTGGCAGTTTTTACCCGGTATCCTGATGATGTCTATGTGTTTAATGCACCTAGGTTTTAAAACAGAAATCTAATCTATTTAAAATCAATCGCATTTAAAAAAAAATCAAACGCATTTAAAAAAATATGTTACTCTATATACACACATACATACATACATATGTATATTCTTAATATTAAATATATGTTATGTTACAGTCATGATTTTCATTTTCAAAGAAATATTGAAATTTTTGTTTTAATTTTTCGAAAATTGTGTGTAAAAATTTTTTGTAAAAATATTTTTTTAAAAATTTTTTGTAAAATTTTATTCGAAAATTTTTTGGAAAATTTTTTAAAAAAAAATTTTTTCTAATATTTTTCTGTAAAATATCTTTTTGAAAATGCTTTGTAAATTTTTTTGTAAATATTTTTGAAAAAAAAAAAAATTTTTTTTTAAATTTTTAAAAAAATTTTTTTTAAAAATTTGATTGAAATTTTTTTGTTAAATTTTGTACCTTTCTCCAATCTATTGAGTTAGAATGGTCAGACTAAAGCAAAAAGAAATCCTTACAAAAAAAAAATTTCGTCATATTGACACATGGGGGGTCCTTTTAACTGCTCCTATTTGTCAGTGGGTACCCTGTGGGTCCATTGGCTACCTCTATGCGTATTGCTTTCTATTAAGGTCTCTAATACAAATCAAAGCAGAAAAACCCTACTAATCTAAAAACAAACAAAAATCGCCCCTCGCAGGGGGTTATTGATCCCCCGAGATCTGTATGCACTCCTTGCGATCTACCTGTCATACCCTAATATTTATTTGACAAAAAAAGGCAAAACAGAATCATTAAAGCCGAAAAAAATTAAAAAAAAAACGTAAAAAAATATAGGTGGGCGTGGTTTTTGGCCCGTAGCCTCCAAAGGAATGATCCGATGTTGCTGAATTGCAATACCAAAATTTTCGAAACTATGCCTGACAGATTGGTGTGCTTAAATTTTTTGTATCTCTTCTGGTGCCTTGGCAAATGACATTACCACACTAACACGGACAGACGGACAGACGGACATCGCTCAATCAACTTCTCTATATATAAGGATCCAGAATATATATACTTTATGGGGTCGGAAATGAATATTGTAGAAATTACACACGGAATGACAAACTTATATATACCCTTTCCACCTGTGGTGAAGGGTATAAAAACGTAAAAAAACGTAAAAAAATATAGGTGGGCGTGGTTTTTGGCCCGTAGCCTCCAAAGGAATGATCCGATGTTGCTGAATTGCAATACCAAAATTTTCGAAACTATGCCTGACAGATTGGTGTGCTTAAATTTTTTGTAGCTCTTCTGGTGCCTTGGCAAATGACATTACCACACTAACACGGACAGACGGACAGACGGACAGACGGACAGACGGACATCGCTCAATCAACTTCTCTATATATAAGGATCCAGAATATATATACTTTATGGGGTCGGAAATGAATATTGTAGAAATTACACACGGAATGACAAACTTATATATACCCTTTCCACCTGTGGTGAAGGGTATAAAAATATGTTACTCTATATACACACATACATACATATGTATATTCTTAATATTAAATATATGTTATGTTACAGTCATGATTTTCATTTTCAAAGAAATATTGAAATTTTTGTTTTAATTTTTCGAAAATTGTGTGTAAAAATTTTTTGTAAAAATATTTTTTTAAAAATTTTTTGTAAAATTTTATTCGAAAATTTTTTGGAAAATTTTTTAAAAAAAATTTTTTTCTAATATTTTTCTGTAAAATATCTTTTTGAAAATGCTTTGTAAATTTTTTTGTAAATATTTTTGAAAAAAAAATAAAAAATTTTTTTTAAAATTTTTAAAAAAATTTTTTTTTAAAAATTTGATTGAAATTTTTTTGTTAAATTTTGTACCTTTCTCCAATCTATTGAGTTAGAATGGTCAGACTAAAGCAAAAAGAAATCCTTACAAAAAAAACATTTCGTCATATTGACACATGGGGGGTCCTTTTAACTGCTCCTATTTGTCAGTGGGTACCCTGTGGGTCCATTGGCTACCTCTATGCGTATTGCTTTCTATTAAGGTCTCTAATACAAATCAAAGCAGAAAAACCCTACTAATCTAAAAACAAACAAAAATCGCCCCTCGCAGGGGGTTATTGATCCCCCGAGATCTGTATGCACTCCTTGCGATCTACCTGTCACACCCTAATATTTATTTGACAAAAAAAGGCAAAACAGAATCATTAAAGCCGAAAAAAATTAAAAAAAAACGTAAAAAAACGTAAAAAAATATAGGTGGGCGTGGTTTTTGGCCCGTAGCCTCCAAAGGAATGATCCGATGTTGCTGAATTGCAATACCAAAATTTTCGAAACTATGCCTGACAGATTGGTGTGCTTAAATTTTTTGTATCTCTTCTGGTGCCTTGGCAAATGACATTACCACACTAACACGGACAGACGGACAGACGGACAGACGGACAGACGGACATCGCTCAATCAACTTCTCTATATATAAGGATCCAGAATATATATACTTTATGGGGTCGGAAATGAATATTGTAGAAATTACACACGGAATGACAAACTTATATATACCCTTTCCACCTGTGGTGAAGGGTATAAAAATATGTTACTCTATATACACACATACATACATATGTATATTCTTAATATTAAATATATGTTATGTTACAGTCATGATTTTCATTTTCAAAGAAATATTGAAATTTTTGTTTTAATTTTTCGAAAATTGTGTGTAAAAATTTTTTGTAAAAATATTTTTTTAAAAATTTTTTGTAAAATTTTATTCGAAAATTTTTTGGAAAATTTTTTAAAAAAAATTTTTTTCTAATATTTTTCTGTAAAATATCTTTTTGAAAATGCTTTGTAAATTTTTTTGTAAATATTTTTGAAAAAAAAAAAAATTTTTTTTAAATTTTTAAAAAAATTTTTTTTTAAAAATTTGATTGAAATTTTTTTGTTAAATTTTGTACCTTTCTCCAATCTATTGAGTTAGAATGGTCAGACTAAAGCAAAAAGAAATCCTTACAAAAAAAAAATTTCGTCATATTGACACATGGGGGGTCCTTTTAACTGCTCCTATTTGTCAGTGGGTACCCTGTGGGTCCATTGGCTACCTCTATGCGTATTGCTTTCTATTAAGGTCTCTAATACAAATCAAAGCAGAAAAACCCTACTAATCTAAAAACAAAAAAAAATCGCCCCTCGCAGGGGGTTATTGATCCCCCGAGATCTGTATGCACTCCTTGCGATCTACCTGTCACACCCTAATATTTATTTGACAAAAAAAGGCAAAACAGAATCATTAAAGCCGAAAAAAATTAAAAAAAAAACGTAAAAAAACGTAAAAAAATATAGGTGGGCGTGGTTTTTGGCCCGTAGCCTCCAAAGGAATGATCCGATGTTGCTGAATTGCAATACCAAAATTTTCGAAACTATGCCTGACAGATTGGTGTGCTTAAATTTTTTGTATCTCTTCTGGTGCCTTGGCAAATGACATTACCACACTAACACGGACAGACGGACAGACGGACAGACGGACAGACGGACATCGCTCAATCAACTTCTCTATATATAAGGATCCAGAATATATATACTTTATGGGGTCGGAAATGAATATTGTAGAAATTACACACGGAATGACAAACTTATATATACCCTTTCCACCTGTGGTGAAGGGTATAAAAACGTAAAAAAACGTAAAAAAATATAGGTGGGCGTGGTTTTTGGCCCGTAGCCTCCAAAGGAATGATCCGATGTTGCTGAATTGCAATACCAAAATTTTCGAAACTATGCCTGACAGATTGGTGTGCTTAAATTTTTTGTATCTCTTCTGGTGCCTTGGCAAATGACATTACCACACTAACACGGACAGACGGACAGACGGACAGACGGACAGACGGACAGACGGACAGACGGACAGACGGACATCGCTCAATCAACTTCTCTATATATAAGGATCCAGAATATATATACTTTATGGGGTCGGAAATGAATATTGTAGAAATTACACACGGAATGACAAACTTATATATACCCTTTCCACCTGTGGTGAAGGGTATAACAAGTAAAAGTGCTATATTCGGCCGTGCCGAATCTTCTATACCCTTCACCACGGTGATTTTATTTATACAGACATGTACAGCATTATCCATATTGTTGACTCTTTATTTAAATAAAGTCGTATAAGAAAAAATCATTATTCATGAGTTAAAGAAATAGAAGACAAATGAAAACAAATTCCGTTTGCTACAATTGCCGCCGTATTGTCAGCTACTTAATGATATTGAAGACGACAGCTACATCGTAAACTCTGACATTGTTGTAGAAATACTTATTTTGATTTTATAAAATTAAATAACTTTTTCAAAAAATTATAAATATTTCGTCAAAAACTTTTTGTTTATATATGAATTTGCAATTTACAATTTTGTGACATTTTCTTTTGTTGAATAAAATAGAAATTAGCCTAAGTTGACGACAGCCACAACGTTTCATTTTTGACAGTTTGTAGTCGGTATTCTGATGATGTCTATGTGTTTAATGCACCTAGGTTTTAAAACAAAGATATCATATATTAAAAAATCAAACGCAATTAAAACAAGTAAAAGTGCTATATTCGGCCGTGCCGAATCTTCTATACCCTTCACCACGGTGATTTTATTTATACAGACATGTACAGCATTATCCATATTGTTGACTCTTTATTTAAATAAAGTCGTATAAGAAAAAATCATTATTCATGAGTTAAAGAAATAGAAGACAAATGAAAACAAATTCCGTTTGCTACAATTGTCGCCGTGTTGTCAGCTACTTAATGATATTGAAGCCGACGCTACATCGTAAACTCTGACATTGTTGTAGAAATACTTATTTTGCTTTTATAAAATTAAATAACTTTTTCAAAAACTTATAAATATCTCCTCCAAAACTTTTTGTTTGTATATGAATTTGTAATTTACAATAATAATGTAATTTGTGACATTTTCTTTTGTTGAATAAAATAGAAATTAGCCTAAGTTGACGACATCCACAACGGTGGTCGTGTAGCCATGTAGCTATACTGGCTTAAAAAAAAAAAAAACGTTTACCTATAAACGTGTGTATTTTATTTTTGGCACTTTTTACCCGGTATCCTGATGATGTCTATGTGTTTAATGCACCTAGGTTTTAAACAAAGATCTCATCTATTTTAAATCAATCGCATTTAAAAAAAAATCAAACGCATTTAAAAAAAATCAAACGCATTTAAAACAAGTAAAAGTGCTATATTCGGCCGTGCCGAATCTTCTATACCCTTCACCACGGTGATTTTATTTATACAGACATGTACAGCATTATCCATATTGTTGACTCTTTATTTAAATAAAGTCGTATAAGAAAAAATCATTATTCATGAGTTAAAGAAATAGAAGACAAATGAAAACAAATTCCGTTTGCTACAATTGTCGCCGTGTTGTCAGCTACTTAATGATATTGAAGCCGACGCTACATCGTAAACTCTGACATTGTTGTAGAAATACTTATTTTGCTTTTATAAAATTAAATAACTTTTTCAAAAACTTATAAATATCTCCTCCAAAACTTTTTGTTTGTATATGAATTTGTAATTTACAATAATAATGTAATTTGTGACATTTTCTTTTGTTGAATAAAATAGAAATTAGCCTAAGTTGACGACATCCACAACGGTGGTCGTGTAGCCATGTAGCTATACTGGCTTAAAAAAAAAAAAAACGTTTACCTATAAACGTGTGTATTTTATTTTTGGCACTTTTTACCCGGTATCCTGATGATGTCTATGTGTTTAATGCACCTAGGTTTTAAACAAAGATCTCATCTATTTTAAATCAATCGCATTTAAAAAAAAATCAAACGCATTTAAAAAAAATCAAACGCATTTAAAAAAATATGTTACTCTATATACACACATACATACATATGTATATTCTTAATATTAAATATATGTTATGTTACAGTCATGATTTTCATTTTCAAAGAAATATTGAAATTTTTGTTTTAATTTTTCGAAAATTGTGTGTAAAAATTTTTTGTAAAAATATTTTTTTAAAAATTTTTTGTAAAATTTTATTCGAAAATTTTTTGGAAAATTTTTTAAAAAAATTTTTTTTCTAATATTTTTCTGTAAAATATCTTTTTGAAAATGCTTTGTAAATTTTTTTGTAAATATTTTTGAAAAAAATTAAAAAATTTTTTTTTTTAAATTTTTAAAAAAATTTTTTTTTAAAAATTTGATTGAAATTTTTTTGTTAAATTTTGGACCTTTCTCCAATCTATTGAGTTAGAATGGTCAGACTAAAGCAAAAAGAAATCCTTACAAAAAAAAAAAAAACATTCATCATATTGACACATGGGGGCCCCTTTTAACTGCTCCTATTTGTCAGTGGGTACCCTGTGGGTCCATTGGCTACCTCTATGCGTATTGCTTTCTATTAAGGTCTCTAATACAAATCAAAGCAGAAAAACCCTACCAATCTAAAAACAAACAAAAATCGCCCCTCGCAGGGGGTTATTGATCCCCCGAGATCTGTATGCACTCCTTGCGATCTACCTGTCACACTCTAATATTTATTTGACAAAAAAAGGCAAAACAGAATCATTAAAGCCGAAAAAAATTAAAAAAAAACGTAAAAAAAACGTAAAAAAAATATAGGTGGGCGTGGTTTTTGGCCCGTAGCCTCCAAAGGAATGATCCGATGTTGCTGAATTGCAATACCAAAATTTTCGAAACTATGCCTGACAGATTGGTGTGCTTAAATTTTTTGTATCTCTTCTGATGCCTTGGCAAATGACATTACCACACTAACACGGACAGACGGACAGACGGACATCGCTTAATCAACTTCTCTATGTATAAGGATCCAGAATATATATACTTTATGGGGTCGGAAATGAATATTGTAGAAATTACACACGGAATGACAAACTTATATATACCCTTTCCACCTGTGGTGAAGGGTATAAAAATATGTTACTCTATATACACACATACATACATATGTATATTCTTAATATTAAATATATGTTATGTTACAGTCATGATTTTCATTTTCAAAGAAATATTGAAATTTTTGTTTTAATTTTTCGAAAATTGTGTGTAAAAATTTTTTGTAAAAATATTTTTTTAAAAATTTTTTGTAAAATTTTATTCGAAAATTTTTTGGAAAATTTTTTAAAAAAATTTTTTTTCTAATATTTTTCTGTAAAATATCTTTTTGAAAATGCTTTGTAAATTTTTTTGTAAATATTTTTGAAAAAAATTAAAAAATTTTTTTTTTTAAATTTTTAAAAAAATTTTTTTTTAAAAATTTGATTGAAATTTTTTTGTTAAATTTTGGACCTTTCTCCAATCTATTGAGTTAGAATGGTCCGACTAAAGCAAAAAGAAATCCTTAAAAAAAAAAAAAAAATTCATCATATTGACACATGGGGGGCCCTTTTAACTGCTCCTATTTGTCAGTGGGTACCCTGTGGGTCCATTGGCTACCTCTATGCGTATTGCTTTCTATTAAGGTCTCTAATACAAATCAAAGCAGAAAAACCCTACCAATCTAAAAACAAACAAAAATCGCCCCTCGCAGGGGGTTATTGATCCCCCGAGATCTGTATGCACTCCTTGCGATCTACCTGTCACACTCTAATATTTATTTGACAAAAAAAGGCAAAACAGAATCATTAAAGCCGAAAAAAATTAAAAAAAAAACGTAAAAAAAACGTAAAAAAAATATAGGTGGGCGTGGTTTTTGGCCCGTAGCCTCCAAAGGAATGATCCAATGTTGCTGAATTGCAATACCAAAATTTTCGAAACTATGCCTGACAGATTGGTGTGCTTAAATTTTTTGTATCTCTTCTGATGCCTTGGCAAATGACATTACCACACTAACACGGACAGACGGACAGACGGACAGACGGACATCGCTTAATCAACTTCTCTATGTATAAGGATCCAGAATATATATACTTTATGGGGTCGGAAATGAATATTGTAGAAATTACACACGGAATGACAAACTTATATATACCCTTTCCACCTGTGGTGAAGGGTATAAAAATATGTTACTCTATATACACACATACATACATATGTATATTCTTAATATTAAATATATGTTATGTTACAGTCATGATTTTCATTTTCAAAGAAATATTGAAATTTTTGTTTTAATTTTTCGAAAATTGTGTGTAAAAATTTTTTGTAAAAATATTTTTTTAAAAATTTTTTGTAAAATTTTATTCGAAAATTTTTTGGAAAATTTTTTAGAAAAATTTTTTTTCTAATATTTTTCTGTAAAATATCTTTTTGAAAATGCTTTGTAAATTTTTTTGTAAATATTTTTGAAAAAAATTAAAAAATTTTTTTTTAAAAATTTTTAAAAAAATTTTTTTTTAAAAATTTGATTGAAATTTTTTTGTTAAATTTTGGACCTTTCTCCAATCTATTGAGTTAGAATGGTCAGACTAAAGCAAAAAGAAATCCTTACAAAAAAAAAAAAAAATTCATCATATTGACACATGGGGGGCCCTTTTAACTGCTCCTATTTGTCAGTGGGTACCCTGTGGGTCCATTGGCTACCTCTATGCGTATTGCTTTCTATTAAGGTCTCTAATACAAATCAAAGCAGAAAAACCCTACCAATCTAAAAACAAACAAAAATCGCCCCTCGCAGGGGGTTATTGATCCCCCGAGATCTGTATGCACTCCTTGCGATCTACCTGTCACACTCTAATATTTATTTGACAAAAAAAGGCAAAACAGAATCATTAAAGCCGAAAAAAATTAAAAAAAAACGTAAAAAAAACGTAAAAATAATATAGGTGGGCGTGGTTTTTGGCCCGTAGCCTCCAAAGGAATGATCCGATGTTGCTGAATTGCAATACCAAAATTTTCGAAACTATGCCTGACAGATTGGTGTGCTTAAATTTTTTGTATCTCTTCTGATGCCTTGGCAAATGACATTACCACACTAACACGGACAGACGGACAGACGGACAGACGGACATCGCTTAATCAACTTCTCTATGTATAAGGATCCAGAATATATATACTTTATGGGGTCGGAAATGAATATTGTAGAAATTACACACGGAATGACAAACTTATATATACCCTTTCCACCTGTGGTGAAGGGTATAATAAACTCAAACTAGGGATGGTAAATGAAATTTTTAAATTTACTAGCCGGCTTCTAAAATTGTACTTTTTGGGCTCATATTGTGTTAAATCATTTTGTATATTAATTTAATTTTTTAATCAGAGTAAAATAAACTTACTTTGTTACAATCTTTATTATTATATTTGGAATTGTTTTATTTTTTTATTTTCGTTAAATTTTGCCACTAGTAAAGAGTTGTAGTCCAACTTATTCAACAATTTCTCAAAATTGTAAAATGTTCATTTTACATTTAATGCATATTTTTTTTAAATAAAAGGAGTAGTCAAAACAATGTGGGTTTTTGTGCTGAATAGTATGAGCTGTGTCTCGATTAACCGCAAAAAAGTGAAACCATTTAAAGATTGAGCTAATACATTTTTGTTGAGCAGGTGTTATGTAATCTAAATTAAATAGAAGCCTAAAAACTTATCATATATTAAAAATACACTTTTCAGTATGTTCTGTGCTAAAAAGTAATAACAATGTAAAAAAGCGTTGCTACTAAATGTTATTGCTATTTCTATGGTTATTTCTACAAAATTCATATAGCATATTTTTGTCGAAAAAACCTTCCACATAATATTAAACCTCTATTTTACTGTATTAGCTACATTCATTTACTTAACTATCCCCAATATACCCTAATTCACTTACCAATATTTACATGATTTTTTAAAATTTTTGTAGTTAACATAAGTCGACCGCTGTGCAGACACACTCTGTAATTATAAATTAGATATTGCAACTACCCTTTCCTAAATTGAGAAATAAAGAATGAAATGGGTTACAAATACAGTTTTTTAAATAAGAGTAACAGTTGGCATCTAAAATAGTCCGCAACATGGGATTGGTGTACCATTATACTTTTTTAGGTCCTAATTTATCAAAATATATTACAATTGTACCAAAAAAGGTACAAACTTTACCAACCCTGACTCAAACAAAGTTGACAATGAAAATTCAAAACAATACAAGAAAAAAGTTAATCAGCTGTCGAACTGCACGTACCTGATATTATTCTACCATGATTGTTATCATAATATAAACGTAGATACATACTAGGGTGCACCTTATTTGTTTGGGCCAAAAGTGGTCACATCACTGTTTTTGAAGGCACGCAATTATTTCATTGAAATGTTTAGCATTTCTTGATTTTAAAAGTAAATACTGAAATGCATTTAATTTTCCGTTCGTGACCTAAAACAACAGCTTAAATATATGTAGTTAATAAAGTCTGGCAGCTCCAGAACTTTATCAACACTATATTTATTAAAAAAAGCGGTGAATCCCCTTATAAGAATGAATGAACTTCATTTAAATAACATTTATCACTGAAAGAATAATGAAGCTTTAGTTCAGCCGGATGAAGACGACAAAAAAAAAACTTACAATTCTTCCTCACCACATAGAACATTTTATTAATAAAAATATCGAGGATATTATCTCGCAAAAATATTTACAATTTTTCAAAACACTTTCTATTCCAACTAGAGTAGGTATTTCTCTCTTCTTTCATTTTCCATATTCATGAAGAAACTTGTGATTTGCTTTTTGTTTACTTCACTGTCTACGAAAGAAATTTTTTATTGCGTTTGTTTTTTCTCTGCACACAAATAAGTTTCACACACACATTTTTCATCTTCTTGGATGTTTGCTTTTCATCTCTTTGTCCATGAAGTAATTGTTCTTTAGATTATTTCTTTTTCATCGCCATGAAAGAAGCAAAAATTTGAAATTAAAAAATACTAAGATTTATGCTAATTTAAGTTTTATTTTCAATACAAAAGATATATATTTATGTAAACCAATCGTACTCATTCGTAAACATCAATTTCTTATGAATTTACATAATTTTGACATCTTGGCGGCGGATGTGGCACGCCTTCTTCTATTGCAATCTGCCTGAAATTTTCCACATTGTATTTTTTTTTTTGCTACTTAGAACATTTCTTGGGGGAGTTACGGTGGAATTTCGCACTTTCAGAAATAAGGTGCACCCTAATACATATATATGTATGTAATGTTCCAATATCAGTATTTTATTAAAATGAGAGTATCTCGAAACTAGACGTGATAGAAACAATCTGTGAACAGATTTGGATTCAGTACATCAGTCACATAACACATAACAAGGTTCAAGCTCCCGTCTTTTTTTTGACGAACAGTGTAATTATACTTGATTTTTTTTTATAATTAGTCTTAATTTTTACTTTATAATTTTATTTTTTATAGCTCTGTATTGCCTATAACATACATATTTAAATTCTGGTTTTCTATCTATGAATTTATTTACATACGAATCACATACATTCCTGTACTTTATATATGTATAAGAGTAATCTTGTTGTACAAGCAATGGAAACAAATAAATAAATTAAAAAAATATTTTTTTTTAATAATCTAAAATTTTTTAATTTTTCTTTCCTATTTTTTTTTTTTAATTTAACAATCCATTATTATTTTTATTATTTTATTTATTATTATTGTTATTACTATTGTTGTAATTGTAGCGAATGTTATTGTTATTTTTATAGTTTAGTAAACAATTTTTTTTTTGTATTCTCACTGGCACTCTAACTTATAAGATTTACTATCTTGTTGTGCTAGAATCACAATTAATAAATCAATAAATAAATAAAATAAAAATTAGTTGTTTGAATGTAAAAATTTGTTTAAAGTACCGTTTTCAAACCAAATATATTTTAAAGATGCTCTTTATTTGTTTGTGGAAAAATAATTACTTTTGTGTATTTAGCAAATTCAATTTTTCCAAAATTCAATTAAAACATATTTGCTAATCATATAAATATCAACTAAACAAATTTCTGAACGATGTAGTTTCGAAATTCTCTGTCACTAATATGTCATTGATTGATGTAGAAGACATATGTACATCATATCTAGTTTTTAGTTATACTGCAAAAAAATCTTACATAAAAAAACATTTTAAGTCATTTGTAAAGATTAGTACGCCAATCTGAATGTTTGTTCCGAATGTATCCTGTTTGTAACAGCAGAAAACATGACCGTCCTAATTAGGACAAAAATGACAGATAACAAATGAGTTTTTTTTATAACTGCAACTGCCTGGATGCAATAGAATCAAAACCGGTGCTATGAGTTTAATAAAAAACTATTCAAGTTTTTCTATTTTCTCATAAAAAACTTAAGCAATATTAAAGTTAAAGAAAAGAGGAAATTAAAAAGGGCAAACACATCAAACGATTAGAAAATGTGGATGATAAGACATTTTAGGTTTAGTATCCCGTAAATAAATTACTGGACATCGGGTTCTCATCACGCTCTTACACATCCATAATCAAACTTTCTTGTCCTTTAAGTTTGTTTGTATTTTTATTCAAATGTTCAAATCATACGTTAATATCATGTCCTCCGACCTTTTGTTTACATTCTACCTTTATATTATTGTTGTTCGTAAGATGTTCAGGACATACACCATCACTATTCGTTTAAGGGTAGTTAAAAAAATATATAAATATTGTAGCAAAAGAAAGTGAAGCCTGCAAACCGTTGGTGACATGCATAATTTTATGCAAATTTTATCATACATCTGCATTCTCGTACATACATACATGAATTCTGCTTGAAGAGAAATTAAAAAACTCATAATAAATAAAAATGTTTAAGTTATTCAAGGATAACGTTTTTGTATTATTGTTTTCTGTTTTGGTTAATGTAAGTTCTTTTGTTTTGCTTCTGTTTTTGTTTTTGTAGTTTACCCGTATTTTTTATATTACTTTTGATTTGGTTTTATGGTTTATTCGAATACGATCACTATCTTGATTACAGCAACATTGTTTTCACTATAAAATTTCTATATAAATCCTTTAGTAAGATGGTGTTGCGACAAGCCAGATGCGTGTGCCAGTTTAAAGTTGTGTGAAGTAAAGGAGTAATTATATTTGCATATCAATATAGTAATTGTTGGTAACATCTGTAAATGGAAAATCAAATACAAATGTAGTCCTATTACTATAATGCATATTGCATCACATAGAGATATTGTTTCACCAAATTATATTATCATGTAAAATACAAATTTATTTATAATAACTTTAAAAATATTTTTAAAAATTATATTTGGAATTTTTTTAAATAATATTATTTATTTTTCATAACGCATAATTCCTTTTTTTAAATTTATTATTATATATTAATCCAAACAGATTACTATTGGAAAGCATATCCATATAGCATATAGCTATTTCACTGGTGCTTACCCAGATCGTCAGTGGACTTTTTTAAATTTTCCGAATAAAAACCCAGATTCTTATGCTAGATTTAATAAACCAAATGAGAAGTTTATTAAATCTAGAAATCAAGAAAAAATCCAAAATTTCTAAACAAAAAACATAGTAACCATTTTAAATTTAAAAAAATATAGCTATATGCTATATGGATATGCTTTCCAATAGTAATCTGTTTGGATTACTATATAATAATAAATTAAAAAAAAGGAATTATGCGTTATGAGAAATAAATAATATTATTTAAAAAATTCCAAATATAATTTTTTAAAAGTAATAGCATGCGCACGGTGCATAAAATTGATTTTCGTATTTTCTAATTTTTTCAATTTTTATTTTTGTTTTTCAGAAACTCTTTTTGATACATTATGAATGGTATCCAATGGAAACCCTTAATGTAGAAAATGGAAAGAAAAAGAAAAGTAAAGTTTTTTAATTTTGTAAATTAAATTTAAACACCAATAAAGCCCCTAGCTTTGATGAAACTAGTAACAAAATGTCATTCGAGTTGCGCCGTATAGCTCGCAAAGTCATTCTTTTAATTTTTAATTCCATTTTATGTCTTGAGTACTTTCCCACAGAGTGGAAGGTCTCATTGATTACTATGATTCCTAAACCAGAAAAAGACTGCACAAAAATTGAATCATACAGACTTATAAGTATTTTATCTAATATGTCAAAGCTGTTTAAGAGAATGTAAATAACTAAGGTGAACCCCATTCTAACCAACAAAGGCTGTTTTCAAAACCATCAATTCGCAGAAACAAAAAATACTGCTCTGCGCTTTTTGTCGACGTTTCTCAAGCATTCGATAAGGTTTGGCACGAAGGCCTAATATTTAATTTAAAGCTGAACTTGCCCGAAAACTTTTATAAGTTTTGAAAAGATTATTTAACGAATCGCAAATTTTTACTAAAAGAACGTGTTTTTTTAAGCTCGCCACAGCTCATTGAAGCCGGAGTTCCCCAAGGTAGCGTTTTGGGACCAATTTTATATTTACTGTACACATCAGATATGCGTATTAGCACCCTAGTTCACACATCAACATTTGCAGATGACAAAACTTTTTTAAGTATTCCTGAAAGCGCCCAAGTAGCATCACAACCTTTACAAGACCACATACTCAATTTGGAAAAATGGTTAGAAAAATGGAGAATAAAAGTGAATGTACAAAAATGTACTCTTATAATTTTCATGCCCTCCTATTTACATAAATAACCAAATGATACCGCAGCTTTCAGACGTCAAATATCTGGTGTTAGCGCCACGGTAATATATAATATAATTTTAACGTTTTTGGCCCGTCTAAACGCAACCACAGATATGGTAACGTTGGTCATTTAGTGTGGCGAGTTTGCGTTTTCAAGGGCAAATGTAATTGTTTTTGTTCTTATGTAGACTGTTTCGGTTAATTTATATATGCATGTACATACTTTAAATTAAACAACAGCAGTAGTTAAAGCATAAAATAAGAAAGATAAAGTTAGAAATAAATTAAACTACAGTGAGAAACATCTTATAAGTAAAATAATAATTAAGAAAGAAAAGTGACAAGAGCCAACATCATACATAAACTAAAAAGTAAAACTTTGAATATTAAATAAGCAAAACTTTATTTAATTAACTTTATTTAATTAAAATATAATAAACAAATTTTGTAAATAAAAGTCAATTAAGTGCAACATAAAAAATTGTTTGAATTAAGTGACACGAGAAGGCAGCAGATTTGGGGACACTGCCATAATATAAGGGTGGTTTTGCTAAAACCAACTTTAAGGAGCCACATCTATGTGAGGCAACGTAGAGACACTGCACCAAGGAACGTTTTGAACCAACACGCCAGGTAAACACCTCGGTATACATCTTGACCGTCGCCTTACTTGGAAGAGCCACATAGATTTCAAGTGACCACAAATGAAATTAAAACCAATACAACTAAATTGGCTTATTGGCAGAAACTCCACCCTGAGCTTAGATTGTAAACTTCTACTGTAAAAATCGATCCTCAAACCAATTTGGTGTTTTCCGGCATACATTTGACCAGCGCCTTACTTGGAAACCCCACATAGAATTAACGTTAACACAAATAAAGTTAAAAGCCGTGCAACTAAACTGGCTTATTGGCAGAAATTCTACTCTCGCTTTATATTGCAAACTTTTATAGTACAAGTCAATTCTAAAACCAACTTGGTGTTGTAATGCAATTATGGGGCAGTGCCTCAGCTAGCAATGTCAGAAAAATACAAAGGCGCCAAAATACGCCAGTCACAGTTGCTCCCTGGCATGTAAAAAAAACTCAAACATTCATAAAGATCTAAATGTGCTAACAGTTAAATTAAAAATAGCGAAACATGGAGTAAAGTATTTAAAAAAGCTTGAAACTCATCCAGATCCGCTGGACAGTAACTTACTTAATGAACCTGGTTACGTTCGACTAAGAAGGAGGAATATTGCTTCTTTCGTCCGTACATCAGAAGGATGACCCACAAATGATAAGAGCAACCGTGAAACATAATTTTTTTTTGTCTAGCACTGGCTGGACTTAACATGTATAATTATGTTTTCTCTAGATTTAATTTATGAGTAATTATTGCTAGTTGAAATATATTGAAGATACAATAAATAAAAATATGAAAAACAAGCATTAATTCCAGGAGAAATTAGAGTTAAAATAGTGAAAATACGCAATACTGAAAACTTGGCAGCATCTCTTTTTTTTGGGAAATTTGAGACACTATTTACAGATCAGACGGGTACCTCTAAACAAAGTATGTATCTCCACAAAAAACATAAACATATCTCTCCACAAATCAACATCTCAAGCCCCTACAATTATACCCACTCAATCTATTACAAATACTTCTACATTTAGTAGTCCACTCCCTGAAAACGACACTAACATCCGTTTACGTGTTAATATCCGACAACCAAATCAAACAATCAACAGAATCTGAACAAAAGAAAGAAATTAAATGCAAAATTTACCACAAACATTTATTAATGCTACATCACATATTTCAACAAAAGAAACATCAGTAGTCCAATTCACTAACTTTTAACGATCTAACACTTGTTAAATATATCAACATGTTTTTTGTTTGCACTAACGCATTTACGATTCACTAACCTATGGTTAACTAATGAAAAATACTAACAAAAATAAATGGCAATGCTGCTAAACAAAATGGCAAAATAGCGAAAAGAACAAAGAGGAATGAAAAATAATAAACAAAATATACACGACTTTCCACAAAAGTGTTTCATTTTTTGTTCTTTTTTAATTTTATTTCTAAAAAATTGTTTAAATTCATTTTTATAAGGTAGGTAAAATACATATGTATGTGTTTTAATTATAAATATTAATTATTTACCCCCATATTTATAAAAAATAAAACTTATTTGAAATGTATTTTAAAATAACTTTTGTATGAATAATTAGTTCTAAAATAGATCTCAAATATATTTTATTATACCCTTCACCACAGGTGGAAAGGGTATATATAAGTTTGTCATTCCGTGTGTAATTTCTACAATATTCATTTCCGACCCCATAAATTATATATATTCTGGATCCTTTTACATAGAGAAGTTGATTAAGCGATGTCCGTCTGTCCGTCTGTCCGTCTATCCGTCTATCCGTCTGTCCGTCTGTCCGTGTTAGTGTGGTAATGTCATTTGCCAAGGCACCAGAAGAGATACAAAAAATTTAAGCACACCAATCTGTCAGGCATAGTTTCGAAAATTTTGGTATTGCAATTCAGCAACATCGGATCATTCCTTTGGAGGCTGCGGGCAAAAACCACGCCCACCTATATTTTTTTCACGTTTTTTCAGGTTTTTTTAAAATTTTTTTTTAGCTTTAATGATTCTGTTTTGCCTTTTTTCTCAAATAAATATTAGACTGCGACAGGTAGATCGTAAGGAGTGCATACAGATCTCGGGGGATCAATAACCCCCTGCGAGGGGCGATTTTTGTTTGTTTTTAGATTTGTAGGGTTTTTCTGCTTTGATTTGTATTAGTGACCTTAATAGAAAGCAATACGCATAGAGGTAGCCAATGGACCCACAGGGTACCCACTGACAAATAGGAGCAGTTAAAAGGACCCCCCATGTGTCAATATGAGGAAATTTTTTTTTTTGTAAGGATTTTTTTTGCTTTAGTCTGACCATTCTAACTCAATATAGATTGGAGAAAGGTCCAAAATTTAACAAAAAAAATTCAATAAAATTTTAAAAAAAAAATTTTTTTTTAAATTTTTTTTCAAAAATATTTACAAAAAAATTTACAAAGCATTTTCAAAAAGATATTTTACAAAAAAATATTCGAAAAAAATTTTTTTAAAAAATTTTCCAAAAAATTTTCGAATAAAATTTTACAAAAAATTTTTAAAAAAATATTTTTACAAAAAATTTTTACACACAATTTTCGAAAAATTAAAACAAAAATTTCAATATTTCTTTGAAAATGAAAATCAAGACTGTAACATAACATATAATTAATATTAAGAATATACATATGTATGTATGTGTGTATATAGAGTAACATATTTTTTTAATTGCGTTTGATTTTTTAATATATGATATCTCTGTTTTAAAACCTAGGTGCATTAAACACATAGACATCATCAGAATACCGACTACAAACTGTCAAAAATGAAACGTTGTGGCTGTCGTCAACTTAGGCTAATTTCTATTTTATTCAACAAAAGAAAATGTCACAAAATTGTAAATTGCAAATTCATATATAAACAAAAAGTTTTTGACGAAATATTTATAATTTTTTGAAAAAGTTATTTAATTTTATAAAATCAAAATAAGTATTTCTACAACAATGTCAGAGTTTACGATGTAGCTGTCGTCTTCAATATCATTAAGTAGCTGACAACACGGCGGCAATTGTAGCAAACGGAATTTGTTTTCATTTGTCTTCTATTTTTTTAACTTATGAATAATGATTTTTTCTCATACGAATTTATTTAAGTAAACAGTCAACAATATGGATAATGCTGTACATGTCTGTATAAATAAAATCACCGTGGTGAAGGGTATAGAAGATTCGGCACGGCCGAATATAGCACTTTTACTTGTTTTTTATTAATATGGGGGTTAGAATATTTTACATTATACATCTAATGGCCGACTTTATCTTTTGATAAAGTAAACGACACAAAAATAGTTGCAGTTAAATTAACAATAATCGACTTGTTAAGAAAAACAGCTGATTTATAACAACATCAAATGTTATTAAAAAGCATTTCTGAATAGCAAAGTCTTTCGTTTTGTTGTTAATTTTTTTTTAACGTGTCAAGAATCGTTAAAATTGAATAGTGAATCGCACTACAGAATTAGAATCTATTTTTGCAGAAGACAACTACCCACAAATTTACTATTAGATAAAAATGTTAGCGAAGAAAGTATAATAATGTATATATGCGATGGTTTGGATTTTAATACCCCTTCCAAACCTGTTGCTGATATTTCCAACAATGAGTTAACTCCCTGCACACAGCTGTATAGTAAATATCCTGAGTTAAATGTTTTAATTACTCCTGAAACCTACAAAAAAACAAAACCTTCATCTAAAAAGGAAACATAACTTTTTTATTATTTTTTATGAATTTTGATTTTACTATCAGTGTTCTTCAGTGGAGCAATACAAGCAATACAAATAAATTGGCTTTTTGACGAAACCCCTGTCCTTGGTTACGTAACCTTCTACTTTATAGTTTCCTTAAACCAATATGGTTTTGGGGCATGCCTCAGCTTCAAACTCAGAAAAAAAGAGCGAAAAACGAATATCCACTCCCTGGTATATTAAAAATTCGAAATTGGAAAGAAGCTTTAAGTACAAACAATCGTGATAACATTGGATTTTAAATTTGCAACTACTGTTTTCTGTGACGGCCAATTTAACACTTCTAAATTGTCATGGGCTTAGTCCATGTTTTCCAATCCATATTATCTCATGCAGTAGAATTTTTGAATTTCATGGACCACTTAATTGTCCATTAGAGCGATTCCTTGAGATACTATGGATCATTTTTGTAAAACGCTTACTCTAACGATAATAATACACCTGACGTAAGATGTCGTACTGTGCTCACACAACAAACTGTTTATGTTGTGCAGCGTAATATTTCATGATGATATAACGTCAATTTGCCATCTTACTGTACAATTAAACTCGCATATATTCACGTTGTAAAACAGTTTACGTAATGATCTTAGTTTAATTTTTATTTTACTACAAACAAATTGATAATTTTTCAAGATTAAGTTCGTTTTTAAAAGAAGAAAAATTCGTACAGTACCTAAACTTTCTGGATCTTCGTCTGCATTATTTGCTACCTTCTATCCCTCATAATATTACAGGTAAAACTGTTAGAACAGCTGTTTAAATTTGCTTATCTGAAAATGTCAAACCTTATATAATACTCTGTTCGCGCACTTACATACAAATTTGTAATAATTAAAAAAACAGTTTTTTATATTACTTAATGCATTGTGAACTAATTGGTGTATTATATTCAATCCTTTATTTAACTTGCAATGTTTATGTTTTTTAGGTAAAACTTTTCAACTAAATTTAAATCAGTTCTCGTAGCCGACAATTCGATATTCGGCATAACCTAATAATATGCCCAGCTGGATTTGATGCTGCTGCTAGGGCCATGTGCAGCCCTCTCAATTCCTGACTTGCTGAAAGCAGCCATATCGGCTTTAGGCTCGTTAGATTTACTTTATTTAGGTGTCCTACCTACATACTATATCTACCGGGTCCCTGTATATCCACAGACTCTTTTAATGAGGGCGAAACCCACAATGTAAGGGCTCTTTTGAATAATGACAGTGTGCCTTGGTTATTATATTATGGCTTGTACAAGTGACCAACCAGTATAACTTTGAAAATTGATCTAAAGCCATTTTAATCGTGAACAAAATGAATTATTGAAGATTGATCTTTATAAATTTAAACTTTTAAATTAAATATGATTACTTATGTTAAACAAATATCTAAAATCTTTTTATACTTCTATGTACGGAGTATTAATTATTTAAAACCTTTTCTTAAAAATGCTTCCTTTTACATATAATTTATTTTGATTATTTAAAGTAAACCAGTTTTATTTTTTATTATAATGTTTAATTTTTTTTATTATAAATAATAATTTGTAATAGAAGTGTTTGCGAACACAGCCATGTTATTTATATTTTTCTTTATATTTTAGTAAAATATTTTGACACAGTCGGGCAAAAACAGGTTGCTTAGTTTTTTTTGAATTCGCCTTATATACCTGTATATTTGTATTATTGTACTATGCCTTCTACAGTGGTCGAAAATCGTTTGCACGCACCATATATTTTTTCAAAAATAGGCAAAATAAAAACCTTTTCGATAAAATTTTTTATTCTTTTGATTTATGAATTTAAAAGCGTACAAATAATAAACAAACTTAAAATATTTTTCGCGTTTAAAAGAAAATAAATTAGTCAAGTGCGAGTTAGACTCACACACGTAGGGTTCCGTACTATGTTCAGTATAATTTAAAAATTCCAGTGGTTTATTTCTTTATGTCTTATGGGACACCCTTAAATTTTAAAATTAAAGTAATATTTGCGAAAATTGAATCATAATTAGAACACCCTTTAAATTTTAATATGTAATTGCTTTTATAGCGGCCATGGTAATACACTTTCTATTAAAATATCAGGAGCCTACCTATTGCGGTTAAAAAAATAAGGTAATATTCGTGAAAAACACGTTACTAATGGACACACTTCAATTTTAAGTATTTGTTATAGCGGCCGAAGTAACACATCTACTGTAAATATTTCAAGAGGGTATCTATTACGGTTTATAAAATCTTGTCACTGTCGGAACACCCTTTAATTTTATTATTCATTGTAGTGGCCATAGCAACTTCCTTTCTATAAATATATTAAGAGTCTACTTATTGCGATTAAAAAATAAGTCACTATAAGTGAAAAATATGTCACTGTCGGAACACCCTTTAATTTTTAGTAATTGTCAAAGCGGCCGTGGCAACACATCTTCTGTACAAAATTTCAAGAGTCTACCTGTTACGGTTCAAGAAATAAGGCTTTATAAATGCAAATCACGTCACAGGCAGAAAACCCTTTAATTTTTATTATTTGTTATAGTAGACATAGTTATACACCTCCTGTAAAAATTTGAAGATTCCACCTATTCATTCAAAACTTAGGATATATACATGCAAATCACGTCACTATTGGAACACCCTTTAATATTTAAGTTCCATTTTGTATACTTGTTTATAAAACAAAAATAGTTTTAATTACAGTCTGCAACTTGTAAGTGGTTTCCTCTTACAGCTAAAAAAAAAGACATAAACGTAAATAACACGTCACTTTTGGAACACCCTACGTTTTAGTATTTGTTGCTATTGTGGCCGCAGTTATACACTTTTGGTAAAATTTTCAAGAGTCTACCTATTATGGTTCAAAAATTAGGGCTTACACTTACAAAGCACACCACTATCGAAACACCCTTTAATTTTTAGGTTTATTTTTTTAGACTTGTTTATAAAGCGAACTAAGTTTTAATTACTGTTTGTAAGAAATAAACACATATTCGTAAATAACACCTCTCTATCGGAACACCCTATAAGTTATAATATTTTTTGCTATAGCGGCCATAGTTGTACACCTTTGGTAAAATTTTCAAGAGTCTACCTATTATGGTTCAAAACTTAGGCCTTATACATGCAAATCACTCCACTATCGGAACACCCTTTAATTTTTAGGTTTATTTTTTTCAGACTTGTTTATATAGCGAACTAATTTTAATTTAGCGCTTGAATATTTTTAGTGAATTCCTCCTACAGTTCAAGAAATAAGCATATATTTGTGAATAACAGCTCCCTATCGAAATACCCTATAAGTTTTAGTATTTACTAGTATAGCGGTCACAGTTATATAGTTTCTGTGAAAATTTCAAGCGCCTACCTATTACGGTTTAAAACTTAGGCCTTATACATGCAAATCACACTACTATCGGAACACCCTTTAATTTTTAGTTTTATTTTTTTATAGTTGTTTATATGGCGAACTAAGTTTTAATTACTGCTTACATATTTTTAGTGTATGCCTCCTACAGCTCAAGAAATAAACACATATTTGTGAATAACACCTCTCTATCGGAACACCCTATAAATTTTATTATTTTTTGCTATAGCGGGCAAAATTATACACCTTCTGTAAAAATTTCAAGATTCTACATATTATGATTCAAAACTTAGGCCTTATAAATCAAAATAACACCACTATCGGAACACCCTTTAATTTTTAGGTTTATTTTTTAGACTTGTATATAAGGCGAACTACGGTTTTATTACAGTTTGTAAATTTTTAGTGTATGCCTCCTACAGTTCAAGAAATAAACACATATACGTGAATAACACCTCTCTATCGGAACACCCTATAAGTTTTAATTTTTGTTGTTATAGCGGCCATCGCTATACACCATCTGTGAAAATTTCAAGAGTCTACCTATTATGGTTCAAAACTTATGCCTTATACATGCATTCCACACCACTATCGGAACACCCTTTAATTTTTCGTTTTATTTTTTTATACTTGTTTATATAGTGAACTAAGTTTTAATAACTGTATCCCTCCTACAGTTCAAGAAATAAACACATTTTCGTAAATAACACCTCTCTATTGGAACACCCTATAAGTTTTAGTATTTGTTGCTATAGCGGCAACAACAATACATCATTTGTGAAAATTTCAAGAGTCTACCTATTACGGTTCCAGAGATAAAAGGCGCTGACAGACGGACAGACGGACAGACATTGTAGCGAAAACAATAGGGTTTCGTTTTTACACTTTGTGTACGGAACCCTAAAAATCAGAAAAAACACAATTTTGGTGGGAAATTCGATTGAACGCATTATTAAGAAAATAAAAATATCCAATAAATGCCGGCATGTTTTTGGGCATTAGTAGTTTGTTTGACCACCTTCGTTGCGAATAACAGCAAATATCCTATGAGGCATTGAATCTACTAATTTTTTCAAGATATCGTGATTAATATTGGACCAACACTCTTTAAATATTGTTTTAAGGTCATTAACGCTAGAAAACTTTCTCATAACCTTTGGACGCAAGAATTCCCCAAAGATTCTCAATTGGATTGCAATCTGGACTGCATGCTGGCCATGGTAATACATTTATATTTTTGCATGAGAACCATTCCATACATTTTCTAGAAACATGAATAGCTGCATTGTCTTGTTGGAAAATGTATTTTTCATCCGGATTGTCATCCAATGTTGTAATCAAGACGCCTTCTAAAAGCTCCAGGTACATTTCGGAATTCATTTTTGATGTTATAAAGCATATGGTAAGTTTAAAATTGTAGGAAAACGCTCCCCACACCATGACACTTCCACCACTGAAATTTCTCTTTGATCTTACTAACTTATTTTGCTTCAAATCATGCCAATAACAACTGCAGCAGTCTGGACCGTTCAAATTAAATTTTTTCTCATCAGAAAAAATCACGTTTTTCCACTCATTTGTCTAATACATGTGGTCCGTTGCAAATAAGAGGCGCTTTTCCCTATGCACCTTTGTCAAACGGAGTTTTGACTTAACTTTTTTCCATCTTATGGTGGAAGTGGCATTTAAAACGTTAGCAATTGTTCGAGTTGTGACTGGAACGCTAAGTTTTTCCTTTATTTCACTACAAGATAGTAGATTATTTGTGGCTTCAAAGTGAATCTGACCCTTCTGCCGAGAAGTCAGTTTGGAATTACCTTTTGTTGGAGCCTTAATGCCATATCTCTTTCCCAGTTTTAGAAAGTTTCTTACCACCTTTTCAGAACGGTTTATTAACCTGGCAGTTTCTCGATTGGATCTTCCGTCTTTTTTTAAATTTCTTATAAAAATTTTTTCAGATTCATTTAGCCGCTTTCCAGAACCCTTTTTTCACTTCCAATTGCTTTTTTAAGCCTCGATGCATAAATTGCTCCAATTTGACTATTTAAAAAAACACTTGTTTACGCCACTAAATTTGCTAAAAATACTAATATTTTGTTTGCTGCGTCTAAATAAATTTCTCATATAAAAGGCAATAATTTCAAAAAAGAATGCATATTTTTTTCTAAAAACCGTTAGACAAGTTATTGTTGTTACTTATGTTTCTTTAATAAATAATGTAAACAAAAACAAAAGTAATAACAGTAGGGGAAAAAAATAAGAACAATTTATATTTCAAAAATTAAATGCGGCCAAACTATTTTCGACCACTGTATTTATAAGGTAGTTTCAATTGTAAACATTTTTTTATTTAAACAAGTTTTAAAGAAATGAAAGTTATTATTTATTAATTTCTTTGCACATTGGTTTTTTTTTTAAATCTCTAGATGATGTACTTCAATAATTTGTATCATTATTATTTGACGTGGCCTGGTTCTAAAAATAAAAATAAACCCAAATTTGTCTGACCATTTTGGAGGAACACAGACAGATTTTTTGAAAATTGGACCCATAACGATAATAGTTTGGAAAAAAAACTGATATAATATACACGTATGTAATTTAGTTTTAATTATTATTTTTTATAACTATAGTTTAGAATTTTGAATTCTGTTTAAATATTTTTTAGGTACATTTGAAAGTTGGTATTTCAAATTTCCATATTGTTTCATACCCAATTTCATTGCAAATTCCCAAAATCGCTAATCTGTTTTGGCGATTTCGTCGCTAACTATAGACGCTATCCTGGCGCATGTCACAATCTATCCGAAGAAAATGTTAGGGCGGAGTTTCGTGCAAGAAGAATGTTGTTCTCTCAAAATTACTCTCTTTTACCCGAGAAAAGTTTTCTGTAAAAAATAAATCATTTGATGATGTTGACATTGAATTTGGGAAAATATGTGAAAAAAAACTTACTTACAAAAGAAGTATCAAGTTTGTTTTTAGAATTGTGCAAAGTAAAAATTTCTTCTACAGAATAAAGAAAAGGGGTTTCTTTCCCAATGATAGTTCCAAGAGGAACAAAAGTGTTGGCAGTGGAAGTTACAGTGAGAAATTAGGTATCAGTACGACTTTAGACTTCGTAAATACTGTTGCATTCTTCTATGGCCAATATAATACCGAATTTTGAATAAAATATTCAACCTTTTACCTTACCATGTCGCAATAAGTTCCCTGCCACTGGCCTTTAATACATCAACTCATTAATGAATGGAATAGTGCGAAATTCCATAGCCTTAGGCCCATTATTATAACATGTTTTTTTAAGTAAGCTAAATGTAACTGTCGCTTAATGGCTCATAAAACTGGAAACATTTATTATTTTGTTTGAATTTATTTATTTTGATTTGTCAGTCTGTGAGTTGCCTAAATGTCTTGTTATTTTGTCTCTTAATCATTTATGTATATTTATATTATGTATTTTTATTCCCTTTTTTACTATTTGTTTATACATATGTATGATTGTAAATGATCAGTTAAGGCCCAACTATAATATGCATAAGCTGGCTTAAGCTAATGTCAAAAAATGAACGAAAAGTCTGTCAATTGCTTAAGCAACTTATTGAAGACTTCTAGGTGGCTACAATGTACTTACATGAATCTAAAAACTATCATGACACAGTTGCACATTTGTTTTATTTGTAGTTTTGAAAAATAATAATTTTTTTCTGAATAAATTAAATTTGTTAACAAAAAGGCGTTAAATAAACATATTTTAATACCTAATACCATTCATATACAAATTAATAATTATTTTTAATAGTCTTAAGAAAATTGCGCAAATAAAAATTTAACATTTTTGGCTGTTTGTGTAATTTTGGCCAAAAGTACTAAAAAATACAGCGGTGTGCATCACTCAACTCATAAACAATAAAATGCTCTTCCTTTTTAATTTCGATTATTATACAACGCCTCCCTTTTTTCTTATAGAAACTTCTTTTTTTAAACATTTTATATTAAATTTATATATAATTTGTTCACTTTCATTCTCCATTGCAATTTTTACGAATATACATTCATATGTAAAACACAAAGCACAAACAGCTGTTTCCGTACGGAATGTGCGATCGGTTTCGGACTTTGCTTAAGCAAATGACATTTGACGAAACTCAACGAAAACTGTTGTTAAGTACATTATAGTTTGCCACATATGATTTATATGTAATTGCACAGTTGCTTAAGTTAGCTTAAGCTAGCTTATGCATATTATAGTTGAGCCTTTAGTTTTATGTGTAACAATATTATTCTGCAGTGCTTTTGTTTCGTTAAGTTGGCCCGTTATTTTTTTATGTATTTAAACATAAAGAATTTTTGGCTCAACTTTAAATTATTTTAACAAGTAAAATTAGTTCGTTAAAGGAAAGCACTGCGGTAAGTACATTTGTTCTTATATGTATATTTACATTTGTTAATTGTAATATTTTTTAAATAGAAATAAACACCTAAACCAATTAATTAGAAACTTGGCTCTTTTTATTTGGTTGTTAAATTCGCTCTTTTTTGAACGACCGTCGCCGCCAGCGATAACAAATTTTATTTCGCAGCTTTTGTGCGGAAATTCTTGTGGTTCCTAGCTGACCATTGTGGTCTTTGGCAAAATTTATTGTGGTTCCTTGCCTGCCGGAACAATTGGTTCTCTGTCTAAGAGAAAATAAATTTTTGCTGAAGTGGTTCCTTGTCATCCGGAATAAATAATTCTTATTGGACATTGCCTGCCGTTTAATAAAAATATATTTGAAAATTTTATTTCGCATTTTATTTGGCGAAAAATGTGGTTCCATGCCCGCCGGAAAAATTAATAAAAAAAAATTAAATTCGCAATACTTTGGCGAAAGATTTGGTTCCTTGCCTGCCGGAACAATTAAAAACAAATTCGTTTGTAGTTCCTTGACTGCCGGAACATTTTTTGAAGAATTAATTTATTTGTTTGTGGTTCCTTGACTGCCGGAACATTTTTGTGAGTAATAAATTTATTTCTGTATGGTTTCCTGACTGCCGGAACATTTATTGGAGAATAAATTTTATTTCACAGCTTTTGTGCGGAAATTCTTGTGGCTCCTAGCTGACCATTGTGGTCTTTGAAAAAATTTATTGTGGTTCCTTGCCTGCCGGAACAATTGGTTCTCTGTCTAAGAGAAAATAAATTTTTGCTGAAGTGGTTCCTTGTCAGCCGGAATAAATAATTTTTATTGGACATTGCCTGCCGTTAAATAAAAATATATTTGAAAATTTTATTGTGGTTCCTTGCCTGCCGGAACAATTGGTTCTCTGTCTAAGAGAAAATAAATTTTTGCTGAAGTAGTTCCTTGTCAGCCGGAATAAATAATTTTTATTGGACATTGCCTGCCGTTAAATAAAAATATATTTGAAAATTTTTAGAAGTGGTTCCTCGTCTGCCGGGACAACAATTGTTTAAAGAATATTTGTGGTTCATAATGCAACGATCGCCAGTGAGAAAAAGCGCTCGATTGCAGACAACATCAAGCCAAAATAATAGTGGTTCTCCATCTGCCGGAACATATCTGCCGTCACAGCAATTGGCTCCCACTGCCGCTGGAGCTCCTTTGCTGTCTACCAGTTCCTCTGCCGCCGGAACAGCGATGCCTATACCAGTAGTTCCTTCTACCTCAGGCGTAACCAAGACAATCGTAAGTACTGCTCAAATAAGTGATAAAATATTATCTGCCCCTGCCGCTGTCGCAATGTCTACGAGTTCCACCTGCGCGTCCAACATGCCCTCAGCCACGGTTCAACCTAGCCAACAGCTTCCGATGCCCCAGCCCAATTTTGGTATCAATTTGGAAGACTTGCAAAGCCAAATTAATACACTCCAGGTCCAGTTGCTGACTGCTCAGAAAGTTTTGTCCATTGCCCTTAATGCCAATTCAACGCCATCCTCAGCCGTGCCCCAATCATCCAATATGGCGCCAGCTGTGACGGGTACTAGTGAAGTCAACGTCGAAAATTCTGTCTCAGCCAACGTTGACTGCACTGATCGTTGTACGCCATTTTCGTGTGTTAGCTGCAATGCAAATAGTACCGGTTTTTGTGCAAGCCAATCGCCTTTAACACAAATGTTACCGCCAAATAATTTTGTGTCTCAAAATGGCATTTCGATGGCAGTGCACAGAAAAGTATATGACCTGCCGGAATTTAGTGGTACACTTGAGGATTGGCCATTTTTTCAACAGCCTTTAGTAATTCGACTGCTGTTTATAATTACAATAAATGAATGAAAATTGTGTTCGGCTCCAAAAGGCATTAAAGGGTGATGCAAGGGAGAGTGTTAAATCGTTGCTCATACATCCGGATAACGTCAATGTGGTGATGAAGCAGTTGCGTTTTCGATATGGTCGTCCAGAAATGCTTATCCGATGTCAGCTCCAACAAGTGAAAGAAATTCAGCCCATTAGTGACAGTGCTATTAATCGACTTGTGCCATTTGCTGTTAAGGTGCAGCATCTTGCCGCCTTTTTGGAATTTACCAATGGACAACAGCATTTAGCGAATCCTACATTAATGGATGAATTGGTTGGTAAGCTTCCCTTGAGCAAACGAATGGAGTGGGCCCGCTATTCCTCAACAATTAAGCCATATCCAACGGTTTTGGATTTTAACAGGTGGCTCAAAGATGTTGCTGATTTGGTGCAAACTATTCAAGGGGTGAGTAGTAATCGAAATTATAGTGAACCTAAGAGAAAAGTTGTCCTCCACGCCGTTGATGGTCAACATAAACAAGAATGCCCTATGTGCCAGGGTATTTGAGTGTAAAAAATTTAGTTCATTGTGTGTGCCTGACAGATGGTCTAATGTGAAGAAATTGAGGTTATGTTTTTCGTGTCTTGGCTCGGGGCATCCTAGTAGGAGTTGCCGTAAACGAAAAGAGTGTCCCATCGATGGTTACCTGCGAAAACATAACAAATTACTACATGATGTACAAATTAATAATAATCGCGGAAAATATTCTGGGCCAAGTGAGTCAGAAGCCCCAAGTGGTTCATCAAATGGAAGTACGTCTGTCTTGAGCTGTGTATCCATCCTGCAGATAAGAGCGTACTGCTGTTTCGAGTTGTGCCTATTGTACTTTATGGTCCTAGTAACAAGGTTGAAACTTACGCGTTGTTGGATGAAGGTTCTTCGGTTACTATGGTGGACAGCTCCATGGTGAGGCAACTGGGCCTCCGGGGGCATCAAAGTAAATTAAACTTGCACTGGTACGCTGGAAAGGAATCTGAAGAAATAGCATCTGTGGTTGATCTGCAAGTAAGTGGGATTGGTAAGCAAAGAAAATATGCTTTAAAATATGTTTATGGTATCTCGAATTTGAAATTGCCGGCTCAGAGTTTCAATATGGATTTAAGCGCTCATCCTGGTTTACCAATTAAATTATACAATGGTGTGGCCCCTAAAGTCCTGATAGGACTTGTTGGTCTTCCTGATGAAATTGTGCCTTTGGAAGAAAAGGACCACTTTCTTCCAAAGGCTGCCAACACACCATTGGGTTGGGTCGTTTTTGGTCCGATGAATTTTTTCAATTTTCAAATTCATCTTTATTTACAGTTTTCATTTACATATTTAATATTTTTCGAGATTTTATCACTAGATATTACAACGAATTACATATATACTGAATCACAGACCTTGGTATATTTTGCTACTTTATAATAATGCTTAAAGGAAAAATAGGAAAACCTTTATCTGACAACAGAAATAGCCAAATATAGTTAGAAAATATATATGATTATAATTATATTATCTTAAATAATACATTATATACATATCATTTTCAATTTGATGATTTGTAGTTTTATTATGCATTTAAGCCGACTCCATACATTCTCTTATCAGTTGATAAGGAGAATTTTCTATAGCATCGTGATATTTACTGCAGATTCTTTTTATGAATTCAATAATTATTTCATAACCAGTTTCGCTGTGAAGAAGTTGCGTTGAATATCTCCAGTGTTTGTTGTTTATAATCTTTAGGCATTTGTTTTGAATTATTTGAAGTTTTTTTAAGTGTGTTTTTGCCGCTTTATACCAAATTGGACTTGCATATGTTAAAGTCGGTCTAATTACACCTTTAAATATTAAATTTTTGTTTTTTAAGTTGAGTGTTGAACGTTTACCTAGTATTGGCCACAGCGCTCTGATAATTTTTAGAGCTTTTTTACAAATTTCTCCAATATGCTTTGCAAAGTTAAGCTTCTTGTCAAGACATATACCAAGATATTTGACATCATTTTGTATTGTAACGTTCTCATTTTGAAATCTCAGCTGGCGGTTGGGAAGTCGTTTTGGTGAGTTGTTATATGGAAATATTATGGTCTGAGTTTTCAGGGCATTAATTTTAATTTTCCATTTGTAAAGATATTTTCTGCAGGCTTGAAAGCCTTTTTCCATTTTTTTAATTAGTGCACTCGTAAGTTTGCTAGACGTCAGAAGAGCGGTGTCATCTGCATAGTACGCAACCTTGAGGTATGAGGGCGGAGAGAAATCGGAAGTATAAATTGAATACAATACTGGAGATAATATTGAACCTTGAGGTAAGCCTCTTGTAATTGATTTGGGAGAAGAAAGTGTGTTATTTATAGCCACAGAAAAAGTTCTATCTGTAAGGAAGTCAGCCACAATCATGCATAAATATTTTGGAACGTTAGCTTTGATCAATTTATATATAAGTCCGTTGTGCCAAACGGTATCAAAAGCTTTTTCCACATCTAATATTATCATTCCGGTGGATTTTTTATTTCGTTTATTAGCTTTTATTATATTTATAATACGACTAATTTGGTGTACTGCACTGTGCTGTTTTTTAAAACCAAATTGTTCTTCAGCTACTGCTGGAGTATTTTCTATGGCATTACTAATTCTATTTTGAATTATTTTTTCATAAATTTTTCCTATATTACTAAGTAAACTTATGGGTCTATAGCTATTGGGATTATTTCTTGGTTTGTTAGGCTTAGGAATGGCAATAACTTTAGCTTTTTTGAAATGTTTTGGAAAGTAATTAATTTTTAAACAACTATTAAAAATAATTACTAATAATTGTATTGCAATATTAGGAAGATTTTTTATTAATAAGTTGGGGATATCATCCAAACCGGGTGATTTAGATGCTTTAAGCGTTGCAATTAGGGTATTTATTTCATGCAAAGACACCATTGTTATATTGTCACCATAAATGTTAGTTGACTTGAATGTTTTGATTTTGGAATTCACAGTTTTATCTATGGAGTGTTTGTAGTCCAATGTGAGATTGTTGGTAACTGAAAAAGTATCTGATAGCAGTTGAGCCTTTCCCTCATCAGTTGTAATTTTTGAACCATTTCGATTTAAATATGGAATTTTCCTATTTTTTTTACCTCTTAAACATCGGCTGATTTTCCAAAATGATTTGTCACCTGGCCTTAATTTTGATAGCATTGTTTTCCATTTTTCATTACGATAGATGTTTATTTCTTTATTGATCATATTTGTCAGTAGTTTTACACATTGTTCATAAAACTTTACTTCAAAAGGTATGGAGGCTCGCTGGCTTCTTCTTTTAAAGGTTCTTCTTGTCGTTATAAGATTAACAATGTCGGCCGGTAGATTTATTTTGCCATTGAAGCTCACTCGAGGCGTGCAATTATTTCTTGCTTCTAGTATAATATTGACGAATTTTTCAATTTCTGAGTCAATTGTCTTTTTTGAACTGTAAATGTTAGTATTTATGGCTATTTTATTGTTAATAATGTTTCGGAATGCAGTCCAATCGGTATTTTTGTAGTCACAGTAACTCGTTTCTAAGTTATGCGCTGTTGTAGTTTCAATTGAACATACAATAGGCCTGTGGTCTGATGGAATGTCGTATTCGAGCACTTCTAAATTTATATTTAAAGAAGTGTTGCTTAAAACCAAGTCAATGACTGAGGGATTTCGATTACTTTGAGACGGATAAAATGTCGGACTGTGGGGATAATATATGAAAAAATTATGAGTTTGTTCTAGATTAAATAAAACATTTCCAGCGGTGTTATTATTATTGCAGTGCCAAGCTGAATGTTTAGCATTAAGATCTCCTAATATAATAAAATCTGCACCTGATGAAGTTAATTTTATGATATCATTTGAAAAACTCCTTTTGTATTTTGGTGAATATGCCGTAGTTACTATAAGCTTTCTGTTATTTATTTCAGTTTCAATGGATAAATTTTCTATTCCTAAAGTATTTTCAATAGCTAGCAATTTATGTTTGACAGATCTGCGTACAACTAAAGCTACTCCACCCCCTCTTGAATCTTGTCTATCGTTACGATATATTAAATAATTTTTGAAATAAGTTTTGTGGTTTTCTTTGAGAAGAGTTTCATTTAAAGAGGCAATATAAATATTTTCTCTTTCAATCAAATTTTCGAATTGGAGTAAATGAGAATATGTAGTAATGCCATTAGCATTCCAGTGAAGAATTTTTATGCCATTCTGATTACCGAATTCCATATGCATATTTTACCATTGACATTATTACCTGTATTTGTTGAATTTTCGTTGTGCATTTTTGCAGATCGCTTAAAGCAGTTGTAAAAATATTAAAGAGTTCATCAATATGAAAGAGATCATTGTTTTCTCTCATAACATTAGCATATGATAAAGTATTGTGAAATGTATTATTGTTGTTGTAATTATTTTTAGAGAGATCTCTACTGATATACTGTGGAGAGATTGGTTTGTTATTATATTTATGTGAGTTTTTGTTGGTTGCTTTAGCTCTGGTTTCCAAATACAAGGCTCGTAATGGGCAATTGATATCATTTGCAGAGTGATCTGTGCGATCTTTACCATGTCGTTTGCAATTGAAACACGAAAATACTGCTGGTATTTTGTCTTGATTCCGTAATGGGCAATCATTGGTGTGGTGTTGATTAGCGCATACCATGCATGCTGGAAGACGATTACAATGTTCTCCTCCGTGGCCATACATTAAACAATTCCAGCATTGTGTTGGATTGTTATTTTTCCTTGGCTTATACTTTTTCCAAGAAACAATTACGTTGCATATTGCAGTTATATTGTTTAATGATTTTGGGTTGAAATTTTTTCTCAAAAATTGTACCTTATATACAGCATTGTTGATAGAACTATACTTTGTATTTATTTCAGTTATTGATGAAGGAGTTAAATTATAATCTTGAATATCCTTCTTAATATCGTCAGTACTAATTTTGGGGAGACCATGTAAGAATACTGTATACAAACGATTTTCCTTTGAATTAAAAGTATGAAACTCAATTTTTTTGTCCAACAGAATTTTTTTTGCAGTTTTCATAACATTCAGTAGATTGTGGAAAGATCTTTGTTCCAATGGATGTACGTTTGTAAATAGAATCTTTACCCAAAATTTCTTGTAATTCCTTTAGAGGAATTTTGTCATCAGCAACTAATGGAGGAGGTTTAACTTTTTTCTCCTGATTTATGTTGGATACTGCATCCATTTCAGCATCGTTGAGATCAGCTAGAGCACTAAACCGATTTCTTGAAGTTGAAGGAAGATCAGAAATCATACCTAAAGGCAGTGGCCGAGACCATTTCTGTCTCTTCATGTTTGATTTTTTTAGATTTAGAGTTATTGATTTGGCCCCCGGGGCCATAGCAGTGTTGCTATACCTGCTTGTTTATTGTAATTAGTCACACGTGTGAGTTCAATAAGAAGAAAATATGACAATTACAAAAATATATAAAAAGAAACAAGTTATTTATTTATTATTTCTTTGTGCTATTGACTATCCGCTTCTTTTTAAAGAGATGATCACACTCTACGAAGTTAAGTATCAAACTGTTGGTCCGATGAAGGGTAAGCCATCAAACTCTAATTTATGTTTGTTGACAGTTCAGCCTGAGCACACTTTACGACTTGGTGGCAAATTATTTTGAAATCGAAAATTTTGGAGTCAAGGTCTTACCGGTCATAGAATCGAAGGAGGTTGCTCGAGCTCGTCAAATAATGATGAATACTACTGTGAAAGTTGAAGGAAGATTTCAAACCCGGCTCTTGTAACGCTCTGATGATGTAGTCCTGCCAAACAGTTATTCCATGGCTCTAAATAGACTCAATGGTATTGAGAGGAAAATGAAGAGAATTCCGGAATTCGGCGAGGCCTACAAGTCCATCATGAACGATTACGTTTCAAAGGGGTATGCAAGGAAATTGTTGCCTAATGAAGCTTCTGGTGTTTGCCCTAGAACTTGGTATCTTCCTCACTTTGGAGTGGTCAACCCCAACAAGCCTGGAAAGCTTCGGCTAGTTTTTCATGCTGCTGCAACTGTTGAAGGCGTTTCGTTGAATTCCATGCTCTTAAAGGGTCCTCAGCAATATAAGCCTCTGCCGTCTATTTTATTCAACTTTCGAGTTGGAGCTGTTGCAGTTTGCGGCGACATTAAAGAGATGTTTCACCAGGTCCTTGTGGCTCCTGAAGACAGATGTTCCCAACGCTTCCTTTGGCGCGATGATGACAGCAAGCCTCCAGATACTTATGAGATGGTCGTGATGACATTTGGCGCTGCTTGTTCGCCCTGCGTAGCCCATTATGTCAAAGAAAAATACCCTCGTGCGGTGAAGTCTATCTTGGATCATCATTATGTGGATGATTTCGTCGACAGTTTTCCAACACCTGAAAGAGCTATTGAAGTTGCCCAACAAGTTCGTGACATCCATAAGTCAGCTGGATTCGAGCTAAGAAATTTTTCATCCAATTCGTCTGAGGTAATTATGGCTCTTAAAGGTGCTATGGAGAAGCCGGTGAACTTTTCCAGCGATATCAACGAGCTGCAGTCAGAAAAAGTCCTAGGTATGTACTGGCAACCTAAAGATGATACTTTCAGGTTTGAGTTGAGGTTCCACAACGTGAATGCTGATGTCATAAATGGTTTGAAGGCTCCTACAAAACGAGAGTTGCTTAGTGTGGTAATGTCTGTTTTCGATCCACTTGGTCTATTGAGCAACTTTATGATTACGGCTAAACTGTTGATGCGTGAGGTATGGAGGTACGATGTCCGATGGGATGACCCTTTGCCCAATGACTTATATGACATGTGGAATATTTGGCGCCAAGAGCTAAAAAATGTTATTAATGTGAAAATGCCTCGTTGTTATTTTGGTAATGGCATTCCTATCCGTCTGGAGCTACATGTTTGTGTCGACGCTAGTGAGGATGCATTTGGTGCCGCGTCATACTGGAGGTCCATTAATCCTGATGGAAAGGTTGAAGTATCCTTCGTAGCTGCAAAAACGAGATGTGCGCCTATAAAAATGATGAGTATTCCAAAGCTCGAACTTCAGGCTGCTGTTTTGGGTACTCGATTATTGGATACGATTTGGAAGAAGCATTCCATGAAGGTTTCTTGGTTTATTTGTTGGAGCGATTCCTCTACTGTGATTAATTGGTTAGGTTCAGAAAGTCGTAGATACAAGCCTTTGTTGCCCATCGAATCACAGAAATTCTAGATTCCACTAGCCCAGCAGATTGGAGATGGCTGCCCACCAATATCAATGCTGCTGATGAAACCATTAGGATGAAGTCTCAGGTCGACTTTTCGAATGAATCCAGCTGGTTCAGTGGCCCTAATTTTCTTTATGGTGGTAAAGATGATATTATACGTCGTGCTGATGTCCGTACTAGCACTGGTGTCCTGATGCGTCCTGTTTCCAAACTTGCAGTCCTTGATTTGGAGAAGTGAATCGTGGTCGATCCACGGGGGTGGGGATGTCGCTTAATGGCTCATAAAACTGGAAACATTTATTATTTTGTTTGAATTTTTTTTTTTTTTTTGATTTGTCAGTCTGTGAGTTGCCTAAATGTCTTGTTATTTTGTCTCTTGATCATTTATGTATATTCATATTATGTATTTTTATTCCCTTTTTTACTATTTGTTTATACATATGTATGATTGTAAATGATCAGTTAGTTTTATGTGTAACAATATTATTCTGCAGTGCTTTTGTTTCCTTAAGTTGGCCCGTTATTATACCCTTCACCACAGGTGGAAAGGGTATACATAAGTTTGTCATTCCGTGTGTAATTTCTACAATATTCATTTCCGACCCCATAAAGTATATATATTCTGGATCCTTATACATAGAGAAGTTGATTAAGCGATGTCCGTCTGTCCGTCTATCCGTCTGTCCGTGTTAGTGTGTTAATGTCATTTGCCAAGGCACCAGAAGAGATACAAAAAATATAAGCACACCAATCTGTCAGGCATAGTTTCGAAAATTTTGGTATTGCAATTCAGCAACATCGGATCATTCCTTTGTAGGCTACGGGCCAAAAACCACGCCCACCTATATTTTTTTCACGTTTTTTCAGGTTTTTTTTTAATTTTTTTCAGCTTTAATGATTCTGTTTTGCCTTTTTTTCTCAAATAAATATTAGACTGCGACAGGTAGATCGCAAAGAGTGCATACAGATCTCGGGGGATCAATAACCCCCTGCGAGGGGCGATTTTTGTTTGTTTTTAGATTGGTAGGGTTTTTCTGGTTTGATTTGTATTAGTGACCTTAATAGAAAGCAATACACATAGAGGTAGCCAATGGACCCACAGGGTACCCACTGATAAATAGGAGCAGTTAAAAGGACCCCCCATGTGTCAATATGAGAAAATTTTTTTTTGCTTTAGTCTGACCATTCTAACTCAATATAGACTGCAGAAAGGTCCTAAATTTAACAAAAAAATTTTCAGTAAAATTTAAAAAAAAAATTTCTAAAAAATTTCCAAAAAAAAATTTTTACAAAAAAATTTACGAAACATTTTCAAAAATATATTTTACAGAAAAATATTAAAAAAAAATTTTTTTTTTAAATTTTCCAAAAAATTTTCGAATAAAATTTTACAAAAAATTATTAAAAAATTATTTTTACAAAAAATTTTTACACACAATTTTCGAAATATTAAAACAAAAATTTCAATATTTCTTTGAAAATGAAAATCATGACTGTAACATAACATATAATTAATATTAAGATTATACATATGTATGTATGTGTGTATATAGAGTAACATAGTTTTATACCCTTCACCACAGGTGGAAAGGGTATATATAAGTTTGTCATTCCGTGTGTAATTTCTACAATATTCATTTCCGACCCCATAAAGTATATATATTCTGGATCCTTATATATAGAGAAGTTGATTGAGCGATGTCCGTCTGTCCGTATGTCCGTGTTAGTGTGGTAATGTCATTTGCCAAGGCACCAGAAGAGATACAAAAAATTTAAGCACACCAATCTGTCAGGCATAGTTTCGAAAATTTTGGTATTGCAATTCAGCAACATCGGATCATTCCTTTGGAGGCTACGGCCCAAAAACCACGCCCACCTATATTTTTTTACGTTTTTTTTTAATTTTTTTCGGCTTTAATGATTCTGTTTTGCCTTTTTTTGTCAAATAAATATTAGAGTGTGACAGGTAGATCGCAAGGAGTGCATACAGATCTCGGGGGATCAATAACCCCCTGCGAGGGGCGATTTTTGTTTGTTTTTAGAATGGTAGGATTTTTCTGCTTTGATTTGTATTAGAGACCTTAATAGAAAGCAATACGCATAGAGGTAGCCAACGGACTCACCGGGTACCCTCTGACAAATAGGAGCAGTTAAAAGGACCCCCCATGTGTCAATATGATGAAATTTTTTTTGTAAGGATTTCTTTTTGCTTTAGTCTGACCATTCTAACTCAATATAGATTGGAAAAAGGTCCAAAATTTAACAAAAAAATTTCAATCAAATTTTTAAAAAAAAATTTTTAAAAGATTTTTAAAAAAAAAATTTTAAATTTTTAAATTTTTTTTCAAAAATATTTACAAAGCATTTTCAAAAAGATATTTTACAGAAAAATATTCGAAAAAAAATTTTTTTTTTAAATTTTCCAAAAAATTTTCGAATAAAATTTTACAAAAAATTTAAAAAAAAAATATTTTTACAAAAATTTTTTAGACTCAATTTTCGAAAAATTAAAACAAAAATTTCAATATTTCTCTGAAAATTAAAATTATGAGTGTAACATAACATATTTTTAATATTAAGAATATACATACATATGTATGTATGATATAGAGTAACATATTTTTATACCCTTCACCACAGGTGGAAAGGGTATATATAAGTTTGTCATTCCGTGTGTAATTTCTACAATATTCATTTCCGACCCCATAAAGTATATATATTCTGGATCCTTATATATAGAGAAGTTGATTGAGCGATGTCCGTCTGTCCGTCTGTCCGTCTGTCCGTGTTAGTGTGGTAATGTCATTTCCCAAGGCACCAGAAGAGATACAAAAAATTTAAGCACACCAATCTGTCAGGCATAGTTTCGAAAATTTTGGTATTGCAATTCAGCAACATCGGATCATTCCTTTGGAGGCTACGGGCCAAAAACCACGCCCACCTATATTTTTTTTACGTTTTTTTTACGTTTTTTATACCCTTCACCACAGGTGGAAAGGGTATATATAAGTTTGTCATTCCGTGTGTAATTTCTACAATATTCATTTCCGACCCCATAAATTATATATATTCTGGATCCTTTTACATAGAGAAGTTGATTAAGCGATGTCCGTCTGTCCGTCTGTCCGTCTATCCGTCTATCCGTCTATCCGTCTGTCCGTCTGTCCGTCTGTCCGTGTTAGTGTGGTAATGTCATTTGCCAAGGCACCAGAAGAGATACAAAAAATTTAAGCACACCAATCTGTCAGGCATAGTTTCGAAAATTTTGGTATTGCAATTCAGCAACATCGGATCATTCCTTTGGAGGCTGCGGGCCAAAAACCACGCCCACCTATATTTTTTTTCACGTTTTTTCAGGTTTTTTTAAAATTTTTTTTTAGCATTAATGATTCTGTTTTGCCTTTTTTCTCAAATAAATATTAGACTGCGACAGGTAGATCGTAAGGAGTGCATACAGATCTCGGGGGATCAATAACCCCCTGCGAGGGGCGATTTTTGTTTGTTTTTAGATTTGTAGGGTTTTTCTGCTTTGATTTGTATTAGTGACCTTAATAGAAAGCAATACGCATAGAGGTAGCCAATGGACCCACAGGGTACCCACTGACAAATAGGAGTAGTTAAAAGGACCCCCCATGTGTCAATATGAGGAAATTTTTTTTTTTGTAAGGATTTTTTTTGCTTTAGTCTGACCATTCTAACTCAATATAGATTGGAGAAAGGTCCAAAATTTAACAAAAAAAATTCAATAAAATTTTTAAAAAAAAATTTTTTTAAAAATTTTTTTTCAAAAATATTTACAAAAAAATTTACAAAGCATTTTCAAAAAGATATTTTACAGAAAAATATTCGAAAAAAATTTTTTTAAAAAATTTTCCAAAAAATTTTCGAATAAAATTTTACAAAAAATTTTTAAAAAAATATTTTTACAAAAAATTTTTACACACAATTTTCGAAAAATTAAAACAAAAATTTCAATATTTCTTTGAAAATGAAAATCAAGACTGTAACATAACATATAATTAATATTAAGAATATACATATGTATGTATGTGTGTATATAGAGTAACATATTTTTTTAATTGCGTTTGATTTTTTAATATATGATATCTCTGTTTTAAAACCTAGGTGCATTAAACACATAGACATCATCAGAATACCGACTACAAACTGTCAAAAATGAAACGTTGTGGCTGTCGTCAACTTAGGCTAATTTCTATTTTATTCAACAAAAGAAAATGTCACAAAATTGTAAATTGCAAATTCATATATAAACAAAAAGTTTTTGACGAAATATTTATAATTTTTTGAAAAAGTTATTTAATTTTATAAAATCAAAATAAGTATTTCTACAACAATGTCAGAGTTTACGATGTAGCTGTCGTCTTCAATATCATTAAGTAGCTGACAACACGGCGGCAATTGTAGCAAACGGAATTTGTTTTCATTTGTCTTCTATTTTTTTAACTTATGAATAATGATTTTTTCTCATACGAATTTATTTAAGTAAACAGTCAACAATATGGATAATGCTGTACATGTCTGTATAAATAAAATCACCGTGGTGAAGGGTATAGAAGATTCGGCACGGCCGAATATAGCACTTTTACTTGTTTTTGTATGTATTTAATACATAAAGAATTTATGGCTCAACTTTAAATTATTTTAACAAGTAAAATTAGTTCGTTAAAGGAAAGCACAGCGGTAAGTACATTTGTTCTTATATGTATATTTACATTTGTTAATTGGAGCAGCGCAAAGTTGAAGTATGTGAACAAGTCTCAAATGTGATAGTTTTCTATGTCATATTTAAAAGCCTGTTACTTATAAACTATACACCGAATGTACCTTATAAGTATTTTTTCAATTAAAATGGACATTAGCATTATATGTATATTAAAAAGAAAATCAAAAAATTTAAAAAAAAATTCTTTTGACAATATATTTTAAACCAAAAATAAAAACATTTATGATTTTCCGTTAGACTTTTAGTTGTGTGCGAAGCAGTGCGACACATGGAGTCCTATACCAAATTAAAGCTGAGAGTCTCGGCTAAAAGACTAAAAAAAACCAACCCCAATTTGCCCGCCGCCGAAAAAACAATGAAAAACCAAAAATTACAGTAAAAAATATGCGTTATGCGTTATTTTACGCGTGCAAAAACAACTGTGCATTCTTTCTTTCTTTGCTACTCGTACACGAAGCCGGTGCCAATTTGGGATCGAGAAATACGAGAAATAAGAAAAAACTTAAATTTGAGTCCCGATTAGATTACAAAAACAAATGTACACAAAAGTATTTATCAAAGTAATATCGGTACATTGTTTACGTAGACTAAACAACAAAAAATCTAAATGTAAACTTACTACACATTAAATGAAGAGCCTTACATATAACTTAATCAATAACTTAACATTGATCACATTTTTTCTCTTAAAAATTAACTGAGAGTGATATAGTGATAAGTAAGTGTTTATTAAGCAATTAAAGCAAATTTATATAATAAACAATGGAAAAGCTAAAAATATCTTTCAGCACGCTTTCGGAAATTGTTTTTCAATGTAAAAAAGATATTGATCTTATAATTCGTGTAGTTTTCGGAATTATAAAATAGTGTCTGAGAAATTTCAAGAAAATTTCAGACGGTTTTTGAAACAAACATTTATGCCTCAATTTTTAAAGTAGTGGAACAAGAGTCAGCGTACTTCATCAAGATTTTTTAATGACAATGAAGAATGGCTAACACATTATTATTATACGTTGACTGATGAAGTAGTGGATGATACAGTGGTTGGTAAACGTGGACGTCCAACGAAAACCTTTGGGGAGAGCAATGCCAGAACGAAATCTTCGGTTCAAAATTATATTATCCACAATTAGTTGCAGTCCAGGCAATAGACACTGAGAAATTCCAAATATATTGTATAGATACGGCAAAATTGTACATTGATTTGTATGGAAAATTTTTATATTGGAGTTGTATGAGGGGTGGGTGTTATAGTGGGCGGATGTTATATGCATTTTTGCGAAAAATAAACATATTGCATATAAAGATATTGCAATTTTGAAATATCGTTTGTATGAGAGGTGGGCGTAAAAGTGGGCGGATTAAGTTCATATTTTCAGGAGGTCATTCTACAATTATAATATTAACATTTTATGAAAATTGAGTTAATATATTTAAAATCATGGAAGTTATGCCACATTTTCTATTTAAGTTGTATGGGAGGTGGGCGTATTTTTGTAAAAAAAAATTGAAATTCTTAAAATAAATGTGTGCAAAATTTCATGAAGCTCCGCAACATCCTTGATTTAAGACCATTAAATACACTACACGGCCACAGTGTGCGTCGCCGCCAGCGATAACAATAACCTTTAACTAGCAAGGCAAGTTATAATAAAGAGCCTTACCCTCGTTATTATAACGAAAAACTAGTTATCGCTCCAACAAAATCCTGCAGACAGTCGAAGTTTGTAGGAGAGGGGTTGAAGAGGTAGAGTATGTAGAGCATGTAGTATACGACTATGAGTACCAGACGTTTTTTGTTTCTCTTTTACACTTTTCTTAATTTTCATGTTGTTGCCAGAGACTGACAAAAAGTACTTATAAAATAAATGTAGTCAAGTATTTACACATATTTTTGGGTAATAGTTATATCTATACTTATAACACAGAAAATACCTACACATACATGTTTGCAGTGAAATAAGTATGGGTGTACTCAATACTTATAACAAATATTATTTATACACAACGAACTTAAAAATGTATAAGTAATGCATGTATGAGTACAACTGGTTATAGGTAGACAATGTGATGGGTATCTGTCATACCCATACTTATAATTACCTAATACTTACAAGTATGGAAAAGTACTTAAAATACTATAAGTATACTTATAAATAAAACAACTACTTTTAGGAATTGTGTGTATAAAAAGGTGGATGATGTTTGGCAATATTTTGTTTATAACCGAACATTGGTTAAGTATGGAGAACCAAAATAATTTTTATATTAGGATGAAGGAATGACTAAACGTATTTTTAAATTGTAAAATAATTAATACATATAGTTACATATATTTATAAAATACTGTAAGTATGCTTAGAGTATTTACATACTTGTACTTATTCCCACTCTGTATTTACAAGTATGGATATGGCCAATACTTTATCCAACTTTTACTTATACTTAGTTGTATTGCGAAAAATAATGAACAAGTATGCGAACACTTATTCTCTGCCTATACTTGTAGTTACTTAAGTTGAAATTGAAATGAGTATGTGTGTATAATATGCATGCTGTTTGAGCTGTAGCTATACACATTTATACATGTTTCGCCTCAAATACTTAATAAGTACTAAAAATGATACTTTTGTCATTCTCTGGTTGTTGCTTCATAATATTTTTCTCACTTCAATATAATTTTAAAACAAGTAAAAGTGCTATATTCGGCCGTGCCGAATCTTCTATACCCTTCACCACGGTGATTTTATTTATACAGACATGTACAGCATTATCCATATTGTTGACTCTTTATTTAAATAAAATCGTATAAGAAAAAATCATTATTCATGAGTTAAAGAAATAGAAGACAAATGAAAACAAATTCCGTTTGCTACAATTGTCGCCGTGTTGTCAGCTACTTAATGATATTGAAGCCGACGCTACATCGTAAACTCTGACATTGTTGTAGAAATACTTATTTTTCTTTTATAAAATTAAATAACTTTTTCAAAAACTTATAAATATCTCCTCCGAAACTTTTTGTTTGTATGTGAATTTGTAATTTACAATAATAATGTAATTTGTGACATTTTCTTTTGTTGAATAAAATAGAAATTGGCCTAAGTTGACGACATCCACAACGGTGGTCGTGTAGCCATGTAGCTATACTGGCTTCAAAAAAAAACGTTTACCTATAAACGTGTGTATTTTATTTTTGGCAGTTTTTACCCGGTATCCTGATGATGTCTATGTGTTTAATGAACCTAGGTTTTAAACAAAGATCTCATTTATTTTAAAACAATCGCATTTAAAAAAAAATCAAACGCATTTAAAAAAATATGTTACTCTATATACACACATACATACATATGTATATTCTTAATATTAAATATATGTTATGTTACAGTCATGATTTTCATTTTCAAAGAAATATTGAAATTTTTGTTTTAATTTTTCGAAAATTGTGTGTAAAAATTTTTCGTAAAAATATTTTTTTAAAAATTTTTTTTAAATTTTATTCGAAAATTTTTTGGAAAATTTTTTAAAAAAATTTTTTTTCTAATATTTTTCTGTAAAATATCTTTTTGAAAATGCTTTGTAAATTTTTTTGTAAATATTTTTGAAAAAAATTAAAAAATTTTTTTAAAAAATTTTTTAAAAAAATTTTTTTTAAATTTTTTTTTTAAAAATTTGATTGAAATTTTTTTGTTAAATTTTGGACCTTTCTCCAATCTATTGAGTTAGAATGGTCAGACTAAAGCAAAAAGAAATCCTTAAAAAAAAAAAATTTCATCATATTGACACATGGGGGGCCCTTTTAACTGCTCCTATTTGTCAGTGGGTACCCTGTGGGTCCATTGGCTACCTCTATGAGTATTGCTTTCTATTAAGGTCTCTAATACAAATCAAAGCAGAAAACCCTACCAATCTAAAAACAAAAAAAAAATCGCCCCTCGCAGGGGGTTATTGATCCCCCGAGATCTGTATGCACTCCTTGCGATCTACCTGTCACACTCTAATATTTATTTGACAAAAAAAGGCAAAACAGAATCATTAAAGCCGAAAAAAATTAAAAAAAAACGTAAAAAAAACGTAAAAAAAATATAGGTGGGCGTGGTTTTTGGCCCGTAGCCTCCAAAGGAATGATCCGATGTTGCTGAATTGCAATACCAAAATTTTCGAAACTATGCCTGACAGATTGGTGTGCTTAAATTTTTTGTATCTCTTCTGATGCCTTGGCAAATGACATTACCACACTAACACGGACAGACGGACAGACGGACAGACGGACATCGCTTAATCAACTTCTCTATGTATAAGGATCCAGAATATATATACTTTATGGGGTCGGAAATGAATATTGTAGAAATTACACACGGAATGACAAACTTATATATACCCTTTCCACCTGTGGTGAAGGGTATAAAAATATGTTACTCTATATACACACATACATACATATGTATATTCTTAATATTAAATATATGTTATGTTACAGTCATGATTATCATTTTCAAAGAAATATTGAAATTTTTGTTTTAATTTTTCGAAAATTGTGTGTAAAAATTTTTCGTAAAAATATTTTTTTAAAAATTTTTTGTAAAATTTTATTCGAAAATTTTTTGGAAAATTTTTTAAAAAAATTTTTTTTCTAATATTTTTCTGTAAAATATCTTTTTGAAAATGCTTTGTAAATTTTTTTGTAAATATTTTTGAAAAAAATTAAAAAATTTTTTTAAAAAATTTTTTAAAAAAATTTTTTTTAAATTTTTTTTTTAAAAATTTGATTGAAATTTTTTTGTTAAATTTTGGACCTTTCTCCAATCTATTGAGTTAGAATGGTCAGACTAAAGCAAAAAGAAATCCTTAAAAAAAAAAAATTTCATCATATTGACACATGGGGGGCCCTTTTAACTGCTCCTATTTGTCAGTGGGTACCCTGTGGGTCCATTGGCTACCTCTATGCGTATTGCTTTCTATTAAGGTCTCTAATACAAATCAAAGCAGAAAAACCCTACCAATCTAAAAACAAACAAAAATCGCCCCTCGCAGGGGGTTATTGATCCCCCGAGATCTGTATGCACTCCTTGCGATCTACCTGTCACACTCTAATATTTATTTGACAAAAAAAGGCAAAACAGAATCATTAAAGCCGAAAAAAATTAAAAAAAAACGTAAAAAAAACGTAAAAAAAATATAGGTGGGCGTGGTTTTTGGCCCGTAGCCTCCAAAGGAATGATCCGATGTTGCTGAATTGCAATACCAAAATTTTCGAAACTATGCCTGACAGATTGGTGTGCTTAAATTTTTTGTATCTCTTCTGATGCCTTGGCAAATGACATTACCACACTAACACGGACAGACGGACAGACGGACAGACGGACAGACGGACATCGCTTAATCAACTTCTCTATGTATAAGGATCCAGAATATATATACTTTATGGGGTCGGAAATGAATATTGTAGAAATTACACACGGAATGACAAACTTATATATACCCTTTCCACCTGTGGTGAAGGGTATAAAAATATGTTACTCTATATACACACATACATACATATGTATATTCTTAATATTAAATATATGTTATGTTACAGTCATGATTTTCATTTTCAAAGAAATATTGAAATTTTTGTTTTAATTTTTCGAAAATTGTGTGTAAAAATTTTTCGTAAAAATATTTTTTTAAAAATTTTTTGTAAAATTTTATTCGAAAATTTTTTGGAAAATTTTTTAAAAAAATTTTTTTTCTAATATTTTTCTGTAAAATATCTTTTTGAAAATGCTTTGTAAATTTTTTTGTAAATATTTTTGAAAAAAATTAAAAAATTTTTTTAAAAAATTTTTTAAAAAAATTTTTTTTTAAATTTTTTTTTTAAAAATTTGATTGAAATTTTTTTGTTAAATTTTGGACCTTTCTCCAATCTATTGAGTTAGAATGGTCAGACTAAAGCAAAAAGAAATCCTTAAAAAAAAAAAATTTCATCATATTGACACATGGGGGGCCCTTTTAACTGCTCCTATTTGTCAGTGGGTACCCTGTGGGTCCATTGGCTACCTCTATGCGTATTGCTTTCTATTAAGGTCTCTAATACAAATCAAAGCAGAAAAACCCTACCAATCTAAAAACAAACAAAAATCGCCCCTCGCAGGGGGTTATTGATCCCCCGAGATCTGTATGCACTCCTTGCGATCTACCTGTCACACTCTAATATTTATTTGACAAAAAAAGGCAAAACAGAATCATTAAAGCCGAAAAAAATTAAAAAAAAACGTAAAAAAAACGTAAAAAAAATATAGGTGGGCGTGGTTTTTGGCCCGTAGCCTCCAAAGGAATGATCCGATGTTGCTGAATTGCAATACCAAAATTTTCGAAACTATGCCTGACAGATTGGTGTGCTTAAATTTTTTGTATCTCTTCTGATGCCTTGGCAAATGACATTACCACACTAACACGGACAGACGGACAGACGGACAGACGGACAGACGGACAGACGGACATCGCTTAATCAACTTCTCTATGTATAAGGATCCAGAATATATATACTTTATGGGGTCGGAAATGAATATTGTAGAAATTACACACGGAATGACAAACTTATATATACCCTTTCCACCTGTGGTGAAGGGTATAAAAATATGTTACTCTATATACACACATACATACATATGTATATTCTTAATATTAAATATATGTTATGTTACAGTCATGATTTTCATTTTCAAAGAAATATTGAAATTTTTGTTTTAATTTTTCGAAAATTGTGTGTAAAAATTTTTCGTAAAAATATTTTTTTAAAAATTTTTTGTAAAATTTTATTCGAAAATTTTTTGGAAAATTTTTTAAAAAAATTTTTTTTCTAATATTTTTCTGTAAAATATCTTTTTGAAAATGCTTTGTAAATTTTTTTGTAAATATTTTTGAAAAAAATTAAAAAATTTTTTTTAAAAATTTTTTAAAAAAATTTTTTTTAAATTTTTTTTTTAAAAATTTGATTGAAATTTTTTTGTTAAATTTTGGACCTTTCTCCAATCTATTGAGTTAGAATGGTCAGACTAAAGCAAAAAGAAATCCTTAAAAAAAAAAAAATTTCATCATATTGACACATGGGGGGCCCTTTTAACTGCTCCTATTTGTCAGTGGGTACCCTGTGGGTCCATTGGCTACCTCTATGCGTATTGCTTTCTATTAAGGTCTCTAATACAAATCAAAGCAGAAAAACCCTACCAATCTAAAAACAAACAAAAATCGCCCCTCGCAGGGGGTTATTGATCCCCCGAGATCTGTATGCACTCCTTGCGATCTACCTGTCACACTCTAATATTTATTTGACAAAAAAAGGCAAAACAGAATCATTAAAGCCGAAAAAAATTAAAAAAAAACGTAAAAAAAACGTAAAAAAAATATAGGTGGGCGTGGTTTTTGGCCCGTAGCCTCCAAAGGAATGATCCGATGTTGCTGAATTGCAATACCAAAATTTTCGAAACTATGCCTGACAGATTGGTGTGCTTAAATTTTTTGTATCTCTTCTGATGCCTTGGCAAATGACATTACCACACTAACACGGACAGACGGACAGACGGACAGACGGACATCGCTTAATCAACTTCTCTATGTATAAGGATCCAGAATATATATACTTTATGGGGTCGGAAATGAATATTGTAGAAATTACACACGGAATGACAAACTTATATATACCCTTTCCACCTGTGGTGAAGGGTATAAAAATATGTTACTCTATATACACACATACATACATATGTATATTCTTAATATTAAATATATGTTATGTTACAGTCATGATTTTCATTTTCAAAGAAATATTGAAATTTTTGTTTTAATTTTTCGAAAATTGTGTGTAAAAATTTTTCGTAAAAATATTTTTTTAAAAATTTTTTGTAAAATTTTATTCGAAAATTTTTTTGGAAAATTTTTTAAAAAAATTTTTTTTCTAATATTTTTCTGTAAAATATCTTTTTGAAAATGCTTTGTAAATTTTTTTGTAAATATTTTTGAAAAAAATTAAAAAATTTTTTTAAAAAATTTTTTAAAAAAATTTTTTTTAAATTTTTTTTTTAAAAATTTGATTGAAATTTTTTTGTTAAATTTTGGACCTTTCTCCAATCTATTGAGTTAGAATGGTCAGACTAAAGCAAAAAGAAATCCTTAAAAAAAAAAAATTTCATCATATTGACACATGGGGGGCCCTTTTAACTGCTCCTATTTGTCAGTGGGTACCCTGTGGGTCCATTGGCTACCTCTATGCGTATTGCTTTCTATTAAGGTCTCTAATACAAATCAAAGCAGAAAAACCCTACCAATCTAAAAACAAACAAAAATCGCCCCTCGCAGGGGGTTATTGATCCCCCGAGATCTGTATGCACTCCTTGCGATCTACCTGTCACACTCTAATATTTATTTGACAAAAAAAGGCAAAACAGAATCATTAAAGCCGAAAAAAATTAAAAAAAAACGTAAAAAAAACGTAAAAAAAATATAGGTGGGCGTGGTTTTTGGCCCGTAGCCTCCAAAGGAATGATCCGATGTTGCTGAATTGCAATACCAAAATTTTCGAAACTATGCCTGACAGATTGGTGTGCTTAAATTTTTTGTATCTCTTCTGATGCCTTGGCAAATGACATTACCACACTAACACGGACAGACGGACAGACGGACAGACGGACAGACGGACATCGCTTAATCAACTTCTCTATGTATAAGGATCCAGAATATATATACTTTATGGGGTCGGAAATGAATATTGTAGAAATTACACACGGAATGACAAACTTATATATACCCTTTCCACCTGTGGTGAAGGGTATAAAAATATGTTACTCTATATACACACATACATACATATGTATATTCTTAATATTAAATATATGTTATGTTACAGTCATGATTATCATTTTCAAAGAAATATTGAAATTTTTGTTTTAATTTTTCGAAAATTGTGTGTAAAAATTTTTCGTAAAAATATTTTTTTAAAAATTTTTTGTAAAATTTTATTCGAAAATTTTTTGGAAAATTTTTTAAAAAAATTTTTTTTCTAATATTTTTCTGTAAAATATCTTTTTGAAAATGCTTTGTAAATTTTTTTGTAAATATTTTTGAAAAAAATTAAAAAATTTTTTTAAAAAATTTTTTAAAAAAATTTTTTTTAAATTTTTTTTTTAAAAATTTTATTGAAATTTTTTTGTTAAATTTTGGACCTTTCTCCAATCTATTGAGTTAGAATGGTCAGACTAAAGCAAAAAGAAATCCTTAAAAAAAAAAAATTTCATCATATTGACACATGGGGGGCCCTTTTAACTGCTCCTATTTGTCAGTGGGTACCCTGTGGGTCCATTGGCTACCTCTATGCGTATTGCTTTCTATTAAGGTCTCTAATACAAATCAAAGCAGAAAAACCCTACCAATCTAAAAACAAACAAAAATCGCCCCTCGCAGGGGGTTATTGATCCCCCGAGATCTGTATGCACTCCTTGCGATCTACCTGTCACACTCTAATATTTATTTGACAAAAAAAGGCAAAACAGAATCATTAAAGCCGAAAAAAATTAAAAAAAAACGTAAAAAAAACGTAAAAAAAATATAGGTGGGCGTGGTTTTTGGCCCGTAGCCTCCAAAGGAATGATCCGATGTTGCTGAATTGCAATACCAAAATTTTCGAAACTATGCCTGACAGATTGGTGTGCTTAAATTTTTTGTATCTCTTCTGATGCCTTGGCAAATGACATTACCACACTAACACGGACAGACGGACAGACGGACATCGCTTAATCAACTTCTCTATGTATAAGGATCCAGAATATATATACTTTATGGGGTCGGAAATGAATATTGTAGAAATTACACACGGAATGACAAACTTATATATACCCTTTCCACCTGTGGTGAAGGGTATAATTATTGGCTGCTGCAAAATGTCAGTAATCTTTTTGTTTGAAATCCAAATAATTATATTAATTTAAGCCTAATTAATTGTGAATTAATATATAAAAAATTGTAATAGCATAAAATCGAACATTCCATTTCAAGAATATTCGATTTCATTTCAAAAAGATCTCAAACAGTTATTTACAGTGGGCTGTTGTGATTTATGGTTTATTTGACCATTTTCATAATTTGTATTTAATTATTTTTATTTTCAAGCTTTACAATTACAATTAATTGTAATTGCAATTTTCATAACGATAATTTTTTAATTTTTCCTGATAATGCTATACAAAGGAGTAGTGAAATATCGAGAATAAAAATAATTAACGACCTAAAGCTTGAAAATAAAAATAATTAAATAAAAGTCTTAATATTAAAATATGCCATCACCTACTATATCGGCAATTTTGCCACTAAACATCTCGCGTGTTCAATGACATATGTAGCTGTCACTAGACAAAAATCGATACAGTAAAATACACCAGCAGATGATAATAATCTCTAGCCAAAAATATAGGCGTATTGTTCGGCCTAAGCATTAACGGAATGTTGTAATGCATTATAGTGTTTTTGCAGATATACAGATTTCAACAAGCCTGTAGACTGGTCTTTGACAGGGTTGTCAGATATGTCGATTTCTCGCCAAACGTGGCGATTTTCAATCTTATTTGACGATCAAATTTTGGATTTGGCGACATGGCGACTTTTTGGCGATTTTCAAAATAATTGGCGATTTTGTTGACGATTTTTCATTGACTTTTGGCCAACATTAGAAACTGAATTAAGGAATATCAAAATGGATAACAAATAAATTTAAGTTTTAAAAGTAAATTGTTTTTCATATATAAATATGATTTTACTTCTGGAAACCGGAAACTTTCGAAACATATAAATTGATTTAAAGTTCACGAACATCTTTCCATCAACAAATAACTTTCATTTTAAAATTTGTCTATTTTAAAATGTTGCAATTCCTTATCACAAACAACATTTATTGTTTTCAAAAATTTTTATAAATCCTAACATACTTTTGGATACTTATCAACCATAATATGGATACTTATCAACCATAATAGAAAATATTAACTTTTGTTTTAGAAAGATTATAAAAATATTATATTCTATCTAATTATTTTTGTTCTTGATGTGCTGGTATTTCCAATGAATTTTTTATACTTATTTTTCACATACAAAGGAAGTTTTGAAGTAAGTATTAAGATCGTTTTATTCTCTCTAAGTTGAATTTTTTGGATTTTTTTTTAAATTTATATGCTGGATAAGATCGATTTCGAAACACATGCTATAAATTTTGTGAATTGAAATAGGACATGTGACACTCTGTTGATCTTTAGTAATGTTAAATAAATTTAATTCCTATAAAACATATTCTAAAAAAGAACACGGTGACAAATACCTTATTGATATTTGATAGATGGATATGTTTAGGTCTCCATTTATAATACAAATGAAAAATTTCACGATTTATTTTTCAATTATAAGGACTACGTATAAGTGAAAACGGGTTTCATTTAAACGAAGTAAGCAATTGATATTAAAAAAGTCGTATATTAAATTTCACTTTAGGTTAATTTTATTAACTTTAATAATTATTAACTATATATGTATATTGTTTTTTATCGCCTTTTTCAAATCAAATCAACGAGATTAAATGTTAAGAATTTTTAATTTTAATAAAGCGATTTTTTCTTTTAACCGGCGTGCGATTAACCGAATTCGACTGTAATAACCACTATTTTTTCATTGATTTAATTAAAAATTTTACCTTTCTCGGGTTCACAAACTATTTTACATAAAAAGATATTTTGGCGACTTTTTATCTATTTTTAGCTATTTCAATTAAATTTTAAAATTAAAAAATATTCTATATATTAGAGGCAAATATTAACAAAAAAACTGTTTGGCGATTTTTCACATCGATTTTGGCGAAATAGGTGAAAATAAATCTGGCAATCCTGGTCTTTGAACCAAAGAAAGTAAGCACAATTAAACGACTTGTCTTTCCACATCTCAGACGAATTACCTTTTTTTAAATGCCTACGAGAAAATTCAAGGATTTTTGAGAGTTTTCCACTTGGTACGAGAGGAATATATCCTTTAAGTCAGGAGAGGTCCTAAGACACAATTAATATACATAAAGTATGCAAGACCAAGAAAATCTTCCAATTAGGCTTTCATTAATATATTTCTATGGGCTTTTACCACTAAAAACTCGGGAAATTCCAAGAGTTTTCCACTATAGATGTTACTTCTGGCAACTGCCGTAAATTAATCATAGACGAATCGCAACAGCCCATTGTAAATAACTGCTTAAGATCTTCTTGAAATGAAATCGAATATTCTTTAAATGGATTCTATTCTATCACTATTTTTATGCTGGCTACAGACAACGCAATTTGTTTCTGCAACACGTTTCACATTCAGCTTTCATGTTTTGACACAAACACTGAAACCAACAGTGAAAAAACAAACGCCATCGCAGTTCTGTTATTTTATATTATAACATTATCTTCGCGCGGAAGAGCGGATGCAAAAATGAAGTAATTCAATTAGCAGCAAGTGTTGTTATTGATGAAGTGTTATATCAAGAGGAAGAAGAGGAGTTACAACCGAAGAAAAGAAAATTGTGGTAAAAAAATTGGTACTTAAAAAAGAGAACTTTTCTAATGAAAGGCTTTTAAAAGAGTTGAAAGAAAATGAGCCAATGGATTATAGAAATGCGAATAGATGAAAAAACTTTTGCAAAATTGTTAGGAAGGATTAAACAGAAAATAACAAAGCAGGATACTTTTATGAGAGATGCAATATCAGCTGAGGCCAGATTAACGATAACATTAAGATATCTTGCAACTGGAAACTCTTTTGCAGACCTTAAATTTTCAACAGCTGTATCTCCTCAATCAATTGGTCAGATTGTAATTGAGACATGTGAGGCCATTAACCAAACTTTAAAAGATTACATTAAGGTTTGTACATCTGGTTGAAAATATATCAGTATGTTAAAATACTTTAATATTTTTAGCTACAGTGCCCACAGAAGACCTCGAACCTAATAATTTAATTAATTTAGAGCTTTCATTATCCAGAAACTAAAGCTAAAACAATTTTTATATAAAAAAAAATAAAAACTTCTTTATTTCATAAAAAACAACAAAAACTTTAACTATTTTCATTCAAAACAATTTTTATAATAAAAAATAAATAAAACTTCTTTAATTCATAAAAAAAAACAATAAAAAATTTAACTATTTTCATTCCCACAGTACATACGATTGCTTACATTAGCTTGTTTGTAACAAACTTTTCTATTTTTAATACTTGGTAGTTTTTTCTAAATTGATTTAGATTTTTTAGATCTCTATGAGAAAGAATTATCAGAAAATAAATCTGTAAAAGATGAGTATTCACTTCCTTGTGGTATAGGTGTTTCTTCTCCTGAATAGGTTTGAGCCAAATGTGAGTTAATAAGTATGGGGGTTGATTGAGTATTATTAACATCATGGACGGATATAATTTGTGGCACCGCGGATCATTCAGCAGACCTGACACGATGCGACGGCGGATATGATGGCGTTTCAGTTCTAACGGTATTTAAGTTCAATTTTCTAAGCTGACCCACAACAAATATTTCATCACAGGCCCTTTTTGCATAAAGTTTTTGTGTGTTATCTAGCTTGCGGTATAAGAAAGCCCAACCTTCTGCAAATATGTCAGCTTCATCCTTTTCTTTGAGCTTAGATAATACTTTGGCTTTTTTCAACAGCTCGTTTCTCTCATGATTTCGAGAAATGATTTTTTTTACGATTTTTGCAGGTATCTAAACAAAAACAAAAAATATTCCGAGAATTTAATTAAAAAGCTTACTGGTGAAGTTCTTTCTTCGTCTGAGCTACACATTGTACTTATGCCGTCCTCTGGCAGTTCGAATTCCTTTAAAAAATTACATTCGTTAAAATACCATAAATTTGGTTCATAGAGATCATTCACCCCAGCTCCACTTTTTTCACTTTGTAACTTTTTCTTTAATTCTCTTATATATGATATTCGCATGTTCCTTATCCTGTTTTTAACATTTTCAATGCTTGCGTTTATATCAATATTTTTATATTCAATTACTAGTTTTTCAAATGCTGCTGCTCTTATAATATTATTTTTATATTTATCACTTTTCACATCCCATAGTTCAGGTAATTCATAAACTTTTGTATGAATTAATAAAATTTACCCAGTGTTCATTTCTTTCGATCGCCATTTTGTTCTTTCTTAATTACATAGATGTTTGCAGCTTACTTGTTGTCAATGTACTAAACACATAAAATAATGAAACAGCGATACAAACAATGAAATCTGTTTCAATGCAACCAAAAAATATCAAAACATTTTGATGTTAATGAAACCTGGATTGCAACCCGAAGTGAAACACGAAACACAAATTCAGCCGACACAATCTGTAATGAAATGAAACAGATTTCAGAACACATTGCGTTGTCTGTCACAAAATAACCAGAATACCCAAATCTGACAGCTGAAAAAGGGACTTATCATATGTTTTTAACACTTTTATTTGGACGAATAAGAAAAAAACATGAATCGTCTGAAACAACGTGTAAAAAGAAACAGCTATACGTAGTCATTGTTTTCAATTAAACAAACAAAAAAATATAAATAAAATTTAAGCAAAAGTTTTATTTTCTTAAAAAAGTTTGAAATTAATTCAACAAAATGAATGAATAAGTGAAATAATATTTAAATTAATAAAAAGTGTAAAAATAAAACATAAAAAAATATCTTAGGCATAAAGGTGCAAACATATGGGCACGATAAGTTTTGCCAGTGGCTTTTGTTAAAAAGGTATTTTGTGGTTAAAAAAGAATAAATGTTGAAATATTATTTGATAAAGAGGTCCCTTGCAAATTTTTCGAGTCCTTTATTATAAAAGTGCACGTTGGTTTCAATGTATGTTTCTCCGGCGAAGTGCACGTTGGCTTCATATATATAGCATTAGCGTCGTGTAATGACCAATCCAAATTGTGAATTTCATGCCAATACCATAGCAATTTATACATATGCTTACTGGTCAAGATGCAGATTGTATTCGAAAATAGTAAGTAAATGTTTTAAATACTTAAACCCAAATATGAACTATATTTTTGTCTGTGTTTAAGGTTCTATATCAGCGGACATAAAACTGGAGACGGAAAATGATGATGATACTGGCACTGATGATTTAGCAGTTGAATGCTATTTATCCAAGAACATATATTATCCTCGCATGGCTCTTAAGTAAATTCTATTACATATAAAAAATGAAGGCATATATTTAAAACTTTTTTATTTAATTAAGGAAATGCGATTAGCGAATGGTTGCTCCAGTTTTTCATTAAAAAAGAGCCCTGGGGTCGAATTACAAATCCTCACCCATTGAACCAGAAGACTTAATGGGAAACTCTAAAACACTTAGAAAATAAAGATAAAGAATTACTACCAGAAATAGACAACCAAGACTGCAAAAACTGATGAAATATTAGAAGAAGACGTATCAATAGAAGAAAAACCGGCAGATACAAATAGTTCTGGTAGATGAAAATAATTTAAGTCGTCTTAGCACTGGAAATGAGCCAATGGAATGTAGCAGCAGTGTGACATCGCAAATTTCGCCTAAAGAAGATGCTGGCAAAGGTTTGACCACAAGTCCACACGAAGATATTGTTATGGCTGAAACTGCTTCTATAAACGACATTAACGTAAGTCCAAAGTAAAGGTAAAACGTTTGAGTAGAAATTTTATAGTATTTTAAACTTTGATACATTTAGATCTTAAAAAATATCCATTATTAGTGTTTAATATAATGAGTAAGATTTTTTTAATATTTTTTTAAGCCTTTACATTGTACAAAGTCAAGCATTTTGTTATTTAAAGAAATTAAAAACATTTTAACTATGTGTGTTAGTTTTTATTGTGTATCTTTCTTTAAATTGAAATATAAATACAATTATAACATTAAATACGATAATTATATTATTATAATATAAAATATGCTAAAAAATATCAGAATAAAACAAAATTCTAAAAAAACTATATTACATTACATAGATGTTTGAAATTTTTGGAATTATTTACTGAAAACTAATATCATTCATATTAATAGTGACGTATAATAATGTGAAAGCTATTGAGGTATTACAACTAGTTTTAAAAATATACCAAGTTGAAGTTTTAAGCGTCCGCGTCATCTTTTATTAAATGAAAACTTTCGTCTAATCAGTTTGCAACTGCTCCATTAATAAGTTGGCTGGTATAGTTGCACCATCGGCGTCTTTTAAAGGACATTTAAGTTCTAATATATAATTTAGTTGGCGGCTACCAAATGCGGCAGATATACAGGATAAGATATCCTGAGATCCATGGGTTTGCAATACTACAGATTTCAAACCCTTTATTGTTTGGTTACTGCATATAATGCGAACTCCACGTGAGACTAAATAATACGCTTGCAGTATTTGACTCATTTTTGAACTCTTTTGATATTTCGCACAAAGTATCTTCTGCGCAAAGGTAGTTTCAAAAAGGTTCGTTAGTGTTACAGTCGTTCCAATGCCACGGGCACAAGGCTGCTTTTTTAATATTTTGTGATCCAGATCAATTTTTATTGCTACATCTGTGGATTTGTGGCGAGTAGTTATTGACATGTTGGCTAAAGCACACAAGGAACTTAAAGCTTCGCCACGAAAACCAAATGTTTCAACTGATTGCAGGTCTATAAATTCCTTCAGCTTGGAGGTATGATATTTCGCGGCTAAAAAGTATGAAATTTAGTAACATACCATTTAACATACCATTCCTTCAAGGTTTTTCTCTTCGACACCACAGCCATTGTCACTTAATTCTACGGAATCTAAGCCCTGATCACGTAATTTAACTTCAACGAGTGTAGTGCCAGCATCAATGGCATTCTCAACCAATTCTTTAACAGCCACCGCCAATTTTAAAACCACCTTTTGGAAAAGAAAATTGTGATTTTGAATGTGAATGTGAACAAAAATATTTTTTTATTATACGCACCTGTCCTCAACATATTTTATGAACAGTATCCTTGTTAATGGCTTTAATTGACTTTGATTCTTCTTTTGTGGCTTCTGGTGTTTTTCTGCTGTGTTTTTCCATGCCGCTAAAAAATCCTATAAATAGTAAACATAACTGACCTGGACGCATTATTCGGGAACTTGTGTAAGTTTTCAGGATTCGTGCACCCCATTATGCATCGTGGGTCCTAAAATATAATAGTTAGTTAATTTAAATTACAATTGGAAAAATATACTTACATTTTGCTGTGTTTTTCCATGCCCCCAAAATAATTTTTTCAGTAAAGAAAAATTTGCCACTGAATACCACTTTCAAGCAATAAAGATAGCAATATAAAATTTTATATATATGCTATCTCTTTTCAATAATGGTGTTATTCGACCAACTCTGTTATAATAACCTAACGACTCTGTAATGTAGAGTTGTCGAGTCTAGTCAATAGTCTATGTTGTCTGTAGCCAGTTTTATATATGTTTATTAATTCGTAATTAATTAGGCTTAAATTAATATAATTATTTGAATTTCAAACAAAACCAATTCTGACATTTTGTAGCAGCCAATAATTTTAAAATTATATTGAATTAAGAAAAATATTATGAAGCAACAACATGAAAATTAACAAAAGTGGAAAAGAGAAACAAAAAAATGTCTGGTACACATAGTCGTGTACTACATACTCCACCTCTTTAACCCCTCCTACAAATTTCGACTGTCTACCTTTCAATTTCGGTATTGTAAAAAGAGACTAGGTAAAAGTTTTGAATAAAATAAATTTTTACAATTTGTTTTAGTAACTATTAGTTTTGGGTAGTTCACGAACGAATTGATCTATTCTACCAATTGAACTAAATGAACTAGTTCAAATTTTTGTGTCTCCCTAATTTAAATATGTGAATTGTGCTTTATATTTGAACTATTAAAGAAAATTAACTAAAACATATGTGCGTATATTGCCTATAATTTATTAACCATTTTAATAACGTGTGAATTTATTATTTTTGTAAATTATGTGCTACATATATGTATGATTTTTTGTTAAAAAATATTTTCTAATGTGATTAATAAAAATAGTTCAGAAAACAAATCATAGTTCAAAAGGTAAAAGACCGATTGAGCTAAAAGATTAAACTAGTTCATTTTTTAAACTTTGAACTATAATGCACAAGTCTAGTAACGATTAATGTTTAAGCGAGTTTTTAAACCCGTTTTCTATTTTCATAACCCTGCCTTTACAACTGACAATTCTGTCATAACAATAAAAGAATACGTATTAGTTGTTGAAATGCTGACAATTCTATCCGTAATGTAGGCGTCCAGACAATAACTATGACAATTTACTTAAATTTTTGAATTTTCATTTTAGAATTTTTTCTATACACAACAGTTTTAATTATTGCGGCATATGTCAAATTACTGTCATTGAATCCAAGTAGGTTTTGCTAAAGGTTTAAGCGAGCTTTTAAACCCGTTTTCTATTTTCATAACCCTGCCTTTACAACTGACAATTCTGTCATAACAATAAAAGAATACGTATTAGTTGTTAAAATGCTGACAATTCTATCCGTAATGTAGGCGTCCAGACAATAACTATGACAATTTACTTAAATTTTTGAATTTTCATTTTAGAATTTTTTTCTATACACAACAGTTTTAATTATTGCGGCATATGTCAAATTACTGTCATTGAATCCAAGTAGGTTTTGCTAAAGGTACTTATACACGGCATGTTTTTACATCTGACTTTTTAACTGTGTGAGTCAAATGTAATTCTGCATGTCTGTCAAAATGGTTATTTTACAGACACAAACGTACATGTACAATTACGTCTGACACTTCACTATACAGACATTTAGCAGTTCGGTTGCAAAATAACATGTTGCCGCCCTGAATTATTTTTGTGTGCGTTACAGAATTACTGAAGACTTATCCATTTTTAAGTTTTTTTATTTTACCATACGTAGTATAAGGTAAAGTATAGTAATAGTAATGAATAGTAATGAATAAAATCGAGGTCGGGATTTCGACGGATTTATACGTTTTGAGGTCTCCTGAATCCATTTTGACTATTTTCGCGATTTTGTGGAGTTTGTACAGGTTATACCGTTTAACATATCAAAATGAAATTTAGTATGTGCCTTTGGTATATGTAGATGAGGAGCTGTATAGTTTTTAGGCATAATCGGGAGGGGGCAAGGGAAAGTTTCCTGACCCCCAAATTTTTTGAAAGCTCTACATGTCATACCGTACGACACATTAAAGCGAAATTTAGTACGTACCTTTGGTTTCTGGAGAGCTGTATAAATTTTGCCCATAATCGGGAAGGGGCAAGGGGTAGTTTACCTAACACCCCAAACCGAAAATAATTAATTTTTCGATTTGAATATACTTAACTTTTATTCTATGTAATATATCCATACAAATATCTGTTTCCATTTGGTATGGTAAAGTTGAGTGTAGGCCACTCCAGCTTTATTTTGCAAAGAAGTTAAGTTCGCATTAAATGATGATAGATGTTTTAAATAATTATTGATATTGCTCTTGAAAAATATTACCTTTAGCCGGCTAATGCTTCCGCCAACGGTTAACCGCCGTTGATTGTTTTCACACGGCAAAGGTTTTTGGCAACACTGAACCACTGTTGATGTCAGATAAATCAAAATAGAACACGTTCTAAACGAAATGCTTTTCAGGTTACTTTTCACATGTATTTTACAGAAGCAATGTTTTAACAGCCCCAAACGACATTTTTGTATTTTACAGTGGGAAATTTGACATGTCAGATGTAAAAACCATGTTGTGTATGGGTTCCTTAACCAATATTGGTTTCAGTTGGTGCCATGAAACCAAGTCGGTTTGGATGAATTTAAAACGATATTCGAATCAGCTGTTATTTAGGACATTTTCTACAACTTTAATGTTACTTTTTCAAAAAAATAATTGTTTTCATTTAAATATTATTAAAAGTTGTTGCATTTTTGTAAAAATAACTAAAAAATAAATTACGATAAAATAAAATGATTATGCAGTTGTTGCATATTTGTTATTAGAAGCAGGGCGCTCAGAACAAGAAGAATTTTGTGAGATTGCAGAAATGCACTTGAGCCGCCGGAGTCAGCGTAAGTACATATTTTATACTTATTTGTGACGAGCATTTATCCTTTAATAAAAAAGGATATTTCAGTATAAATACGATGAGTAAGAGTAAAATACGACCTCAATTTAAATAATATATATTTATGCATATACCAGTGTTGCAATGACAATTTGAAAGAGCACTTTTTCCCACCAACTGGTAATTTTTATCACCAAATGGTACTTTGTATTCCTTTCATTTCCAAAAATATTGGAATTCATATATGTATGTATTTAAGTATATACAATATTTATATTAAAGGAACATATGCAAATAAAATTTTTGTTATGTATAAATAATTAAAGAAAATTTTTTAAAATTGCTTATTACTTTATGAATAACAAAAACTTAAAAATTTGATACAATATTTCGTATAAAATATTTTTATATGTTAAAAAATATTTTTTATGTACATACGAAAGAAAATTTACTTCAAAAGATCATTAGAAATACTCAGGTATGATCTGTAATCCGAAACCGAGTGAAATTGAATCCGAATGAAATTTTAAATTGTCATAACTTTTAAATCTTACAACATTTTGATATTATTTTTTATACACTTGATTAAAGACTATTCACATAATTTCCTTGATTGCTAATGTTTTAAAATAATAGGCGCAACTAAGTTATGTTTTTCTTTAAAAATTTATTCGATTTGAATTTCACTCGGTTTGGGATTACAGAACATACCTGATTATAACAGTAACTGTCGTTTGATTTTTATAGATCTTTTCTTTTAATCAAACAGAAACAGTGTCTACATTTCCTTCTTTGTTTTTGACAGCATTTTGTATTGATAATATGCGTTCAACTGATGCTGACGAATATGGTATTGAAAAAAATCAAAAAGCAATGCATGCATTGTCGGTTAATCCATTTCGTTCCTTATTTTGGCTACATTTTTCCAAAAAAGAAATGAACTTTTTGAGTCCTTAAATGCACGGAATTGGGAATAAATATTTTCATATTTTTCCTCGTTTGGAAATTACGTTAATAATAATGGCATTATGCCTTTGGTTTTCCTGGAAGTAATTTTTTCTTGCGGTTTCTCTCAATTTACAAACAAACAATTTCCTTGTTACCTATACAAAAAACTTAATCTAAAGGTAAATGTTTTTCGTTTAAATTTTAATTTTTTACCGACATATTAACCTGCTGGTTACTCTAAAATTACTACCACATGCTAGAAAGTCCATCATAGTCTACGTACTATAGAGACCGATAGAGTATGCCTGAAGTTATTTGGAAGAATAATTAAAGAGTCATCTAAATACTCACTATGAAGAATGGAAAAATATATCAGCGGAATATGCTGGAAACTGACTGAGGCGATGCAAGGACGTTCAAACGCTGTAGTTCATCATAAAGACCTTGCAACTAAATTACCTATTACTTATACATAAAAGTGTTATGAAAGTAAATAATAAAAATCCTGAACATAAATCAGGATCTAGACAGGGTTGGAGAACTATAAAATAAAATTAGAAATTGAAGGAAAAATTAAAAAAGTATTGATTAAACAAAATATTTATTAAATGACTTTTATATGAAATTGTACCAAAAAAGCATGAAGTGTACCAGTGTACCAATGTTGTGCCGATTGTACCAAATTTGGTACAATTGCACCACAAATCCCAACACTGATGTGAATACGAACTCTCATAAGATGAACATTTTGCGATCATTTATGCATGGTTTTTTTAATGTCGCCATTATATGGTTTAATGACCAAAAACTGTCTCAGGCCTGCAATATTATTAAGTAATTTTAATAATTGCATTTTCGAAGTGTTAGTGAAACAGTTTGATAGTAAATAAACATAGTATTTTACCGAGTAATCGAATAAAACTTAAAAATATTCGAAAAAAAAGGTCATAAAATGACCATGGATATCAAATTTTTATGTTTTGCATTATTTTAGGATTAGTTTTAATGAAATTAAAATAATAATAAATATGAAAAACCACCAATAAAATAACAAATATAACTCTATAAGATTTAAATGCAATAAAATATGTTCAAGGCATCTGCGGCACCTCATGATGTGGTTCTATCACAATAAAAATTTGTAGAATAACTTCTCACATAAAAAGATAAATTTTTATCACTATTTGATCGGAAAATACAAAAAATTATTTTCTGCCATATTCCAACGTTTTGTATTAAAAAATCTTCTATACATAAGTATAATAAAGTAGTAACTCATTTTCGTCTGTCTGTCTGCCTTTCATTTACGTTCGCATCACGTAAAATCTACTGGAATTTTAACAAAATTTTGTGAAGAGGTACCTAAGTATCTTGGTCCCAATATAGGATACTATCTTTCCGCAAAAATATCTTATTTACAAGAGAAAGTGGAGAAAAAACATTGAAAGTAAGTAGTTGAACTAACCGGATATGAATACTTTATTTTTTATAAAGTAAAAAAATACTGCTTAGTACAGCACGGCACCTTTAGTTTTTGAAAGTTGTATATCTTAAAACACAGATCGTTTTAACTACTTAGTACGGTACGGCACCTTTAATTTTTGATATTTAAATTCACATGGCGCTAAAACATATAAACTACTTACTGCCAAATAGCCAATTGAATAAAATTTGTATGTGTTTTAAGTCGCGTACGTGTTGCATAATTTGGTTATTTTGTGAAATACATACTTAGGCAATTATGTGTTTACATTATATTTGTTATTTAGCGTTAATTTTTAAAATTTGGTAGGAATACTACGTCTTGAGTGTGGCTATAAAATTTTGTTATTGTTAGTTTCTTCTTAGTTTAGTTGCATTTGTCTCTTATAGGTGCTACTCTATATATATAAGTAAGTCTTACAATAGGTGTGGAATACTTTCAAAGCAAAATTGAGCAAAATATTATCAGGACGCCCACGACGTGGCGGGCACAGCTAGTTTTAAATATAAAATTGAAGTAACAGTGCATTATATTACAATGCTAAATCCAATTTTATTTAACAAAAGTACCGAACAATATGCACAAAAAACAAAAATAAAGTTCTTATAAAAGACGCAAATATCAAAAATATAATTTACTCTTGTGTGTTTCTTTAACTATCGTCTAATAAACATATGGTTGCAATGCTACAATTTACTCTATAAATGTTTTAAAACGTCTTGAATTATTATGTTCTGACCATGATATAATAATAGAAGATAATTCCATTCTCTCTTTTCGTCGCCATATTAACGTTCTGAAGTTTGCGGGAATTATTTCAATATCACATACTTTGTGAAATTTCATTTTGCGTTTTTCCTTTATTTGAAATGTTTAAAATTAAAAAAAGAAACAAGCTTTAAGTTTATGTGTCGAAATAAACAAAAGAAAATTGTTTTCCATACGGTAGTAATAAACTTTTGCAAAAATTCACAAATAAGATTTTTTAATTTCCCTATATCTTTTCTTATTAAGTACAACTTACCAAAGTCACCCCTGGTATGTTCATTAAAGGAAAAATATATTTTTTTAACTTAGATGGGAAGCTAATCTGTCAGGAGTATCAAGAAAAATTGACAATTTCAATATCATGGGAACTTAAAATTAAAAAGTTTGGTTAATTTTATTATGAATGAGGGGCTACATGCAAAAAAAGTCTATGCAAAATTGCTTAAAAGCAAGAATAAAAAATTACCCAAGAAATCAGTATGCAGAATTGGGCAATATTTTATATAAAAAGTAACCCCAAAATATTCAGTGCTTTTCGTAATTTTTCAAATGAAAAATTATCCAAAACGTTTTAATGAAATATGGTGATACCATATTTGAGCGGTTTTATATTCATCCTTGTTCTACTTGGCGACGGCGACATCGTCGTCACTTTTGATTGGACATCATTTTACATATATTGTGTCAACTTCAATTTGATTATAATTTTGTATTTCCTAATGCTCTTATAACGACGTCCACTGCTTATCGATACAACTGTTCTGTAGAGAAACATTCTTTAAAAAAAATTTAATGTTTTGGAATGATATCAAATGCTTAATAAGAATCTCATTTAAGTTTTTGCTATCACGACGAGATTTTCCATTTATTCAACTAATTTTCCGTATTGGGTCAATCTTGTTATTTAAATATTTTCTATTTTAAATTTTGTTGGCTCTTCAGTCGTTTTTAAAAACTAAGGCGACGAAAACGCCGTCAGTACAAGAAAAATTCCATATCACATATTCTTACAAACTACCAAATAAAATTAAAAAGTCATCGATAAATGTTGATGTCGACAAAGGGAATACCAACTTAATTTATTGAAAGGTCGTCGTATTATGTAATAGGAGTGATTATCAAGAAATTCATCAATAAGAGTGTAAATACAACGTTTTATGTCCTAAAAACTAGCTAAGTAGTTCGTTGTCTACCTAAAACTACAGAATTGTTAACATTAAAGATTTATTAGATTTAAAAAAATATCAGTTACTGCCAGTATTGAACTTTTTATATTTTTTTTGCCAAATTACCATTTTTTCCAATTTATTTACGGTAATTATTCATTTGGCGATTTTTAATTTTTGTTTTGTGGCGATTTTTCATAAGGTCAATTAGCATGCAGCTTAAATAAAATTGTAAAATAATTTTTTTTTCCTAATATAAAAGTATACCTATAAAAGATTAAGGAAATCATAATCTACAACAAGATTTATTCTTCATAAGTTTCAATATTAAACCAAAGTACGTTTTTATTTTATGTTATTTATGTAAATTACACACTTTTTTAATATAATTTCCAAAATATTTTTTTTTTCGTTTCTACTTCAACACTTTTTTTTGCTGTTTACATTAAAACATACTTCAATAATTCCCGCAAACTTCAATAATTTTTGAAATGGAACTACCTTGTGTGATGTTTGCATTGGCCAATTGTTTATCAATGTGAAAAATTTTTTGTTTTAAAATTCAGCTAATTAGGCCTACAGTTTCCAAGGTAATTAAAACAATTTAATTACAATTTTACCCAACGTTTCGTCGATTGTTTGTCGACTTTCTCAAGGGCTGTGTCTATAATTTTTATTTCAGTAAATTTTGGAATACAAAACATTGTTTTTATTACAATTAGAAAGAGAAAAATTATTGCAGTATTACTTACAAATAAATGTTGTTAAGTTACATTAAATTTCAATTAACATATAAAGAATTTGACAAACATTTAAACAAATAAACGACTGTTAACAATGAACACATCTTAACTAATAGCAACTCTATAACTTGCATTAATGTTATCAGTGTACTCTTTCAAATTCATGGTATTTCTTATGTTCTTTTGGATGTGCAAGCTTTCTTTAGTATATCTCTTTTTCTCCACTTTCTCTATGATATAATAATACTACCTTGTATTATTATATCATGGTTCTGACTAAATAAATTTCTAACGAGAAAAATAAACTCCAAAAAGAAAAAATAGCCATTTCGCTGATTTTTTCTTGTAAAGTGCCAAAAATGGTGGTTTTTTGAAATGTATATATGGGGTACCCCCTAGAGGAGGTTTCAGGGGGTGTGCTACTGGCATGAGTGGGTCGGACTTGATTGGGGCACTCTAAATGGGATTCAAAATTTGGACCTTCGGGTCAAATTCGGGACATCAAAATTCATTTTAGCCATTTATACCAATTCGGAAATTGGTTTAGTGAACACAATTAGCTTGACTCATTATTACATTACAATTTCCAATGGGATTTTGTTTGTTTTTAAAACTTTATTTTTTTTGTAGCTCCTTTTGCTGAATGATCGCTTGAAGATTCTAATGATAGAAATCGATTTCAATATTTTCCATCAGAAGATTGATTATAAGACAGAAGTTACAACATATAGACCACCGAAGATGATACAACGTTAATATCACCTGATATTGAGGAAAATGTTATATTGCAGTCAAGTCTACAAACTCAAGGTCAAAGGTTTAGAAATGAAACAGCCAAAAGTTTCTAACAAAATAAATCGCAAATAATACATTTATTCCACAACAAAACAATAAGTTAAAAATTCAGTCTTACAAAAGCTTACATATATACATATGTACATACATACATATATAGAATTTTTTAAACAAAAAACATATTTTCATAATCATTAATAAATAAATATTTTCTTTTATAAATTTACTTACATTTTTGTAAATTATCTGCCTTAATAAAATAAAAACAAGAGCGAGTAAATTAAAACTGACAGCTGTTAGCTGATTGGTTTATTTCCAATAAAAACGATAACATTGATTTCTGTAACACCTAAAGCCGACAATAGTTCTAGTTTGAACATAAAACCAAATTGAATTTCATGACACCAAAATACAATTCCTACATTATTTCTTTCTGTGACAGCCCTGAGTAATTAATGCAATTGAAAAATTGTGCATGTTTTAGTGAAAAAGTGTGTATGCATTGTTATTGTCATAACAGCATTGGCAGGTGTAAACGCAGTGTAAATAACGAAATTTATTTAGAAAAGTTTACTAAAATATGACAGTTTTTTGCCCTTTTTTAACAAGAGAAACTTGGGATAGATAAAAATATGTTAAGCCAATATATGCACCATACGTACATGTAAATATTTACCAGTTTCCAGATTTATTTTCTTTTATGTGAAAGTACATAATTGCTTAATTGTTGGTTGTATATGTATGTATGTAGTATAATCTTAGTTATGTAATTTAGGTAAGTAATTTTTAAGTTTTCGTATTTTAGTGAGGCATCGCACTGTGTATTATTTTAATAACGATACTTTTTTAGGTTTATTTTACCGTTAATTCATGGAACCATGTGGATAGATCATTGTTTATATTCATCCAGTCTGATGAAATTCAAAACAATCGGTTTTATGTAGGTAAAACGTAATTTAATATTTTGTAGCTACCTAATGAGCTCAACTGCTATAAACGTAGTTGGTAGAGTAACAACATTTGCTTGCTTGAATCCCAGCAGGAAAAAACTAATTTATTACATATATAATTTAATATTTTATATATTATTTCAGAAAAATATTACTTAGGAATCGAGAAGGTAATTTCAACCGACACAAAAAGTACATATTGATTACCGCGTATATTTCCAAATTTTCAGAAGAACGATGTACTGTTTCTTTGTGTAAGAATTGCTAGTGTTTTTTCCCAACATTTTGCTAAAATAAATCAGTCAAGTGCGAGTTAGTCTCACACACGTAGGGTTCCGTATTATGCTTAGTACGCCTTTATAAATTCAAGTTGTTAATTTTTTCATGTCTTATGGGGCACCATTTATTTTTAAAATCAAAGTCATATTCGCGAAAATTGAATCGTTATTGGAACATCCTTTAAATTGTAGGAATTGTTGTTATAACGGCCATGATAATACACTTTCTAAAAAAATATCAGGCCTACCTATTGCGGTTCAAAAAATAAGGTAATATTCGTGAAAAAATGTCACTGATGGATCACCCTTTAGTTATTAGTAATTGTTACAGTGGCCGAAGTACAACATCTACCGTAAACAATTCAAGAGTCTACCTAATACGGTTCGAAAAATAAGGCTATTTAAGTAAAAATCATGTCTCTGTCGGAACATCCTTTAATTTTGTAATTTGTTATAACGGCCATAGAAATTCTTTTTCTATGAATATATCAAGAGTTTACCTATACGAACATGTCATTGTCTGAACACCCTTTAATGTTTAGTAATTGTCAAATCGGCCGTGGCAACATATCTCCTGTACAAAATTTTAAGAGTCTACCTATTACGGTTCAAGAAATAAGGCGTTATACATGAGAATCACGTCAATGTTGCTCAAGAAATAAAGACATAATGGCAAATAACACCTCACTTTCGGAACACCCGATAAGTTTTAGTATTTATTGCTATAGTGGCCACACATATACATCTTCTGTGAAAATTTCAAGAGTCTACCTATTATGGTTCAAAAGTTAGGCCTTATAACACATGCAAATCACGCCACTATCGAAACATCTTTTAATTTTTAGGTTTATTTTGTTAGACTTGTTTATATAACGAACTAAGTTTTAATTACGGCTTGCATATTTTTAGTGTATTCCTCCTACAGTTCAAGAAATAAGCAGATATTCGTGAATAACATCTCTCTATCTGAACACCCTACAAGTTTTGGAATTTTCCACTATAGCGGCCACAGTTATACACCTTCTGTGAAAATTTCAAGCGTCTACCTATTATTGTTCAAAACTTAGTCCTTATACATGCAAATACCACTATCGGAACACCCTTTAATTTTTGGTTTATTTTTTTTTTCTACTTGTTTATATAGCGAACTAAGTTTTAATTAGTGTTTTTAAATCTTGAGTCTATTCCTACAGATCAAGAAATAAACATTTATTCGTGAATAACACCTCTCTATCGGAACACCCTATAAGTTTTAGTATTTGTTACTATAGCTATACATGATCTGTGAAAATTTCAAGAGTCTACCTATTACGGTTCCAGAGATAAAAGGCGCTGACAGACGGACAGACATTGTAGCGAAAACAATAGGGTTTCGTTTTTACCCTTTGGGTACGGAACCCAAAGATAAAAAATGCAGCAAGTAAAATTATATAAATATAAATTTTTTAAATTATTTGTAAACGGAATATTTTGTCTTTTTTTAATATTGAAATTACTTAATTTTAATAATTTAAAATGTTTTTCTAATAGTTTTAATAATAAATAAAATAAATAGATAAAATAAGTAGATAATAATAAATTAAATAAATAGATAAATGTATACATTATTTTATGCTTCAGAAATAATGAATTATGAAATTCGTTCGCAGGGTACATTGAAATAATGCATTACTTTCCTAGGACATACTCCGTGTTAAGAGCAATGTATACTCGAAGCAGAATATTATACATTCTTTGTATTACCTATTGATTTCTTGTTGATTACCTTTTCCAGCTGGGATGTGTGTCTGCCTCTCTATCTGTTCGTCTGCCAACCAGCCAGCTTGTTTATTTAATTTTCAATTAGTTAACAGTTGATTAAATTTTAAGACTATTTCATTTGGAAAACTGTGTATTTGGAGACAATATATTAACTGCCTTGTATGTGTTTCGTCTTTTTTTTTTAATTTGCATTTATCCACACACAGTTATTCTTAATGCTTTGTATGACTGAGAGTGTGCATGTGACTTTATATAAAGTATAAAATCAAGTCATCTCTACGGGCTAGGGATGACTGACGACGTCGGCTACCACTGGCTTTAATTTTATTTAGGAAAGCTATACTTTTGTTGGTGCTGCTTTATTAGCGTTACCGTTGCTAATTTATTTATATAAAAAAAAAACATATTTTTAAATCCACTCTCAGAGTTTTATGGCTGTATTAATATCAAATTTAAATCAAATCTTTTAAATTTAAATAATACTTACATATGTTCATCAGTAGTTAGTTCAGAATTTATTAACCCTTTTGTGCAATGCACAACGGTATGGCTTTTAGTAACTCCTCTCGGAGGAGTTACTAGTTACTAGTCAACTTAGGTTGACTAAGTTAAGTTTACCGAACAATAGGTACCTCGCTACCGCCAGTTTTAAAATAGATTTACGGAGCTCCGTGTGAGTGGTCATCTTTTATCCTAGTTTTGATTAAATAAAACAGGACCGTGCAAAATTGACCGAAAGAGACGAAAGAACAAGAATACCTAGCTAGAGATGAACAGGTTAATACGCCTTAATATCATAAAAATCAATTTTTGAGTTCTTATGGCCAGGGGATGGTATCCCTTCACCCCACCCCCGAAAGTTCCATGGAAATTTTTGTTTGTCAATTTTCAAAAATATTAATTTTTAAGCTTTTATGTCGAAGAGAAGGTGTCTGACCAATCCTCACCATCCAAGAATATTAATAAAAGACATTTTTGTAATTTAAAACATTATAGTATTTAACTAATCTAAAAATAATAATTAATTTATTTATAACTAGCTGTATCCGCCACTTCATCAGTTTCCTTATAAGACTCATACTTTTATAGTGCTTTAGATATGGTCTGTATATTTACTTTATATAAAGGTACCCGCCCCTGGGTATTTACTAAGAAACATAGGCTTTATGTAGAATTCTAAGATTTATATAATATTCTTAAATTATTTTAGAGAGATAAAAGTTGCTGCCAAGTTTTCAGTGTCAGGTAAAATCGCGTACTTTCACTACTTCTTCTCTATTTTCTCTTGGCAAAGAGATATTTTTATGGGGAATAAATATCCTATATGTGAACTACGATACTAAGGTGCCTCGCCACAAAATTTTATTAAAATTCGTCTAGCAGTTTTTACGTAATGCGAACACACATTACACAGACGCAGAAAATCACAATTTTATTATATATATATAGATAATAACTTATTTATATTGGTAACAATAAATTTTATTTAAAATAATAACAATTAACTTATTTAAAGAAACTTAGAAACCATAAACATTTTACGACCGACGAAAAGATTTCTTATTAGTGTCTACCTATGCAAGATGAGGAAAACAGAAAAAAGGCGAAATTTGCAAAAAGAAATGGCGTAAAAACTCGCAAAGTTTGTTCTACAGCCTAAAATTAGAGATCTCAAAATTTATAGTAATATATAAAATGTTTAGGATCGCGGATATAGGATATAAGTAGCTGTTAATAGAACATTTTACAGGAAAAAATGAATACAAAATCTTTATACGTTTAGCACAAAAAAAATATTGTAAACCTCTAAAAATCGTAAAAAGGCAATAAAAACGTATGCAATTTACTCAACTTTTCTGACCTTGACAGTATTCCAAAACGAAAAATCTCAAGCAATGCAGAATTTTGCTGTCTGTCGAGCTGCATACTTAAATTTTTTACATTTCCTCTGTTATTCGGTTACCATATTTTTTCACACAAATGTTCAAGTCAATAAAAAAAAAAAAAATCTTTTTTGATACAATTTTTTTTTAAATGTGTTTTTTATTCAGCCATTCATCCATTTATCCATTTTTGTTTCATTATACATGTCTTAATAAACTCTTTTATTCACTTCTTTTGAAAGTTCAAATTTGTGTGATTACGATTAAAGTTTTTAGAAAGTCCCACGATCTTAAAATAATCATACTTGGGATTTTTTTTATTGGCATTGAATTTTTATTGGAATTATTTCAAATAGTTACAATGAAACAAATGTTAACTACCATTTAATACTACTGATTTATTTTTAATTACAATCGTTTTTACCAATTGAAGTGAAATCGTATAATTACTATTACATTCAAAATGATGAAAAACCATTGTTTTTATTAAACACAAATTTATGATCGGTTTCAATAACATGAATAAAGTATCAATTTCATACCAGGTTATGCTTTTATTAAATCTACTATTACATTTACTTTCAATCTCCAACAGTTTAAAAATTAGTTATAAAAATTTAATTTTCTGAATTTTCTTGGAAAAAATCACAAAATAGGAGAGCAGAGAATGGGGTTCGGATTTCTTTAAAAACATCACTATAAAAAGGTTTATAGCCAATCTGGCTAATAATGATAATGCTTTTTTATAATTTAATCAATGATCAATGATTAATGGTAATGATTTTGTTTTTTGAATAATTATTAATGAACCTTTTTCATTAAAAACCATTACCATTAATAAAAACAATGGTAATGAAAAAATATGTTAGCGTTATTTATAATTCAATGCTAATGAAATTGTCAATTAATTACTCAATCTAATTAATGAATCCCATGTATGAAAATAATAAACAATGTTGGTATATCTGATTTGTGCTTATTTTATTTTTATTGATATTCATTCATCAAAATGTTCTTTCAACGTTAGCTGTTGCAGTTAGCATTGATAAAAGAGCACAAACTTTTATAAACAAGAAGTCTTAAAACCGTCGAAACTATTTTTTTAATAAACTGTTTGTAAACAACCTAACATAAAATTTTCATCGGATAATTTATGGGTATAGTAGTGCGTTAGCTAGTTAGGCACATCAGTAAAAATACTTAGGATCTTTAAGATATCTACAATTATTTATATTGAGTTTGAATAATTAATATACATAAATAAATATTCAACATTAAAAATAGCAGGGCAACGGGTAAACATGTTTACCCAACAATGTGTGGTTTGATACTCAACTCAAGGCATAATCATAACAGGCAATAAAAATACGTACATTTTGTTGTATAAACCATTTTCGGCTGTTAAAAAAAATGTTAGTTCATTTTGACACTGAAAGATGGAGAAACAACGAAAGTAAAAAATAATTACTTGATCTGTCAAGTTTACCTTTTTTGATTTCGTCTTGGTATCAACCAAGATTGATATAAGACAATATTACGCCATGCGCATGTTTTCCCTTTAGATGTCGTTGTTCGGCCAATGTAAGGTTCGAAGCAAGGCGAATATATTTTACTAGGTGGCAGCACGGCGAATTTAATTATTTTTTGCTTTATTTTTTTTTGTGAATAGCAGCTGTCAAAAATTCATTTATTTTTTTTAAATTTGAAAAAAATAAAATAAATAAAATTGTATTTATTTAAAAAAATGCTTCAATATTAAAAAAATACTATCAGAAAAGGTAAGGAAGAAGTGTTTTTAGTTGTTGGATGTGATATTTTCGTTAGTGTAACCAACAACAAAATGCATGTGGGTGTTTTTTGGTGTTGTATTTGTTGTCGCGGAGATGCCACCTTATATAAATTCTCCTTGGTTCGAAGTCTGTAATCAACAAATTGCTTTAAATAAGCACGTATATATAAATCTAAATAATAGGCAAAAATTGGCAACCCTACAAATAAATTCTCAACATATATATTAAAAACTATTATAATTTCTAGTTATACTCTCTATTAGAATTATTAGTCACGACAACAGTTTTGTAATGTCAATAGGCCGACATGCGGAGAAAATTTGCCAACATTATCAACTAAATAATAATGTTGGCTAAACAAATAAGTTTCTTTCATTGCTAACCGAAGGTAGGCTGAGGAAACAACAAATATTAGGTGGTAAGTAATAAGTAAAGAGGGAAGCTTGAATATAGTTTTCACGTATTTATTTATTTGAGTCATCATCTATCAAAGTAGATATAAAAATATTCTAAACCTATTGTTAGTAGTCAGAGAGAATTGTAGTGTACCTATAATAATAATGTACACTATATTTATCATAAGCATTTTAAGAATGTACTTGAAACCGAAATAATAAATGGTCAATATTTTTGTAATATATTATGTTAAATAGAACACAAAAATAGACCACGCAAAATTGTAAAACGAATCCCCAACATTTAGTGTGAAAGAAATTATTAAGTGGACAAATGGGAAATGAAATAATAACAAAAATACAATCATTGAAAATAATAGACATTAAGTAACAACTAAGCAATTTTTTTAAACTTAAGCAATTTTAAATGTGCAAAGTAAAAAGAATACGATAAATGAGTTAATCGCATTTACTAACATTGCCTTCATTATTTCGATTCATGAATCTCAGGTTATTATCTTATCAAATCCCTATTGTGCCTACTTCATAATCATCTGCTTTAAATTGGTTAATTTGGATTATATTAGTCTTTATCCTTTTTATTGATGTTTTATAGTTTCAAAGCCACGAAGAATTTTTCAGCACTTTTTCATATTTTTAAGTATTTTTTTTTACAGTTTCGACTCAAAAAAAAATTAAGATGAAAATTTTAGTGCACTCAAATCGGGAGAACAATAGTGACCAGGCAGTAAAAAGTTTGTGAATTTTCACTCACATAAATACAAATTGACCCACAACGGTAACGCTGATTGCAATGACCACAGTTGACTAGCGACTGTAAAGCGAATCAATTAAAGGCGTTAAGTATACTCATAAAACAAGTTAATCCATAAAATTAAATGATTTTTATATTAGGTGAATGGCTCTGACAAATACTTTTTCCATTTTTTTCGTTTACTTCAGATGTACATACATATGTAAGTATGTTAAAAAAGCTGTCATGTTAGCCTTATGTTGCTGTTATAGCTGCCAGATTTGACGAAAAATGGCATGACGATTTATACTCTAATTTTCATGATTTTAAATACATAATTCAATTTTACAACCTTTATTTGGTATTAAAACAACCTTGAACTCAGCACAGCTCTTGAAAAATAACAACAATGACTTGTTTATAATAAAACATGTCTTCCGAAAACTTCCGTCATCGGTAGAAAGTTTGACGAGGAATATATATTATTTGTAAAATAGTCCGAAGAGATGCTAGCTATTTTCCAATATTTGAATGCCCTTATTCATAAAAAAATAAAGTTTACTTTAAGTATGCTTTATGACAAATTTTCATACAAAATTTGTCTTAAGGAATACTTCAAGTACAATTTAAATTTTATAAATTCGGATATAAGTCTATTAGAAATAAAAACTATGAAAATATACTCAATGTTCTAGGCCAAATTAATCCATTTAATATAGAAAAAAGTTGGTTTCCTGAAATTATAAAAGAATTTTTATATTTTGTTGAATAAAGTGAAAAACAAGAGCTAGAAACTAAGTTCGTGCACTTTAATTTATCAGACATAATAAATATTTTTCCTGAACTACATACGTACACATATTGGATTTTTGAAAAAAAAAAAATCCGGGATGCAAACAAGGAATTTTAGTCTTTTGTTTCCGGTTTGACTAAATTTATTAAAAAAATTCTTGTTTATTTCATTCTTCTGCAAGGTCAACACAAATTAGACAAAAGTAAGAAGTTCGTTAAAAAAAAGTCGTCTTTGAAAGCAATGTTATATACAAAATATTATTTAAAGCTAAACAAATGTAGCTACTATAACCTAACAGCTGTACCTGAATTAATCAATATGTGTAATATATATATTGTAAAATATATTTTAAATATGTATATGTACATTAGACCACCCATATATGCAAATGTGTTACTTTTTTCACTCCCTGCGCATTTGCAGTTATGTATGGGGTAAAAAATACGTTGGGCATAAACATTTTGTTTTTAAACCATAAACCGGCCAGGCCCATCGCTTTTAAGTGGTAAAAATGCCCTTAAAAAGCTGTAAAAAAGATGCGTGGCTTTATTAATCAATAACTCTGAAACTGAGAGCTTTTCGTAATTTAGTTATATTAACTTTTTATTCGTTAAAAAGGAACAAATATTTTGTTCATACAAACTTTTAACCCACGATAAAGCCGTAATGTTTTCTTAGCGGTTCAATTCAAAGTTTAACTTGAAACTGAATTTTGAGTGGCTCTCATTCATTTCTGAAGGCATGTAAATATGAACTCTCTCCATCAGATTGATCATTTTGCACTTATTTAGTATGTGAATAAAGCATTTTTGAATTTCATCCATTTTATGGCTTAATGACCAAAAACTGACTCAGTCCTGCAATATTATTAACTAATTTTAATACTGGATGTTAGTGAATCAGTATGATAGTACATAAACATAATATAATACCGATTAATTGAATAAAACTTAAAAAAATATTCGATTAATCGATCAGGTTTTATGTTGTTTTCAACGTGATTTAGATAATATAATATCGTAAATTCATTTACTTTACGATTAATGGACCAAAACGTGACTCTGGTCTAAAATATTATTAATAAACTTGCAAGATATAAACTCTTTCGATTTTTTAAGTTAGTATTTTAGACCAGAGACGTTTTAATCCATACATACATACATAAATATATCTAAATATAAAACACAATTAGTATAATGTTGATATCCCTGGGGAACTGGGAGTATGTATGTAAATATATCAAATTGTTTCTACTGGAACTTCATAGGCTTGAGGAGATTCGAAGGCGAATCCAGGTAGCATAGAGCAGGTTTATACCTTCCCCACCCTGTGAAGAAATACTTTTACGGTGGTTCCGCCGGGGTTGTGGGCATGTGTATCGAGGTCGTTTAGCGGCTTAAAGTCCAGCATGGATTCTTTTGAAGATTTTTTCATCGTTAAAAAAAAAACATATATACATACATACATATGTATAATAATACTTATCTAGTATTAAAAGTATTGAAAAACATGCATTCTATTTACATACATATGATTTTATTGATTTCTAATTGAAGTGTTTCGTCTCTGTTTCCTAAGAATGCTGTTTTATAAATAAGATTTGTTGATTTAAGAGTTTGCTTTCTTATGTTTTGCCTTTAATAAAATATGTTTTATTGGTAAAAAGGATTTTTTTAGTTTGACGTTTTTATGACGATTTCAGTAAGCTATTTTGACGATAATGACTATTTTTTCCCTCTAAAAAATCTGGCAGCTATGGTTGCTGTATTGGCACCACTCTCCATTTGCAGTAGCACAAGGAATATTTAACCAGGTGACTGCACAAGGCGGAGCTAATATTAAAAAGAAATTTTTTCAATTTTTGTTATATGGAGTTTGACATTATTCAGGTATTTTAAGAAAAAATAAAATAGATATTACTGTCAAAATCCATATAAAAAAAATTCAAAAAATTTTTTGCTGAAATTTCCTCTCCCTTACGCTATCACCTTGTTAAATATGCCTTGCAGTAGCACAAACAGCCTCACAAACACACGTAGCAGTAGCAAAAACAACTGTTTAAGTAGTGCCACTAAATTCAGAAGAGTTGTGTACTTGTTGATTTATATTAAATGTTGTAATAAAATAACAGTTAAGTTTTAAACTTTACTTCATTGCCTAGCATGGATATGTGTGTATACTAAAACACGAAACTATGCATTACACAGGGCAACAGCAAAAATATGCTCGAGTAACTACTATATACATTTGATGTATCATGGCTAACTTAGTACAAAAATGGTAAAATTTTTAAATTCTATGGATAGATTTTTTTTTAAAAATTTTTTTTTTAAAATTGCAATTTTTTTGAGACGTTTCTTCAAATAATTAATGATAACTCAAAAACTACTAGTCCGATATTATTAAAATAAATTCAGAAAAATTAAGATTTGCATAGCCTTTAATTCGTCTATATATCGCGTTTCAATCGGATCAATAGTATCGGATAATAAAAAACTTAAGAAAAAAATATATTTTTTACGTAAAAATGGCAAAAATTTTCGTTTTAAAAAAAATCATAAAAATCCTAAAACGGCAAAAAACTTCCAGATTCATTTTTTTATCGCATAGCGATATATAATAGCAACAAAATGAGATATCGACCATAAAAATCGATTGATTTTTTTCGAATTTATTCACATTTTAGTGAATTCGCTTATTTTCACAAAATTTTAGTTTTTTGCTTGATATACGCATTATAGCGGGTTTTCAAATGTGTGAAAAACATAAATTTTCCAATTTCAAGGGGTGCATGTCGGATTAATGTTAGATTTGATGAGAAACTTCCACCCACAAAATTTTAGTCGAATTCGACAACGTTAACACGTAGCGCATAGGCCCCAAATCTGAAAAAAAGCGTTTAAATCGAAAATAATGTGACAAATTTTCAGTTTTTGCAAAATTAACGCTATTTATTTCCCCTTTTGCAAAAAAGTGGATCCTGGTCCTTAGGGCAAACACAATGAGATTTACAATAAGCTATATATCTTTTAAATCGGTTAAACAGTTTTCAAGTTACTTGTCGAAGGCAATTGACAAAAAAATGTAACTAAGTCAAATCGATGGAATAGATCGAAAATGCATTTCATTGTTTTATTCATGTATTTTCTTTTATTTTATATTTTATTATTTAAATTTATTACAACATATAAAATAAGGAAATAAATAAATAAATATTATAAACTACAAACTTTGGAATTTTCTTTTATGACATTTTCTATTATTGAATAACGAAGTGTTGCTCTGAATACTCCAGCAAAAATCTGCCATCATGTGTGCATCCCAGCGACCCTGCACAGTGTGGCCGTGTAGTGTATTTAATGGTCTTAAATCAAGGAGGTTGCGGAGCTTCATGAAATTTTGCACACATTTATTTTAAATTTTTTAAGAATTTTAGTTTTTTTTTTTACAAAAATACGCCCACTTTTACGCCCACCTCCCATACAACTTAAATAGAAAATGTGGCATAACTTCCATGATTTTAAATATATTAACTAAATTTTCATAAAACGTTAATATTATAATAGTAGAATGACCTCCTGAAAATATGAATTTAATCCGCCCACTTTTACCCCCACCTCCCATACAAACAATATTTCAAAAATGCAATATGTTTATTTTTGGCAAAAATGCATATACAATGTATTAAATGCTGTTTTGAAAATATGAAGAAAATCCGCCCACTGTAACACCCACCCCTCATACAATCCCAATATAAAAATTTTGTAAGTTTCACTCCATTTCATTTATTAACAACTTTTCCACATCTTCGTGATAATCTAATTGTTTAATCTTCAATTTCGTTCTAAATGAATTGATGTATGGGTCGGAGGATATCAACAAATGATGCATTACGTCTTCGTTAGGAGAATAGCGCCCAGTCTTGCGGGAGTGCTATAGCCTATAACGTCTATAATCTTTGTTCCTGGTTTCATCTAATAAATTTAAAATGTATGAAACAATTTGTATATTTAACCTACCTATAGGTAGAATGGCCTCAGATACAATTTTGCTACCATGTATCAAAACTTTATGCACTGTGATGGGCATGTAGTACCATCCATACAAATCAATGTACAATTTTTCCTTGTCTATACAATATATTTGGAATTTCTCAGCGTCTATTGCCTGACTGCAACTAATTATTTACTCCGGCTATGTCAGCTGTAATTTCAGGGTTTTCAAAAAATCGTCAAGCTATATTCCCATTGTTTCTGGAAGCCATTCTTTGTTTAACCAAATCAACATTTATTATATTTATTATATAAAGTTTACATTTAGATTTTTTTGTTGTTTAGTCTACGTAAACAATGTACCGATATTACTTTGATAAATACTTTTGTGTACATTTGTTTTTCTAATCGGGACTCAAATTTAAGTTTTTTTTTTTTATATAGTACACATGCAATGAAATTTTCGTATTTCTCGATCCCAAATTGGCACCGGCTTCGTGTACGAGTAGCAATGAAAGAAAGAATGCACAGTTGTTTTTGCACGCGTAAAATACCACATAACGCATATTTTTTACTGTAATTTTTTGGTTTTTCATTGTTTTTTCGGCGGCGGGCAAATTGGGGCAGGTTTTTTTTTTTTAGTCTGTTAGTTGAGACTCTCAGCTATAATTTGGTATAGTACTCCATGTGTCGCACTGCTTCGCACACAACTAAAAGTCTAACGGAAAATCATAAATGTTTTTATTTTTGGTTTAATATACATTGTCAAAAGAAATTTTTTTTTCAATTTTTAAAATTTTTTTTTTTAATTTACATATAATGCTTAATGTCCATTTTAATTGAAAAAATACTTATAAGGTACATTCGGTGTATAGTTTATAAGTAACAGGCTTTTGAATATGACATAGAAAACTATCACATTTGAGACTTGTTCACATACTTCAACTTTGCGCTGCTCGGGACAGAAAACCAATGGAGATATTTGCATGAAATTTTTCACACATGACCTCTAGATTGTTGTTAACCATCTGTGCAAAAATCATCAAAATCGGAGAGCAGGTCCAAATTGATTTATTGCCGCAGTGGCCACAGTGTGCCCTGGTATCTTTCCTCCATTGTCCGAATATCTTGGTGAAATCGTTCGCCCTGTTCCTCACTTAAGTCTCCTAGATTTTCAGGAAAACGATCTAAGTGACTGTGAAGGTAATGTAACTTGATGCTCATGTTGCATCCAAGATTCTGGAAGTGAGTTAACATCTCTTCAACGTGCGCAACATAATCATCATCCTTGTTATTTCCTAAGAAATGTTGAATACAAACGAATCCCATGCATTTTTCTCAATTTCTGACATTGAACTGAGAAAATCGGTATCTTTGACCAATTTGCGAATTTGTGGGCCGTCAAATATTCCTGCTCTCAGCTTTTCCATACTCAAACTTTTAAACTTCCTTGAAATATACTGGAAACATTCACCATCTTTGTTAAGTGCTTTAACAAATTGTTTCATCAGACCAAGTTTAATATTTTAATTAATTTAATAATTTAATAATTTAATATTTATTTATTTATTTCCTTATTTTATATGTTGTAATAAATTTAAATAATAAAATATAAAATAAAAGAAAATACATGAATAAAACAATGAAATGCATTTTCGATCTATTCCATCGATTTGACTTAGTTACATTTTTTTGTCAATTGCCTTCGGCAAGTAACTTGAAAACTGTTTAACCGATTTAAAAGATATGTAGCTTATTGTAAATCTCATTGTGTTTGCCCTAAGGACCAGGATCCACTTTTTTGCAAAAGGGGAAATAAATAGCGTTAATTTTGCAAAAACTGAAAATTTGTCAATTATTTTCGATTTAAACGCTTTTTTTCAGATTTGGGGCCTATGCGCTACGTGTTAACGTTGTCGAATTCGACTAAAATTTTGTGGGTGGAAGTTTCTCATCAAATCTAACATTAATCCGACATGCACCCCTTGAAATTGGAAAATTTATGTTTTTCACACATTTGAAAACCCGCTATAATGCGTATATCAAGCAAAAAACTAAAATTTTGTGAAAATGAGCGAATTCACTAAAATGTGAATAAATTCGAAAAAAATCAATCGATTTTTATGGTCGATATCTCATTTTGTTGCTATTATATGTCGCTATGCGATAAAAAAATGAATCTGGAAGTTTTTTGCCGTTTTAGGATTTTTATGATTTTTTTAAAACGAAAATTTTTGCCATTTTTACGTAAAAAATATATTTTTTTCTTAAGTTTTTTATTATCCGATACTATTGATCCGATTGAAACGCGATATATAGACGAATTAAAGGCTATGCAAATCTTAATTTTTCTGAATTTATTTTAATAATATCGGACTAGTAGTTTTTGAGTTATCATTAATTATTTGAAGAAACATCTCAAAAAAATTGCAATTTAAAAAAAAAAAATTTTTAAAAAAAAATCTATCCATAGAATTTAAAAATTTTACCATTTTTGTACAAAGGTAGTCATGATACATCAAAATTATATAGTGGTTTTAAGAGCACATGAAATTTTTTTTATTTTGTTGTGCTGTGTTATTCTTACATGTAAATATGTCAAGAAAAAACTAAATGAAACGAAACAAGTAATATACCTTACAACAAACTGAAAGAAGATATTGCCTTACGCAGCACAGTCTTGCGCTTCATTTAAGAAGTTATCACAAAGGGATGAAATTTGGCACACATGTCTAAATTGATAAAACATAATCAAAACTTAAGTTTGATGATTTAAATTCCAAAGCCTCGTGTCCTTCCCATATATCCTGAAATTAAAAATTTTCATAACGGGCAGAAGAAAGATATATTATTGAAATATTGGACATTGATCGTTCAATTCACATCAATATGATGCAAGAAATGTTAAAAATGCAATCTATGATATTGCAGGAAGTACTCAGAAAAACATTAACTGTTTAAAAATATGTTTCTGATGTCGCGCTGGTTTCAGGACACACTTTACAACAAATAGCTTTTTTTTTAAATCAATGACTATATATTATATGATACGAGGAGCAGGCTCGGCAATACTTATAAAGGCCCGAATCAAAAATTTGTTACGATGTGGTTTTTGTCAGGATAACCTTCAAGCAAAAAATATTTGTCTTGAAGAATGTCAACAAAACTTAGTTATTTCTGCGATTTATCGACTTCTACAAATCACTAGAGAGAATGGCAATCACGTAGGTCTCCTCAACTCAAAAGCAGACTTAAAGAATGCACGAAACGGCTAAGAGAGATAGTGGAATATCGAAGAGTAGCATCCCAAAAAAACTATCTGGAATACAAGACCCAACTCCTCAGACAGATTGTTCATTATGGCGTGCGTTTAGAAACCTTAAAAGGCCAGTCGTACGAAAGTGTCCTTTTGCGAACTTCATCTGGATGCTAAGTAAGGAATGATAAAGTCGAGTCTAGTGCTGTTGTACATCTCAAAATTTGTATTTAGTGATATTTAGTTGCTATTTAGTAAGACACAATCGTTTTGGAACTGCACGCACGTACCGGCTAGCTAGCTAGAGCTGGAGTTATGGGCTGGGTTTTTGTTCCATTTGGCCGTACAATAGAAATAAAACAAAATACGCGCGATTTAATTGCCCTTGGATTTTTTAGTTAACACAAACAAAATTAACTAATATGTTAAACCTTCTATTTGTTTTGGTACTTTATTTTATTAGCTTTGATGTTAAAGCTAAGCCTCTTTACCCACCCTACCATGGTTTTTCTTTAAGATGAATCGAAATATTTGAAAAAAAAAAACCCTAATGCACCCAGCCATCCTTCTGTCTCTGAAGTTCTACATTTAATGAAAATTACAGATCATTTTTATATAACATTTTTATAAGCAATTAAAAATTAAATGACTAATATGATTATGTTAAAAACCTACGTATAACAGTTCGAAGGTAATCTTAACTTACATACATATGTATGTTAATAAAGCCCGTTTCACACTATATTACTGAGTATTAAGATATTCAGTGGATTTTGTAAGATACAAATCAAATGAAATTTTGTGTGATTTTCAAAAAACCTAACGTAACATAAAATATCACTTCACACTTCAAATAAAATAAAAAATATCAGAAGGAACAAGCCGAGATATTAAACGGCGTCGGCTGCGACTCACTCAGCTTAGTTCTTTGCTTTAAAAAACACAACTCTGATAAAATGAAAAATGTTATCGTTTAGAAAATTTTCCAAAAATGGTTTGGTATTATGGGATGTCAAATTTCTTTCCGTATTATTTCACATTTTGATAACACACTGTTTTCACACTATCACACTTTCTCATTGGATTTAAGTTTTTGAAAAGTCTTAATACTCAGTATAATAGTGTGAAAATGGCTTAACTCTTAAAACAGTAATGGAGCTGCCGACAATCAATTTAAAAACAATCATGTTATTACTATTGTTTATGTTGTGTTTTTTTTTCTTCCTCTGCAATAAAATTTCTTGTTGTTACAATTAAGAATATGAATAAAAATACAAAATTATGAATGATCGTAGTAAAATATAATTAGTAGTAAGAAATGTATAAAAAAATATAAACAGACATATGTAACTTACAGTCAAGTCTTGCTTCCAACGATGCTGAAGGCCTTCTGCTTGTTGTACTTGTGGGAGTCGATTAACATTTTTGGTTTAATATTAAGTATTATATTTTAGTATTAAATGTTATATTTAAAAAATAATATACATTTTGTGTAACGTTTAGTAATATTTTTTTAAGAATTATGAAAGATGATTTTAACGTTTATAGATTATTTTAGGTTTATTGGCAAGATTTAGGATATATTTCTGAAATTAAGTTAGTTTTAATAATTATTTCGTAATTTTAAATGTTATTGTGATTAGGAAAATTTTGATATTCTGAGCATGTTAGATTAATTAAGATAGTTATTAGGTTAAGAGTTTTTTTTGTATGTTTGTTAATATTAGATTAGTTGTATTATGAGATTAATAAAAACACTTTAAGATGAAAAAAAAACAGTGATAAATTCCTGGACTTGTTGAAAACGATGACTATAATAGTTGCAAGTAAACTTGATGGCGTAGGAAGGCTTTGCTAAGGTTTTGTTCATACGGAGCTTTGCTAATGGGTTATTCTACGTGCGCTTGGTAAATGGCCAACTTTCTGTTTGGTGAAACATGGGTTGCTGATGAAAACTTTAGAATTATTACTGCTTTTGGGCAACAAATAGTCTGGGCATTAAAAATGAACCTCTCGAGTGTGTAAACTGCCACGTCGTCTGAAAACACATCACCCAAACGCTGTGCCAAGTTAAAAACAGTCACTCGAGAGTTTTTGATGTGTGCTATTTGAAAAAAATTATTAAAGATTATCAGTCAAAGAACTACACTTTCGGTCTTTTTTTATATTTACCTTTTACTTGTCAGAATTATTTAGCGGGCTTGATAAGGATTATTGAATCCTTATCAATTTAACAAATTTTTAATTTATTGTTTGCATTTAAGCCAAAAAAAATTACTATTAATTAATATTTTAAACACTTTGAACCAAGAAAAACTTTAATTAATAAGTTGAAGGTATGGCTCCGTTCAGCCGCTGAAGTTAAAAAGAACGTACATATAAAGGTTTTACATTATGAATGAAACCTTATGTCCCATTATGAAAAACTCTAGAAACTTCTTTTGTCCGATTAATTTTTAAAAGTTTTCTTTTTTTTCAATTAAAATATGAAGCAAAAAAAAAAGGAAACATCTATATGCCACAACAAAAAAAGTATTATCATGTATCACGATATACATGATCGAAAATGTAGGAAAACAAAAACAAAGAAAGATGAATGAAAAATTAAAAGTAATGAACAAAATTAACATTGTCGTAATTTTTCGCAGTAACCTAAAGGGGAGTAAATAAGGTAAAAATTGTAGTAAATAATCACTTGTGGTGACTAACAAATTAATATAGCAATTTAATAGTAAACAAATTAGGTTTGCTGATATATTACACCCCCTATTTGCATAAATAACCAAATGATACCATAGCTTTCAGACGTCAAATACCTCGGCATTCATCTTAATCGGCGTCTTACTTGGAAACACATACTTATAGGATCAAATGAAGTTAAAAGCAGTCCAGAAACTCTACTCTCAACTTAGATTGAAAACTTCTATTGTACAATTCAATTCTAAAACCAATTTGGCGTTATGTCATTCAATTATGGTTCACTGCATCAGCTACACGCAAAGGTTTAGGTAACCATATTCTGAGAACAAGATATTATAGTTAAATGATATGGTGGTAGTTAAACAATATTATTATTAACAAAAACATTATATGGTTAAATTAAATAATTATAATATGGTTACAAATTATGAAATGTCATATTTTACATTTTAAAATACCAAATTATTTATTAATGATTTATATAAAATACAGAATACACACATAAATTAGCAAATAATAATTAGTTGGTGATAACGTTGAATTAGGATTTTTCTTTCTCCCAACCGTGTTTCAAGAACATAAGGGCGGGAGCACTTTGGCCATAGATTTCATTCGTATATGACCCATACCATTGAAGTTCATTGATTTACCAGTAAAGAATTGTAAATACTTAAAACGGCTTAAATGGCAAGATTTATTTTATTACTTTGTTCATGTTGTTCCTGAAGACTTCAATTAGATCGGGGGATCTCTTTTCCAATTCAGCCAACACCTTTTTCATGTAGTCTTTCAAGTACAAACTGAAGTCTTTTTTGACTCCGATAACAAATCATTCTTGTAAACGGTGATTGAGAACAAAATCAACGCCGGTCTTGACGGTTGAGACAGTACCCTCGTCAAATTTTTCAGCTAGGGGATTGAAATCTTCAATTTTTATATCACCTCACATTAAATCATCGACCAATTTCGTTTTGTATGTATCTGCGAATTTTTCATCATCAGTAATGAGATTCTTGTTGATTTTCATCACATCGAGGTTTTATTACGTTTTGTGGTATAAAAATTAAAAATAAATTTCATTCTCACACTGAGAGGACACAAGTTGCGGGTATCCAGAGAAGTTTGCCACGCACTCAATTTAACAGCGAAAAATAAATAATTAAACATGTAATTCCCAAAACAATTGTTTATACATTTTTTATTATTTGTTTTTAAGTACAAACCAATAAACTCCGATGACATAAACAAACAAATAATATTAGTTTTAAAAACTTTGGTTGTGGAGCAAAAATTAAATAGCTGAAACCAACCATATTGAAGTTTTTGTAAGTGGTAACCATTTAACGATACAGTTTTAACCAAAACTTGTTTATTGGGACCAAGGTAATGTTACAAACAACCAAAATTTGTTCATCGTAACCAAATATTGTTACAGAGAACATAAAGTGTTTCCTGTGGTCATACCATAACCATGGTTTTTCTTTCCATGTAGCAATGTAGAAAAGATAGGCGCAAATAAAGATTTTAGGTACGATTACAGTTGGTCCTTGGTACAAGCAAGGAATGTGGAAAAAATATATGATTGGTTTTAACTATTTAATTTTTGCTAAACTTGAAACCACAATTAAAGTTTTATAAATAATCAAAAAATATATAATAATTTGAACCATAATATATTAATAATAAACAATAATACTATATTATTTGTTTCTTTATGTCATCGAAGCTTATTGGTTTGTACTGAAAAAAAAAAAAAAAAATTTTTATAAATAATTGCTTCGGGAATTTATACTTTGAGGGAAAAATCACTTTGCAAAATCAATAAAGAATGTTGTCAGTTTCAGACAATTACGTTGTCGCTTTAATTGGCAACTTTTGTTTACAATTTAAAAACGTAAGTGGTTGAATTGACAATGCTAGGTTGTCAAAATATACGAAAATTACGAAATTTTAAAATTTTGACAAAGCGAGTTAACAATTTGGAAATAAACGTGATAGATTTGCCACCAGCAAACAGAAATTGACAACTTGCCTCGGTTTCTTAAAACGGTGTAAAAGATACTTCACTCCATCCGATCTTCTTACTATTTATATCACCTACATTCGGCCGAAAATGTATGGGCCGGCGCGCCAAAATCTATTTTGGAGCTGCTCGACCGCGTACAAGAGAGGGCCAATAAGCTCATTGGTGACAGTAGGGTATCCAACTCTATTGATTCACTTGAGCATCGACGCAGTGTGGGGTGTATATCACTGTTTTATCGTTACTACAATGGTATGTGCTCTAATAAAATTAGGGAACTTGTTCCCGATACCCGCACATTTTTGCGTTTAACACGCTTTTCGTTTAGAGCGCATTCATTTGTGAAAATTCGTTTTTTAGCAGAACTGTTAGTATGTGGAACAAACTCCCTCCAGAGGTATTTCCTGTCACTTTCAATGTAGGATACTTTAACTCGAATGTTCACAAACACTACTCCCTCTTTCCTCCTTCCCATAACCTAATTTCCTAGTTCTGGCACAATGCATTGCATGAGTAGGGGTCATCCCCTGCTGGTCCAAAAAAAGACATACTGGCGAAGAATTGACGAATTGCGAACCTCTTTTCCAATTGACCAAAATAATAAAAGCAAATACAATGGGCACGTTTATAAGACGTAAGTTTTGAGCAACGGTTGAGTATTTGTCTTAGAAACGGGTTGTTGACTAGTTGCTCTCAACTCAACAGTTGGGTATTTTTTGTACCATAAAATATTTTAGCTACCTAAAGTCAACATGTTGTGCTCAGCTTAAATAGCTAATAGAAGAGAGTTATACCGTTTCTTATCCATAATTTTTAGCTAAGGTAATTAATTTAGTTAATTTAAATTATTTCTTTTGTTCCTCTGTTATTTTTTCAATGGTTTACATATATCAGCTCTTTATTTTGCAGTATATTTCTCAAGCCGTTTCTAAGATGTTTGAGCTCAACAGTTGGCAACAGTTTCGTAGAAGTTGAGCTCAAAAGTTACGTCATTGACTATTATTGTCTATTTCTTCAACCATTTTTCTAAATTGAATACGTGGTCTTCTAAATATCGTAATGCCACTTCGGATTTTTCGTGAATACTTGAAAAAGCTTTGTCGTCAGCAAATTTTAATATGTGGGCTCGGTTACTAATTGGCATGTCTGAAATATACAATAAGGGTCCCAAAAACCTGGGAAACTCCGGCTTCAATTGGCTTACAATCATAGTAATCAAAGAGACCTTCCATTCTGTGGGGAAGTACTCAAGACGTAAGATGGCATTAAAAAGAAAAATAGTAATTTTGCGAGCCATACGGGGCAACTCAAATAACATCTTGTTGTTTAAGTCAGTTAATACCCTTTCCATATCACTAAATACAAATTTTAGATGTACTACAGCACTAGCCTCGACAGTATCATTCCTTACCCAGCCTCCAGACGAAGTTCTCAAAAGGAAACTTTCGTACGACTGGCCTTTTAAGGTTTCTAAACGCACGCCATAATGAACAATCTGTCTGAGGAGTTGGGTCTTGTCTTCCATATAGCTTTTTTGGGATGCTACTCTTCGATATTCCAGCATCTCTCTTAGCCGTTTCGTGCATTCTTTAAGTCTGCTTTTGAGTTGAGGAGATCTACGTGATTACCATTCTCTCTAGTGATTTGTAGAAGTCGCTATACTGACTTTCTGATATTTGAAATCTAGGAGGTCAATAAATCGCAAAAATAACTAAGTTTTGGTGAAATTCTTCAAGACAAATATTTTTTGCTTGAAGGTTATCCTGACAAAAACCACATCGTAACAAATTTTTGATTCGGGCCTTTATAAGTATTGCCGAGCTTCCTCCTTCGTATCATATAATATATAGCCATTGATTTAAAAAAAAAGCTATTTGTTGTAAAGTGTGTCTCTGAAACCAGCGCGACATCAGAAACATATTTTTAAACAGTTCATGGTTTCCTGAGTACTTCCTGCAATATCATGGATTGCATTTTTAACATTTCTTGCATCATATTGATCTGAATTGAACGAAGCATTAAACAAATGTCTGTCCAAAATTTCTTCTGTCCGTTATGACAATTTTCAATTTCAGGATATATGGGAAGTACACGAGGCCTTGGAATTTAAATTATGAAACTTAAGTTTGATTATGTTTTGTGTGCCATCACTTTGTGATGATTTCGAGAAAACATTTCTAAAAAGCATTGAATATACTCCCAACTTGAAAGTGAAGCTGACACCACCACCTCGGAACCAACTTTTGACAGTTTGTGGTCGGTATTCTGATGTTTCCAATGTATTTAATGCATCTAGGTGAATTGGTTTTAAAACAAAGATCTCATCTATTTAAGAATCAAACGCATTAAAAAAACATGTTACTCTATATAAATTCTTAATATATATGTAATAAAACAAGTAAAAGTGCTATACTCGGCCGTGCCGAATCTTCTATACCCTTCACCACGGTGATTTTATTTATACAGACATGTACAGCATTATCCATATTGTTGACTCTTTACTTAAATAAAGTCGTATGAGAAAAAATCATTATTCATGAGTTAAAGAAATAGAAGACAAATGAAAACAAATTCCGTTAGCTGCAATTGTCGCCGTGTTGTCAGCTACTTAATGATATTGAAGCCGACAGCTACATCCTAAACTCTGACATTGTTGTAGAAATACTTATTTTGCATTTATAAAATTAAATAACTTTTTCAAAAACTTATAAATATTTCCTCCAAAACTTTTTGTTTGTATATGAATTTGTAATTTCCAATTTTGTGACATTTTCTTTTGTTGAATAAAATAGAAATTAGCCTAAGTTGACGACAGCCACAACGGTGGTCGTGTAGCTATGTAGCTTTGCTGGCTTCAAAAGAATCGTTTACCTATAAACGTGTGTATTTTATTTTTGACAGTTTGTAGTCGGTTTCCTGATGATGTCTATTTGTTTAATGCACCTAGGTTTTATAACAGAGATATCATCTATTTAAAAATCAAACACATTTAAAAAAATATGTTACTCTATATACACACATTCATACATATGTATATTCTTAATATTAATTATATGTTATGTTACAGTCATGATTTTCATTTTCAAAGAAATATTGAAATTTTTGTTTTAATTTTTCGAAAATTGTGTGTAAAAATTTTTTGTAAAAATAATTTTTTAAAAATTTTTTGTAAAATTTTATTGGAAAATATTTTTAAAATTTTTCTGTAAAATATCTTTTTGAAAATGTTTTGTAAATTTTTTTGTAAAAAATTTTTTTTTGTAAATTTTTTTTTAAATTTTATTGAAATTTTTTTGTTAAATTTAGGACCTTTCTGCAGTCTATATTGAGTTAGAATGGTCAGACTAAAGCAAAACGAAATCCTTACAAAAAAAATTTCTACCAATCTAAAAACAAACAAAAATCGCCCCTCGCAGGGGGTTATTGATCCCCCGAGATATGTATGCACTTCTTGCGATCTACCTGTCGCAGTCTAATATTTATTTGACAAAAAAAGGCAAAACAGAATCATTAAAGCCGAAAAAAAACGTGAAAAAATATAGGTGGGTTTTTGGCCCTCAGCCTCCAAAGGAATGATCCGATATTGCGGAATTGCTATACCAAAATTTTCGAATCTATGCCTGACAGATTGGTGTGCTTAATTTTTTTATCTCTTCTGGTGCCTTGGCAAATGACATTATAACACTTAAACGGACAGACGGATAGACGGACAGACGGAGATCGCTTAATCAACTTCTCTATGTATAAGGATCCAGAATATATATACTTTGTAGGGTCGGAAATGAATATTGTAGAAATTACACACGGAATGACAAACTTATATATACCATTTCCACCTGTGGTGAAGGATATAAAAATATGTTATGTTATACTCATGATTTTCTTTTTCGTAGAAATATAGATTTTTAAAGAGTTATTGTAGTTTTTGACCTATTTTATATTTGAATTCTATTTTTTATCAAGCACAAGGTCTTTTTTATATAAAAATGTTTTAACAATTTTTATTTACAATGAAATGCTACAAATAATTAAAGTTCCAATTGAAAAAAGAATAAATTTTAAAGCAGATACAGAAAATGTTCACAAAATTATAGGTATTTGTGCATAAAAAATAACATGAATTTGAATCAAATATTTATAATAAAAACATTAATTTTTGTAACATTTCCGGTTAAATTTATGTATATGAATTAGAAAATTTATTGTGTTTTTTCTTAAAATGTTTGTATGTTTTTGAATATCAAAAATTTTCTGTATATGTACATATGTTTAAAATATTTTTCTATTTTAATTTTTATTTATTTCTTGAATGTATTGAAATGTTAAAATTTTTTAAATTGATTGACAACAAATTTTTTCATTCATTTGAATTTTTTTTTTCAATCATTTAAAATTTTATAACTGTTATCATATTTATTTCCTGATGATGCTACCCAATGGTGTAGCGAAATATTGTAAATAAAATTTGTTAAAACATTTTTATATAAAAAAGACCTTGTGCTTGATAAAAAATAGAATTCAAATATAGATTTTTTTTAAATATTTTAAAAAATCGTTTGTAAAAATTTTTGAAAAAAGTTTTTGTAAAAATTTCAACCCTATATTTAGTTCCAATGATGATTTCAAACTTTCTAAAATTAATGAACTAGTAAAGTCGCAACATTCCTTTGTCCCAATATCATAAATAATTCTAGGTCTTTAGAAAGATACATTGCTCATAGAACATATTTTAGAAATCGTACACTTGAAAATTGGAAATCACACTGCAGACTAAGAAATAAAACTAAATCTGTAATAAGAAAAGAACGTTATAAATAAATAATTTTTCCTCTAATTTCACATTTACTTCAATCAACTTTATATTAACAGCATCTTCATATACAGCAGCATGGAAGTAAGGTCGAGTTATCCCAATTTAAAAAAGTGAGCATTTTGATAGTGCTAATTTGAGACCTATAAGCCTTACCAGCAATGTCTAAAATTTTAGAAAATATACTAAAAATGCAAATATTATCCTATTGCGAATGATACTTCTTATTCATCCCTTTCAATTTGCTTTTCGAAAAAATCACAACACAACATCACTGCTTCTTTCACTTACTGATACAATTAGAAAACAGCCTCAAGGGTCTGTACTTGCTCCAGTTCTATTTTTAATTTTTTTAAATGACTGCTTGCCACTCATGATTAATAATTTCTGTACACCTTATGTCTTTGCGGATGATATTTTGCTGTTGTATACTGTTAACCATAAAGAAGTAGACTGCTTAGAAACTTTAATAAGTAATCATTTGAATTCAATTACTGATTGGATGTCCCAGAACTGCCATTAATCCATCAAAAACTAAGGCGATTTGTTGTCATTTGCCAAACTAGAATATATCATATCCTAGCATATATTTTGATCGACAAATTGTATATTTTGTTGATTCTCTTAAATACTTAGGTGTTACTCTTGACTGCAATTAAAATTTTGAAATTTATTCAGTTGCGAATATGTATATATATACATATGTATATATATATGAGCCCTTGATTTTGAAAGTGGTAAAAGTCAAAAATTTTTAAAATCTAGTTTATCAGCTATTTCATGTCAAATCCTAACAATATCATAATCTGAAGTAATTCGCAGTTTGCCATGAAAATTAAGTTGATAAATTGAGTTTATTTTTTGTTGGTAAACATAAGTATAAGTCAGTCTGTTTTCAAAGTTTGGCAAAATAATTTTTAGTAATATTGTCATGTCTTCAGATAGCGGTTCAAGTATGATCAGGTAATCATATTAATGTAAAAATACACTATTTATAGTTAATTGTAGAAACAAAAATTAAAAAATCGAATTATTATACTATATATTATACATTTCGACGAAGCAACTGGGAGACTCAACGCCTAATAGAAAGAGAAACTCATATGGATAAGCTGTGTCTTGGCTAAAAATACAATGGATCAGATTTCGTAAAAATTTTCCATATAAGATGTTTTATAAAATTTCTTTGGATTACAATTCTGAATTCAAAGTGTTAGACCTTTCACCTAAAAGAGGAAGGTCAAGAATATACGAAAATTATGATTGCACAACCATATTTTGGATTTACTACCCTATATCCCACCAATTTTCCACAAACACTTTATTTCCCTAAATAATAAAAATTAATTACTTAGTTACAATGTAATGAGTTTGAATAAAATGTTATTTTCTAATAAAAATTTTTCCTTGATGTTTTAAGTCATTTATAAAGTCATGCAGTTGATTTTGAAAATGGTATAAGTCATTTCAACCTTTCAAAACCACATTTCCTTTTAAAAATGGTTATAAATTTCACAATCATAATAAATACTTAATTGTCAAAGTATTTTATTCTATAATACAAAAACATTTTTTAATCCTTGAAAATGCAAACCTCTTAATATTTCGAAATAAGAAATATATGACTTATACCACTTTCATAATCATATATATATATATATATATAATCATATATATATATATACATATATATATATATATGTATGTATATTCTGGAAGGAGTTGTAAGAAAAGCCGTTCGTTATGTCTTTGGTTATAGCAACATGATCGAGCGACCTCACTAACTAATGACTTTTTAGGATGATCTTTTCATAACTATCTCAGTTTACGCACTTTACTTATATTTTTTAAAATTATGAAATTGGGTAAACCTGAAACTCTGGTAATTGAATATTCTATTCTTAATTCTATAAATATAAATATTCAACTTTATGCACCTTTACGACGTCTTTCGGTTTCTAATCACTCTTTTTTAGTAAGAGTATACAGTGTGTGGAATCGTTTACCTAACTTTCAAGCTTTTTTCACATTCTTTTTAAACTTACAAGCGTGAACTATTCAACTTCTTAAATGGGGTTAGATTCTTCGCGTTCTGTAATCTCTTTTGGCAGACGTACTTCTTCAATTTTTTTTCAATTTATATGGATGGGGAGCCATTTTTAAAGCAATGGATTGTAATTTACAAACAAATGTAAAAATTTATAATTATACTTTTTTTAAACTATATTAACTGTACAAAAATAGATTATATAACAATTCATACATAATTGGCCTTAAAGGCTTTCTATGTATTGAAAAATTTTTTAAAAATTTTCTGCACAAATATTTTTAAGAACATGGTTTGAAAATTAAAAAAAAATTTTTAAAAATTAAAAAAAAATTGTTTTGAAATATGAGTTTTTTTAAATTTAGGACCTCCCTGCAGTTTATATTGAGTTAGAATGGTAAGACTATAGCAAACCAAAAAAATCCTTATATTGACCCCCCATGTGCCTTTTAACTGCACCTTGTTACCAGTAGCCACCCTGTAGGTCCTTTGGCTACTTCTATGTGTATTGCCATCTATAAAAGCCTTTAATACAAATCAATGCAGAAAAACCCTAACAACATAAAAACAAAAAAAAAATCGCCCCTCGCAAGGTTAGATTGATCCCCCGAGATCTGTATACACTCCATGCGATGTACTGGTCGTGGTCGAATATTTATTAAACAAAAAAGATAAATATAATCATTACAACTGAAAAAAATAAAAACAACCTGAATAAAGGTTAAAAAATATAGGTAAGCGTGGTTTTTTTTCCCGCTGCTTCGAATTGAGTGGTCTGATGTTACTGATATAATTAGCGAAATTTTCGAAAGTATGCCATGCAGATTGGTGCCTTAAATTTTCTGTATCTTTTCGGGTGCCTTGGAAAAGTTGATTTCAACCCGGACACAGAAGGATAGCTAAACTAACTTCTCTAATTTTAAGGATCCTGAATATACATATATACTTTATGCCGTCGGAAATTAATATTGTAGAAATTACACACGGAATGACAAACTTATATATATATATAAGCTACTACTGGTGTCTAAAAATTAAATTTTCCCAATTTTTCTTTAATATTATCACCTAATTTGTAATTTAATTAATTCTTTCTTAGAGATAATAAAAACGAACTTAAGTTTGACTATAAAATTTCATTGTATGTAATACAAAAATAGTCCGACTAATTATAATTTCAAATTTTCAAAATGTTTTGAAAAATTTTCTGTACAAATAATTTTTTGAACATGTTTTTAATTTTTTTAAATATTGTAGAAATTACACACAGAATGAAAAACTTATATACATATACCCTTTCTACCTGCGGTGAAGGGTCTGCAAATGACTCAATAAGATTTTCACACGATAACGGGCGGGCAGACTGCATAAGAATCCAGAATATAACATATATATATTACATACTATATTGGGTCGTAAATTAATTTACAAACGAAACGACAAACTTATTCGTTGTACCATTTCCACCTGTGCACAGTGGTTCAGTAGTAGGACATAGGGGTCAAACGACGATGTTCGATTTTTTCACAGTTAGTTCGCTCTTATACTCACTATTAGTGGTACTACTAAAACATGCAAAAAGATTTGCAATCAGTTGTTTTTTACATTTACTTTTGTGCATGGGAAGTGAACAACACAAAACAACTTTTCTTATCTTTTTCAGCAGTGCTAATAAAGTTAATTTCTAGTGTGTGTTTTTCAAAGCAAAAACATTTTTGACTTATTATTTTACAATGGATATTTAAGTTGAAGGTGTTTACCGTTATTATTATGTATTTAATAATTTGTTAAGCAAAACGTATTTTGCGGAAAGCGAATTCACGACAAATCAATTTTCACGTATATTTTTTACGACGTGTTTTTCCTTAAGGTATTAACTATGTTACCGTCTTATGACGCTTTAAAGTTACATATCGCAATGTTACTCTATATCTGTACTTTTAATTTAAAAAGAATTTATATGCGTTTGCTGCGAATGTGCATGGTACAGAGGTTCGTCCTCTCTACGACTAGATTCGTAGCACATACATATTTTCCAAATATTTTTTTACCGTTTTTTACGCCGCAGGTTAGCTAAGTTAGTTGATGTAGAATATCCCGCGATGAACTACATATTTGTTGAGAGATTTCAGCCGATCTGACACCTCTTGTGTAAAATGTAGTACAAAACACCAGTATTTAATACTTAAGGAGTTTATCAATTCACAATTACCAAATGCATTGCCATCTTATCATAAAGTGTTGGAGGCCAAGAAACAGTGTTATCCACCAAAGGAACATATCATGGAATCATCTGCCGAAATAGAGTTACAATCTTTGCTAGATCATACAACTTCCCGCATACTAGAAAATCAAAATGATGTCCTCAGTAATGGTGACATTAGTAAAGAGTTTGTTTTAATTGGTAAATGATGAAGATAATAACTGATTTGTTACTTAATTGTCCACTTCGTTTAATATGTTAATCAAATACTTCCGATCCAGACCAAATTATATGGAAAAACCCACGCCCTTCTTCCACTTGGTTTTGTAAAGCTATTCGATTTCAGTTTGCTTAAGAAACAAAAGATCTTTCTGTGCAAGAAGAAGCCTATTTTAAAAATAAAATTAGCAATTTACAACCATCCATTTTTAACATCAACAACAATGAAATTAAAGTTGATGGTAAAGTCTGTAGTGCTTTAAGTAACACAGCGTGTAGTAGATGCTATAATTGTGGTGCAACACCGAAAGAAATTAATGATATTGATATGTGTTTAAATAAATCCGTTATTGATACTGCAAGATATCAGTTTGGGTTATCTCCTCGCATTAATGGATAAGATTTTTCGAATATTTTATACATTTGTCATACCTATGAAATAACTGGCTTAGATCAAGCAGTTATTGATCGGTGTCATTTACTTTTGCAATGTCTTTCGTCCGGATACAAAATTAATAGTGTAGAATTTAGAGATTACTCGTTAGGAACCAGATGTGTTCAAGATTAACGTGGGCTCCTGCCACGATGGCTTTATCCCACGGTGCTCTTAACACCGAGTGAAATAAAGACGTAGACTAGCGCCCCCATTGTGTAGTATAACAACACTTTACGATTGCCACCAATCGCAATTTGTGTGTATACAGTCACAATGAGTAGCAATTTATACAATATGGCAAGCCTTTCGAAGGCAAGCCTAGATCCATATTATAACCTCTTGCTTAGGGGTTTGGAGACTATCCAAACTCCGTCTGTTGAGAGTGAAACAGCACACTTGATCGACCGTGCACCACATCTGCAATAATCGATCTTAAACCACAGCCACCACGTGTACCCCCGAAGGGGACCTCACCAATAACTGGTCACAGAGAGGATAGGCTCTCTGTGGGGCTACCGATTCCCGTGGTACCAGTCCTTTGGGCACTGGTCAGGCCTCGAAGAGGACCCGTGTTATAAAACAGCAGACCTTTTCTTCCAGATTTAGGCTCTAGGAACCCTAGCGTCTGGTGCCCCTATTTTCCCCGAGTGAACCGCGTCAAAGCATTTGCCATTACTGCAGTGACAATTGGAACCCCCGGGGGTAACTCGTTAGGAACCGCGCGAATGCTTATTAGTACGTATCCATGGATCGGAAGTAGTTGATCACTGTCTAGTTTCCATAAGCAAGCTCTCTGAAGAAGCCGCTGAATCTTTTAATTAATTATTTAAGCAATTGAGACGAGAAAAGACGCGAAAAATGTATCGTGTTGTCACTAACACTGATCTTTTGCACAGGCTTCTTCTAAATTCCAACTCGTTGATTTTTTCTTTACGTAAATTACCACAAAAGAAGAAGTATATGTTATCACCTGAGGCTTTGCGTATGTTAAGTTTTTGAAAATAATGTACAAACGGTTTATTAAATTGCCGTTATAAAATTTATTATTTTTTCTTTAATTAATAACTAACATTTTTGGTAAATAAATTAATATAATATTATATTTAAAGACTTTTTTATCTAACCTTACCCTAATTGGCGCATAAATACCGTAAACATAAATATTCATATTAATTTTGATGACTATAGCTGAGTAAACTATGTATGACCGCCTTCCTTAGAAACTTGAACCACTGTGCTGTGGTGAAATAATTTAAAAAAAAATCATGAATGAAGTTAAGAATGTACATTATTTTATAGTCTGCTTGTTGCCTATTTCCTATTTGCACGATTTCATTTCTGTGTCTGTCAGTTTCATACACACATCAACACCATTTGTTGGTTTATCATGTATTCATCCATATCAGTTCAGACAATAACTTCTTTAATAAACATTAGAAGTAGTCTTTAGTCATTAAAAAATACACTCATTAAAACGCAAACGGCATACGCCAACACAAAAATGAACTCAAGTACTTTATTAATAATCAACAAATTGATGTCACGCTGATTTCAGAGACTCACTTAACAACAAATAGCTTTTTTAAAATCAATGGCTATATATTATATAACACTAAAGACCCCTGTGGCAGAGCATGTGTTGGTTCAGCAATACTAATAAAGGCTCGAATTAAAAATTATTTACTATGTGACTTTTGTGAGACTACCTTCAAGTAACAGACATCTGCATTGATGAATTTCATCAAAATTTAGTTATTTCTTCAATTTATTCACCTCCTAGATTTCAAGTATCATAGAGTCAGTATAGCAACTTTTTCACTAGGTCCATGTTTCATAGCATCAGGCGACTACAAAGCTAAATATAAGTTTTTGGGATCACGTCCACTAACTCCAAAAGGTCGTGTTTTGTTTGACATAATTTCGAAAATGCGTCTGGGTATTCCAAAGAAATGATTAAAGCTGAAGCATCACTTGATTTATCCTCGGATCATTTACCCACTATTATTTATATATGGAACCAACAAAATATTGTATCACCAACTAGTACAAGCATAAACTGGTTGAAATATAGAAAATATATCAGTACGCATTGTTCGGAAAACGTCCCACTAAGAACACCAGAAGACGTACCGCAGAGACTTATTTAGTTTGACCAAAATCAAATCAGCTGTTCAACATGCAAAAGTAACCCGGCAACTAGACTGATGTAATCACATATATTCTGTAGATGTCCAGCGGCTATCGACAGAAAGAAGAAATGATACCGTATAATTCAATATATTTGTTAGTCATTTAAAAAATGTTTTTACTACAAATGTCTCGACTGATATAGCTGAGCTGCCACCTGTTGATGTTAGTCCGGCAATTACCCTATGGTTTGAGCTCAGAGATATTAAAAGAGAAATAATTGATTTAAAAAACAAAAAAGCTTCTGGCATTGATAATAATACTAACAAGATGTTATTCGAATTGCCCCGTGTATCCAAAAAAATTATTCTTTATGTTTTTAATGCCATTTTACGTCTTGAGTACTTTACTACAGAGTGGAAGATTTCTTTGATAACTATGATACCTAAGCCAGGAAAAGACCAAACAAAGGTAGGATCATACAGACCCACAAGAATTTTACGAAACATATCAAAGATGTTTGAGTGAATATTAATAAATAAGCTAAACGCGAAAGGTTGTATTCCGAATCATCAATTCTTCTTCAGAAAACAACATAGTACGATCCAACAAACACAAAGATAGTAAATGTAATTAAAAAGACCTTTGAAGAAAGAAAATACTATTCTGCGCTTTTTATCGACGTTTCTCAAGCATTTGACAAGGATTGGCACGAAGGCCAAATATATAAGTTAAAGCAGAACTTGCCCAAAAACTTATACAAGCTGTTAGAAAATTATTTAAATGATCGCAAGTTTATCCTAAAAGAAGGAGATTTTTTCAGCTCACCTCAGCTCATTGAAGCCGGAGTTGACCAAGGTAGTATTTTGAGACCCGTTTTATACCTTCTGTACACATAACATATGCTGATGCCACAGCTTTCTTAGGTATTCATGAAAGCGCCCAAGTAGCATCACAATATTTACAAGACCACATAATCTATTTGCTAAAATGGTTGAAAAAATCAATAAAAAAGCATAAATAATCAAATGATACACAAGCCTTCGGACATCTTGACAGGCGCCTTACTGGAAAAGCCACATTGATTAGATTGCATACTTTTATTGTACAATTATGGGAAACTGCTTCAGCTAGCAATGTAGAAAAAATTCAAAGGCGCCAAAATAAGATTCTACGGAAGATCACAGTTGCTCCCTGAAATATGAAGTAACGTATTTGAGGTTACATTCGTCTAAGAAGGGACATTGCTTCTCTCGCCGAAACAAGTATATTTATTTTTATTTTAGACTTAAGATATGAGTAAATATTGAAGATACAATAAATAAATTATGAAAAAAAAACATTAAAACCGGAGAAAAAGTATACATACTTATATAGATTTGCAATACTTTTTGAAACTTTATAAACACCAAAACATTTAATTATATGGTTATACAAATATTATTATTTTAAAAAAGAAAAGAAATTGCTATTTTTTGACTTATGTATGTACCTTTCATTTTAAGGAAAACAAATTATTGGTGTTAAAATAAACTGTTGAGTTAAATAGAGAACTAGTCAAAAACTTAAAATTTTACTTCGTTGGACATTAATTGGTGTGTGTCAACATAACTTTTAATATTTTTTTATGTAACGTTAATTAAATTTAATAACGTGCTACGTACTTGCTAAAATTATTAAAAAAATAAGTTTCTGTGAATGTTATTACGAACTAAACTATGTACAAAAGTTTCTATTACCATTTCGCCAGCTTATTACACAGAAAAAATTATTACTAAAATATTTCCCAACAAATAATTTTTTTAAATGTTTTTTGATTTTCAAAAACTTTTTTGTTTGAATCTAATCAAGGCATATTAACTAGGTAGACTCATTTGTACAACAACTACAACCACAGGCATTTTGTTTGTGTAAAAAATAGCTTCTTTGTCATAATCAAAATGTTAACCTCTTCAGGGACTTTGGCACATATGTGTACCAGTGTTGGGATCTGACAACGCTTAAATTGTACCATCCCAGTGATAAAATTGTACCAAATCTGCATCAATTGTACTAATATCACATTACATACATTACGACATTTAAAGATGCTAATCAAAACTTTAATACTAGGGTATATTAAAGTGATGATATTTGACCTTGATTCCTTGAATTTCTTTTCTGTGGATATTAATCAAAGAAAATCAAAGCTTATACAAATTTTCAACATTAAGGTGAAGGAAATCCCACTTTTCCTAAAATAAATACCAAAAATCTCAAAATTGGAATTTTCAGGTTTTTGCCCATAAAGTCCACATATGGACTTTGCAATAATTGGGAATATATATAACTTCTTAAGAGCAGTCTTTATTTTCCAATCTCATTGGTATTTTAGAACATATAAAATATATGTAAATGTTTTACTAATACAAAGTTTTATATATTCCTAAAGAATTATTTTTTTTTAAAAAAAGTTTGATGGCCCTCTTTTAGGCTAGATTACACAAAAATGCAATAATTTTGAAGTTTTTAAGGTGATATCTTATAGTTGTTAATTCAGAAAAGATATCATATTTTGAAATTGTTCCATAATATCTTAATTTTTGCTCGCTAACTACGAAAAAACTTAAAAAATTTACTAATACTATAAGATGTTCAAGACGATACAAAATTTTGAAAAATCTAACAATAATTGAAGAAATGCCAAGCCCTAAAAAAATTTGAGGGTGTAAGGTTCTCAATTTTGAGGCCATATAGCAGCACCACTGATAAGTGAAAGCTTCAAAACTTAAGTTCAGATACTCCTCTGCTATGACCATGTAAAATTTTCGATCAATCGCACTAGCCCTTTACACTGTGCAATGTTAGAAGCTGGCTACACTACAATTGCCATCAAGTGCTTGAAACTTTACCAAAGTCACCGGATCTTAATCCGATTAAGTATGCCTGGACCTATTTGGAAGAACAATTAAAGAATCATATAATTACAAAAAAGTCCTTAAGATTTCTCAATTAACGACTGAAATAGAAGAGAACAAGCGTCGGTGTGAGTTTTTTTTTATTGTTTTTGTAGCACATTGTGCATTGAAAATGAAGATTTGGATACCACTGGTTTTATTGGCCTGCTCACTAATACAGATAGATAAACGTAAAAAAAACGAGGTATACCCTGTACAATTTCTCAACCATCTAAAAAGTCAAAAACAAGATTAAAGTTATTCCAGAAATTAGACTAGATTCTATAGCACACTATCATTTAAAAGTTGAGCCTAAAACCCCCACGATGTCATGATAAAAACTGTACGAGACGAACTCCCTACATGTGTGAAATCTTTCCATTCATAGATGAACTCAACGTTAAATGGTCACATATGTCGACATTATCTTTTTTAGTAAAAGTTACTATTTTTAATTTTATCTTATAAATATTACTGAATTGTTATAAATATAAGGTAAACAACTAGCAATTAAATGAAAAATAAAATCAATGTTTTTTTTCACTTTAAAAAATTAGTCCCTAAAGAGGTTAAAACAAACGGAAAACAAAACACAAAATAAATTTTTTTATTTTTTGTCAGAACAATTAAAAAATTGTTTAGAACATTAAAGGATACAAAGAGAGATGGGCAGAAAAGTGCATGTCCTGTGCCCGAAGTTTGCTTAAAATTTTATCGGTACAAACACTATTTAAAAAAAAATAATTTAAATTTAACTGTTTTTTCACTTTTTGTTTTGTTTATTTCTTTAAAAATAAACATAAAACACAAAACAAATTAGGAATAAGGCGAATATAATTTTGACAATCAAGAAAAACCATATGATGTCGAAATCGCCATTGAGTTTACATGGTATGAATTTGCCTTGCTACACGTTTTTTTAAATTTTACAATTAACATTTTTATTCAGTTATGTTTTTTACAATATATGTACATAATAATTTCATAAATAATACCTTCAATAGTAGATTTCTAAAAAAATTTAAGTTAAACTTGACAGACGAATGGAGCAACAGGTAAACTCGAGAGCTCAGCTGACTATTTCTTGTCTCCATCTTCCAGTGTCAAAATGTACTAACATTTTTTATTTTGACAACCAAAAATGATATATACAAAAACAAAATGTACGTAGTTTTATTACAGAATATATACAGGCGAATATATACAGGTGATTGCAGGGCAACAACAAGTACAACAATAAAAAACAACAGGCAATTTGTTTTTACAAAATCTATGCAACTTGTCAATAAACATTCGTAGAAAAAAAAAATAAGTAAACAAAAATAATAAAAAATTTTCGTGCTGCAATAATTAGCATACCAAGGAAGTTATTTTAAATCTTCAAATTGCACCCACGTATCTCTGTTTGCACCATCTTTGAGAAAAAGCAAATGCGTTATATAATAGGTTTTTTTCAATTTCAACAAAAAATGTTGGAATTTGGTTGTTGAATTTAACAAACAAGCTATTATTTTTTACACTTGAACTTGTGCAATACCGTTTGCATGAAACACCGAACTCCGCTTATGCATATTGTTGTAGCACGTCCTTAATATTTTTAAAATTGTTTCTATTTTAATTTAAACTTCCATACAATAAACAATTAAAAAAAATTTTAATTTAATTTCAAAATTATTTTTGTTTTTATTGAATTCTTTGACATTTCTAAATTAATCAGATGATGAGAATTTTCGCCCGTGCAGTCACCTGTTTAAATTCGCCTTGTACTTTTGTTTGATTTTTAATTTGCTGCTAACAGTGTTGCCGTAATAAAAATAATTGATCAAACTAAATTTATTAATATGGAAATGTTGCTCTTCTGTTGAGGGTGCTGTAGCTTAAGTGGTTAGCACGTTGACTACTAAGCAATGGTCACGAGTTCAATACTCAGCCATGGCAACATTAATATTTCTGATATGTATTAATTTTTCCTTATAATAATGCATAACACAGCGACCTCCTTCGCCGGTATTACCACATAGCACTAAATCGCCGGCGAAGTAAAATAATTATAAATTGGCTTATCCTAGCTTCAAACTATTTCGCCTAAATAACACCAGAGGCGCTGCAATACTGTTCTAAAAATAATCATAACGTGCAATTGCAGTGTTGCCAGAGTCGAAGCTTTACTATCACAATAACCATCTGTCTTATCTACTACTATCCCTTTGCAAAGTAAGTACCACAGTTAATATAGGCATTAACTGCCTGAGTGGTACTTCTCTTAAAAAAAAAAAAAATTAATTTAAAAAACTTTTAAATTTTGTATAGCCTCTAATTATATTTTATTAGGGGAACTACGTACGCTTATACAACCTTATGCAATTAAAAAGCAAAAAAATAAATAATTTTTTTATTTTAACATATAGTCATATTACATATAGTCAGAAAAATATTTTCGCACTGATATTTAAATCGGTTTTATACAAAACGTAGCATTAGTGTCGTTGAAATAACAAAATTATTTAAACAAACTTATTGAGATTGAAATTAAAAAAAAATCATTTTTAAGTTTTAGAATAAGTGTTTTTGTTAAATCCTTTATTGTTTGTGTTGGACTTCTTAAAGATTTATCGTTATTTTTATAAATAATTTTCTCTATTCTTAAAGTGTGGGTAAAACTTTCCTTGCTTGAGGAACCAGTGAAATATTTTTAAATAATAAATTGATTAATATACTTAAGCGGTTCAATACCTTCAATTGCGCAAAATATTGTGACACTAAATGATGATTTAGGTAAAATTGTTCGCTGGTCATCCGCTAACGGACTCTTCCTGAACCCTCTTAAGTCTAAGTGCTTAGTAATTCATAAGAGGACTGTTAGTCCCATTAAAAATGTTTATATTTTAATTAATGGGGAGAAAATTGAAATCGCTAACAGTGCTAAGAACCTTGGTATAATATTTAATAATAATCTTACTTGGGGGTCTCACGTCAATACACTTGTAGGTAAAATATACGTTAAATTGAGGTCCTTGTGGACTACGCAGTCTTACACACCTTTACACATAAGGGAACTTCTCGCCAAATCTTACCTTATTCCTGTCTTACTTTATGGATGCGAAATTTCTGCTAGCTGTGACTCGAGTAGAAAACAAAAGTTGATTGTGTTATACAACACAATTTTGGGATATGTCTATGGCTTACGAAGACATGATCATGTTTCTAATTTTTCTTCAAAACTTTTTGGTGTATCTTTTGAAAGACTACTTAAGATTCGCGTTCTGTTATACTTGCATAAAATTATATATTCTCAGAACCCTCGATATCTTTATGATAAAATTAGATTTGCCAAATCTCCTAGAGGTAAAAATATCATTATCCCATGCCATCGTTATCTTGTTTCAGAATGGCAGTTTTTTGTGTATGCGGTACGTCTTTGGAATCTTCTCCCACAAACCCAACAAATTAGTAGCAACGCAACCAGTTTTTATTTAATAATTTTTTCTAATTTTATTTGTTATAATTAGTTTTATATTTTTACTTTATAGTTTTTTTTATATTAATTTTGTTTGCCTAGAACATTTAAATTTTTGTGCAATTATATTTGGAATTTCTTTTTTATTTCATTTTATAAAATGTTTTGTGTTATATGTAACAATGCACAATATGTTCCTGTACTTTAAATATAAGAGTAATCTTGTTGTACAGGAAATGGAAATAAATATAAATAAAAAAAAAGATAAGGAGGTATACTTCAAATTAAGTCATCCATGAGAACACTATTTAATTTTAAGTTTTATTTATTATTGCGGATATAGCAATATGAAGGCTGTGGAAATATCAAGTGTCTGACTATACCGATTCAAAAGATAAGGCCATATACATAAAAAAACATCACCTATCGGGACACTGTTTATTTTCTAATTTGAAATATTTATACTTATGGTCATAACGGACTATCTGAAATTATACCCAATTTCCAAGTTACATCAACTATAAGGACACTAATCTGTAAGGTAAATTTGGTGCCCTTTATGGCTTAAAAGACACGTAAAAATCATACATGGTTTTCCCGATGCACAACCTTTAATTTTTAAAATTATGAACTTTTTTGAATGGAACTATTCTATAAGCATTACCTTTGAAATAAAATTAAATATAAATCGGTTCAGAATTAAATGATTTCTAGGAGTTAACTCAGACGATTTGATAACCTTCACCTTACATGAAGTCGGTTAATTACACGACAATTTTGCAGATATTATCGAAGACATTGTATTTTGGCCCATTTATTAATAATTACTCATTCGCAAAAACGGCAACACTTTCATTTCATGCATTGAAAAAATAACAAAAAAATGAATATTGATTTTTTCAAAACTACAAAAAGGAAATTTATTTTAATAAAAAAATATTTAAAATACAAATATTGAAACATTTAAAAGACATTAGCCAAATTTTTTATTGCTAGATATTCATATATATTTTAATTTTTGATTTTTATTCACAGTTTTTCAGGTGGCGGCAATGACCAACTTTATGTAAATATGTATGACATATGCTTTTGACCAGCAAACAATTCCCATACCAATAATTTAGATGAATCAAATACAAGGTTTTGCCCCAATTGTGCTCAAGAGGAAACGCTTTGTGCCTAAAATATACAAGTAAATAGTCGCTAAAATTTGACCAAAGTAAAAAGAAAAAGGGAGATACATTATATTCACTGTTTCTCAAGATGTCAAATTCTATATAAAGATAACCTTTTTAAAAAAAGAAGGAGGTTATCAATTCGTCTGAATGTTGCTTTTTTATATTTGTATCCGCAGAACTCAGTCATTTTCTTTATTAGAAAGGGTATGCTTCCAGATTGGTCACATTTTAAAAGAAGTTCAGAATTTTGAAAATTAAGGGGTGTCCCCATGCAACATAATAGTTATTTACGTGTATTATGAACCGTAAAGGACACCATTTTAAAAATCTGCGTATCACTTTAGCTGCCAATAACAGAAATTAATAAAAAAAATAAACTTAAAAATTGAAGGGTGACCCCATATGTTACTTCAATTTAAATATATGAAGCATTTGAACTATTGTAGACAATCACTTAAAAATTGGATAGAATGTCCAATATTTATAATCAGAAATTAAATTTTTATAATCAGAAGTTAAAGGGTGTCCCAATAGTTGATGTTATTTGATTTATATGCCAAAACTTTTGAACCATAACAGAGAGACGGTTGAAATTTACATAGAAACTATATGTATAAGTCCGTTATAACATCAAGTATATAATTTAAATTTGGAAACTAAAGGGTGTCCCCATAATAGATGTAATTTCACCTATCTAGCCCTATCTTTTGAACCGTTATAGACAAACATTTGAAAATTAGGCAGGGTGTCTCAATAGTTGATGTAAATTGATGCATATGGCAAAACTTTTGAACCGTTATAGACAGACAGTTGAAATTTACAAAGAATCTGTCTTTTAAAATATGTGTTTAATTTAAAATTATACATTAAAGGGTGTCGCAATAGGTGATATTATTTAACGTATATGGACCTATCTTTGAAACCGTCAGTAATAATAAGTGTAAAAAAATAAATGGAGCCTTCATATCTGACGTAATTTGTTGTATATGGATTTATCTCCTTAACCGTTATGGATAGACATTTACTATGTCCGTTATAGCAACAAGTATAAAATTATTTGATTTTGGTACCAGTTCTTACAGCTTACTTCCTTGTAAATTTTTAGTTTAGAATTGTTTCACATGAGTATATTTGTTTTGAAGTCGGTTTTTTTTGCAAGAATTATTTAATATAATAGAATTTGATATTTTAAGAAACAGCGAAATTGAATGAATTTGCCATTGCCATCCTGTAAAGTGATTCGTCTTAGCCTTTTTTTAATATGGTCAAATTTTAACCAGTAGTTATATAACTTAGTCACAAAACTCTTACTATTAAACACAATTAGCGAAATTGTTTTTGATTTAGCTAAATTATTTGTTTGATAATTGTTTGTTATTTCAGAAAAGTGTTTTATTAGTTTCAGATAAATTATTTGTTTGAATTTCTTTTTAAATTTCAGTAAACTTTTTGTCTGATTCAGACAATTATTTTTTAATTTTTTTTCGTAATTTTCAGTAAAATTTTTTATTTGAATGTTTTTAAGTCAATAAATTTTATTACATATAATGAAATTTATAGTCAAGCTTAAGTTCGTTTTTATTCTCTCTAAGAAAGAATTAATTAAATTACAAATTAGGAGATAATATTAAAGAAAAATTGGGAAAAATTAATTTTCCCTCTGCACATTTTCTAGACAGCTACGTCCGTCATCAGCACTCTTCGTATCTATCTACTTAGGGTAGTGTTTAGTTGTAAGCATCATCATCTATTTAACCAACCAAACCCATAATTTTTTTTACCAAATATCATAATTAATTGTTTGAAAAAAAAACGTGGAATATTTTCAGTAAACTAATTTTAAATTAATTGTTTGAATTTAGAAATTTGTTTATAGGACCATGTTCAAACAAAAAATTGTGCAAATTAATTGTTTGAATCTGAAAAATTATTTTTTCTGTGTAAAAACCCCTCACCAAAATTAAAAAAGTAGCTTTATAGTGCAGTAGCTATAAACTAAACACTGTTCCCGGTAACTTTTATCAACTGTACTACTGTCAGTCATTTGACAGTCACTGGATTTTACCATCATTGCGTATGATAAACTTCCTATCACATTCTTAAAGGCAAAAAATGATATAAACTTTGTGTACGTGTGAAATTTTCATCTCCATCGAATTTATTAATATTATTCTTTCAAATGTGTAAAAGTGAAACAATATACTTGAACTTTATTTTTATTTAAGGTGAGTTACAGTGCGTGTACAGGTCATATGGAATGTCAAAATTACTATCCTTATGGAATTTCATGTGTATGTCAAAATCAGTGTTTAACATATGTACGTTTTATAATTTTGATGTTCACACGCAAATATGTGACATAATCTCCGGTTGTTAAAAACAAAAATAAAAGACTTAAAACAGCTGGTCTTCAAAGCGTGGTTAAGATGGATTATTTTTGTAATTTATATATAATAACAACTTTATTGGGACTTGTTTTAATAAGTTATTAGGCAATTTTGCATATTTTTCCCGCCAGTGATGTCAACTATGCAAAGAACTACCTTTTTGTGTTATCATTTAGGAGCTTCTAAAACAGTACAGAAATCAATTTATTAGAGAGAAATTATATCAAAACAAAAAATAATTATAATAAATAAAACAGTAAGTAATATTTAAATCATTTGAACTATATCAGCAACAATTAAATGAATAATTTTGTTGATGTTAATGTCAATTTATTTTCACTCTTTTTTATTACAAATAAAATATTTTTTTTACCTTAGATCTTATTACAATAGAAAATAATTCAATTTCCTTAAAATAATGAATTTGCAGCTATTTCGATACCCACAATACGTCAGTAGCATTTTTTGTCCCTCGGTGCAAAGTTTTTAATAAGGTGATATTACAGTTTACACAGTTTTATTACAGTCTTAAAAAAGATTTAAGAAAACATGTCTGAAAAGTGTATTAAACTCCTTAACTATATGAGAAAAATGTATGAGCGGAATTTTCGAAAATAAAAGTAAACATCAGAGTAGTTTTGCTCCAACTGTGATACTAGTTTAGCATATTTCAACTGTGATATATTTTTAAGTTTGTTTTTACGTTTTTTTAATAATTTGTGTTTTATGTAGTGGTGTATAAAACTAATTTTGTTTAAACTAAATGTTAAAATTGACGAGAAAACTATATATTTAATAAAATTATCCCTGATGAAGCTGGAAAATACCAGCGAAACGTTGGATAAAAAAATGAAATAATAGTTTTTTATTTACATTTTTTAAACACTTAAGACCTTAAAAGCTCAAAATAGATGAAATTTCAACTTTAATAAATAAAACATTAAAAAGGTCAATAATAAATAATTAATCACTGAAAACAGCTGTTGTCATATAGTGTCACACATCGAATAGGGCGTACTTTAAATAAAAAACTAACACATGTTATTGCACATGGGAAAATAACATGTTATGTTTCAAGAGATTTGCACTATATGTATAGTTTTACATATGAAAAATCTGAAATTCCATATGACTTGTCCTCGCAGTCTAAATACACCAGTATATAGAGACTGCGGGTATGAGAACACTGCCAACCTAAATACATTGAAGTTGGAGCAAAAACCATTAAATTGGACCAAAATCATTAAAAAGCAAGCAATTAGTGGGAGGGTAATAAAAGTCAAAGTTAAGGGTCATTAAAAAGAAATATATTAGTGGGAGGGTAATACAAGATGAAAGTGTGAGAAGAAATATGTTGACATATTGATAAGAAATATTTGTGAAGGGGGAGATATTGAGTAAATAGTAAGAATTTATGAGTGTAATGATCTTATGTGTGTGGAAAGAATGTAGGGCATTTGGTGGGAAAAGCGTAATCTCTATTTCTAATAATGCACTGTGTAGATATCGACTAAGAAGTGGACAGACAGAAATGAAAGTGCACTTTAAATTGTGGAGATTGGTTGTGTTTTTGAGCGTGTGGTAATGTTCTTAATTATGAAAATTTTAAAAAATTCTTAAATTTAGGGGAAAACAAACTAAAGAAGTGCTTGTGTGTTATAAGGAAATTTTTTTAAGAGTAATAAATTCTTGCAGCTGGGTTGACATATTGATAAGCGTGATATTAATATTGAAGTTTAGTGCAATGTATAATCTCATGTATGTATATGAAAGAAATAGAGAAGCTGAACACAGCCGAACACAGGTGACAGACATATTGATAAATGTAGAAACATGCTAACAAGTGGAGTTACCGAATTATTTAACACATTATGAAAAATACACAATTTAGGAGGTCATTGAATTTTGATTTCTAGTTTTCGTTCAACAGAAGCGATATGTGAAAAAGAATGCTATAAACATAAGAATGCTGTAAACATAAGTGTCCACAATTAAAAGAATTACTTTTCTGATATCTGATATCTTTTATAGTTATATTTTATATTATATCCTAAATATCTTAATACTTCTAGAGGCGGTTGAAGATTTCCAAAACTGTCAAAATATTCCACATAATCATTATTTTTGTAGTAGGCTACCCAATGTGTACCACCTCCTCTGTGAGAGTCTAAATTGATTATTCCACATTCAGTTTTGCGTTGAGTTTTAGGGAGTGTATCTCTCATATAAACTTCCCTAAAACAAGGAATATGCTTTTTACCAAACGTTTTCAAATCCACATCGGTGAGAGGTCTATTGGGTAGCTGCTGTATTAGTTTTTTGATGCTTTATCCCTTTTTATATTCTATATCCCTTTTTATAAGGTTTGAGATAGAGACCTTTACCCATTGCTATTGCCTCTAATGTGCTATTATGACGTTTATTCCCCTCGAGCTCCTGCTGGCCATTTTTAGCTGTAGTTATAACCTTAGCAATTGACGAGGCACCAGAAGCTAAAGCACCGAATGCTCCAAGTGCTGTAAATATAGGCACAAGAGGTAGAATACCCCCAATTTTAGGAACGCTAATAACTCTTGGAATTTTAATTTTTGATTTTTTTCACCAAATGATTCATCAATAACATTTTTTTACAGTTTTTATTGCCTTTTTAACATTTAAAGGTTTTTCTTTCTTTAAGACCAATTTGCTGATTTAATAGCGTCACGAAAAAGGTTTTGCTTTTTATTGCATAATAAGAATCTACATAACTGATTCTAAATGTGGTAAAAGTTTGGTGAAATTCTACTTCCACAAAGTGGGTCGAAAGATCAAATGAAATATTGGTGTATAATTGCGTGTTTGAAATTTTTCATTAATAATTGTATAAGTGCAGGTATGCTGTTTTAATTAGTTGTTACTCGGAATATAATTTCAAAAAAAAATAGTGTATAAAAAGCATACACTAGTTTTATTACTAACTATTTTTTATTAATTTATAACAAAATAAAATCGTATATTGTTATACACTATTTTTTAACAATATATTAATTGTGTATACCATACAAAATAAAATAGTGTATAATGATTTTCGTACATATTTTAAAACAAATAAAATAGTCTAAGTGACATCATGGTACTTTGAATCTCATTTATTTGGAATTATAACACGTGTAAATTAATGAAATATCATCTACTAGTAGCCTGATTATTCCACCACATATTTAAATGACCACAACTTAAAACCATCGACTATTTTCTGAAATATTACTGTTTTCCCCGATGTCTAATAAAACAAAAACTTTAAACTCCATTATCTCGAAATGTAGAAAAAATTATACACTATTGTTTTATTAAGGGGACGATATCATGAATTTTACATCTAAGGGATTTATTCCTTTATCTCCCCTTTGGATACGTTTCTCCAGTTTCCTTCAAAGTCCTTAAAACTGATAACCAGGTAGGTGAAGCTCGATTGGCAGCGAATTAATAAACTTATTTACTAGTCCTTCTCCACTAACTACCTGTTTACCAATAACATATTTCTTTGTATATACCTTCATTTATAACATGTTTCTGAAAATATGTAAGTTGGCGAATACTTGTTAATATAAGGATAAAGATCTTTATTTGATTTTATTCCGCTTTTATAAAGAGTAGTTTGATAAAACAACGTTCAAACATTTTAGTGATAAATTTGGATTTTAATGAAACAAATAATGTAACTAAACATAGCTGCCTTTTACCAAACTCTATAAGAGCATTAATAGTGGGGCCATCCAGTTGCGGAAAAACTAATATTATGCTTAGTTTGATTGAAACCCCTAATGGATTGAAATTCCGAAACATTTACATTTATTCTAATCAATATCTAAGAAAACTAATTTCATCGGTAAAGTGTATGGGCTTATATACATTTTCGGAAAATGAAGACGTTTTATCACCTAATGATGCTAAAGTAAATTCAGTAATGATATTTGATGATGTTGCATGTGAAAAGCAAACTAATATCAGATCATATTTTTGTATGGGGAGACATAAAGATATCGATTCATACAATGAAATTTATAATCAAGCTTAAGTTCGTTTTTATTCTCTCTAAGAAAGAATTAATTAAATTACAAATTAGGTGATAATATTAAAGAAAAATTGGGAAAATTTAATGATCTTATGTGTGTGGAAAGAATGTAGGGCATTTGGTGGGAAAAGCGTAATCTCTATTTCTAATAATGCACTGTGTAGATATCGACTAAGAAGTGGACAGACAGAAATGAAAGTGCACTTTAAATTGTGGAGATTGGTTGTGTTTTTGAGCGTGTGGTAATGTTCTTAATTATGAAAATTTTAAAAAATTCTTAAATTTAGGGGAAAACAAACTAAAGAAGTGCTTGTGTGTTATAAGGAAATTTTTTTAAGAGTAATAAATTCTTGCAGCTGGGTTGACATATTGATAAGCGTGATATTAATATTAAAGTTTAGTGCAATGTATAATCTCATGTATGTATATGAAAGAAATAGAGAAGCTGAACACAGCCGAACACAGGTGACAGACATATTGATAAATGTAGAAACATGCTAACAAGTGGAGTTACCGAATTATTTAACACATTATGAAAAATACACAATTTAGGAGGTCATTGAATTTTGATTTCTAGTTTTCGTTCAACAGAAGCGATATGTGAAAAAGAATGCTAAAGAAGAATTTAGATATAAGTTTTTGTTTTTGGTCATTTTTATGTGGAGTAAATAAATATGTTGATAAGTAATCTTTAGCGTTTGTTCTTTTTCTGTTTAAGTTTTAGGTTTTATTTAAATGATCTTGTGTATTTAAAAAAGGGTGAAAAATCGTATTAGAAAATGGAAAATCTTTATTTATAATTCTAGTTATGCGGTGAAGCATACATACATACATACACGTACACACCCATACATACCAAGGGACAGTCCTAAACATTATATAAAGTATGCAGTTCTAAGTATTTTAAATTAGAAGAATTTTGGTTATTTTTATTTTATACTTCCGTGTATTTATAGAACACTTAAATGCTTTGCATTAGAGTGGTTCTCATGCTATAAATACTTTATTGGTATTTTTATTCATTACGATTATTCAATAATTTAGAGTTATCATAAATTTTAAATCATCAGTTTATGTTTGTGAAATGCTTTTTAAGAAGAATAAAGTGCAGTTGCAGTCAATTACTTAAATATGAACACCCGGTTTATATATATTTGGGAGCGTTAAGATAATTTTTATGTAGGGCAAATAATTATGTTGATAAGGAATCTTTAGCGCTTGGGTTTAATGTAATGGTTACTTTTCCAATGTTACGATTAATTTTATAATCAAATTGTTTATTAAAATTTTATTTAAAAAAAATCTAGTGTTCGGAAATTATCTTTTTTTATAAAAAATTAGCTATCCCCGGTGCGCTTCGCTACACCCATCCACAAAAAATAGAATAAAACACTTGGAAGAAAAGTATGACCAACTTTAACGCGAAAAAGCACGCTATTCTCACGTCAAAAATGTTCCCATCAAATCTGTTTTTTGATAGACTATACGTATTAACACGATAATAATTTTTCACTTTGCATAGGGTGTATCACGCTCTCCATTCAAATTCAGTCTGTGTTTTTTCTACACAATGTATCTATTGCAGTTCTCTAGATACAGGATAATAATTTTTTACTGTATATGGGGGGTACCACACTCACTGTCCCTATTCAGCCTATGCTTTTCTAGAGTATACGCGTGGGTATAGAGTTTACTTGTACCCACTTTAAAGACCATATCTATTATAGTTCTCTATGTACACAATAATAATTTTTCACTTTGTATGGGAGGTAGCTCGCCCACTGTCTCAATTCATTCTGTATTTTGGCAGACTATGCGCTTTAGCACAAATGTTTCTCTTGCAAAGTTTCAAGGCGCTATCTATTGCAGTTCGCCAGGAACAAGATAATAATTTTTCACTTTGTATGCGAGGTACCACTATTTCAATACAGTCTGTGTTTAACTAAACTATGTACGTTAATATGGCGTTTATTCTTGCAAAATTCCAAGGCGCTACCTAGTGAAGTTCTCTAGATACAGGATAATTTTTCACTTTGTATGGGAGGTACCACTCCCGCTATTCCAATCCAGTCTGTGTTCAGATAAACTATGTACTTTAATTGGCGGTTATTGGTGCAAAGTTCCAAGGCGCTACCCAGTGCACTTCTCTAGATACAGGATAATAATTTTTGACTTTGTATCGGAGGTACCACTCCCGCTATTCCAATCCAGTCTGTGGTTGGCTAAACTATGTACGTTAATATCGCGGTTATTGGTGCAAAACTCCAAGGCGCTACCTAGTGCAGTTCTCTAGATACAGGATAATAATTTTTCACTTTGTATGGGAGGTACCACTCCCGCTATTCCAATCCAGTCCGTGTTTAACAAACCTATGTACGTTAATATGGCGGTTATTGGTGCAAAATTCCAAGGCGCTACAGTGCAGTTCTCTAGATACAGTATAATAATTTTTCACTTTGTATGGGAGGTACCACTCCAGCTATTCCAATCCAGTCTGTATTTAGCTGAACTATGTACGTTAAAATGGCGGTTATTGGTGCAAAATTCCAAGGCGCTACCTAGTGCAGTTCTGTAGATACAGGATAATAATTTTTCACTTTGTATCGGAGGTACCACTCCCGCTATTCAAATCCAGTCTGTGTTTAGCTAAACTATGTACTTTAATATGGCGGTTATTGGTGCAAAATTCCAAGGCGCTACCTAGTGCAGTTCTCTAGATACAGGATAATAATTTTTCACTTTGTATGGGATGTACCACTCCCGCTATTCCAATCCAGTCTGTGTTAAGCTAAACTATGTACGTTCATATGGCGGTTATTGGTGCATGGTTCCAAAGCGCTACCTGGTGCAGTTCTCTAGATAAAGGATAATAATTTTTCACTTTGTATGGGAGGTACCACTCCCGCTATTCCAATCTAGTCTGTGTTTAGCCTAACTATGTACGTTAATATGATGGTTATTTGTGCAAAATTCCAAGGCGCTACGTAGTGTAGTTCTCTAGGTACAGAATAATAATTTTTCACTTTGTATGGGAGGTACCACTCCCGCTATTCCAATCCAGTCTGTGTTTAGCTTAACTATGTATATTAATAAGATGGTTATTTGTGCAAAATTCCAAGGCGCTACCTAGTGTAGTTCTCTAGATACAGGATAATCATGTTTCACTTTGTATGGGAGGTACCACTCCCGCTATTCCAATCTTTCTTTAAACTATGTACGTTAATATAAGGGTTACTGGTGCAAAATTTCAAGGTGCTACCTGTTACCGTTACCAAGAAACACGATGATAAAAATTTACTTTGTATGGGAGATGCCACGCCCACGTCGAATATCAAAAAAATAAGTACCCTATTTTACCATCCGTGTATCTAATAACAAACTGAAAATTTCAGAAATATCGGTTCATTGGTGTAGGCAGCTATAGCTTTCCGACAAACAAACATACATACAAACAAACACATTTTGTGCTTTATATATAAAGATAGATAAACCAACAACTTATATATTAAAAACAAAAAAATTAAAATTTATTGCATTATTCTTATTTATAAATACGAGTACATACATAAGATTATTATAATTTGATTAGTTTAGTTTTATACATATTATTAGTAAGGGATAAGGGTTAGAAATCTTCTTTAAAAGGCGACTTTCGAATTTAAAATTCTATAGTCAACAATTGAGCTTCATAGAGTATGAATAAAATAATCAAAAATGCTCTACAACGTAGTCCAGAACGTCAGCCTCAAATATATGACGTGGTTTTTGAAATGGAATATTTTATAAATTTTAAATTAAAAGTTGTTTGCGGATTTTCAACTATACATGTATTTAAGCCAATGATATGGTTTCACTATAAGGATAAACATGTTATTGGATTCGGCCGGGAAGATTGGCTCCACCTAATGAGCCATAAGGAGTATATCATCAACAAGCTTTCTCAGCGTGAATTTTTATATGCAATTAACTTAATTGAAAATACAAGTGAGGGACCTAAGCAGTATACCTTCAAATATAAAAAGGGTGTATGCTATTTGATAGTCCAGCAAGGAAAATTCAGAATAAAAATTGATCCTGGAACGTGGAAATTAATAATTCGGATAGGAGTATTTTTACTCCTGTGTTGGGATGGAATTCTAAAGAAACAGTTATTACATTTTTATTATAATTACTATATACCAACTTGCTCCACAATGAAAACGACTGAAATTGTATTGGGTGACATTAAAGGAATTCATGAAAGCGATATCATAATAGATTTAACCCGCCTCTGTTATGTCGGTAAAAAAATGCCAAGAAAAATAATTACTGGTGTGAAAACTCATAGATTATACATATAAGAATGGAAAATAAATGAGAACAAAATTTTAAAACAAATTGGATGTGTTATTTTTATTATTTCTTTATTTGAAAATGCATTAGAAACTGTAAACATAAGTGTCCACAATTAAAAGAATTACTTTTCTGATATCTGATATCTTTTATAGTTATATTTTATATTATATCCTAAATATCTTAATACTTCTAGAGGCGGTTGAAGATTTCCAAAACTGTCAAAATATTCCACATAATCATTATTTTTGTAGTAGGCTACCCAATGTGTACCACCTCCTCTGTGAGAGTCTAAATTGATTATTCCACATTCAGTTTTGCGTTGAGTTTTAGGGAGTGTATCTCTCATATAAACTTCCCTAAAACAAGGAATATGCTTTTTACCAAACGTTTTCAAATCCACATCGGTGAGAGGTCTATTGGGTAGCTGCTGTATTAGTTTTTTGATGCTTTTTTTGTTATAAAATATTCTATATCCCTTTTTATAAGGTTTGAGATAGAGACCTTTACCCATTGCTATTGCCTCTAATGTGCTATTATGACGTTTATTCCCCTCGAGCTCCTGCGAGCCACCAGAAGCTTAAGCACCGAATGCTCCAAGTGCTGTAAATATAGGCACAAGAGGTAGAATACCCCCAATTTTAGGAACGCTAATAACTCTTGGAATTTTAATTTTTGATTTTTTTCATCAAATGATTCATCAATAACTTTTTTTTACAGTTTTTATTGCCTTTTTAACATTTAAAGGTTTTTCTTTCTTTAAGACCAATTTGCTGATTTAATAGCGTCACGAAAAAGGTTTTGCTTTTTATTGCATAATAAGAATCTACATAACTGATTCTAAATGTGGTAAAAGTTTGGTAAAATTCTACTTCCACAAAGTGGGTCGAAAGATCAAATGAAATATTGGTGTATAATTGCGTGTTTGAAATTTTTCATTAATAATTGTATAAGTGCAGGTATGCTGTTTTAATTAGTTGTTACTCGGAATATAATTTCAAAAAAAAATAGTGTATAAAAAGCATACACTATTTTTATTAATTTATAACAAAATAAAATCGTATATTGTTATACACTATTTTTTAACAATATATTAATTGTGTATACCATACAAAATAAAATAGTGTATAATGATTTTCGTACATATTTTAAAACAAATAAAATAGTCTAAGTGACATCATGGTACTTTGAATCTCATTTATTTGGAATTATAACACGTGTAAATTAATGAAATATCATCTACTAGTAGCCTGATTATTCCACCACATATTTAAATGACCACAACTTAAAACCATCGACTATTTTCTGAAATATTACTGTTTTCCCCGATGTCTAATAAAACAAAAACTTTAAACTCCATTATCTCGAAATGTAGAAAAAATTATACACTATTGTTTTATTAAGGGGACGATATCATGAATTTTACATCTAAGGGATTTATTCCTTTATCTCCCCTTTGGATACGTTTCTCCAGTTTCCTTCCAAGTCCTTAAAATTGATAACCAGGTAGGTGAAGATCGATTGGCAGCGAATTAATAAACTTATTTACTAGTCCTTCTCCACTAACTACCTGTTTACCAATAACATATTTCTTTGTATATACCTTCATTTATAACATGTTTCTGAAAATATGTAAGTTGGCGAATACTTGTTAATATAAGGATAAAGATCTTTATTTGATTTTACTCCGCTTTTATAAAGAGTAGTTTGATAAAACAACGTTCAAACATTTTAGTGATAAATTTGGATTTTAATGAAACAAATAATGTAACTAAACATAGCTGCCTTTTACCAAACTCTATAAGAGCATTAATAGTGGGGCCATCCAGTTGCGGAAAAACTAATATTATGCTTAGTGTTTCGTCATTTCATTTATTTTTTTTAAATATTAAATTCCATTTTTTACTTTGTTTAAATGAATTCATACTTTTAAATGCATTTTAAATGTCAAAATTATATGCCTTAGTTTTGCCTCCTAAATAAGTGTCAGTTTGTTGGGGAAATTTTAAAAACTGTAAAAAAGAAAATATGTATACTTGCGAACCAGATTGAATTTGGAAATAAAAAATTATTCTTGTAATACACTCGAATTGAACCGGTGTTGTAATTTTTTCGCTGCGAAATTTTAGTGATTTTTAAAAAAAACAGTGCCCTTTTATTGTTTGTTAAAAAACAGTTAAGTTTGCTAAAAACATTTAGTCGTTTGTTGTGCAAACAAACTTTAAAAAATATTAAAGACAAAACATTTTGGCGCCCGAGCAGGGACAGTGTTTTTTGAAAAATAAACAAAAAATTCGCTACTTACCAATACCGTAGCTATTAAAAAAAAAAAAATAAAACAAACTCCAACCTCAGGAGCTTATCTACACCATCATCAAAAACAACTCATCAAATTCATCATCAGGGGATTCGTCAAGTCAACCCGATGCCAAAGTGTAGCTGTATTTTGTGCAAGAAGGAACGTGAAGAAAATCTTAACCAGGTATTTAAGAACAAATAATTTGTGTGAGACTTTGCGTTTAATTTAATTTTTTAATAACAAAAATTACATTAAAAATTCATTTAGAGCAAAAGTTTTATTCCACACGAAGAATTATTTGTTCTTTTCATCATTTCTTTTATGTCCTAAGTAGTGAAACACACACACATAGTGATACAAAAGTGATTATTTATTTCAAATTAAAAAGCACAATAAATATTTTCATTTGTTTGTCAAATTTATTTGAACTAAATTTTCACTTAAATCTCGATCAATTTCTCTTGCCGTGTTTTCTCTTAAATTCACTTGCCGCTCTCTTCGTTTCCATTGCGTTAGATTTTCTGAAAATAGAAAATTATTTATAAAAATTAATAATTAACACTCACCAAATAATATATTTCCATTTTGGTTGTTTGCTGTTTGTTTGTACTGACGTTTGTTTAATTATCGATCGTTTCTTTTAATACCTCTATTCGATTTATTATTGTGATTTCATTTTTTTCACATTAATTTCATTAATGTTACCTCTAACTTGGTATCACTGTATCGCAGCTGATCGTGACATTAATTAATTTACATACGAATAGGAGAGAAAAAACATAAGAAAAACAAACAGACAACCCAGCAAACATTTTTATGTGAGTTGGTTTTTGAAAATAAATTTTTCGAAAAATAAAATTTTAATTAATTTTTCATTTAATACGAAGTTTCTGTATTAAATTCATCGAATCATATTAAAATATATTAATTATTACGTGAAGCTTGAGGATTGAGCTAGAGTAAGTAATTTTTTACTAATAAAAAATTTTTTTAATCGAGATATTTTTACGGCAATTATTTAGTAAATTTATTACATTGAGAAACTAATATTGATCTTGAGGTTTTATAAAAAAAAAAAAAATATATATATTGTTATCAAAAATAAATATATTTGGTCAAGTGTGTTGCCTATACAGAAATACATAGGGTTTCATATATAACCCAGCAAACAATTTTTTTTTGAATTTCAGAAACCAATATTGTTGAGTTGCAGAATACTAAATTCGCACACTAAAACGTTTGATTGCTGCATATATTTCAGTAATCACGTCAATTAGTACAATTTTGGTGTACCTATTTTCTGAATTTTTTGGAAGTTTTTAGATCTCGAAAATTTTATATTATTTAATTTTCTTGAGGTCCTTCCAGTAGCATTTCTGAAACTTAATCGAAGTAACGATAAGAAATAAACAAACAAAATGCAAAGCAGTAAGAAATCCGGCAAGTCCAATAGTTTGGAACTTGTAGTACAGCAGAAAAATAAGGTCTTAAACAATATTGACAGGATTCGGCGATCACTTCGAGAGAAAACTATTTCTTTCAACGCTATAGAATTAGAATGCCGCCTTGAAATCCTTAATTCTTATATTGAACAGGTAATGACTTTTCAATCAGAAATTGATATCTTAGATCCAGAAAATGATGAAAGACCTGAAGTCGAAGATTTATGTGTGTCGACTAAGTGCTTGCTTGTTGGATATTTAAATCCTACTAGAAGACAAAGCACTCAGGATACTATTGCTGGATATTCATCCCATCGCAGTAGCCTTCCACTTATGAAATTACCAAAATTCAGCGGAAAGTACTCTGAGTACAAAAATTTTATAAGCTTGTTTGAAAGTTTGGTAGACCATGATATTTCTCTTACAAATATAGAGAAATTTAATCATTTACTTTCTTGTCTATCTGATGAAGCTCTGGGTACTGTCAAGGCTTTTCAAGTCACTGAAGAGAATTACCCCAAAGCGCTGGCAAGTTTGAAACGCGTTTATGACAATCCTTGTCTAATATTTTTCGATAATATTCGACAATTATTCAACTTGCCTGAAATTTCAAAGGCTTCATCAAGCGCTTTGAGGAATATGATAGACACTGTGTCTGCCATTTACGATTCACTATCATCAATTGGTGATGATAAGGCAATTACGAATGCTATTCTAATACATTTAGTAATGACAAAGGTGGATCCAATCACCAGATCAAAGTGGGAAGAACAACTTGATTATCAAAAGTTGCCCTTATGGAGTGATTGCGAGGCAGCCTTGAATAAACGATATCAACATATTTCAGCTGAAGAAGCTTCGTGTTCAAGAGTTAAGCCTAATTCTAACATTAATAAAAAACCTGACACATACAATAGAAGGAAATCCAAGTCATCATTTTCTTGCCAAACTGATAACCAGCAAAACCAACAAATTTCGAAATGCCTATTTTGTAAATCGACACAACATTATTTATCAAATTGTCCTTCTTTTACTGCTGTGCCTGTACAGCAGAGATTCGACTTTGTCAAAGGTGTTCCTGCTTGTATTAACTGCTTAAAGAAAGGACACACAGTTACTAAATGTAAATCGTCGAAGTGTCGAGTTTGTAGTCGCTCACATCATACTTTACTGCACATTTATGCTACAAGTGAAAACACATCAAGTGTTTTAAATAGTTCTGATCCAAATCAGCCGTCAACTTCATCCAGAGCTTCCGTAAATCATTCGTCTTCCAAAAAAGACAATGTCATTTTGGCCACAGCTTTGGTTAAGATAAGAAATAATTCTGGACAATATGTCCTGGCAAGAGCTTTACTGGACTCCGGTTCACAAATAAATTTTGTGACCGAGGAACTTTCACAGCGATTACAATTACAAAAAGAGCAAAGAAATCTCAGTTTAACTGGCGTTGGGAGAACGAATTCTTCCGCCAAATACAAACTTCAAGCAAATGTGAGATCTCGAACGAATTCCTATGAATTTTCATCACAATTCTGGATTCTTCGATCGATTTCCAATTACCAACCTGATCGAACGATTTCGACTTCAGGTTGGAACTTACCTTCGAATATCGAATTAGCTGATCCATGTTTTTATAAGCCTCAAAAGATTGATATGTTGATCGGCGCTGAGATTTTCTTCGAATTGTTATGCGTTGGTCAAATTAAACAAAATCCAAACATTCCAACACTTCAAAAGACTTTGCTAGGTTGGATTGTTTCTGGTAAATACAAAGAGCCTAGAGAAATTAATTCTAATTATTGCCATTTAAGTCAAACAAAAGATAGTGACGACTCGTTAGATATGATAGTTCGTAGATTTTGGGAATTGGAGGAAATTCCTAGAGATGCAAAAATGCTTTCAATAGAACACCAGAAATGTGAGGAAAGTTTTTCAAAATCTATTCAGCGATTGCCATCGGGCAGATTTAAAGTGGCGCTACCTTTCAAAGCGGATCCAAAAACTTTGGGTCTCTCTTTTGAAACAGCCAGAAGACGATTCTTATCCTTAGAACGTCGGCTGTCAAAAGAACCACAAACGAAAGAGATGTATAATTCTTTTATGAAAGAATACATTAACTTGGGTCATATGTCTATTGCAGACAACAACATTCCCAATACTCCTCACTATTTCATTCCACATCAGTGCGTATTACGACCGCAAAGCACTTCTACCAAACTTCGTGTAGTTTTTGACGCCTCTTGCAAAACATCTACGCATCTTTCACTTAACGATCTATTAATGATTGGTCCAACGATTCAAGAAGAACTATATTCTACGCTTATTCGTTTTCGTATGCATAAATATGCTATTACGGCTGACATTGAAAAAATGTACCGTCAAGTGTTGATAGACGAGGCCGACAGAAATTTCCAATTAATATTATGGCGTGAAGATCAATCAAAAAATCTTAAAGTCTATAAATTGAATACAGTGACTTATGGCACATCGTCGGCTCCATTTCTGGCAATACGATGTCTGACACATTTGAGCGAATTGTTCGAAGAAACGCTACCTATCGGATCCAAAATTATAAAAAAAGACTTTTATGTCGATGACTTGCTAACTGGCGCCGATTCTATCGAAGAACTCAATACAATCAGGACCCAAGTCACAGATATTTTACAATCGGCAGGTTTCAATTTAACAAAATGGTTTACGAATCATAATAACCTGACCGATTCTGCAACAATTGAAAAATCAGTACAAATAGATCCGGATCTCACGAAGACTTTAGGCACTTATTGGCGTCCGAAGAGTGATGTATTTAAATATCACTTAGATGATTCTTTCAAAGACTTACGAGCAACAAAAAGAAACATATTATCTGTTTCGGCAAGACTCTTTGATCCACTCGGACTTTTGTGCCCTTTGGTTATTAAAGCTAAAGTTCTTCTTCAAGAGCTATGGCTTATGAAGTTGGATTGGGATGAATCAATCCCCACGCGTTTAGACACATCTTGGGAGAATTTCAAGTCCAATTTATTAAAAATTAATATAATAGAAATTCCCAGGTATGTTTTGACCACTTCAAAAACCAAATGTCAAATTCATGGATTTTCCGACGCCTCAATGCGAGCGTATGGCTGTTGCATTTACATACGGAGTAGAGCTGCTAATAAAACTTCTTGTCGTTTGTTAACGGCCAAATCTAAAGTTGCTCCTCTGAAGACTAAATCTCTGCCGAGATTAGAATTATGCGCAGCCCATTTATTGGCCAAATTGTGGTCTAAAATAAAACCCATGATTTCGTTCGAGGTCGAAAGCGTAACATTGTGGACGGATTCAGAAATTACATTACACTGGATTCAGACTCATCCATCCACGCTGGCAACATTTGTTTCAAACAGGATTTCTGAAATCCAAGAACTATCGGACCACGTCACATGGCGACATGTTCCAACTAAGGAAAATCCGGCCGATATAGTTTCGAGAGGTAGTAATGTCGACGAATTGGTTGATTCTATTTGGTTTAACGGTCCTAGTTTTCTACTCCAAGCGAGTAACACGTGGCCAGTAAACAACCACTTCAAACTGACAATTGAAGAAAAATTCCTAGAAAAGCGAATATCAAACGTGTTCCTCGCTGTAGAGAAAAATAATAGCTATATTTTAAAGGTGATTGAGAGCTATTCATCATATACTAAAATGATTCGAGTGTTCACCTACGTGTTTCGTTTTCTTGATATTGCTCGAGGAAACAACTGCCGCAATTTGGGCGAACCTACAGCGAAGGAAATAAACTGGACATTCCTTCATTTGGTTGACTTCCTGCAAAAAATCGATTACGCTGACGATTTGAAAAAGCTTAGCAAATCACAAGTCTTGCCTTCAAATTTGCAACGTCTGAATCCATTCGTCCACCAATACAAAGACGAACATCGCTCGTTTTCACTACTTAGGGTAGGCGGGCGATTGCTAAATGCACCAATTGCATATGATGCAAAATTCCCCCTTTTGATGTCCAAAAACTCGCATTTCATCGCCATTTATTTAAGACATTTGCACTTAACTAACTGTCATGCTGGAGCAAAGGCATTGGTATCTATTTTGCGAGACAGAATATGGCTGATAAATGCTAGAGAGGAATGTACGAAAGTAGTTCGCAAGTGCCTACATTGCTTTCGATACAAACCGAAATTAATGAATCAAATCATGGGAAATTTGCCCGCCGATAGGGTGAGAGCTCTACGCCCGTTCAAAATATGCGGCGTAGACTTTTGCGGCCCAATTAATGTAACACTTAAAATTCGTGGCCGACCACCCGTAAAAATGTATATTGCTATATTTGTGTGTTTTACCTCAAAAGCTGTACATATTGATTTGGTAACTGATCTCTCTTCAAATTCTTTTATTCTTTGTCTTCAAAGGTTCATCGGCAGGAGAGGTCTCCCGGAGAAGATTTTTTGCGACAACGCAACCAATTTTGTCGGTGCCAGTCGAGAGCTACTGGAGCTTCGACAGGCAATGGAAGCCAGTGCCAAAGACGTCGCGTCGTACGCTGTCAACAAGGGGATGACCTTCCACTTCATTCCGCCACGAGCTCCACATTTCGGCGGTCTGTGGGAAGTGGCCGTCAAATCCGCCAAGGGGTTGCTCATCAGGACCATAGGCAAGGTGTTGCTAACCGCCGAAGAGCTGCAGACAGTGCTAATAGAGGTCGAGGCAGTATTGAACACCAGACCCATCGCCCCCCTCAGCAACGATCCCAACGACGGGGAAGCACTCACTCCAGCGCACCTCCTAATAGGAGAGAGCCTTCTAGCGCTGCCGCAAGGATTGCCTCGAGAAGATCAGGACAGGCTGATGTACTCCAAGAGATGGCGGCTTATCTGCGAACTCAAGCAGACGTTTTGGCGGTCTTGGGAGAGAGACTACGTCCGCAGCCTCCAGGTCAAAACGAAGTGGGCCGAAGAAGCAGAAGACCTCGCCGTCGGCAAGCTAGTCGTCGTCCACGAGGACAACACTCCACCGCTGCAGTGGCTAACCGGCCGAGTTCAGGAGGTAATCCGAGGCGCAGACAGCAAAGTCAGAGTAGCGAGAGTGAAGATTAAGAACGGCGTTGTCACTCGACCAATCCATAAATTGGCGCTTCTGCCTGTGGATTGAAGACCGCAGGTCCTTCAATGGGGCCGGTGTTTCGTCATTTCATTTATTTTTTTTAAATATTAAATTCCATTTTTTACTTTGTTTAAATGAATTCATACTTTTAAATGCATTTTAAATGTCAAAATTATATGCCTTAGTTTTGCCTCCTAAATAAGTGTCAGTTTGTTGGGGAAATTTTAAAAACTGTAAAAAAGAAAATATGTATACTTGTGAACCAGATTGAATTTGGAAATAAAAAATTATTCTTGTAATACACTCGAATTGAACCGGTGTTGTAATTTTTTCGCTGCGAAATTTTAGTGATTTTTAAAAAAAACAGTGCCCTTTTATTGTTTGTTAAAAAACAGTTAAGTTTGCTAAAACATTTAGTCGTTTGTTGTGCAAACAAACTTTAAAAAATATTAAAGACGAAACACTTAGTTTGATTGAAACCCCTAATGGATTGAAATTCCGAAACATTTACATTTATTCTAATCAATATCTAAGAAAACTAATTTCATCGGTAAAGTGTATGGGCTTATATACATTTTCGGAAAATGAAGACGTTTTATCACCTAATGATGCTAAAGTAAATTCAGTAATGATATTTGATGATGTTGCATGTGAAAAGCAAACTAATATCAGATCATATTTTTGTATGGGGAGACATAAAGATATCGATTCATACAATGAAATTTATAATCAAGCTTAAGTTCGTTTTTATTCTCTCTAAGAAAGAATTAATTAAATTACAAATTAGGTGATAATATTAAAGAAAAATTGGGAAAATTTAATTTTTAGACACCAGCAGGAGCGGAATGCACATTTTCTAGGCAGCCACGTCCGTCATCAGCACTCTTGTGTCTAATCTACTTAGGGTAGTGTTTAGTTGTAAGCATCATCTATTTAACCAACCAGATAAAGGAATACGAGAAAACTTGTATTCAATTATTAATCGTCAGTTGGTGAGACGAAGTCTACCACTATCTTAAGTTTCCCTCTTGTTGAATATTTTTACTTTTAACATTTACCACCTTATATTTTTTGTTGTTCCTTCAGCCAACCTTCGGTTAACAATGAAAGTTACTTTTTGTTTATTTGTTTTACTTCCAACATTCGTTTTTAGTTAACACTAATCTAGTATCAAACCAAACTTTGTTGAGTAAACAAGATGCTTTGCGATTTTTAATTTTGAAAATTTTAATTATTATTAGTCGAACTGTTTATGTTTTACATACAATGAAATTTATAATCAAACTTAAGTTCGTTTTTATTCTTTCTGAGAAAAAATTAATTAAATTACAAATTAGGTGATAATATTAAAGAAAAATTGGAAAAATTTAATTTTTAGACACCAGCAGGAGCGGAATGCACATTTTCTAGACAGCCAGGTCCGTCATCGACTGTCAGATCTGAAGCTAAGTAATGAATAAATAATTATAAGAAATAAATATTGGGCATTAACTCCTGGTCTATACTCATTGCTCTTTCATAAAAGGCTAGAGCAGTATGACTCATCAGAATTAGATGTATATAAACGAATTTTGCTTGATACAAATGCACACAAAAGAAACTTTGATCATAATAATCAACTAAAAGGAAATAGAACCTCTATAAATATAAGGAAGTAATTAATAAGCAATTTGATACTACTCACATTGGTAAAGGTATAATGAAAGTAAATCTTAATAAACCAAACTATATATACCGGGATGATCCTAATAAAATAGTAGATCGAATAAAGCTCTTGATAGCATCACGGGAACGAAAACCATACTAATGAAATAATATCAATTATTGAGGAACTAAAGGAATCAAACATAATTGAGTAGTTGTGTAATAATAATGACTGTTGATAAATTTGGACATTAAAACTAAAACTCTTTTAAAAAAATTTGGTTTCATTCTGGATGGGGAGAATATAAATGTAGAGAATAGAAGAATTATAAATATAGCTTCACCGTTGGACGAATTTGATGCTGTTAAAAACTTATATGAATTTAGAAATCAAACATATACAAGAAGATTTAAAAAATTATATAAGCGAAGAGTTAAGCTATTCAAATAGGAACTTTATAAAAAAGTTTGAAGAAAGAATTAATAAAATTGAACAATATATTTCCAAAAATATTGAAACAGAAAAACTTAAAATAGAATATGATTATCAATTGAATTTAATTAAAAGTAACATAAAAGTATTGCAAGATTCGATTACGAAGGATGTTGATAAAGATGTTAAAATTATTGAAAAAACTGTGAAGGATCAGATATACAATGCAAATTAAGACTTCATAAACAGTATCGAAGAGAGATTTAATAAGTTTGATGATTATATTTTCCAGTGGATTGATAAGAATTCTAAAGTGGATGTTATAAAAAAAACAAACAGTTATGATAATATAAGCAATCAAATTTAATATTTAAGGATAACACAACGCTCATGTAATCTATATAGACATGAATACGGATAAGAGAGAAATAGTAAATGAACTTCATTCACGAGCGCGGAAAAAGTGTGGACGACGTCGAGTTATAATGAAGGGGATTGACGACCTGTGGCAAGCAGATTTGGTAGAAATGGGCAATTATTCAAGAAGAATTAATGGATATAAATATATGCTAAGAGTCATTGATACATTTTCAAAATATGGGTGGGCCGAATATCTTAAATCAAAAACTGCATTAGAAGTTCGTAAAGCGTTTCAAAAAATATTTCATAAGGGGCGTATACCTTGGAATTTACAGACAGATGATGGCAAAGAATTTTTTAGTAAGGAGTTTGGAGCATTAATGAGAAAACATTCAATTAATCATTACTCTACATATAGCGTTATGAAAGCTTAAATTGTAGAACGCTTCAATAGGACATTGAAAGAAATGATGTCGAAAGAGTTTAGTAACAATGGATCTTATAGATGGATTAGCATCTATAAAGATTTAATTAATCAATATAATAAAAAAATACATGGAACGATCAAAATGGCTCCCATTCATGTAAATCATAAACACGAAAAACATTTACTAAATACTGTATAAAATCATATAAAACTATTTAAAGCTTCACGGTTTAAGGTTGGAGACTATGTACGTACATATATAAGAACGTATTTGAAAAGGGATATACACCAAATTGGACAACAGAAATATTCAAAATAAGATCGGTACAAAATACTTACCCACTTACATTTATACTAGAAGACTATGAAGGAAATGAAATAAAAGGTGGATTTTACAAGGAGGACTTACTACGCACCCGTTTTCCTAATACATTCTTGGTCGAAAAAATAATAAAAACCAAGAATGATAGAGCATATGTAAAATGGTTAGGATTTCTAAGTCAGCATAATTCTTGGATAAGTTAAACTGACATATTGTAAAAATTTGTGATAAGTAACCAAATAAATATGTAAAATAAAACACTATACATTACGTATTTTATTTTCATTCAATCATTCGCTATGTTAATAACATTAGCACTAAGTGGAAAATATTTAATTTTAACAGCAAATTTCCTTTTACCAATAGAATTAGCGGTTGATTACAAATGTTCTCTAATTGATTTTCATTCATATAATTCGATTCCTAACGTAGACTATGACAACAATCTTTTTCATATTGCAGATAAAGTGATTGAAATTCCTATAGGATCTTATGAGTTGCAAGAGATTGCTGAGTATATAGTCGCACAATATAAAGAAACAAATATTATTAAATCAATTGTGATTGAAGCCAACAATAACAGTCTACTGAATTGTTGAAATAAAATCCTCGCATGATACAATTTTCTTTGATCGAAAAATATCTATTGGTAGATTATTGGGCTTTAGTGGTGGTTCTTTAAATCCTAATATAAAAGATTTATCAAACCAACCAGTAAATATTTTAAAAGTTAATGCCATACAAGTTAAATGTAATATAATAAGGGGTGCATATATGAATAATTCCCCGAAGTATATCATGAATTTGCTGTGGACGTTCCTCCAGGTTATAAATTAGACGTTATCCCTAATAATCTAATCTATTTACCAGTGAAAGTGAAAGAAATAACATATTTCAAAGTTTGGATTGTTGATAAAGAGGATCGTTTAATAAACTTCAGAGGTGAAAAAATAACACTAAGATTACATTTGAACTCATTTGCGGAGTTCAAATGATGAGAACGTGTATTACTCAACAGATGAAAATGAAAATCTTAGTTTATCGATTACAAATATAACATGGAGAATTCCACACGTACAAAATTCAGACTCTAAAAAAACTACAAATAATGAAGATCATTAAAGATGGTATTACTTTACCCATAGCACTTCGAAGTTGGGACTGTTATTTTAATCCTACATTCTCTGGTGGAAGAAACCATATTTGGAATGCTAAGCTATCAATAAACGGAGAAAGACTTAGATTTATATTATTCGCTTTAGAAAACAATAAGAAATGTATTCATTCTGACTTAAAAAAATATAAAAGTACATTTAAATTCAGATTTAAATTTGAAGATTGCAGAGAACCGCTATGCTATTTTATATGATATGTATGGAAAATTTCAACAAAATTACTATATGAAGACAGCATAATAAAGTTTTGTTTTAAAGTGAAACAATGGAATTTATATATATATATATATATATTATATATATATATTATATATATATATATATATTATATATATATTATATATATATATATATTATATATATATTATATATATATATATATATATATATATATATATATATATATATATATATATATATATATATTATATATATATATATATATATATATTATATATATATATATATATATATGAGTATTTATATTATTAAATAAATTTATTTTCTTATTATATAGCTTTATATATAAATATTTTTTTTCTTTATTATATATATGTACAATTCGTTATTATTTTAGTTGGTTTGTTCGAATTCATTTATTAACATATCTAATTCATATTCACCATTACCACTATCTAATTGATAATGAGGCCAAGCATACATATGTATTAATATGATTATTCATAATTTTACGCTTAGTATCATGAAAACTTAAAGCTACTTTATTTATTTCATTAGTTAAAATATTATGTAATTTTGATGTAAATGTATACATACATGCCATTACTGTTTGTTTAGAGAATAAAACATTTTTATAAATATCTATGTTATAATTGTTTACTATGCACTTTTTAACTGTAAATGCGTAAACTTTCGGAGC
>OX451215.1:116263159-116516089 GCA_949628195.1 Phasia obesa | reverse complement strand
ACTTTCAAAAAAATATATAAATATGGATACATATATTTATATCGATTGGCGCAAGTTTTTGCATAGCGTGCTTGCAACACAAGTTACTGTAGAAAGCGTTTTCCGCCCTAAGACTAATATTAACTGATTTACGGTCAAATGTATCTCCAGAGTCCGTACATAAACTCTTATTTGTTAAATTAAACTAAAAAAAAAATGTATGCAAAAAAATTTTAAAAATAATTTTTATTTATCAAGCTAAAAATAAAACTCGAAAAATAATTATTATTTCTCAAGGCAAAAATAAAACTCAAAAAATAATTATTATTTTTAAGGCCAAAAATAAAACTCAAATAATAACTTTTATTTTCTAACCAAAAAATAAAACTTAAAAATAACTATCATTTTTTAAGCAAAAAATAAAACTCGAAAAATAACTGTTATATTTCAAGCAAAAAATAAAAATTGAAAAATAATCATTAAAAAGTAATTTTTTTAATAAAACTTATAACCGTTACTATCCCTGGTTTGAATAGAATATATAAAGGAGTCTGTATCCATATAATTCAAACTTATTTTATCCTCATATTTAGGTTTCATATATCCGTAATGAAAATCGTACATTTTCCAGTTTGATAATTCTAGAACACAGAAAGCCAAATAAATTGGCTTGGAGTAATATGTTGTGGTTTTGTTCATTTGTATAGCCCACATTGAATCAGTAAATTGTGATATGCTATTGAAATTTGGGTTTGATATCAATTCTCCAATTCCCAGATGATTGCAGTTAGTGCGACCCCGTTCACTAAGCAATTGTACATCTTTCCTTTTATCAACATTTTCCATGGTTTTACCATACACTGCATTATTTAATAATTTATAAAAATCTTTTTCAAAATTATTTTTAGATATTTTTCTATACTCTGTATTTAAATCAATGTACGTTTTAAACCATGGTTTCTGATTAAATTGGAGAATCCGATAAACTTTTTCCAAAACCAATCCATTTTTCAAACATTGTCTAATGTTTTATAATGTATCACATATCTTTTCTTATTTGAAAGGTCAGCTATCAATTTTTCATGCTTACTACCACCAACAATTTTGTTTTCAGCACAAAATGGTAAATCATTATGGCGATCAGACAGTTTAAAGGTTAAGACAAATCGACCAATAGCCTATTTCGAAATTAGGCAAAATATCCCTTGGATGTATAAAATCTTTTGTCCAAGTAAAACCACCATATGGGAGAGATTCTGACATAGCCCAACCGTAGAGGTTATTTGCATCTAAATATAAAATATATTCAGATGGTTTTGTTTTATCATAATTGCCTAAATACTTACGATTCGCTTTACTATATATTTTACTACACTCTGTAAGACCACCTCGAATCCCGCGTTTGATAAAATTATACATTTCTAGGTCCGTTAGTAATTCTAACTCAATTTGTGTATATTTTAACATAGGATCCCATAAAGATCTGGGATTGTGTAGTAATGAGATGGGTCAAGATTATATATTCTCTTGCAAACTCTTTGAAAGTTTTCAAAGATATCTGCTAGCAAGAGAACATCAGTTCTTAGATATACTTTCATAGAGTACTACAATTAAATTTTTCCTATAACTTTCGAGCATGTAAATGTGTTAACATACTCATAGGAAAAAAACCCCCTTTCGTCTCATGAGAATAAACTCTTCCGAATCTAAAAAACTTCTTCGAACTGATATTAAGTCATCGTTAGATAAATTAGAAGCTAAAACATCTAACCTTGACGCCATAAACCTGTATGAGTCTATCTACAAATATTCTAAATCTATTCAAATTCCTATTAAAGCTACAGTTAATATTAAAGGCATATGCGCATGGTATATGCTTTTTAATAAAGTTACAACTACTTTGATTATTACTACTTACAGCAATATCCTCCAGTATGCATTCAAAATCTGCATAAACGCTGAAGGAAACGTCCATCTGCCTCTCAAAATTTTTATAGCTTAACAAAGCTTTTTCCCCTTGCGGCATCTTTGCAATACATCTACCGTATTCTTTTGCCTTATGTTTTGCCATTCTATCTGGCAAACGTGTATAGTATAGGCATGCATTACATATAATCATCTTTCTTTGATGTGAGGATATTTGAGATGATAATAGTCTGAAAAGAAATTAGAAATATAAAAATTGCAATTCCATAATGAAATAAAAATAATAAAAGATATTACCTTGATATATTTTTAATTAATATAAAATAGTATTTTTCACCTCAATCACTTTCCAATAGCATCATTATATGAATCTGCTTTTCTGTACTGGTGATAAAATATGGTCCAATTGTAGTTTCTGATTTATGAATATAACCAAATACATTGATGCTTATATCAATATTATATTTTTCAAATATATTTATATCCTTAATGTCTGTTGGCAACTTCATGCCATTGAAATTCAAAATCCTTCCACATTCCATGCTAATCATTGGGCTGGATATATCCTTAACTCAATCAATCGATGGGCGGTGAAAGTTTTTTGCTTCTCTCCTTTATATAAGACTGCTATTATACTCCATTTGAAACAAAAAATATCGTTGTTTCTGCAATTATTCAACACATTTTTTCGCCAGATTAGATGGTGTAGGAATATATTGAGAACCAGAAATCAGCGATGCTTTGTTGATGTTAATGTCGAGCCAGTTGAGTTGAACTAGTGTCCACCTTGAATCTCTTTCCTGAAACTCAGACATTTTTGTTTTGATAGCATCAATATGGATTTTTAACGCAGTGTCCATCATCTGCTCTAGATAACGATTTATGATTCGTTCCTGCACAATGGTTAAACCATTTTATTGATTCAAGATCAATTCTACAGTCTTCGCATTGTATAGTAGATTTTTCCTCTACCTGCTTGACATTCAATGGGGTAAATGGAGCTGGTTCTGAATTTAGCTTACGCTTCCTGCATGCAGTGGACGTTGATGGCATATCCTGCTCCTGTAGAGACTGTTGTTCGTATATCACTTTCATGCTATTTTAAATGATTTTTTTTCTCCATGTAAGTTAAACATAAGTACGTGGGAACAGTAATTGCACGGATTGTGAATCTCTAGGTGTTTTTTTAGAGATTTATTGTTAAAGTATTTGTTTCCTCAAATATTACATACAAAAACTGAGGACGACATTTTTTTATATTTGTTTTTAAATTAATTTAAATTTGTTTGTTTTCAAACTAAGAGCTCACGATGTACTAATTTTAAATACTTAATTTAAATACTACATACTTTATATAATGTTTAGGACTGTCCCTTGGTATGCATGTTTGTGTACGTGTGTGTGTATATATGCTTCATCGCATAACTAGAATTATAAATAAAGATTTTCTATTTCCTAATACAATTTTTCACCCTTTTTTAAATACACAAGATCATTTAAATCAAGCCTAAAACTTAAACAGAAAAAGAACAAACGCTAAAGATTCTTTATCAACATTTTTATTTACTCCACATAAAAATGACCAAGAACAAAAACTTAAATCTAAATTCTTTTTTAGCATTCTTTTCACATATCGCTTCTGTTGAACGAAAACTATAAATCAAAATTCAATGACCTCCTAAATTGCGTATTTTTCATAATGTGTAAAATATTTCGGTAACTCCACTTGTTAGCATTTATCAATATTTCTGTCTGGTGTGTTTATCTTCTCTATTTCTTTCATATACATGAGATTGTACATTGCACTAAACCTTAATATTAATATCACGCTTATCTATATGTCTACCCAGCTGCAAGAATTTATTACTCTTAAAAAAATTTCCACAAAAGCACTTCTTTAGTTTGTTTTCTCCTAAATTTAAGAATTTTAAAAATTTTCATAATTAAGAGCATTACCACACGCTCAAAAACACAACCAATCTCCACACTTGAAAATACAACTTCATTTCTGTCCGTCCATAACCCATGTCAACTAACACTTCACATTTAAGCAATTAGCTGCAAGAATTTATTACTCTTAAAAAAATTTCCTTATCCCACACAAGCACTTCTTTATTTTGTTTTAACCTAAATTTAAGAATTATTTGAAATTTTCATAATTAAGAACATTACCACACGCTCAAAAAAACAACCAATCTCCACACTTTAAAACTGTCCACTTCTTAGTCTCTATCTACACAGTACATTATTAGAAATAGAGATTACGCTTTTCCCACCAAATTACCTACATGCTTTCCACACACATAAGATCATTACACTCATAAATTCCTACTATTTACTCAATATCTTTAATGCCACTTAACTTTGACTTTTATTACCCTCCCACTAATTGTTTTGCTTTTGCTCCAAATTCAATGTATTTAGGTTGGCAGTGTTCTCATACCCGCAGTCCCTATATACCCTCACCTTTATGTGTTGTTTCGATTATTAATTTCTTGTAGGGTTGAGCAAGCTGCGTTTATTAGCAATTAAGGGCAATGATTTAAGATTAATTACATGGAATATAAGAACAATGCTTCAACCTGGAAAAATGACAGAAATTGCTGATAAACTTCCTAGATAAAAAGTCGACATAGCTGGTCTTCAAGAAATTAGATTGAGCGATGACGGTGAAATCAGAAAACAAAAATATAGTATAGTATTCGAAACATCTTAATGACATTCGAACCTATAAACCATAGAATATGTTATATTAGGCCAAAGGGAAAATTTCAAAATATATCGATAATATCTGTATATTCACCAACTGAAGATAACGATGAAGACTTAAAAGATGAATTTTACGATAAGTTGACCACAGTCTAAAAAATTAGCAGACATGATTTTATAAGCGTAGTTGGTGACTTTAATGCCCAAATAGGAAAAGAAGAACTTATAGTTGGAAAAGTAGCTGGAAAATATTCACTTCACTTCACTCAAATACAAATAATAATGGATTACGGCTAAGTAATTTTGCATCTGCCAACGGGTTGTGGATAAGTAGCACATCCTTCAACCATAATTCACAAATTCTCAAACAGACATGGAAAATGCCTGGACGTCGTTTCTATAACTAAATAGATCATATTTTAATCGATAAGAGACATTCAACATCAGTACCGAGGAGCGAACTGTTCAGATCATTTTGATTTTAACTAAATTATGTCAGCGCATAGCCAACTTAAATAATAACAAGAAATACAAAAGAAAAAATTGGAACACTGAATCTCTAATATCAAATGAAACAGTACGTAAAAGATACCAAGATGACCTAGATTTAAAAATTGACAATCACACTGAAGAAGACGATTTATCTGCAAAATTGAATAAGTTGAAAGGATGTATTAAGAGACATCGCTACGGATACAATATGAGCAAAAGGTGTTATAGACAATGAATGGTTTGATGAGCCCTGCAGAAAAGCAAATGAAGATAAAAATGATGCAAGAAGACAATACTTAGCAAATACTACGCAAGAAAATTAAATAAACTAAAACAATAAAAGAAAAATTGCTAAGAAGCTAATATAAAATAGAAAAAGAACTCACATTAAGGATAAAGTTAAAGAGATAGTAGGAGTACCGTTGAGCAACAGATGGCGCTGTTCGCAAATACTACTGTCAACTTAAAATACAACAACGTTATTTTCATGTTATAAAAGAGTTTTTATAACAAATGTTTTAACAACCATGTTAAAACTTGGAAATAACATTTACATGAGCTGATGCCATATTCTGTAATTCTCGTAGCTAAATCTATCGCTAAAATTCTAAAAATGCACAAACAAATTATGAGTGTTGTTGTAAGAATACTCGTAATTTGTTGTTATAATTACAGAATATGGCACCTGTTGCAAACAAAGCAACTTCAATTAAATTGATTTATCATGTTCATATTCATTTTGTTACTCACTGTAAACTTTTGAGTTTTTTATATTAACTGCATTTGCAGATTGAGAACTATTTACTATTACGATTAATATAATCCTGTAAATTGTTTATTACATAGATTAACTTTAAGAGAACAATAAGTTTGCTCATCAACTCAATTTGAAGATGAGTACGATATTCTGTATATAGTTATTGAGTACAAATTGCATTCCAATGTTATGTAATGAAAAAATATTCTATAATTTTAATTTTTACATAAAAATATTCCGTTATATTTCTTTTAATCTTGTACTTACAATAATCATAAATTGTGACACATATTTTGTAAAATTCTTCCCTTTTCTATTTGAGTATTCAGAGAAGCAAGTCATAATTAAATAAACCTTTTTTTTTAAAGACACATCGGAATTTCTTTTATTCTACAACATAATTATTTGGTGCCGAAACCCGGGAAAGTGTATAAAAGCGAACAATTGTGAAGTGTTTTTTATTAATTTTAAAACCGCTTCGAGTTAATAGAATTTGAAATTATTCTATTAACTAATGTTATAATTTCAGATTTTAATCGGAGTAAATTGAAATTGATTTAAAATTTTATAAAGTCACGATTTTTCGGTTTAATACTTTCTTCTTTACTATTTTGTTAGTTTATAAATCTGTGGTACAACGACTGATATGAATAGATTTATCGAGAAGCAACGTAGTTGCTTGGAGCAGCTCACGAAATTGCATTTACGTTTTCTGTCGAAAGACGACAAATCGAAAGGTTATCTAACAAGTATACTTCAAGAAGTTGATTACCTCAATTTTAATTTCAAGCAGGGCCATGAAGAGATAGGAAGTATTATCCGTGAATCTTCTTTGAATACCCGGGACGTTCCTTAGATTGAGGAAGATTGTTTCTATACATTTTCAGATTTATTTTTGCGCTTTAAAGGGGAAATTCTTGACGCTTTCCCCGAACGTACCGATTCCGCGCCAGCTTATGCAAGTACATTTGCACTACCATCTGGTCATGCAGACATTTCTGCAAACGTAGACGCAAAATTACCAAAAATTTCTTTACCTAAATTTTCTGGAGAATACATGGAATGGATTCCATTTCAAGATATATATATATATATATATATATATATATATATATATATATATATATATATATATATATATATATATATATATATATATATATATATATATATATATATATATATATGAATCTGGTACATAACAATTAAAGCCTTTCTAAAATACAAAAATTTTATTACCTAAAGGGTACACTTTTAGGCGAAGCCGCCAATTTATTCTTGGGATCCACTTTTGATACCCATTATCGGACAAAAGCTAGATTTACCGACTCGTAGAGATTGGGAACACTCTCTTAAATCATCGACAAAGGTACCTAGCCTTGAAGAAATGTTCAATTTTCTGGAGAGGACTTTTAGAACTCTCGAATCTTTACATGAAGACATACCATCTTCAAATAAAACTAATCGTTTTCAAAAGGGAAACCAATTAAAGTCAAAGAAAGCTGTTTTTCATACCAAATAACACAAAATCAAGCTGCTTTATGTATACTTTGTAAAAAACCTCATGCGTTATCAAAATTTTACAAATTCATTGCTTTTCCTGCAAAAGCCAAGGAAGACTTTGTCTCTAATAACGACATATGTCGTAATTGCCTTCCATGTGGTCATCACCAAAATCACTGTACATCCATGTACCGTTGCATTATATGCAAAAAACCCCATCACACCATTCTACATCAAAATAGTTTCGATAGTTCAGAAAACACGTGCAGCGAAAGGAAAGTATGAAAGATAATAACAGTGCTGTATCTAACAATGTGCAAATTTCATCTAACAACGTTCATTTGTTTAGTAATGTAATTCTTTCAACAATTCGGTTAATTATTAATTGTGAAAATGGAAAATATCCATTTAGAGCACTTCTGGATTCAGGTTCTCAAGGAACTTTGGTAACCGAAAGGGTCGTTCAACTTTTACGCCTCAAGTGAAATAAATCTAATTGTATCGTACCAGGTGAAGGTGAAATCAAAGTTGATAGCTGCAAATCATGGGTAGGGCTTGACCTATGGTCAACCAAATATCAACCAGTGATTTCTTGTGCGGCATTAGTTCTTAAAAATTTGACGAATTACACCCCTAATATAAGTTGTGGAAAACTTTCACTAACTCACGATATATTAGGGTCATTAGCTGATCCACAGTTTGACCATTCTGATCAGATTGACATTATCTTAGGCTCGGATATTTTAAGTTTGCTAATAAAAGCTGGTAATTCTTTTAAATTTGAAAATTTGTTTTTTCAAGAAACTTTGTTTGGTTGGGTTTTTTCTGGCCCTACACAAAACAATCACATTCCAATGTAACCGTTCATATGGCTAACTTGGACGAAACCCTTAAATGATTTTGGGAGCAGGAAGAAGTTGAAATTAAAAGAAAATACACAAGTGAAGAGTCACTATGTGAAGAATATTTTTTAAAGACAACAAAATTTGGTAATAATGGACATTACATTGTCAATCTGCCTTTTAAATCCATAATTAATGGTTCCTCTTGTATTGATTTAGATAACAATCATATCAATGCATATAAAAGATTATTACAACTAGAACGTCGTTTTACTAGTCAACCAGGTTTTTGTGAAAGATACAAAGATTTTATGCGGGAATATGAAGTGTTAGGCCACAAGAGGAAAGTAGGCAATTACCCTGCAAATGTTAAGAAAGATTCATACATTTTACCTCATCACGGAGTTTTAAAAGAAAACAGTACAACAACTAACTATCACACACTATTTCTCAAGCCTCTCTTAATGAAAGTCTTTGTTCCGGCCCAGCTCTAGAGAACGAATTGCCACAGATAATAAACAAATGGAGACGTCATAAAATAGGATTTTGTGCGGACATTGAAAAAATGTTCAGGCAAATTGAGGTTTGTCAAGAGCATCGTAATTTTCAGCAAATTTTATGGCGTTAAGTCCCTTCTGCCGAAATTTGTATTTACGAACTAAATACCGTTACTTACTGGATTACTCCCGCGCCATATTTATCAATTAGAGTTTTACGTAAATTAGCTGAAGATAATTCATCATCGTATCCAATTGAGTCTAAAATTCTAGCATGTGATTCCTATGTTGATGATATTATATCTGGTGCAGACTCATTGGATGAGTACACAATATAATTTATGTACTTTACTTAAAGCTGGAGGATTTAATCTCAGAAAATGGATTTCGAATTCTCCTGAATTTTTGCTTGAAATACCTGAAGAATTCAGAGAGAAATCTATATTATTGAATTTTGACTATGATAATGTAGTAAGGACATTAGGAATTTAATGGGTACCTAGGTTTGACACTTTTTCATTTAAGGTAAATACACCACCAAACAAAGTTACGAAGCGAATAATTCTTTCTGAAACCGCAAAGCTTTTTGATCCACTAGGATGGCTTTGTCCATCTATCATATTAGCGAAAATTCTCTTCCAGAATTTATGCTTAGAGGGCCTAGATTGGGACTCTGATGTTCCACACAGTATAAAAAATATTTGGATTAAATACAAAAATACCAAGATGGTTAAACTATAGCCCTGGTTCTGTGGTGGAACTGCATTGCTTCTGTGATACATCACGTGATGCCTATGCTGCAGTAGTTTATATAAGGGTATGTTGCTTAAATAACGTGAATATAAATATATTACAGGCAAAAACCAAAACTGTTTTTACTCCGGTAAAAACAGTGACTATTCAGTGACAAAAAGTTAAAGATTCCCTTTTAGATCTGCAAATCACAAACGTAGTATACTGAAGTGATAATTCCAAAGTGTTAAGCTGGATAAGGAAACATCCCTCATGATGGAGTGTATACGTTTCTAACAGAGTTGCGGAAATACAACGGCATACAAGAACCCAACAATGGTGGTATGTTCACTCAGCTTATAATCCAGCGGACTGCGCTTCCAGAGTAGACAACAATACTTGGTGGCATGGACCAGCTTTTTTTTAAAAGAATTACCTTCGTATTGGCCAAAAAATATTTGCAATGTTGAAACGACATTAGAAGAACGTAAGTCAAATATTGCTTGTAATGTTTACACAGAGTTAACATACCCAGATATTTTGCATAAGTATTCATCCTTAAATAAATTGGTAAGAATTTGCGATCTCTGTTAACGATTTTATAACAACTGTTCAAAAGGTAAAGAATCCAAAATATATGGAACAGTTAGTACTACAGAATTTCAATCGTCATTACGTTTGCTCATTAAAGCAACTCAGTCAATTGATTTTCATAATGAACTAAAAAGCATAGTTTCTAACACGCCTATTAAAATTAATGCCCTTTTTGGATGACACTGTTAATCTCCGGGTACGCGGGAGGTTATAAAATTCTCGCTTGGCATTTTCTACAAAACATCCAATTTTACTTGGTAAAACCAATCCATTATCTCTTTTGATTATTCTGGACTCACACCAAAAAACGCTTCATGAAGGGTTAACGTTAACTATGTCCTATGTTAACCGCAAATTTTGTATTATTTCAGGTAATCAAGCAGCTAAAAAGATAATTAATAATTGTGTTCGCTGTTTTAGATACAATGCCAAGACATCGCAACAAATTATGGGGAAGCTTCCTTCTGTTCGAATTAATATGTCCAGGCCTTTCAAACATAGCAGTATGGATTTTGCCGGTCCTATTTGTTTAAAAAATTCAACACTGCGATCTGCAGTTTTATCTAAAGGTTATATATGCGTATTTATTTGTATGGTTACAAAAGCCATACACCTTGAGGCAGTATCTGATCTTAGCTCTAATGGATTTCTGGCAACTTTTCGTCGTTTTGTATCCCGCAGGGGTGTTTGCACTGATATATATTCTGATTGCGGAACCAATTTTGTGGGTGCATCAAAGGAATTACAAGTCCTCTATCAGAGAAGCAAATCGTCATTGCCAGAAGAACTCCGAGAAAACCTATCGTGTAATGGTACAAATTGGCATTTCATACCACCAGCATCTCCACATTTTGGCGGATTGTGGGAGGCTGGTGTTAAATCAGTCAAATATCATCTGAAAAGAATCATGAACAATCATGTTTTACGCTATGAAGAGCTTTCGACTTTGTTATGTCAAATTGAAGGTTGCCTTAACTCACGTCCACTCTGTCCTCTTTCTACTGATCCTGCAGATAATGATGCACTGACGCCTGCACACTTTCTAATTGGAGAACCGACCGTTTGCCCGCAAGAAGAAAGTCTACTCGACGCAAAAGTTCAACATTTACCTCGTTGGAAAGTCATAGAAAAAATGAAGCAATCGTTTTGGAAAAGATGGTATTCCGAATACTTGAACCGATTACAGTCTCGTCCAAAATGGCTAGACAATCAACGCAATCTTCAGCCTGGAGATTTGGTCCTTATAAAGGATGAAAGGTGTGCACCAGGACAATGGTTGATTGGAAGAATTCAAGAAATCCGTCCGGGTAAAGATGAGCGTGTAAGAGTTGTATCAATTTTGTCTAAACAAAAAATTTTTAAAAGACCTATAACTAAAATATGTTTACTACCAACATCTAGCATTTTTTCATCTAAGAATGAGAATAATCCCAATCAAAATTAATATTTTTTAAATGTAGGCTTACACATTTCGCGGTGAGTCGAAGCATAGCGGAGTCCAAAAGACTCGACTGAAATTCTTCCACCGGTAAGCCTGCATTTCGTCTAGCTCAAGAACAATAGTTCTTGGGGCGGAGTATGTTGCAAACAAAGCAACTTCAATTAAATTGATTTATCATGTTCATATTCATTTTGTTACTCACTGTTAACTTTTGTGTTTTTTATATTAACTGCATTTGCAGATTGAGAACTATTTACTATTACGATTAATATACATTATCTTGTAAAATTATTTATTACATAGATTAACTTTAAGAGAACAATAAGTTTGCTCATCAACTCAAATTTGAAGATGAGTACGATATTCTGTATATAGTTATTGAGTACAAATTGCATTCCAATGTTATGTAATGAAAAAATATTCTTTAATTTTAATTTTTACATAAAAATATTCCGTTATATTTCTTTTAATCTTGTACTTACAATAATCATGAATTGTTACAAATATTTTTGTAAAATTCTTCCCTTTTCTATTTGAGTATTCAAAGAAGCAAGTCATAATTAAATAAACCTTTTTTTTAAAGACAAATCGGAATTTGTTTTATTCTACAACAGCACCTGTCTACATTTAATACTAACATGATATTAGTGTTAATGTTTATCATGTTTATCTTATTTTACGCAAAAACATAAAAACGCTGTTAAAAGTGTTTATTTTAAAAGAAATTATGCTTAAAATCAGCCCCATATCTCTAAATAATATCAGAATGTTTAATATTAAGCATATGTATATGTCAAAAAACGGCAGAAAATTATTATAAAAAGGCTGACCCAGAAAGAAAAATTATTCCAAATTATTCCTACACTAAACTAAGACTTTTCTTGGAATTTCCTCATGGCTACGAAGTTCTAACAGAACCAATTTTACAAAATTACATACATTTTCCCAGTTTTATAGAGTGGGTAACATTAGGGCAATTATGTTAATAGAATAAATTCTACATCTTAACATCTGCTCTAAGTTTGCTCTCTCGGGACTAAATCGTGGACAGAAGAAGAATATATATTCGGCATTTTCAGCAACATCTCCATCGCAAAACGGACAGATTGGGAAAACAGCCATGTCCCCTGAGAAATTTAGTAAGGTAATAGTTGAGAACTCAATGGCTCCCCTCAAGCCAATTTGTATGTCCATTTACCCTTCGTAGTTACATTGCATCGCCTTTGCCATTCGTTAATACTTGCTACGCGCTGCCAATATGTAGACAGAAGCAATCTTGTTCCTGTAAGTTTTAAACTTTGTCGAATTTGCACATATTGGAGACATACAATGTTACGCTCTTGATAACCCATGCCAAGACTTTTCTCCTCAGGCATTATTCGACACAGTGCGCGAATGTGACTCCCGCCTTCGCTTCAGCGTACTCTATGTGGCTTTTGAAAGATAATCTATTATCAATTATAACTTCGAGATATTTAAGATACTCGTACTCTTTGGTTTAAACTTCACACAATTACCAAGGCGTAGGGTAATGTACTCCTTCTTTTTACGACTACTGATAAAAACGTCCTCTGTTTTATGTTCAGCAAGAAATAGACCCTTAATAATTTCAATATTGCTGACAAGTTCTGTCTCGCCTAAATTCTTTGCAACAATTACTAGTGCTATGTCATCCGCAAAGCCAATAATTTTTACTTTTTGTGGTAGATATAGTCTTAATAATCCAACATACAGGACATTCCACAAAAGCGGTCCAAGTATAGATCCTTAAGGAACTCCTCCTGTTACTTTGTACTGCTTCATTCACTCGTTGGTTTCATATATCAGGGTTCTATTTCGAAGATAGTCCTTGATTATATTGAGACGGATTATAGAGCTCACAACTTTCTCTCACTGTTAAAAGCATTTTTAACATCCAATGTTAAGAACACGCAGTAGTTTTGGAACCGTTCTTTCATCGTTTGCCTTCTATCGCTTTCCTTGCTGTGGTAACAACCGATGTAATTGCCTACAGTTTCGATCTACCTTTCCTGAATCCGTATTGAGATTCAGATAATCCTCCTGCTGTTTCTACACTTTCTTCCAGTCTTTTACACACAATGCTCTCCAGTAACTTCCCAAAGGTATCTATCATACATAGGGGCGGTAGGAGGACGGGTCATCTAGTGGCTTTATATCCTTAGGGAGAAGCACTAGCTTTCACAACGATGGGAAAGAACCGTGTTGTAGGCATGCGTTAAACAGACTCATGAGTTGGTCAGGATAATTTCTTACTACCTCTTTCAGCTTTAATATCTTTAACTTTGGTGACAACCTGTAGTAGCTCAAAGGTGTTTACCATTGGAAAATCGTATTGCTCTTCAGAAGCAAGGTCCTGCCACGCCAAATGAATTGCTTGCTTCGGCGAATTTCCATTTTGAGGGCCATCTTTTGGCACTTAAAAACTTGATGATGTAGATCATTGTCATTTCTACTGCGCGTTCTTATATACTTTCGTCTAGTTTGTACGCATTCTCTACATATTTGGGCAATTTCCTCGTTCCACCAGTATACAGCTGTTTAATCCGTGTCTTCTCTTGACCATGAGTAATATTGTCAATTGCTGTGACGCCATCTCTTCCGCAGAATCGGTGAGGCATATATTTTCCAAATGCAGATTACATATCTATTTTTCAATGGTGTTAACCTTCCAGGACACCAGCTGCTGGTTTTTGACGGGGACTAGGTTTGATGTATTTTCATCCATCTCCATTAGGATAGCACTATGATCGCTATGCGTATAGTTGTCACATACGAACCAATTTTTTCGACTTGAAATATTAGTATTGGCGAATGCAATATCTATTGTCGAACTTCTGCCATTTCGGTTGAATGTATGTTCCCCGGTGTTCATCAGTGCAACATTTAGGTTAGAAAATGATTCAAGGAGTATTTTTCCTCTAGCACTTGGATTATGGCAACCCCACTCTGTGGCCCATGCTTTAAAGTCACCGGCAATCACTACAGTGCTTCTACCACTAGCACCTGAAGAAATATCAAAGATAATATCTGCAAATTCATCCAATGAGTATCTTGGAGGAACATATTAACTGTAAATAGAAATACCGTTCACAGTAGCCCTGTTGTATGCAACCTTAGTTGTTTCAGCGTAACATTAACTGACTGACAGACCAGATTGCTGATGTTTTAGAACTGTCATATATCCATCCTGGGAAATTCATGCATTCATATGTATGTATGTATGTATGTATGTATGTATGTATGTATGTATGTATGTATTTATTAAGAATTATGAAGCTAATTAAAACTACATAATACTTACCTTTTTAATTTGCAATAATCTGCACAACTTCAAGTCCACTGCCTAATTTGTTATGTGCTTGCATAGGCAAACTACTATTTTATTTCCGGACCGCAGTTTTAAGCACACATAGCCTTATTTGCACACAATTTTCATAAACTTTTTTATTTTTCCAATATTAATTTTATATTTTCTTAATCAAAAATCTATACATCATAGTTGTCACCAAAGTATATCTATATCAAGTACATTCTTCAGCTCAGCTGATATTTTCCGTTTCGTTTTGTTTCTAGGTGTCAACATTTATTTTATTTTTATAGCGCCATTGAATTTTTTAAAAAGTAAATTCAAAGAAAATTGAAAAAAATTTAAAATATATATTTTTCGTAATTGGGGTTAATATACAATTTAACAATAATACTAACAAGTAAAAGTGCTATACTCGGCCGTGCCGAATCTTCTATACCCTTCACCACGGTGATTTTATTTATACAGACATGTACAGCATTATCCATATTGTTGACTCTTTACTTAAATAAAGTCGTATGAGAAAAAATCATTATTCATGAGTTAAAGAAATAGAAGACAAATGAAAACAAATTCCGTTTGCTACAATTGTCGCCGTGTTGTCAGCTACTTAATGATATTGAAGCCGACAACTACATCGTAAACTCTGACATTGTTATAGAAATACTTATTTTGCTTTTATAAAATTAAAAAACTTTTTCAAAAAATTATAAATATTTCCTCCAAAACTTTTTTTTTGCATATGAATTTTTAATTTGCAATTTTGTGACATTTTCTTTTGTTGAATAAAATAGAAATTAGTATAAGTTGACGACAGCCACAATGTTTCATTTTAGACAGTTTGTAGTCGGTATTCTGATGATGTCTATGTGTTTAATGCACCTAGGTTTTAAAACAGAGATATCATCTATTTAAAAATCAAACGCATTTAAAAAAATATGTTACTCTATATACACACATAAATACATATGTATATTCTTAATATTAAATATATGTTATGTTACAGTCATGATTTTCATTTTCAAAGAAATATTGAAATTTTTGTTTTAATTTTTCGAAAATTGTGTGTAAAAATTTTTTGTAAAAATATTTTTTTTAAATTTTTTTGTAAAATTTTATTCGAAAATTTTTTTTGAAAATTTTTAAAAAAAAATTTTTTTCGAATATTTTTCTGTAAAATATCTTTTTGAAAATGTTTTGTAAATTTTTTTGTAAATATTTTTGAAAAAAAAATTAAAAAATTTTTTTAACATTTTTTTTTTTAAAAATTTCATTGAAATTTTTTTGTTAAATTTTGGACCTTTCTCCAATCTATATTGAGTTAGAATGGTCAGACTAAAGCAAAAAGAAATCCATACAAAAAAAAATTCATCATATTGACACATGGGGGGTCCTTTTAACTGCTCCCATTTGTCAGTGGGTACCCTGTGGGTGCATTAGCTACCTCTATGCGTATTGCTTTCTATTACGGTCTCTAATACAAATCAAAGCAGAAAAACCCTACCAATCTAAAAACAAACAAAAATCGCCCCTCGCAGGGGGTTATTGATCCCCCGAGATCTGTATGCACTCCTTGCGATCTACCTGTCGCAGTCTAATATTTATTTGACAAAAAAAGGCAAAACAGAATCATTAAAGCCGAAAAAAAGTTAAAAAAAAACGTAAAAAAAATATAGGTGGGCGTGGTTTTTGGCCTGTAGCCTCCAAAGGAATGATCTGATGTTGTTGAATTGCAATACCAAAATTTTCGAAACTATGCCTGACAGATTGGTGTGCCTAAATTTTTTGTATCTCTTCTGGTGCCTTGGCAAATGACATTACCACACTAACACGGACAGACGGACAGATGGACAGACGGACAGACGGATAGACGGACAGACGGACATCGCTTAATCAACTTCTCTCTGTATAAGGATCCAGAATATATATACTTTATGGGGTCGGAAATGAATATTGTAGAAATTACACACGGAATGACAAACTTATATATACCCTTTCCACCTGTGGTGAAGGGTATAAAAATATGTTACTCTATATACACACATACATACATATGTATATTCTTAATATTAATTATATGTTGTGTGTAAAAATTTTTTGTAAAAATAATTTTTAAAATTTTTTGTAAAATTTTATTGGAAAATTAAAAAAAAAATTTTTGAATATTTTTCTATAAAATATCTTTTTGAAAATGTTTTGTAAATTTTTTTGTAAATTGTTTCTTAAATTTTATTGAAATTTTTTTTGTTAAATTTAGGACCTTTCTGCAGTCTATATTGAATTAGAATGGTCAGACTAAAGCAAAAAGAAATCCTTCCAAAAAAAAAAATTTCCTCATATTGACACATGGGGGTCCTTTTAACTGCTCCTATTTATCAGTGGGTACCCTGTGTGTCCATTGGCTACCTCTATGTGTATTGCTTTCTATTAAGGTCTCTAATACAAATCAAAGCAGAAAAACCCTACCAATCTAAAAACAAACAAAAATCGCCCCTCGCAGGGGGTTATTGATCCCCCGAGATCTTTATGCACTTCTTGCGATCTACCTGTCGCAGTCTAATATTTATTTGACAAAAAAAGGCAAAACAGAATCATTAAAGCCGAAAATAATTAAAAAAAAACGTGAAAAAAATATATGTGGGCGTGTTTTTTGGCCCGCAGCCTCCAAAGGAATGATTCGATGTTGCTGAATTGCAATACCAAAATTTTCGAAACTATTTCTGACAGATTGGTGTGCTTAAATTTTTTGTATCTCTTCTGCTGCCTTGGGAAATGACATTACAACACTAACACGGACAGACGGACAGACGGATAGACGGACATCGCTTAATCAACTTCTCTATGTATAAGGATCCAGAATATATATACTTTATGAGGTCGGAAATGAATATTGTAGAAATTACACACAAACTTATATATACCCTTTCCACCTGTGGTGAAGGGTATAAAAATGAGTTTTAAAATACTTAAAATAATACTTAACTTTTTAATTTAAAACAAGTAGCAGTAAAATGACGATTTTAGAAATAATACTGGCTTTTTTAATATATAATATTAAAATAAATATGTACTTACTTGCAAAGTAATTTCCAAATTGATCGGTCGTGTTTTATTTACGAGTTCTGTTTTTTATTTTACTTGAAATAACTTATCAAGTCTTTTTTTTTAAGTAAAAATATTCAACAGTAATTAGTAGTTGTCACATCGGCCTTGGCAACAAATCTTCTATACACAATTTTAAGAGTCTACCTGTTTCTGCTCAAGAAATAAGGCGTTATACATGAAAATCACGTCACTCCCGGAGAACCCTTTAATATTTATTATTTTTTATAGGGTATATATTATATATATTATAGTAATACCCCATCTGTGAAAATTTCAAGAGTCTACCTATTATGGTAAAAAAATTAGGCCATATTCATGCAAATCACGTCGCTGTCGGAACACCCTTAATTTTTTATTATTTGTTATAGAGGCCATAGTAATACACCTCCTGTAAAAATTTCAAGGTTCTACCTAATATCGCTCAAAATTTTTTTTTATTTAAATATATAAGAGTCTATATAATAATTTCATACCGACTTTAGTAACAAATTTAATAATTATTTGTAACAATAATTTGCAAAGACAAAAGAAAAATAATTAACAATTATGGAAAATTATAATATTGCGTTTTATAACGTTTAAGATTATAGAGTAATCAATAAATTGATACAGTTCATTAAAATTGGCACATATTCTTCTCAGTGGATCAGCATAAGCATAGTTCATACGAAAACATTTAATTGCCAGAGGTTGAAAGTAACGTGTCGGCCGATGTGGAACATTAAATGATATATGTACTTCTTAGTATGAATTCAGAGCGTATATCGCCATTAAGAATACTTAACAAAAACGTAACGTTTAGCATAGTCCTTGGGCTTTTAAGAGAAGGCAACTCAATTAGCGATAATCTTTGATGATAAGGAGGCAAATTTAATGCTGGATTCCATCTTAAGCTTCGTAGGCTAAATAGCAAAAACTGTTTTTGAATAGACTCAATATGATCACTATGAACATTATACAACGGATCCCAAACAACTGAGCCATATTCAAGAATAGGTCTAACTAAGGATGTGTATAAAAGCTTAGTTACATATGGATCGATAAATTCCTTTGCCCATCTTTTAACAAAAGCAAGAACGCCTCTCGCCTTATTGACCATCATATTAATGTGTGGAATAAAACTAAGCTTAACGTCAAGCATTATACTCAAATCCAGGATGGAACAAACTAATTCCAAAGGTTGTTTGCCCAACAAAAAGTTGACACTGACAAAGTTGCCCCTGTTAAATTTCATGTGCTTGCATTTGTGAGAGTTTAGTTCCATTAGGTTTACATTGCACCAAGTATAAAAGTTATCAATATCATGTTGTAGGTAAAAAGTTTAGGTAAATTTTTAAAGTCAATCCGCCTATTGCCACAACCACCTCGTGTGACAGGAAATTTATGCACGGTAATAACTGGCTATTGAAATTTAGCAATAATTACATCATTCTGTTCCAGATAACATTTATTTAGCAACTAACTTTAAATCACAACTAAAAAAAGTAATAAATTTCTTGCTCTGAACAGCTGTGTGAGTGTTCACAACATACTGGGTGTTTGAGTTGTATTATCAACATTTAATCAGTCTAAAAAGAGAAAATTTTATTACTGTAATAATTACAAAATATTGTTTTTGTTATAAATTCTTACTTGAACATTTTCTATTTCATCAACTTCTAATTCAAAATTAAAATAAAATGAATCTTCTGCGTCCTCTTCAGAATCCAAGATATCTTTGTTTATAGCTGCACTCGACGTACTTGGCAGTTGATCCTCGGGGATATCAGGAATATTTAAAAGAGAAATAACTTCTCTTGGAAGCTGCAAAATTTTTTTAATGACGATTTTTAAGATATATACTTGATAATAATGGGTCGGAAGAATCGAGGGCCCTATTAAAAACATCAATTATATTATGCTCCCTAGAATCCTTTTGAGCGTGTTCAATGCGGTCCTTCTTATAAAATTTATTTCTAGCCTCAGAAGCATTTTCACCACCACACCCGAGATGTGTGATTGACGCTTGCAAATTTTGAGAAGAATGTGCTAAAATTTTATGTAAGGTGGCTGACATCGGGTACCATTCGTTTTTAAAGTATGTATATATCTGCAGTTTCGTAGAAATATTTTCTTAAATGATGGACATTTATTTCAAATTCAGAGTTAATTGCAATAAGAATTATATGTTAGTGTTTTATAAATTCAATATTAATATTGGTTATAAAAGAAAAATATTCCGGATTAGAAAATGCTTTCCGTGCCGGATTGCCATCGTTCGTAGAGCCGTTCCCATTACTTTTCGGTTTATGGACATGAAGACCCATTTTTGCCAGAACTGTTCTTGAATTTCACCCTCTCTTTTAAGCATAAGAATTTTATCCTCAGAACTCCTAATTTGCCATTTTTTGATATTAAGTCTATATGAAAGATTAAGGACAAATTCAAAACATCGAATACAGGCGTGTAGTGGGCTTATACCATATTTTAATACACTTGATTTTGGCTGAAACACAATTTTTTTTCGCAATTTTTTATTTATTGTATCTTCAATATAATTGAACTATCAATAATTACTCATATCTTAAGTCTAAAAATAAAAATATACATGTTAAGTCCAACCAGTGCTGGACAAAAAAAAATTGTATGTTTCACGGTTACTGTAATTTGCGGGTTATCCCTCTGATGTACGGATGAGAGAAGCAGTGTCCCTCCTTCTTAGTCGAATGTAACCAGGTTCATTTAGTATGTTACGGGCCAGTGGATTAGGATGAGTTTCAAGCTTCTTTAAATAACTTATGGCAAGTTTCGCTATTTCCGCTTTAACTGTTGGCACGTTTACATCTTTATGGATGTTCGAGTTTTTTATATACCAAGGAGCAGATGTAATTATACGAAGAATCTTATTTTGGCGCCTTTGAATTTTTTCTACGTTGGTAGCTGAGGCAGTACCCCATAATTGAATGCCATAACACCATATTGGTTTTAGAATTGACTTGTATAATAAAAGTTTGCAGTCTAAAGCTAGAGTAGAATTTCTGCCAATTAGCCAGTTTAGTTGGACTGCTTTCAACTTCATTTGTGTTAACTTTGTTTCTATGTGCCGTTTCCATGTAAGGCACCGGTCAAGATGTATGCCGAGATATTTGACGTCTGAAAGCTGAGGTATCGTTTGGTTATTTATCCGAATAGGGGGGCAAGATTCTCTACGCAGTGTAAAAGTTATGTGAGTACATTTTTGTTCATTAACTTTTATTCTCCATTTCTTCAACTATTTTTCTAAATTGGATATGTGGTCTTGTAAATATCGTGATGCTACTTCGGGTCTTTCGTGAATGCTCAAAAAGGCTGTGTCGTCAGCAAATGTCCATGTGTGAACTCGGTTACTAGTTGGCATGTCTGAAGTATACAATAAGTATAAAAAGGGGCCCAATATACTACCTTGGGGAACTCCGGCTTCGATTGGCTGGGGTGAGCTCAAAAAATCTCCTTCTTTTACAATAAATTTTCGTTCGGTTAAATAACTATCTAGCAGCTTATATAGGTTTACGGGCAAGTTCAGTTTTAGCTTATATATTAGGCCTAAATGCCATACCTTATCAAATGCTTGAGAAACGTCGATAAAAAGCGCAGAGCAGTATTTTCTCTCTTTAAAAGTCTTCTTAACAACATTGACTAACCTGTGAGTTTGTTCGATCGTACTATGTTTTTTCCTGAAGCCGAATTGATGGTTTGGAATACATCCTTTGTCGCTTAGAATAGGGTTAAGCTTAGATATTAACATCCTCTCAAACAGCTTTGACATATTTGACAAAAGGCTCATTGGTCTGTATGATTCAATTTTTGTGTGGTCTTTTCCTGGTTTAGGAACCATGGTAACCAAGGACACCTTCCACTCTGTGGGAAAGTACTCAAGACGTAAAATGGCATTAAAAATAAAAAGAACGATTCTGCGAGCTATACGGGGCAACTCAATTAACATCTTGTTACTGGTTTTATCAACGCCAGGGGCTTTTTTGGTGTTTAAATCCGTTATTGTCTTTTCAAGATCACCAAATTCAAATATTATCGGGACTGCAGCATTAGCCTCTACAACTGGCAACTCAACTATATCGGTCGATATATTTGGGGTAAAAACCTTTTTCAAATGTCCAGCAAATAAATTTCCTTTTTCGGTATCACTCCTTGCCCAGCCTCCAGCTGAAGTTCGCAAGGGAGGCTTACGTAATACTGGCCTTTTAAGGTTTCTACAAGCACGCCATAACGAATAATCTGATTGAGGAGTTGCGTCTAGGTCTCCCAAATAGGTTTTCAGGGATGCTACTCTTCGAGATTCCAGCATGTCTCTTAGCCGGTTCGTGCATTCTTTAAGTCTGCTTTTGAGTTGAGGAGATCTCTGTGATTGCCATTCTCTACGAATTTTTCTTTTTTCAGCCAAGAGCCGTTCGATATCTGCAGAATAAATTTGATTGTATCTAGCTAATTGTCGGGTTATTGTTGAATGTTGGGCAGCTGATTTGAGGTTTTGGCCAAAATCAATAAGACTGCGCTCTACGTCTTCAGGTGTTCTTAGCGGGATGTTTTCCGAACAATGAGTACTAAGATACTTTCTATATTTCCACCAATTAATGCTTGTGATAGTCATTGGTGATATGATGTTTTGTTTGTCCCATATATAGATGATAGTGGGTGAATGATCTGAGGATAATTCAAGTGACGCTTCAGCTTTCATCGTTTCCCTCGGAATACGCCAAAATCGATAACATCAGGTATTTTTTGTCGATCAGTAGGCCAATAGATGGGTTGTCCACTCGATATCACATTCAGATGCATTTTTGAAATTGTGTCAAACAAAACACGACCTTTTGGAGTTATTAGGCGTGATCCCCAAAATGTATGTTTGGCGTTGTAGTCGCCTGATGCTATGAAACAGGGACCTAGTGATTTGATATTTGAAACCTAGGAGGTGAATAAATCGAAGAAATTACAAATTTTTGATGAAATTCTTCAATGTTCAGATGTTTGTTGCTTGTAGGTAATCTTCACAAAAATCACACTGTAAATAATGTTTGATTCGAGCCTTTATTAGTATTGCTGAACCACCACATGCTCTGCCACGGGGGTCTTTGGTGTCATATAAGATATAGCCATTTATTTTAAAAAAGCTATTTGTTGTTAAGTGAGTCTCTGAAACCAGCATGACATCAATTTGTACCTTCTTAAGGAAGTACTCGTGTTCATTTTTGTGTTGGCGCAAGCCGTTTGCGTTCCAGAAACATATTTTTAAACAGTTCATGGTTTGTTAAGTAACGCCTGCAACATAGTAGATTGCATGCGTACCATTTCTTGCATCATGAAACACAATTGAGCTTAAATCTTTTACCGACAACAACTGCTTCGGATTTCCGCCACATATCGGACACGACTGAGTGCTCTTAGTATCCGTCAGTACGTTCAACACTTTTCCGTCGATTATACTCTTAATAAGCTCGTATTTTTACAGTAATTTTCCCATAAATATTCCAAAGGCTTAAGATTTGATATTTGCACATCCAGATTTGTTTTGTCTTTCAGTATAAGCTCTTTGGTTTCCTTTACAAATTCAATTTTAAGTGGTCGGCAAAAACGGACGGATTGAGGAGTACGGTTAAACCAAATGTTTGCATTGCTTGACGTAACTATTTTTAATGGTATACCTGAGGTAACAAACAGAGAACTTTCTAAACTTTCCGGGGCATTGCTGTTAAATATTTGTTTAAATGCACTTTGTCCGGTGGAACCGTCGAAATCGTAACTTAGAATAAAACTGACTTCATTGACCTCATCCATTCGTAATAGAACTTCTTCCTGGTATGACAAAATTCTTTTTGCGGTTTGATTGACCAAACTTTGGAGGGGAATATGTACTGATACATTCGTTACCGTTAGTCTATCGGGTCGGCATTCCAACTTGCACTTTTGAATTTTTTTGTAACTGGGGAAAATATCACAGTTTCTGGACTTACACATACCTCTTATGTTAGCATACTGTTGTCTTGTTAAATTATTCTCGAGCAAAAAGCTTAATGCTTCTTTAGGGGAGAGCGGTAATGGCATTTTCTCGTTAGAAGTTATTTTTTTCTCATTGTAGTTGGTTCAAATGGAGACGAAACAGCTTTCTTTAAAATAAAATTTAAATCATTTTCTTTTGATAAAGTAGCTGAAATAGAAGCAGCATGAATCAATAGTTTGGTGTCATTTCCTTGTTCGGACGACACTTCCGAAGCCATTTTTCTTTTTTGTCGTTTACTTCTTTTACTACAATTTACATAAGGACGGCCTTTTTTCTTTGCAACATCACTTTCTAATAGCTTGAACACAGATTCAAGAGATAACCAGATCCTCTCATTTTCTAGAAAACGCTTCGTGCTTCTCCGTTTTTTTACCCACTTCTGGTTAGCATGTGCATAGAAATTATTAATTTGTTTTTTCACCGTCGTCATACAATTTTCACTGATTGTTCTATTAAATTTCGCGGAAATCCAGTTGATAACATTAATGGATTTTTTATCATTTTCCAACCAAAATATGAAAATATCGAATTTTTAAGTTTTATGCTATCTGGAAATGGATTTTTTATAAAATACGGCGGATTGAAGCAGATCGTTTTTCCAAAAAAATATAGAGCACATCATTACCTTTCCCCACACATAAATTTTTTTACGGATACACTCAGATAAGCAAAGTTCTACTCCAAAGAACATATGGACGACAACAAAAACTTCACAAAAAAGACAACGCACTTTAGCACAAAAAATTATTTACCACATTGCCTTTTTTTAAACAATTTTAATATGATTTCAATTTACATACCTTTGCAAGTGTTTTCCATTTTACAAAAATTTTATGACCTTAATTCCTTTGTTATTTGTTTTTGATAGAATATCAGAAAATGTAGCAAAACAAAATATGATAGCTTTTACAGCTCGGCATGTCGCCATGAGTTGCCACCTGACTTTTGTTTTTAGTATTTGAGTATTTCAAAATTTTAAATATAAAATTCTGTTATTATTTTTTATTAAATAGTTGACTTTTTGCCTCAAAAACCTCTCACTGGCCCCATAGTGCAAAGTGAAAAATTATTATCGTGTTCCAAGCGAACTACAATAGATAGAAACTTTGCATCAGTAACCCCTTTGCAAATGCGTATAATCTACTAAATTACAGAATGAATTGATACAGTGGGCGTGGTACCTCCCATATAAAGTAAAAAATTATTATCGTGTACATAGAGTACTATAATATATATGATCTTAAAGGTGGGAACAAGTCACCCGCATACCCATATACCCTAGAAAAACATAGGCTGGAATGGAACAGTGATCACGGTACCCCCCATACAAAGTAAAAACTGATTATCCTGTATCTAGATTATCCTTTTATACATATGTAGTGAGAAATTGGTAGCGTCTGGGAATTTTGCATCAGTAACCCCTATACTGTATCTTCGTATAGTTGTTACTGATGCAAAATTGTTTAGAGAAACACACAATGAATTGGAATGGTGGGTGTGGTACCATTTATACATATGTAGTGAGAAATCGTGTACATAGGAAACTGCCTTGAGGCTTTGCTCGAGTAGCCCCTATGCTAAAGCACATAGTCTACCAATATAAACTGGATTGGGGCAGTCGGCGTGGTACCTCTTATACAAAGTGAAAAATTATTATCGTGTACCTGGAGAACTACAATATATGGATCCTGGAAACTTTGTACAAATAACCCTCAGAGTAATGTGCATAGTGTAGCAAAATACTGACTGGATTGGGACAATGGACGTGGTACCTCCAATATTAAGTTAAAAATTATCGTGTACCTAGGGAACTACAATAGCTAGAGTCTTGAAACTTTTCACAAGTAACTATCATACTAATGCGCATAGTCTAGCAAAATACATACAGGATTAGGATAGCGGTACCTCCCATAAAAAGTTAAAAATTATTATAGTGTTAATATGTACAGTCAAACAAAAAACAGATTGGTTGGGAACAGTAGGCGTCGCACAGTGTTGTGAGCGTGGCCATATATAGAAAAATCCAATTATGGAAATTAAAAAAATGGCTAATGGCATTTAATTAAAGAAACTTTTACTAATAAGCGTAAAAAATTTGATTAAAATAATAATTTTTTCTGAAGATATGGCTCTTCAAAATTGTGGTTTGAAATAACTACAATTTTGTATAAAAAAGGAATAAAAATGAGCATGTACTTCGTAGGGGTAAAATAATTGAATTTAGTTGGCAAATAAACCAAATTTGTACTAGATTAGTTGTTGTATTATGTTTTAAGTATATAAACGGTATTCTTAATTATATACATATGTCGATAAAAGTGTATACATCATTATAAGAATGATATTAATAAAACAAAACAAAACTTGTTGTGATAAGCAAACATATAATAGTGAAGAAAAAAAATGTCAAGTATTAGCGGGATATTTTTTCTTTCATTTTATAACAAAAAGTATGTTAATTTATAAAAATAAAAATTTAGCTGCGCTTAAGTACGCCAATTTAAATATTGTTATTTTTTTAGTGTAGCAAATTAAACTGTCTAGTGGAAAAAATCAAAAAAAAACCTTTCAAATTTATCAATAAAATATATATGGGCTTCAAGCTGTGATTGCCACGATTCCAGAGGTGTTAGTTTTTCATATCCATTATACCTATAAAAAGTTACACGGCTTTAAAATCGAATTATTTTGATAATTTTTTTCACAATTTTTAACTAACAAAAAATGAGTTTGGAAAAATAAATATCAAGAATTTCAATACAAATGCATGCAATTATATTTGGTTTATTCAGAAATGTAGCAGACATAATGTCAAAATCCTAAAATTCAAATATTTATAACAACACTGTAAAAAAAATTTGTGAAGTTTTTAGCCAAAATATGTACTACAAAAAAAAAAAAAAAAAAAAATAGTCAGCTTCGATGGACCCGAAAAAATAGGCAAAAATTATGTATACACTTAAGTTTAAGGATATATTGAAGGTGAGGGCGTCCATTCATCTAATTGAAAAAATATAAGTGTCTTGTCTTCGAAATTAATTAAAAAAATTTTATTTAACTTTTAATTTTTTTTTTTAATTTTTAGCCTAACGTGGGGCCTTATCTGAATTGAATCAAATTTGGTCAAATCATTAAAAATATCACATCCAATTACTATAAAAAAATTGAAAAATTTGCAATTTTTCTAGCTTTTATGAAACTTATAAGGACACGAATCCTTGCTTCGAAGTTTTTTAAATTTTAAATTTTGTTACGTTTTGCCAAATTTCAGCTCTTTGCAATAACTTTTTCTATTTATGGCCACTCGTTATATGAAGTCACAACACTGTGCGTCGTACCTTGCGTATAATCTAAAACATTTTTGATGTGAGAAAGCGTCCGTTTTCGAGTTAGAGGTTGGCCATACTTTTCTTTCAAGTGTTTATTGTATTTTTTGTGGATGGGTGTAGCGAAGCGCACCGGGGATAGCTAGTGTTTTATAAATACCAAATTTAAAATTTTATCGTTTGGAAACGAAACCAATATGTGAGAAGTTTTTGTTTTACAAACATACATATGTATATATTTGTTACGTGCAGCTCATGCTACAGAAACGGCTGTATGTGTCACGGTTGCTGTTATCAATTGCAAGTCATCCTTCTGATGTTCGAATTTGTCTAGTTTCTTTAAATACGTTACTGCATGTTTCGCTACTTTGCTTATACGTTTAGATCTTTGTGAATGCTCAAGTAAGCAACTGTGATCGTTCGTAGAATCTTGTTTTGGGGCCTTTGAATTTTTTTTAATCGAGACAGTCGAGACAGTGAGTTTGTGCGTTGATAAGTGCGGTCGCGATTTTTTTTCAGCTCGCATTAACAAAAAACAAAACATACTTTGTGTCAATAATTTAAACAAAAAAACAAACCTGTTTTAATACAACAACAAAGTTGTTTGTAAAATTTTTCTTTTCCTTTCTTCTTATTTTAAACAACGGCATATTGAATTGCTACTTTAAAAATAAAACAAAAACAATAAAGGCTAATGAGCCTCTTTAATTTAAGCAACAAAAATGTTGAAAATGTTGAAATAAATAAAAACAAAAAAACTAGTGACAATTTGTATATAAATGCCACGTCAGTTTTACGTGCACAATCTTGTTCCTCGCTGTTGTTATGCGATGACAATAAAATAACTACAAACAATTCGCCTTCTGAACACAGTGTTACCAGAACTAATATGGATAGTGCAGAAAAACCTAAGACACAAGTAGGAATGGACAGATACATAACTGTATTGAAAAGAGGTCGAAGCCCTAAATCTTCGCAGATTGCACCAATGGCTAAAGTACAAAAAGACAAGGACTCTAACGGAATAAATTCCCATAATCGTTTTGCTATTTTAGATAACGAAACAAGTGAAAAAACACGGCACCCAGGTCGTTCAAACCACCTCCAATTTATTTAAGGGAGAAATATTCGAACGACTTAATAAAAAAGTTAATTTCAGTTATTGGTGAGAACACATTTTATGTAATTCCCATCAAGCGTGTAACATTGATGAAACAAAAATACAATTTATTGATGAAAAAGCTGCAAAAAGAACTTTTATACATATCAGCTAAAGAGTAGTAAAGGTCTACAGGTAGTTATAAAAGGTGTAGACTCATATGTTGATCCAGTCGAAATTAGAGATGGCCTCCAAAAAGCTGAATTTAAGGTAAAAAGTGTAGACAATCTCAGGAATCGAGAACGTGACCTCTATTTCGCGTTGAACGGAAACCTGGAGATATGAGATTAAAAAAGAACGAAACGCACCCTATCTGTAATTTGAGATATCTGTTGCACCGCAAAACAAGCGTAGAAGAAACGCATAAGCGACCAGGACCCGTACAGTGTCTAAATTGCCAAGAATACGGCCATATAAGGGCTTACTGCAAGTTGCCTCCGGTTTGCGTTGTGTGTGGAGAGCTTCATTGTTCCGCCCAATGCGACAAACCAAAGGATGACTCGAAGATTAAAAAATGCAGCAATTGTGAAGGAAATCACACTGCTAACTACAGAGGCTGTCCAGTTTTTTCTATGGTAAGGAAGTCAACTCAGAAGTCAAATACTCCCGCTAGGAAGCCACAATATCAAGCAAATGCTTATTACCCTCAGTTAGCTCAATTAACAACCCAACATGTTTTATACGCGGATATGTTAAAATCCAATCATATTTCAGCACACAAAGCGACCCCGACAACCAATTCTACTCCAAATTTGCACCCAGAACATAAAGAACAAACAACATCTGGTAACTACAATCGTCTCGAAGCAAGTATCGAGACATTAGTGCATTCGTTAAACAGTTTTATGAGCTCTATGAGCAGCATGATGCAAGAAATGGTTCGCATGCAATCTATGATGTTGCAGGCGGTACTTAACAAACCATGAACTGTTTAAAAATATGTTTCTGGAACGCAAACGGCTTACGCCAACACATAAATGAACTCGAGTACTTCTTAAAGAACCAACAAATTGATGTCATGATGGTTTCAGAGACTCATTTAACAAGAAATAGCTTTTTTAAAATCAATGGCTATATATTATATGACACTAAAGACTCCCGTGGCAGAGCATGTGGTGGTTCAGCAATACTAATAAAGGCTCGAATTAAACATCATTTACTGTGTGATTTTTGTGAGGACTATCTTCAAGCAATAAACATCTGTATTGAAGAATATCATCAAAACTTTTTTATTTCTTCGATTTATTCACCTCCTAGATTTCAAATATTTAGAGAGTCAATATAGCGACTACTACAAATCACTAGGTCCCTGTTTCATAGCCTCAAGCGACTACAATGCTAAACATACGTTTTGTGGATCAAGACTTATTACTCCAAAAGGTCGTCTTTTATTTGACACTATTTCAAAAATGCGTCTGAATGTGATATCAAGCGGACAAACCACCTATTGGCCTACTAATCGACAAAAAATACCTGATGTTATTGATCTTGGCGTGACTAAAGGTATTTCGAGAGAAATGATTAAGGTTGAAGCGTCACTCGAATTATCCTCAGATCATTCACCCACTATAGTCTATATATGGAACCAGCAAAATATTGTGTCACCAAAAACTATCACAAGCATTAACTGGTTGAAATATAGAAAGTATCTCAGTACTCACTATTCGGAAAATATACCGCTGAGAACACCAGAAGACTTGGATCAAAGTCTTATTAATTTTGATCAAATCCTTAAATCAGCTGCCCAACATGCAACAGTAACCCGACAATCAGCTAGATACAGTCAAATTTACTTTGTAGATGTCGAGCGGCTCTTGGCTGAAAAAAGGAAAATTCGAAGAGAGTGGCAGTCACACAGATCTCCTGAACTCAAATCTAAACTTAAAGATTGCACGAAATGGCTAAGACAGCTTCTAGAATATCGAAGAGTAGCGTCTCTGAAAAATTACTTGGAAGACCTCGACGCAACTGTACAATCAGATTATTTATTATGGCGTGCATGTAGAAACCTTAAAAGGCCAGTCGTACGTAAGCTCCCCTTGCGAACTTCTTGTAGAGACTGGGCAAGAAATGATACCGAAAAAGGTAATTTATTTGTTGATCATTTAAAAAAGGTTTTCACTCCAAATACGTGTACTGATATAGTTGAGTTGCCACCAGTAGAGACTAGTGCCATAGTTCCCATAAGATTTGAATTTAGCGATATTGAAAGGGCAGTAGCAGATTTAAACATCAAAAAAGCCCCTGGCGTTGATAAAACAAGTAACAAAATGTTAGGTGAGTTGCCCCGTATAGGTCGCAGAATTATTCTGTTTGTTTTTAATGCCATCTTACGTCTTGAGTACTTTCCCACAAAGTGGAAGGTTTCTTTGATTACTATGATTCCTAAACCAGGAAAAGATCAAACAAAAGTAGAATCATACAGACCTATAAGCCTTTTATCAAACATGTCAAAGCTGTTTGAGAGAATGTTAATAACTAAGCTGCATCCAATTCTCAAGCATTCGTTATTTAAGCTAAAGCTGAACTTGCCTGAAAACTTGTATAAGCTCTTAAAAGATTTGAAGAATTGCAAGTTTTTACTAAAAGAAGGTGACTTTTTAAGCTCGCCACAGCTCATTGAAGCCGGAGTTCCCCAAGGTAGTATTTTAGGACCAATTTTATATTTACTGTACATATCAGATATGCCTGTACATATGATAGCACCCTAGTGCACACATCAACTTTTGCAGATGACACAGCTTTTTTAAGTATACATGAAAGTGCCCAAGATGCATCACAACTTTTACAAGACCACATACTCAATTTGGAAAAATGGCTAGAAAAATGGAGAATAAAAGTAAATGAGCAAAAATGTACTCACATAACTTTCACACTGCGTAGGGACTCATGCCCTCCTATTTGCTTAAATAACCAAATGATACCACAGCTTTCAGACGTTAAATATCTGGGTATACATCTTGACCGTCGCCTTACTTGGAAAAGCCACATTGATTTCAAGTTAACACAAATGAAACTAAAAGCAGTACAACTAAATTGGCTTATTGGCAGAAACTCCACCCTGAGCTTAGATTGTAAACTTCTACTGTACAAGTCGACCCTCAAACCAATTTGGTGTTATGGGATTCAGTTATGGGGCACTGCCTCAGCTAGCAATGTAGAAAAAATTCAAAGGCGCCAAATTAGGTTACTACGTATGATTACATCTGCTCCCTGGTATATAAAAAAATCGAACATACACAAAGACCAAAACATGACATCAGTTAAAGCAGAAATAGCGAAACATGCAGTCACATATCCAAAGAGGCTTGAATCTCATCCAAACCCTTTGGCGCGTAACATGCTGAATGAACCTGGTTACATTCGATTAAAAAGAAGAGATACTGCTTTTCTTGGCCTTACATTAGAGGGATGATCCGCAAATGATTGCAAAATCTGTGAAACAAACATTATTTTTGTCTAGCACTGGCTGGACTTAAAAAGTATATTTTTATTTTAGTCTTTCACATTGATTTCAAGTTAACACAAATGAAACTAAAAGCAGTACAACTAAATTGGCTTATTGGCAGAAACTCCACTCTGAGCTTAGATTGTAAACGTCTACTGTACAAGTCGACCCTCAAACCAATTTGGTGTTATGGGATTCAGTTATGGGGCACTGCCTCAGCTAGCAATGTAGAAAAAATTCAAAGGCGCCAAATGAGGTTACTACGTATGATTACATCTGCTCCCTGGTATATAAAAAATTCGAACATCCACAAAGACCAAAACATGACATCAGTTAAAGCAGAAATAGCGAAACATGCAGTCACATATCCAAAGAGGCTTGAATCTCATCCAAACCCTTTGGCGCGTAACATGCTGAATGAACCTGGTTACATTCGATTAAAAAGAAGAGATACTGCTTTTCTTGGCCTTACATTAGAGGGATGATCCGCAAATGATTGCAAAATCTGTGAAACAAACATTATTTTTGTCTAGCACTGGCTGGACTTATAAAGTATATTTTTATTTTAGTCTTAAGATATGAGTAATTATTGTTAGTTCAAAAATATTGAAGATACAATAAATAATTTATGAAAAAAAAAAAAATTGAGACAGTGACTCATAACTGATTGCCGTAACACCATATTGATTTTTTTTGGTCAGATGAGTTCAAATGAATCCGACATTTAAACTTTATTGAAATGAAATCAAGAAAACAAATATATAAAAAAATACATACATAGTATGCAAAACATTAATTCTGTTTCTTTTTTACAAATAGTTGGCCTCAACGCCACTAGGGCAATTTAGAGGCAAGTTGGCAATAATTATTTTATTATTAACAATTGAAAAAAACCGTATTATATTAAGGTATTAAAAGCACTACTAAATTTTGTTAAAAGAAATTCTTTTAATGTATTTTTAAAAGACTATATAGTGCAACATTCTTTTAAGTACTGCTGCAAATTGTTATATTCAAGACTACCTATGTATTCTACTCTTAGCTTAGTTAAGTCCAGCCGACATCTAGGTGCCCATAAATTGCTATTATTACGAGTGTTAAAATATTTTTGGTTTCTTTAAAAATTTATTGTGTGATGGCCAATACAATGTAAGCCTTTAAAAACGTAGATTAATAATTGTTTTTTAATTAATCCTAGTATTGGTAACACATTTTAGCAACAATGTCGAGTATAAACGTGGAAGATTAAAACCAGCTTTAAGCGATTTATTTTCAAGAATCTGGAGCGATTTTAAGTCTGAATTCATCCTTCAACCATAAACCAGGGATAAATAATTTATTTGTCTTTGGATCAATGTTTTAAAAATTATATATTTTGTTTTTGAATTTAAATAAAATTCCTACAGCTGGTGATATTTTAGTTCTCAGATACTCATTAGGAATATGATGACGCCATAGTAAATTACTTTAAAAATATATCCCCAAGTTTTTAATCGTATGCACTTCCACAATTTCGTTAGCATCAATAAAAATATTAACATCATTATTATTCAGATTAGGGCGAGGATGAAATCTTATAACTTTTGTTTTTTTCAGCGTTTATAATAAGTTTATTTAACCTAGCATACTCAAATATTAGTGCTGCATTATGTTCTACTAAAGGTTTTAGCAATAAATTCTCCTTATACGTGTAAAAAATACATAAATCATCTGCATACAGAAATAATTTGCAATTAAGTTCTAAGTTATTTATATTATTCAAATATAAAGTAAATAACAAAGGACCCAAAACTATTCCTTGAGGAACTTCATAATAAACATCTGCGATTGGACTTTTACTGTTATTAATTTGAACAAATTGCTTACGGTTTATCAAATAACTTTGCAGTTGTTCTAAGGCTACGACCCTTATTCCATAAGATTCTAGTTTTTGAATCATAATTGAGTGATCAACAAGATCAAACGCCTTAGAAAAATCATAGAATATACCACTAACACCCTTAAAGATAAAACAGCAATAGGTCTGTATTTGCTTACGACATTACTATTTATTTCCTTTGGAATGGAAATGATTTTGTAGACTTTAAATATTTCAAATGTATGCAGACGACGCGTCTGCATTGAGTTATGATTGTCGGCAAGTCATTTATGTATAAACAAAATAACAACAGACCAAGGACTATTCCTTGGGGTACACCTCTATTAACATGTATCAAATCAGAGACATTATTATTTATTGTAACATATTGGTAACAATTTGAGAGATAAGAAAAAATTAGTTTGCTGGCTGTATTTGAAAAGTTAAATAGCCTGCTGAGTTTAGATATCATTATATTGTGATCAACGGTGTCAAAAGCTTTACTATGACCCAAAAGGACCAAAAAAGAGATATTTTTTTTCATCTAATTTAGTTCTTAAGTTTTCTACAACATCAATCACAGCTGTGATACAGCCTCGACCTTTTCTGAATCCAGACTGTCTATCCGATAATAGCCCTTGACTAGCAAGATGAGCATACATTTGATTATGCATTAAATTCTCTAATGCTTTTGATAGAAAGGAAAGTATGGCTATAGGGCGGTAAATATTATTTCCCTTCGACACTGGTATAATTTTAGCAATCTTCCAATCTAGTGGAAATTCGGATTTTGTTAGGACAGTGTTAAAAATGTGAGTCAAAAATGGTAAAATTGTCGGAAGAATGACTCTAATAAACACAGGATTAATATCATCGTTACCTACGGCGTTTGATTTAATTTGTTGTAAGCTATTATACACTTCCTGTTGGGTAACGCAACGGAATGAAAAAGTGTTCTGAACGGACGAAATCGGCATGGATTCATAAATATTTAGAACAGCCCTATCGATACTAAAATCTACAAAACTTTTGTTTAAACTATTCACATTAAGGTCAGGATGAGCAGTTCTTGGGTTGCTTTTTCCTATACCAATTTCACGAATTTCTTTCCATTGCTTTTTGCTGCCTAGTGCATTTGTAAACTTATTATTGTAAAAGTAGATTTTTGCATGATTAATGCTTTTTACAACCTTGGAACGAAGTTCTCTGAAAATCAATTGTAATTGTGGAGTTTTGTATTGTTTCCATCTATTGTAGGCAGCATTACGTTCAGCTATAAGAAGTTTGATTGACGTATTGAACCATTGTGGTCGTTTAGTACGAGATGTTCTTATTTTTTGGGGCACACTCATTCAGTATACTATGAATATTCGACTGCATAGAATTTACTTCTTGGTTTATTTCAGCCATATTGTAAATTTGACTCCATGGGATTCTATCAAGGCACTGTCTAATAGCTACACTATTTATATTACGGTAAAAGAATATTCTGTTTTCAGCAGGAAGGCACAAATCGTAGCTCAAAAATATCAAATCATGTTTGGAAAACATTGGAGCAGACGTTTATCAATATAGTAAAACTTTTGACTGACGAAAAAGGCATCCAATATGGTATTTGAGCCACTACTAAAATGTGTTGGCGTAATCGTGTTTACAGGAAATAGACCAAGAGTTTGCATTGGATCTATAAGTGTGATGTCAGAAAAAAGGTTACTATTAAAATCACCTGCTATTATTACATCATTGTATACTAATGATGTAGTAGCTATTTTCTCCATTAAATCATGCAGTATAATATTTCTATCAGTTCTATAAACTGAACCAACTAGTATTTTCTCTTTGTTAGCTGTTGTTATTTCCAGAAATATATAGTTGATTTGGCTGCTATCATCAGAAATCAGTTTTTGTTTCCAAATTATATTATTTCTCACGTAAATGCACACCCCACCTCCATGTGTTTTCCTATTTGCACGTACAATCCCCAATCCTGGGAATTTGTAGATACTATCGCTAATATCCTGACGAAACCAAGTCTCAGAAACACATATTATGTCAACTCCTGACTCAACAAAAATGTATCTAAATTCGTCCATTTTGTTATTCAAGCTCTGGGCATTAACATGTACAATATTAAGTCCTGATCTCTGTCTAGTTAAAATTCTAACCATATTAAATAAACTATCCCTGGAACAGAACATATTATTCATCATCTGTATTTAAAAGAATTGAGGCAACACAAATGACAATTTTTATTGAAGAAGTGACTAACAAAGAAACAAAGACACACAGTATACATATTTTAATAAAAACATAACATAAGATAGTTAAGATATCGCTGGGGTTAACGTTAAGATGTAAAATAAAAATAACAACAAAAGTAGATTTTAAAATATAATGCATGGATACAATTAAGGCGCAAATATATTGATTAGGGAAAAAACTGATTAATTTTGTCCAAGGATTCCAATAAAAGAGGTTCATCACTATTTAAAGTTTTTATATAGACTATACCACGAAGGGTGTAAGCAGCTTTGATGTGATTGCTCTTTTTAAGTCTCAACGCAGCTTTAAATATTTTATTATTATGCGGAGTAAGATTTTCGTTTACATAGAATGGATGATCAATTCTGTACCTATGTGTCATAAACGAAGTGTTGTTTTATGTTTTCTACGAAATTCAGCTATAGTTTTTAATATAGAGTGTTTCTCGGATGGTGAATTCAATCTAATAATAATCGGGCCATCATTCATGTTTCTTACATGCTTCATATTCTTGACACGATATAAAGATTTATATTGCGGCGTAGGAATTTGTAGTGTATTACATAGATTTTCAAAAAGACTATTCAAATTTGCCAGTAATACGGATATCAGATGCCAAGATAGAATTTTCATGTTTGTGCAATTTGGTATTAAGTTCCATTACTACAGATTTCAAGTGGACAATTTCTACATTCGCTGTTTCCAAAACAGAAATTATACTTTCAATTTTATCTAACTCTATTTTTACATCGATCATAACATCTGTCCGCAACTCACAAACATTTGGTTTGTTTTATTTTCTTTTACTCAGCTTGTTCTGTTGTTGATATTGATTTTTTTACAAGTTAGTTGATGTAACAGAGATTATATCACACTTTAGTTTCTATATAGAGATTTTAGTTTCAACTTTAATTGCTCTTATTTTTGTTTTCATGTGACCTTTATACTTCGCTAAATTTTATGATTATTTGAATATGTATAATATTACAAATTTTAAAATGATTATTTCTAATTTAATATTTCTTTTTCAGATTTAATATTTCAAAGTTTAGTTTTCAATCAATGATTATAAGTTTGATTTTTTCACTATTAATCTCGCTGATAGTGATTTTTTAATTTTGCAGAGTAGAGTGAAAGCTAATTTAATTGTCATTTTACAAAAAGTTTATATTTTATCACTAACAATTAAGCAAGTTGTGACGATGAAAGTCGGTGTAGCCTCGTTTTCACCACACATACATATATTATTTTAAAGTGATTTATTTATGTTATTTTTGTTATATTCTTATATTGTTTAAAGTGTTATTATCAATTTGTTATTATTTGTCTATTATTACGATTTGTTATCACTTGTATTATTGCAACAAGTTCAAATATTTGAAATTAAGATTTCCGTTAGAATATGCCATCTAGTGGCGCATAGTGGTCGTAAATTATTAACACATCCACTTTGATATTTTTAGTAAGAAGAATTAGTACCAAAACATACAACTAAGTTTTGGTGGCTGTAGATTGTGTATAAAAGCAGTGGAAGTGATATAATTTTGGTCAGTCTCATCGCAGCGATTGCGAAGGTAAGACCATTATTATTGGTGGTAACCCGCTGTAATAATTTATTACCTTTTGGCTGATTACTAAGTAGAGAAATTGGTGGTAACCTGCTGTTTCTTCTGCTTAGTAATACTCACCAGGCTTTATTAGTGTGGTATTCCCGTGGTAACCTGCAGGTTTCCCACTAATAATATGTGAGGGTAGATTGGTAAGCGAAGTTGACAAAGTGTTCCCGTGGTAACCCGCAGGTTCATCCAACAACCAAACCAATCTGTGTAAGAGCTGCCTTTGTCCGATTTGCGTTGAATAAGTGTTCCCGTGGTAACCCGCAGGTTCACTTCGCTACGTAAGCAGACTGTGTAAAGGCGCAGTTGACGAGTTTTTGCTAATGCTGTGTTCCCGTGGTAACCCGCAGGTTCATAGTAGTTATTAGCACTCCGTGTTAGAAAGCTGAGAGAGCTCATAGTGGATGAGTTATTAATAATTGCTGCCACTAAGTAGAATTTATTAAGACGCCTAATTGTAAATATAGACATTACGAAACGTTTTCGATCGGTGTTTCTTTCAATACGGTCTAAAGAAAATAAATTTTCTGTGACAGAACCTTCGGACACCGGTGAGTTTACCCCAGCCGAAGAAACGTCGTTACAGTGGCGCCCGAGCAGGGATCGCGAAAGAAACATTAACGTAGAAAATATATTCGGCGCTGGAAAATAATCGTGTAAAGACTACAAAAAAAAAAAACAAATTAATCGTGTATAATTTTGTAACAAAAGACATTTTGTTTAATTTTAATAAAAACAAACGGAGTGCTTCAAACGGGAAAAAGTAAAGAAAAAAACGCGAAAAAAAAATTGCCATTAAAGACTAAAACTTTTGTTTCAAATTAAAATAAAAAAAAAAAAACAAGTGTGGATAAGAAATACAAATAAATATTAAAAAAAAAAAACTGAAAAAAAGATAAGATAATTACCGACGGCTAATTGAATAATTTTGAAAAAAAAAAAAAATTAAATAAAATTTTCTCCGGTAATCTTAAAACTTTTTGTGAATCAAAAAAATAAAAATGTTGAAGTCAAGTTGGGCATACTCCCTGAAGAAGGATGAATTAGTGCAACACTTAACTGATTTTAGCATGGACACCAACGGTACTGTCGAAGAACTGCGCAAAAGGCTAGCGAAATTTATTAATTCCGATCACAATGCAGATGTTACAGCTCGTTTATTGGGACTTCAAGAAAAATATGAAACTTCCAGCTTATTAGCTGCACCTGCGTCAAGAAATACACCTACACCCTCGCCAGTAAAGGATGAAAGTAGGAACACCGCAAGCTGTCCACAGGTAAACGTACCCATATCAAACATATTGTCAACTACGTCAGTGATTGATCACGTCCGTAAATGGAACCTTGTGTATGATGGTGGACCAGATCCCTTAGCGTTCATTGAAAGAGTAGAGGAATTAGCAGAACTATATGATATTTCTCTTGATTTCATTCCAAGGGTAATGCCTGAATTTTTGCATAAAAATGCCCTCACCTGGTTCCGTAATAACAATAGTCATTGGCAAGTATGGAAAAGTTTTAAATCTGATTTCTTAAAATTCTTTTTGCCAGCTAGATTCTACGAAAAATTAGAAGATCAGATTCGAATGAGAACCCAACGTCAAAAAGAGCCATTCAAAACTTATGTGCTAGAACTACAAAATTTAATGCGACATTCCATTCTCACCGAGGAACAAAAGGTTCAACGTATTTTTCAGAACTCTCAGCCCGAGTACCAGTGGTACATAAAAAGAAAAGATTTTGCGTCATTGACAGAGTTAGTTCAATTAGCAGAAGACTTGGAAGGTATTCCCGTTAAACCATCATGTATCGTTGCAGAAAACTCCCGCACTGCAAACTTTTCTGCAAATACCTCGTCGAAGAGCTGTTATCGTTGTGGACAAGGTGGCCACTATGCATCTCAATGTTCGGAACCATCCAATCAGAAAGCGGGAAACGCCAGAGGAGGCCGACGGAACTGAGGCAGGTCGAGCCTCCCCAAAAACGAAGAAAATCCTCAGCAAATCCCACCAGACTACAAAGTGAAGAATCTCGCTTAACCGCTTCTATATTGATCAACGGCAGGTTGGTGAAGGCTGTGATCGATACAGGTGCCAGCCGTAATTTTGTTCGAAAAGGTTTCATCCGCACCCTTGACAACCAGGCAAAATATATTCAAGAGAACACAGATGTCATATTAGCCGATGGGTCGATCCGAAAGGTATCCCAGGCCGTTGAACTTGCAATCATACTTGGAAATACTGCGCAGCTATGTAAATTTATAGTTATGCCTGAAACAACTGAAGATGTAATCTTAGGATTAGAGTTTCTAAGAAAATTTAACACCACCATACAAATGGCAGGGTTACAACTCGACTGCTCAAAAATACAAACCCAATGTTTGACAACTGAAGAGACCACAGAGGCGTGCTTAAGACAAGAGGAGGTCGACTTTAATTCATCCAGAGGGTACAATGAATATAGTGCAAATGTAACACGCAAACAAACAGCGCCACTTTCGTTAGATGAACAAGAAGTCATCAATAAATTCTTAGAAGCTGAACTGCCAAAGTTTCAAAATTTACATGGATTGTCAAACATTGCTACCCATAAGATCAACATGATAAACGAACGCCCTATTAAAATTCGGTATGCTCCCCGTAATCCTGCAATGCAGAAGATAATTGATGCAGAAGTCAACAAATTAATGACACAAGGTTGCATTGAACCATCAAGAAGCCCATACTGTTTCCCCATCACGCTGGTCAAGAAGAAGGACGGTTCCTGGCGAACATGTATGGATTTTAGGCAACTCAATCTCAGGTCAGTACCCGATGCATATCCTCTTCCCCGTATAGACAGCATTTTAAATCGATTACGTGAGTCTAAGTTTTTTAGTTGCATCGACCTAAAGAACGGGTATTGGCAGATCCCTATGGAAGAGGCTAGCAAACAGTATACCGCTTTTGCAGTACCAGGAAGAGGGCTCTATCAATGGAAAGTGATGCCGTTTGGGTTACATTCTGCGCCAGCAACGTTCCAGCGTGCATTAGATGAGGTTATTGGCCCAGATATGGAACCCCATGCTTTCGCTTATTTAGATGACATCATTGTTGTTGGAAAAACGCTACAGCAGCATATGAGAAACCTGAAGGAGGTATTCCGAAGATTAAGGAAGGCGAACCTTAAGATTAATGCGGACAAGTGTAATTTTTTTGCAAGCGAAACAAAATACTTGGGCCATATAGTAAGTGAACGTGGTATACGAACGGATCCCGAGAAAGTAGCAGCCGTCGCTCGAATACCACCACCGAAAAGCATACGTGAAATTCGACAATTTTTAGGAGTCGCATCATGGTACAGAAGATTTGTACCTGACTTTGCCACAATATCTCAACCTTTAACCCAGCTGCTGAAAAAGGGCAAGCACTGGAAATGGGGAGATGATCAGCAACAGGCATTCGATACCCTCAAAACTAAATTAACAGAAGCCCCTGTGTTAGCGTGCCCAGATTTCTCAAGAGAATTTTCCTTACAAACAGATGCCAGTGATTATGGGCTAGGAGCGGTGCTCACACAAGATTTAGACGGAGAAGAGCGGGTGATCGCATATGCCAGCCGCCATTTAAATGGAGCAGAAAAAAATTATTCAACAACGGAGAAGGAATGCTTAGCCATAGTTTGGGGCATTCGAAAGATGCGAGCCTACGTCGAAGGTTATAAATTTACAATAATTACTGACCATTTAGCGCTGAAATGGCTAAATTCCATCAAAAGTCCCACAGGTAGATTAGCGCGGTGGGCACTTGAACTTCAACAATATAACTATACGATACAGTATCGGAAGGGTAAAGCCAATATTGTTGCAGACACTCTCTCACGACAACCTGTAGAGGTTGCCAAATTAACCAGCTGTGAAGCTCAGAAACCAGATGAATGCAAGTGGATTCAGAATATGTGTAAGAAAATAAGTGATAACCCAACGAAATATGCTGATTACGCCATCATAGACCACCAGTTGTACCGTAATTTTCCACGTCAACCGAATGACGAAGATGATACTCCCTGGAAGCTGTGTATAGGTACCAATCAGTGGCAACGTGTGCTATCGGAAAACTATGACAGTGACACAGCGGGGCACTTGGGAATCCGAAAAACTATAAATAGAATCTCTAGCCGTTACTATTGGCCGGGGATGTTCCGCGATGTTAGACGTTACGTAAGAAGTTGTCAGTCATGCCAACAGTTCAAAATTAATCAGCAACAGCCAGTAGGAAAAATGCTATCCACAAATATATGGCGTGCAGCAGAAGAAGAAAGGAAATCCACGCGTCCTCCTGAGTTGAATAACACTGCAGAGCCTTGGCCGGAAGAGGTTTTAACTGCTGTCGAAAGCGCCCGTAGATCACACAAGCCCGGGCAACGGTTGAAGTTTATTGAGAAGGTTGGGTCAATCTCATATCGTATCACGATTGCAAAGAGTGGAGTACTGAAGATTCAACGCTTTCCGTAGAACAACAGCCAAATTATCCGAGGAGGGGAGGAAATGTGACGATGAAAGTCGGTGTAGCCTCGTTTTCACCACACATACATATATTATTTTAAAGTGATTTATTTATGTTATTTTTGTTATATTCTTATATTGTTTAAAGTGTTATTATCAATTTGTTATTATTTGTCTATTATTACGATTTGTTATCACTTGTATTATTGCAACAAGTTCAAATATTTGAAATTAAGATTTCCGTTAGAATATGCCATCTAGTGGCGCATAGTGGTCGTAAATTATTAACACATCCACTTTGATATTTTTAGTAAGAAGAATTAGTACCAAAACATACAACTAAGTTTTGGTGGCTGTAGATTGTGTATAAAAGCAGTGGAAGTGATATAATTTTGGTCAGTCTCATCGCAGCGATTGCGAAGGTAAGACCATTATTATTGGTGGTAACCCGCTGTAATAATTTATTACCTTTTGGCTGATTACTAAGTAGAGAAATTGGTGGTAACCTGCTGTTTCTTCTGCTTAGTAATACTCACCAGGCTTTATTAGTGTGGTATTCCCGTGGTAACCTGCAGGTTTCCCACTAATAATATGTGAGGGTAGATTGGTAAGCGAAGTTGACAAAGTGTTCCCGTGGTAACCCGCAGGTTCATCCAACAACCAAACCAATCTGTGTAAGAGCTGCCTTTGTCCGATTTGCGTTGAATAAGTGTTCCCGTGGTAACCCGCAGGTTCACTTCGCTACGTAAGCAGACTGTGTAAAGGCGCAGTTGACGAGTTTTTGCTAATGCTGTGTTCCCGTGGTAACCCGCAGGTTCATAGTAGTTATTAGCACTCCGTGTTAGAAAGCTGAGAGAGCTCATAGTGGATGAGTTATTAATAATTGCTGCCACTAAGTAGAATTTATTAAGACGCCTAATTGTAAATATAGACATTACGAAACGTTTTCGATCGGTGTTTCTTTCAATACGGTCTAAAGAAAATAAATTTTCTGTGACAGAACCTTCGGACACCGGTGAGTTTACCCCAGCCGAAGAAACGTCGTTACAAAGTCCGGTCAGCTATATGACTAAGGCAGTCTTCTAAAAATCCTAAAAATTTATCAAGACAACACTTTGGTGATCTATAAAAATATATTAATTTCAATGGTTTTTTATACTTTTTAACCGACTTCAAAAAAGAAGGAGGTTATCTATTCGTCTGAATGTTGCTTTTTTTATGTATGTAACCGCAGAACTCAGCCATTTCTGAACCGATTTTAAAATTTTTTGCTTTATTTGAAAGGTTATGCTTCAAGGTTGGTCCCATTTTAAAAACAGTTCATTATATTAAAAATTAAAGGGTGTCCCCATACAACATACATGTTTTTTACGTGTATTAAGAATTGTAAAGGGCAGCAAATTAAAATTTTAAAAAACTGCGTGCCGCTATAGCTCCCAACAGCAGAAATTAATAAAAAAATAAATTTAAAATTTAAAGGGTGTCCCCATAGGTGACATAATATGACCTATTTGGGTATATCTTTTGAACCGTTATAGACTAAACCTTGAAAATTTGACAGAATGTCGCCTACTATGACCGTTATAATAAAATGTATAAATACTCAAAATTTTAAATTAAAGGGTGCTCCAATAGTTCATTTAATTTGATGTATATGGCCATACTTTTGAATAGTTGTACACAGACCGCTGAAATTTACAAAGAACCTGTAGTGCTAAGTCAGCTATAACAAAAAGTATAAAATTTTGAATTTGGAACTTAAAGGGTGTCCCAATAGTTAATGTAATTCTATGTATGTGGCCAAACTTTTGAACTGTTAGAGACAGACAAGGAACCTGTATTGCAAAGTCCACTATAGCAAGTATACAATTTGAAGTTAGAAATTAAAGGGTGTCCCCATAAATTACGTAATTTGATCTATATGACCCTATCTTTTGAACCGTTAAACACAAACACTTGAAAATTAGGCAGAATGTCCACTACTTTCTCTGGTATGATAACAAATATAAATATTTGGAATTATAATGTAAAGGTTGTCCCAATAGTTCATGTAATTTGATATATATGGTTAAACTTTTTAACCGTTATAGACAGATAGTTGAAATTTACAAAGAATCTTTGTGACCAAGTCCTCTATAACAACAGATCTTTAATTTAACATTGTAAATTAAAGGGTGTCCGAATAGGTGATGTTATTTGATCTGTGTGTCCCCATACAAGACGGATGCTGGTGAAAATAACTTAACTTTTAAACAGTAATAGGGAGAGGCTTGACATTCAATAGTCTTTATTTTTTCCCTCTAATTTTGGCGCATCTTTTATTTGGTTTAAATCTAATTCTTACAGATTACTTCTTACATTTTTAGTTTAGAATTGGTGCCCTTCTATCTGTTTTGAAGTCGGTTTTTTTGCAAGAATTATTAGCATTTTACAAAGTTATTGTTATTGATTCGATGAAGTCCTAACTATAACAATTATCTACAGAAAATTGCAAAAATTCCCTTACATAAATTGACATTCCAATAGAATTAAAATATTTATTACAATTCATTTGAATAACAAGGAAATTTTATAATTAAAACAATTTATAAAAATAAAAAAGATATAGCTAATTTTAGTTAGGAGAAAAAAATGTTGAATGGATTTCATCATCAGTATCCTTGTCAATGTTATTTAAGCGTAAAGATCTTCGCTGACTGTAGTTAGTGGATGCCAAAAGCAAGTCATCATCAGTTTAAAAGACTCTTATTAGTTTAGGTTTAGAAAGTTCACTTTTTGGCGTATTTTCTTTCCGATATTACGTAAACTCTTCTATATCCAACTGCTTCCAAACTTTTTGCATGGTTAAATAATGAGATTGTTTTCTTACTCAAAAAGTCATTGATGTATATCTTTTTTTTTAGTTTCAATCTTATTCAATTTAGGTTTAGCTGACATTAACTTTTGTTTTGTGTAATTGTTATTAAATTTAACAATTATGGAAAGCTTTTTGTTTGAAACTTGATTGTTCGACATATTTCTTGGTTTTACAAAGTAAGCATCAACAATATCATTAGTTTGTATATTAATATCAACCATTGCTTTTATTTCCATGCCGTTTATTTAACTCAGTACACAATGCATAAAAAATTTTATCGCAATTATCACATTGTATGCTTTCATCATCATCCTCAATTTGCAAATAACATTAGCTGCACAAACTTTGATTATTTTTAATACTTCGGCGAATATTGTGGGACATACTTGATGTATTTTCTAATCCACTTTAAGTTGAAGTAAATGTTCTTTTTTTCAATAGGTAAAACAATATTTTATCTAATTAAATTTAAAAAAAAAATGGTCAAGCTTGAGACCAGTATATTATTTATAAAAACAAATATTTTTAATTATTTAATATTATGCTAATTACCCATAACGTTTTATAATAAAAATGCAATTTATTTGTTGGGGGAAAAGAGCTAGTCCCTATACGTATTTAACTGGTTGCTTAGGCCAGATCATCAGGAAACCTTTTTCCTAATTTTAGAGAGCCAAAAATACTCTATAAGTAATAAAATTCTACAAAACACAATGAGAATTATGATGTTAATAGAATAATATTACAGAATATTAAAGATTCAACAAAACACTAACAAACAAACCATGTTTTTATTTTTCCTTACTGTCCTTCTACAATTGGATGGTTTTTTGCCATCACTGAATGCAGACGTAAGGTGTGATGAAAATCATACACAAGTTAATTTTGTTCTCGGAGGAGAATCGAAATAAAACAAGTGTTGCCAAGGTCTGTACAAGCAGTTGCATATTTAGTTATTAATAATATTTTTATTTTCGAAAAACACATTGAAACAATTATTTTCAAACACCAAGTGTAAACTGGACAAAATGGATAGCGCTAACATAATATATAAAATCAGCTGTGAGGGAAATGACAAGGACATGTGCGAGCAAGTATATGTTGGAACGACCGGGAACAAATTAAGAACCAGAATTGCAGGGCATAGATCGGACATAGAAAACATTATTAAAATATCGACGCAAAAAACAATATTAGTATCCCACTGTGCAGAGAGAAAACACAAACCTGACTTAGAGAATGTTGAAATTCTGCAAAGAGAAAACAAATATAACAAACGGTACACACTGGAAATACTACACATAATCAACATACCTAAGGAAACAAATATAGAAAATTCTGCGATTAGCTATAGACATATTATAAATAAGATAATTACATAGTCTAGTTAGTACAATGTTTTGTGTGAAAACTGTGTGGCGTCCTTTTTTCATGTATATTTGTTACTCATTATAAGTCTTTTGTTTATTGTAATATTTATATTCTTTATTGTTGCACAGTGGTTACAACTCTTAATTTTGTATGAAATGTATTTTTCTCTTTCTTATTTTTAGTCCTTGATAATGATATCCGACGGATATCGAAATATTGGAAGCAAAAATAAAAATAATTGTTTTTATAAATAACTAGCTATCCCCGATACGCTTCGCTACACCCATAATATAATAATAAACACTTGGAAGAAAAGTATGACCAAATTTTAACGCGAAAACGCGCGATATTCTCAAGTCAAAAATGTTCCCATCCAACCTGTTTTTTGCTAGACTATACGTATTAACTCGATAACAATTTTTTACTTTTAATGGGATATGCCACTCCCAGTATTCTTATCCAGTCTGTATTTTGCTAGACTATGCACATTAGTATGAGGGTTACTTGTGCAACGTTTCAAGACTATACCTAATGTAGTTCTCTAGGTACGAAATAATAATTTTTCACTTTGTGTAGGAGGTACCACGCCCTCCATTAAATTCAGTCTGTGTTTTTCTACACCATGTATCTTAATATGGATTACTGATGCAAAATTCCAACGCGTTACCTATTGCAGTTCTCTAGATCCAGGATAATAATTTGTTACTTTGAAAGGGGGGTACCACGCTCACTGTCCCAATTCAGCCTATGTTTTTCTAGAGTATCCGCATTTTTTGGAGGTACCACTCCAACTGTCCCATTTCATTATGTATTTTTATGCGTCTTAGCACAAAGGCTACTCTTGCAAAGTTTCAAGGCGCTATCTATTGCAGTTCGCCAGGAACACGATAATAAATTTTTTTACTTTGTATGGGCGGCACCACGCCAACTATTCCAGCTATAACTCATGAACCAATACACATACAGAGACCGTTTGTACATAAAAACCGTGGTATTGACGTCACCTTTCATATAAACTTTGCAGAAACAAAATCGGTTCACGCATTCCAGAGAACATCAATTTCTAACACAATGCAACTTTTTTTTATATATATATATATAGATATACTGGCCTCAAGCTTGACCATTTTCTTTATAATTTAAACAATGTTAAGGCTGAACAAAATACTAAATATTATCTATGTATATATAAATAGGCAAGTGAAAAAAGTTAAGAACCATTTTAACTGACTTAAACTCAACGTATTCGCTTGAGTTTTATTGTTTGATAGATTGTCAATAGGAGCAGTGCAGAATGTATTTTTTCTTCTACATTTTTGTGTCTAAGATAGTTAAAAACAGTTAAGAATATTAACCAATCATAAAGCCATTATATATCTTTCTCTCTTACTTTGCTAAAAACTTACAACAAAAAACTCAAAATTAACTAAATTAAATTTAGCTTGGCAACTCCGTAAACACTCAGAAGGAAAAACTTATTAATTTATTAATATACATACATATGTATGTAATTTTGTAAACCATCAAAATCGAAAGAAAATATGTATGTATTAATAACTAAATTTGAATAATATGAGTATGAAAAATATGCAACATGAATGTGCACTTACATATCGTCGCGTTTCTTCTTAAACCACGTAAGCGACATTTTTTCGAAATTGACTTTTTTGGTTTTTATGGTAGTAAATAACATTTGCCACCAGACGACATTCTCATCTTAACAAGTTTGTATGAAAAATAAATAAATCCATTTTCAAAACCTCGTAAGCGCCATACAAATGACATTTGCATGCAAAATATAATGGTCTTTATATTTCAAGATGAAAATGTTAAAGTCTCATCCACTAAGATTTTTGTATTTAAGATTAAAAAAATCATGAAAGTTGCAGGCCAATTGGACCATTTTTAGTAAAGTTAAAAGTTTTTTTTGATAAATACAAAAATAAATGTTTATATACACACAGAAATTTGCAATTTGCTATTTGTGCCAAAACCACGCGACAGATTTGGCTACAATTAGTTGTAAGTAACATTTAAAAAAAAAAAGTTTGTATACCCTTCAGGGAGTCGCAAAGCCATGTTTTTAAAGAAGTTATTAAGTTTTTTTAGTTTTCTGAAAAACGACTTCTTGGCGCTTACGTGGTTTAAGAATAAACGCGACGATATGTAAAATATATACCTAAAACGATTACAAAAATAAATTTGGTCAAATTTCGACCACCAGGGCTAACTCTAGTATTAATAATTTTAAAATGTTGATAACCAAGTCAATTTGATGTGAGGATGGACGTGTACAACATAAGTTTACAATCGAAGCTTAGGGTTTGTTTTCTGCCCACAAGCCAGTTTAGTTGGAACTTAGAAGACCGGTCTTACGTAAGCCTTCTTAGCGAACTTCTTGAGAAGGTTGGGAAAGATGTGATTTTGAAATAGGCAATCTATTTGTTAGCTTTTTGAAAAAGGTTACTACTCCAAATGTATCGACTAATATAGCTTTGGTTTAATTTGCAAAATATTGAAAGAGCAATAACTAATTTAAATCCAAAAAATCCCTTGATTTGGTAAAACCAATAACAAGACGTTATTTGAGTGTCACTAAAAATAATGCTTTTATTATTAATAGAATAACGGAATAATACACTCAAAAAAAAGTGTCACGTGGGTGGAACTTGGAGCTGGAGAAATTGCGCAACTTCAATCGGTCTTAACCATAGGTCTATGGGGTTCAGATCCGTAGGCCTATTGGGACATTGAAATAGATACACCGTGTCATGGGAGCTTTACAGACAGGCTGGGCAACGATTTAAAGTTCCGGGAGCTATACGCTCGCGGTAGCACTTAAGAATACTGCACCATCCGGCCCTTAATTGTGCTAAGGTGGTTCTTGTTTGCCTGGGAAGAAGCCTTTCATTTTCTGCAATCGATGGGGGTGTTCATTAAGGACCCTATTACATCTATAGCCATTCATAGCTCCTAAAACCGCCTGTTGATGTAATAGTTTTTGGGCGTCTGCAATGGCCACTCGATCTATAATATGGAATAATATCTCGAATGTCATTGCGATATAGACGAAAGTCCTGCCGGATGTGACGGGGAGACGGATCTTGAATGACCACTTCATGGTTAGGGTGGGTGTTCAGGTGACAAGCCACCAGGTATTGCTTTGTCAGTAACTCATTGTGCTGCCTGACCGGCAGTATCCTGGTCTCCTCATGAAGATGTTTGTCATTCTGACACATCCGGTAGCGATTCTAAGTGCATTATTTTGTGCAGTTTGTAAAACTCGCCATTTAGTATCGCTGAGGAACGAGGTCCAAATAGGGCCAGCATAACTAAAGAGAGAGCGACCAATTGCCTTGAAAGTTGTTATTATGGTCTCTTTAGTCATTCCCCAAGAGGTGCCTGCAAGAGCTTTTAGGACTTTGTTCCGAGATTTCACTTTCTGGTTGATGTAAGTGGCGTGTGAAACGAAGTGAAGGGGGCTGTCGAAGACCACGCCTAAAATTTTTGGTTTTTGCACCGTGGGGATATGTCGGCCTTCGGTAGAGATATCTAATTCCATCCTTACTGCTTTAGTCCAGGAAATGAAAAGAGACACTGAAGACTTTGAGGGTGATAGCTGAAGTCTACGTTCCTGTATAAATTGTGAGATGGTGGCCAAATATTGAGTAATTTTAGCACTTATGTCTTGGACCAGATGAATAGATGGTGCAATCATCTGCATAAGACACCATCTTGATATCTTGTGGTGGGGCAGGAAGTTTTGCAAGATATAAATTGAAGAGTATAGGTGACAGTACTCCTCCTTGTGGCACACCCATTTTAATCTTTCGATATTTAGACTTCTGGCCTCTGAACTCAACAAACGCTTGTCTGCCACTTAAATAGTTGGCAACCCAGCGTTTGACATCATTGGGAAGTGTAGAGTTCGAGATGTCATTAATCAGCAAAGAGTGGTCAACCGTGTCAAAAGCCTTAGATAAGTCTAAGGCTGCCACAATTGTGCGTTCACACGGTCTCTGCTGATTGAGGCCATTTGCGATCTGGTTAGCTTCAAATTCAAAGCTGTCGTGGTACTATAGGATTCCCTGAAGCCGTGTTGGTGAGGGGCAAGCGAGAAATGCTCTTTCAGGGTTGGCAATAGTAAAGCTTCTAAAACCTTTGCTACGGGTGATAAAAGGGAGATAGGGCGGTATGATTCTCCTTTTGTAGCGGGTTTATCAGGTTTTAGGAGGGGAATTATCCGAGCAACCTTCCATATATCTGGAATCACCAGTTGATGAATCGAGAGTTCTAGAAGGCGTACTAGATATTCCAGCGATACTGTGCCAAGTTTCTTTAACATTAACATAGAGATGCCGTCAGGACCAAGAGTTTTAGAGGGTTTCACTTTGGAGATTATATATTTCACTTCATCGAGAGTGAAGAAAATGGGCTCAGAATCCCGTTCAAGATTCTTGTTTCTCCGAATTACAGCTCTTTTGGACCGATTCTGCGAGGTGGGATGATTGACAAATTGTCGGCAGAATAGTTTAGCGCATTTCTTTGCATCTGTATATTGAATGTCATCGAATCCTATAGCTGCGAGATTTTTATTGCAGTTTGTGCCAGATAGACTTTTAATAGTAGACCAAAGCTTATTCGAGCTAACTGTGCATTGGTTTAGGTGTTCTAACCACTTGTTGTGACGAAGTTCATTAACGAGTTTGTTAATTTCTGCCGTCAACAGCTCAATTCGCTTATCTGCTGGGTTGCAAGCGCGCAAATGATCGCGTTCTTGGGTTAAACGCGCTGCATTGGTGGGGAAATTTGGTCTAATATTGGGTATTCTGCCTGCAGGAATAAAGCGCCGTGCTGCTCTGAGAATAGTTTGCCTGAAAACTTTCTCTCCCTTCCTGGCACAAGTAGGGTGGGGTAATTGACGAAGGGAGTCATCAATATATTTCGAGAACCCCTGCCAGTCGCTTTTATTATAATTAATAAATGTGCGCTTTTCAGGCTCAACGAAGTCATTGGGTTTCTCAACAGTGACCACAATGGGAATGTGGTCTGAGTTAAATGCAATTTGGGTTTGCCAGCTGGTGTAGGCAAGTAGCGATGAGCAGACAATGGATATGTCTGGAGAGCTTACACATCTTGCAGTTACTCTTGTTGGGAAATCTTCGTTTATTGAGGCAAAATCTGATTCGTCTATCTGTTCTGCAATGAGTCCACCGCGGGGATCTTCGGGTAATTGGGAATACCAACTCTCATGATGAGCATTGAAATCACCAAGTATTATTCTATTATCATCCTGCAAGAGATGGGATATGCTTGGGTGATAATTAGCTCCTATGCTGTTGACGGGCGGGATATAAACATTGATGATTTCAATTTCAGTATTTTCAGTATCTACTGAGATGCTCATAACCTCTAGGAAGGGGTCAGGTGTGGGGAGGGTTGGGGGGCTGTCAATTTATAACTGACATTTCGTTCTATAATGAATGCAAGTCCCCGACCATGAGCTCTATCCCTATCTCTTCTGACAATATTGTAATTCCCTGAGGCCGAGAGTGAACAATCATTGGTCAGCTTTGTTTCTTGTATGGCGGCAATAGGTATGTTGTTGTCGTGCATATATTTTGTGATCTCCACAATTTTGTTTCTCAAACCATTACAATTTAATTGCATGATTTGAAAAAATTTGCCGGGACCATTATTTTGCACTTGCCGCTGAGTGGGGTGTCTTGGCGGTGTATTCACCTGAGGTGGAGTTGTAGGTGTTAATACGGGTTGCTGTAATTGAGGAGTGTTCTGTACATCTGGCGTTCTGGGTGTTGATTGCGTCGTTGAGTTAAGGGTAATGCTGGCCGTAGGAGTGGCATTTGCACAGCAAGAGGCTAGGAAACTAGCACTCCAATCCCTATGAAAGCGTAAATCTGTACAGCGCCTCATATGACACCATCTTTTACAACCATTGCACTGAACTGATGTAAAATTCCTCCTAATTATTGTGTTACAAATAGAATGAGACGGGGAGCAGTGGGTGGAGCAGTGCTGGAGTTAGTTGGTTGATTGCTACAACAACTCGCCACAAAGCTTGGGGACCAATCGCGGTGGCTGGTGAGACCTGAGCACCTTTTCAAGTGACACCAGTTTTCACAAACTGAGCATTTGACCGATGTTATGTTGCGGGTTATTTTGTTGTGACACACTGAACAAAACCAGATCTGTGGACCTGGGTTTTGCTCAATGCCAGCTATAATTAATAGTATCTTGAGAAAACTAGCTGGCATATTTTGCTCACCTGAGGAAAAAACTTTCGGTTGGTCCAGCTGTTGCTGAGTTGACAATCTTTGGCCGAGTGATACTCAGGTCGTTCCGGAGCGAAGATCCAGTTGTCGTGGGAACGGTTTGTAGTTTATTTTAGTTGTCAGTTAAGTTAAAAATAAATGGAAATAAGCTTGTTTTAGGAAGAAATTTTTTATTTAACTTTTTATGACGTTTGTTAAAAAACAAACGACAATAAAATACTGCTTTACAGTGCAGTCAAAATAAACAGTTAATATTTTTCTTCTTTCAGTAAGACTGAAATACACAATTAAAAATAAAATTAGTCAGTAGAAAAATATTATTTTACAAAAGCTTTAAAAACTAAAATTAAGAAACATACATTTTTGAAAAAATGTCAGTTTGTTAAATTATTATATTTAAAAAAAAATTTTTGAAAAACTATTGATTGGTAAGTACTTAAAATTTGCTTAAAGTTGCATAAATATACACAATTTTTAGGGTTCCGTACCCAAAGGGTAAAAACGAAAACCTATTGTTTTCGCTACAATGTCTGTCCGTCTGTCAGCGCCTTTTATCTCTGGAACCGTAATAGGTAGACTCTTGAAATTTTCGCAGATGATGTATAGCTGCCGCTATAGCAACAAATACTAAAACTTATAGGGTGTTCCAATAGAGAGGTGTTATTCACGAAAATGTGTTTATTTCTTGAACTGTAGGAGGGATACACATGAAATTTACAAACAGTAAATAAGACTTAGTTCACTATATAAACAAGTATAAAAAAATAAAACTAAAAATTAAAGGGTGTTCCGATAGTGGTGTGATTAGCATGTATAAGGCCTAAGTTTTGAACCATAATAGGTAGACTCTTGAAATTTTCACAGAAGGTGTAAATCTGTGGCCGCTATAGCAACAAATATTGAAATTCAAAGGGTGTTCCGTTAGAGAGGTGTTATTCACGAATATGTGTTTATATCTTGAACTGTAGGAGGCATACGCGAAAAATTTACAAACAGTAATTAAAACTTAGCTCGCTTTATAAACAAGTCTAAAAAATAAACCTAAAAATTGAAGGGTGTTCCGATAGTGGTAGTGTTGTAGAATAAAAGAAATTCCGATTTATCTTTAAAAAAAAAGGTTTATTTAATTATGACTTGCTTCTTTGAATACTCAAATAGAAAAGGGAAGAATTTTACAAAAATATGTGTCACAATTCATGATTATTGTAAGTACAAGATTAAAAGAAATATAACGGAATATTTTTATGTAAAAATTAAAATTAAAGAAAATTTTTTAATTACATAACATTGGAATGCAATTTGTACTCAATAACTATATACAGAATATCGTACTCATCTTCAAATTTGAGTTGATGAGCAAACCTATTGTTCTCTTAAAGTTAATCTATGTAATAAACAATTTTACAAGATAATGTATATTAATCGTAATAGTAAATAGTTCTCAATCTGCAAATGCAGTTAATATAAAAAACACAAAAGTTAACAGTGAGTAACAAAATGAATATGAACATAATAAATCAATTTAATTGAAGTTGCTTTGTTTGCAACATACTCCGCCCCAAGAACTATTGTTCTTGAGCTAGACGAAATGCAGGCTTACCGGTGGAAGAATTTCAGTCGAGTCTTTTGGACTCCGCTATGCTTCGACTCACCGCGAAATGTGTAAGCCTACATTTAAAAAATATTAATTTTGATTGGGATTATTCTCATTCTTAGATGAAAAAATGCTAGATGTTGGTAGTAAACATATTTTAGTTATACGTCTTTTAAAAATTTTTTGTTTAGACAAAATTGATACAACTCTTACACGCTCATCTTTACCCGGACGGATTTCTTGAATTCTTCCAATCAACCATTGTCCTGGTGCACACCTTTCATCCTTTATAAGGACCAAATCTCCAGGCTGAAGATTGCGTTGATTGTCTAGCCATTTTGGACGAGACTGTAATCGGTTCAAGTATTCGGAATACCATCTTTTCCAAAACGATTGCTTCATTTTTTCTATGACTTTCCAACGAGGTAAATGTTGAACTTTTGCGTCGAGTAGACTTTCTTCTTGCGGGCAAACGGTCGGTTCTCCAATTAGAAAGTGTGCAGGCGTCAGTGCATCATTATCTGCAGGATCAGTAGAAAGAGGACAGAGTGGACGTGAGTTAAGGCAACCTTCAATTTGACATAACAAAGTCGAAAGCTCTTCATAGCTTAAAACATGATTGTTGATGATTCTTTTCAGATGATATTTGACTGATTTAACACCAGCCTCCCACAATCCGCCAAAATGTGGAGTTGCTGGTGGTATGAAATGCCAATTTGTACCATTACGATAGGTTTTCTCGGAGTTCTTCTGGCATAGAAGATTTGCTTCTATGATAGAGGTCTTGTAATTCCTTTGATGGTACCCACAAAATTGGTTCCGCAATCAGAATATATATCAGTGCAAACACCCCTGCGGGATAAAAAACGACGAAAAGCTGCCAGAAATCCATTAGAGCTAAGATCATATCCTGCCTCAAGGTGTATGGCTTTTGTAACCATACAAATAAATACGCATATATAACCTTTAGATAAAACTGCAGATCGCAGTGTTGAATTTTAAAGAAATAGGACCGGCAAAATCCATACCGCTATGTTTGAAAGGCCTAGACATATTAATTCAAACAGAAGGAAAATTCCCCATAATTTGTTGCGATGTCTTGGCATTTTATCTAAAACAGCGAACACAATTATTAATTATCTTTTTAGCTACTTGATTACATGAAATAATCCAAAATTTGCGGTTAACATAGGACATAGTTAACGTTAACGCTCCATGAAGCGTTTTTCGGTGTGAGTCCAGAATAATCAAAAGAGATAATGGATTGGTTTTACCAAGTAAAATTGGATGTTTTGTAGAAAATGCCAAGCGAGAATTTTGTAACCTCCCGCCTACCGGGAGATTACCAGTGTCATCCAAAAAGGGCATTAATTTTAAAATATGTTTAATTTTAATAGGCGTGTTAGAAATTATGCTTTTTAGTTCATTATGAAAATCAATTGACTGAGTTGCTTTAATGAGCAAACGTAATGACGATTGAAATTCTGTAGTACTAACTGTTCCCTATATTTTGGATTCTTTACCTTTTGAACAGTTATTATAAAATCGTGAACAGAGAGCGCAAATTCTTACCAATTTATTTAAGGATGAATACTTATGCAAAATATCTGGGTATGTTAACTCTGTTTAAACATTACAAGCAATATTTGACTTACGTTCTTCTAATGTCGTTTCAACATTGCAAATATTTTTTGGCCAATACGAAGGTAATTCTTTTAAAAAAGCTGGTCCATGCCACCAAGTATTGTTGTCTACTAAATCTTCTGGAAAACTACATCTGGAAGCGCAGTCCGCTGGATTATAAGCTGAGTGAACATACCACCATTGTTGGGTTCTTGTATGCCGTTGTATTTCCGCAACTCTGTTAGAAACGTACACACTCCATCGTGAGGGATGTTTCCTTATCCAGCTTAACACTAGTATCACTTCAGTACACTACGTTTGTGATTTGCAGATCTAAAAGGGAATCTTTAACTTTTTGAGTTAATTTAACCAAAAGTGTTGCTGCGCAAAGTTCCAGCCTTGGAATAGTCACTGTTTTTACCGGAGTAAACTTGGTTTTTGCCTGTAATATATTTATATTCACGTTATTTAAGCAACATACCCTTATATAAACTACTGCAGCATAGGCATCACGTGATGCATCACAGAAGCAATGTAGTTCCACCACAGAACCAGGGCTATAGTTTAGCCATCTTGGTATTTTTATATTTTCAAGAGTTTTCAAAGAGCTTTTGTATTTAATCCAAATATTTTTTATACTGTGTGGAACATCAGAGTCCCAATCTAGGCCCTCTAACCATAAATTCTGGAAGAGAATTTTCGCTAATATGGTAGATGGACCAAGCCATCCTAGTGGATCAAAAAGCTTTGCGGTTTCAGAAAGAATTATTCGCTTCGTAACTTTATCGTTTGGTGGTGTATTTACCTTAAATGAAAAAGTGTCAAACCTAGGTACCCATTAAATTAATAATGTCCTTACTACATTATCATAGTCAAAATTCAATAATATAGATTTCTCTCTGAATTCTTCAGGTATTTCAAGCAAAAATTCAGGAGAATTCGAAATCCATTTTCTGATATTAAATCCAATGAGTCTGCACCAGATATAATATCATCAACATAGGAATCACATGCTAGAATTTTAGACTCAATTTACGTAAAACTCTAATTGATAAATATGGCGCGGGAGTAATCCAGTAAGTAACGGTATTTAGTTGCCATAAAATTTGCTGAAAATGACGATGCTCTTGACAAACCTCAATTTGCCCGAAAATTTTTTCAATGTCCGCACAAAACCCTATTTTATGACGTCTCCATTTGTTTATTATCTGTGGCAATTCGTTCTGTATAGCTGGGCCGGGACAAAGACTTTCATTAAGAGAGGCTTGAGGAATAGTGTGACTGCTGCCATCAAAAACAAGTCGCAATTTAGTTGTTGTACTGTTTTCTTTTAAAACTCCGTGATGAGGTAAAATGTATGAATCTTTCTTAACATTTGCAGGGTAATTGCCTACTTTCTTCATGTGGCCTAACACTTCATATTCCCGCATAAAATCTTTGTATCTTTCACAAAAACCTGGTTGACTAGTAAAACGACGTTCTAGTTGTAATAATCTTTTATATGCATTGATATGATTGTTATCTAAATCAATACAAGAGGAACCATTAATTATGGATTTAAAAGGCAGATTGACAATGTAATGTCCATTATTACCAAATTTTGTTGTCTTTAACAAATATTCTTCACATAGTGACTCTTCACTTGTGTATTTTCTTTTAATTTCAACTTCTTCCTGCTCCCAAAATCGTTTAAGGGTTTTGTCCAAGTTAGCCATATGAACGGTTACATTGGAATGTGATTTGTTTTGTGTAGGGCCAGAAAAAACCCAACCAAACAAAGTTTCTTGAATAAACAAATTTTCAAGTTTAAAAGAATTACCAGCTTTTATTAGCAAACTTGAAATATCCGAGCCTAAGATAATGTCAATCTGATCAGAATAGTCAAACTGTGGATCAGCTAATGACCCTAATATAACGTGAGGTAGTGAAAGTTTTCCACAACTTATATTAGGGGTGTAATTCGTCAAGTTTTTAAGAACTAATGCCGCACAAGAAATCACTGGTTGATATTTGGTTGACCATAGGTCAAGCACTACCCATGATTTGCAGCTATCAACTTTGATTTCACCTTCACCTGGTACGATACAATTAGATTTATTTCTCTTGAGGCGTAAAAGTTGAACGACCCTTTCGGTTACCAAAGTTCCTTGAGAACCTGAATCCAGAAGTGCTCTAAATGGATATTTTCCATTTTCACAATTAATAATTAACCGAATTGTTGAAAGAATTACATTACTAAACAAATGAACGTTGTTAGATGAAATTTGCACATTGTTAGATACAGCACTGTTATTATCTTTACATACTTTGCTTTCACTGCACGTGTTTTCTGAACTATCGAAACTATTTTGATGTAGAATCGTGTGATGGGGTTTTTTGCATATAATGCAACGGTATATGGATGTACAGTGATTTTGGTGATGACCACATGAAAGGCAATTACGACATATGTCGTTATTAGAGACAAAGTCTTCCTTGGCTTTCGCAGGAAAAGCAATGAATTTGTAACATTTTGATAACGCATGAGGTTTTTTACAAAGTATACATAAAGCAGCTTGATTTTGTGTTATTTGATTGGTATGAAAAACAGCTTTCTTTGACTTTAATTGGTTTCCCTTTTGAAAACGATTAGTTTTATTTGAAGATGGTATGTCTTCATGTAAAGATTCGAGAGTTCTAAAAGTCCTCTCCAGAAAATTGAGCATTTCTTCAAGGCTAGGTACCTTTGTCGATGATTTAAGAGAGTGTTCCCAATCTATACGAGTCGGTAAATCTAGCTTTTGTCCGATAATGGGTATCAAAAGTGGATCCCAAGAAGAAGTATCAAATCCTAAATTTTTCAGTGAACTAATACATTCTTGAGTAGTATCAAGAAGTGTTTTAATAGATTGAAAACTGCCATCTGATTTTTTAATATTTAAAAATCTTCTTATTAAGGCATCAAGAATGACCCGTTCATTATGGTATCTTGATTTTAACGTAGACCAAGCTAATTCGTAATTAGCCTCTGTAGCAGATATACTCTTAATTAAATTGGCGGCTTCGCCTGAAATTGTACCCTTTAGGTAATAAAGTTTTTGTATTTTAGAAAGGCTTGAATTGTTATGTACCAGATTCATATAAAATGGAATCCATTCCATGTATTCTCCAGAAAATTTAGGTAAAGAAATTTTTGGTAATTTTGCGTCTACGTTTGCAGAAATGTCTGCATGACCAGATGGTAGTGCAAATGTACTTGCATAAGCTGGCGCGGAATCGGTACGTTCAGGGAAAGCGTCAAGAATTTAGCTTTTAAAGCGCAAAAATAAATCTGAAAATGTATAGAAACAATCCTCCTCAATGTAAGAAACGTCCCGGGTATTCAAAGAAGATTCACGGATAATACTTCCTATCTCTTCATGGCCCTGCTTGAAATTAAAATTGAGGTAATCAACTTCTTGAAGTATACTTGTTAGATAACCTTTCGATTTGTCGTCTTTCGACAGAAAACGTAAATGCAATTTCGTGAGCTGCTCCAAGCAACTACGTTGCTTCTCGATAAGTCTATTCATATCAGTCATTGTACCACAGATTTATAAAACTAACAAAATAGTAAAGAAGAAAGTATTAAACCGAAAAATCGTGACTTTATAAAATTTTAAATCAATTTCAATTTACTCCGATTAAAATCTGAAATTATAACATTAGTTAATAGAATAATTTCAAATTCTATTAACTCGAAGCGGTTTTAAAATTAATAAAAAAAACACTTCACAATTGTTCGCTTTTAACACTTTCCCGGGTTTCGGCACCAAATAATTATGTTGTAGAATAAAAGAAATTCTGATTTGTCTTTAAAAAAAAGGTTTATTTAATTATGACTTGCTTCTCTGAATACTCAAATAGAGAAGGGAAGAATTTTACAAAAATATGTGTCACAATTCATGATTATTGTAAGTACAAGATTAAAGAAATATAACGGAATATTTTGATGTAAAAATTAAAATTAAAGAATATTTTTTCATTACATAACATTGGAATGCAATTTGTGCTCAATAACTATATACAGAATATCGTACTCATCTTCAAATTTGAGTTGATGAGCAAACTTATTGTTCTCTTAAAGTTAATCTATGTAATAAACAATTTTACAAGATAATGTATATTAATCGTAATAGTAAATAGTTCTCAATCTGCAAATGCAGTTAATATAAAAAACACAAAAGTTTACACTGAGTAACAAAATGAATATGAACATGATAAATCAATTTAATTGAAGTTGCTTTGTTTGCAACAGGTAGACTCTTTAAATTTTCACAGAAATTGTACAACTGTGGCCACTATAGCATATACTTCCGAAAGTGACGTGTTATTTGCCTTTATGTATTTATTTCTTGAGCTATAGGAGGCGACCACTTAAAATTTGCTGTGATTTAAACTATGTTTGCGTTATAAGCAAGTATACAATATTAAGCCTTAAACTTAACGGGTTTTGAACGTAATAGGTAGACTCTTGAAGTTTTTAAAGGATTAAAGGGTGTGCCGACAGTGACGTGATTTGCATGCACATTGACCAATTTTTTAGCCATAACAGATAGACTTTTGAATTTTTCACAAATGGTGTATTACTATGACCCCTATAAAAACAATAAAAATTTAAAGGGTTTTTCGACGGTGACGTATTTTTCATGTATAACGACATATTTTTTGAACCGTAATAGGTAGACTCTTCCATAGCCGTTATGACAATTACTAAAAATTAAAGGGTGTTCTGACAGTGACATGTTTTTCACGTATAGCAACTTATTTTTTTAATAGTAATAGGTAGACTCTTGATATATTCATAGAAAGAGAATTGCCATGGCCGCTATAACAAATAACAAAATTAAAGGGTGTTCCGACAGAGACATGATTTGTACGTAAATAGCCTTCTTTTTTGAACCGTAATAGGTAAACTCCTGAAATATTTTAAGCAGATGTTGTACTTCGGCCGCTGTAACAATTACGAATATCTAAAGGGTGATCCATCAGTGACATGTTTTTCCTTATTTTTTGAACCGCAATAGGTAGGCGCATGTATATTTTTATAGATAGTGTATTACCATGGCCGCTATAAAAACAATTACTAAAATTTAAAGGCTGATTCAATTTTGGCGATAACGACTATAATTTTAAAATTAAATGGTGACTCATAAGACATAAAAAAATTAACAATTTTAGTTTTTATAGTTGTACTAAACATAGTACGGAACCCTACGTGCGTGAGTCTTACTCGCACTTGATTGATTTATTATAAAATACAATTCTTTTTTCAGCAAATAATAATCCTGAAATCCGTTGGCTGAGATGAAAATCTTTGTAAGTGAGCGAGAACAAGAAGAAAAATTTATTTGTGTATTATTTTTTAATGTACTAAATTTGTATCATAAATAAATAAGCAGTAGTTTTGACCAAAAAACTCATGTTTTTACTGTTTTAGTAGGTTTTAGGCATTAGCATAAATGAAAAAGCAGTAAATTTTATTGTTTTAGTATGTTAAATTTTGTTAATTAAATGAAAAACAGTAATATTTTGTAGCTTATTTTTTGTGGGTTAAAATAAATAAAAAAACAGTACGTTTTACTGTTCTGGTAAGTTATTTGTTTGTGGGTTAGAATAAACGAAAAATTATTTATTTTTATATATTTCGCCAGTTAAAAATCGACATTCAAAAACAATTGAGAATTACATTTAATTTAAATGAAATTTTAGTGGAACGTTTATGAAAGTTTTTTTTCATTTAAATTTACCTACACCCAAAAAAAAAAAAGTTTACTAAATTTAAGTAAATTTAACTAAACTTTAAGAAATTCGGGAATGATTTGATTCCTAGGAAAAAGAGGTTTACTCATAATAATGAAAGTTTAACTAAATTGTAGTATACTTTGTTTTCCGCAAGAGAAATTGTTTTTAATTTAAGTTTTTAATTTGAGTAACTCAAAGTAAGTAAAATATATCTTAAATGAAGTAAATAGTTTTGATCGTTAAAAAAATTTTTAAAAAGTATTATTATTATTAAGTTATTTCTTATTTACTAAATGTCTGTAAATCTTTGCTACAATTTTTGTGTCTGCCTTAAAATTAATTCTCTGTGTGTTTGGTGCATTAATAATTTGTAACATTTCTAATATGTAACGACGTTTATAATTGTTTTCTGAATTTATTACTGGAACGTTATCAAAATTGTTTTCTGAATTTAGTACTGAAACGTTATCAAAATTGGGATAGTGATTTAATTCAGCACAATAAGAAGATAATGCTGTTTTTTGCGAATTAATATTCCTGTATTTTTGGTCTGATTTATTTCCTGCAATTCTAGTTTTTAGTTTGTTATTCGTTGTGCCTACATATCGTCGCGTTTCTTCTAAAACCTCGTAAGCGTCATTTTTTCAAAATTGACTTTTTTGGTCTTTATGGTAGAAAATAATATTTTCCACCCGACTACATTCTGATCTTAACAACTTTGTATAAAAAAAGAAAAATTAAAGCCATTTCCAAAACCTCGTAAGCGCCATTCAAAATGACATTTACATGCAAAACAGAATAGTTTTTATATTTCAAGTTGGAAATGTTAAAGTCTCAACCTCCAAATTTTTTGTATTTGAGATATACAAATTCTGGAAGTTTAAGGCCAATCGAAATAGTTTTGGTGCGGCGCCACACTCTCAATCTCAGTTACTTCGGTAAAAACTAGACTTTTCAAGGAGTAACACAACACTATTTATTCTATGCAGTGCAAATATTTCTCGAGCCCCCATTTGTTTAATAAAATGCTCTTTTTTCCAAAGCTTTACATCGATATTTAAACGTGACTCCCTTACAAAAAGTCGTTCTCATCTGAAATTCATTTTCGGATCGTAAGAGTTATTTGCTGAGACCAACCCCAATTATCTTATTTAACCAACATTAATTTAAAAGCTCTATATCTGATTTCTATAATAATTGCTATACAAACGTAAAATGAAAGAAAAAACATTTATTTTTTTCGAAATTTAGTGCTAAGCGATTCATTTTGAGCCTGACAAAATATATATATTATACTTTGTTACAATATTATACTCTTATATTATATTATACTTTTATATTGTTACGATTTTACTTTACGTTGGGTTCTTTTAGTTGCAAAAAAATACACACTGTTATTACTTTTACTGTAAGTCACTTTATTTAACCACTGTTCAAAAATACACAAACTGTTAAACACTCTCTTACAATACGACAACTGAAATCTTTGACTTTTCAATTAATACTGCCATACTACTCGTCAGCACGATTTGCTTATATAGGCGATTTAAAAACACCAGAATGTTCTATTCCAGACAGATGTGGCGGGTTCGATTATTATTGCTCTTGTTTTCTGTTTGTGTGGTTGTTTATTTCTTTAGGCTCGTATTTATGTATGTGCCTGTGTATTTAACTGAAGAGTGTTTATTTAATGTGCGTGTGTATATGCGCCACTCATCCCGTGCTTTTTGTTTTATGAATGTTTGTAAATGAGGCGTTTCTAGGCTAATCGACAACAACAACTAAATGACTCTCTTTATTGTTTACTTCTATCAATACTAGTTTGATTATTCTTTTATATAATACAAACATGAATAAAATAGGATAAGGACTGTTTTTGTAATAAAAATCTTTTACAAAAAAGAATTAAACAAAATTAAATAATAAAAGAATATACACTCAGAATATTTTTACAGTAACTGATTGTAATTTATTTAAAAAGTATTCCGTACAATTATTTCTAAATGAATATACATTCAAAATGCAAAGCATTTTAATTTTTAAACGATTCCAACATTCATTTCTTAAAAAACTGAATATAAATACTGATTTTCCGTTGCAGTTAATATTTTCATTTATTTTTTTCTACTTTTTCAGAAATTCTAAATTCAAACAATAAACTTACATATGTATGTACGTATCTTTTTAAAAAATAACTCGTTGAATTAAAAGCCAAACAAATTTTTTCAGATTGAATTGAATTTTTTTTTCAACACGATTTTGAATTTTAAGAATTTGAGTTTTTTGTAAAATTTTTGTGAAATTATTAAAAAAGGTATGTACGTGTAAAAAAAAACTAAAAAGCGCTGTGTTAATTTAACCATTATGTTAATTTTTGCAGTTTAACCCTTTCGACCCTTACATCTCACAACTGGTTGATCTCCAATGTTTATTGTCAATATATGTACATTAGGGTGTCCGTTATTTATTGGGTGAAAAATAAACTTCGTAATTCAGGGTTGCCCTCCACCCATTTTTTTCCTCTTGTTAAACGATGAAAACTGAGCCCTCATTCATAAATATCGGAGGTCGGGAACCCGTGCCGCATTAGGCCTGAAGTTGAGAATGCGCGCTTCCAGGCGGGAGCCGCGGCCCGCGATTTTTTCATACCAACACTGCAGCTGGTATGCTGCTGGCGAGCATGTAAAAGTGTTAGGGAGACCCTTAGGAACCGCCATTAGTTTTCCCAAATCTGTGAGAAGACTTTCACTGGTCCTGGTTTTTGTTAAAAATCTGTGAATAGAATCCGTCTCACGTCATACTTTAACGTACTGAAACTGAAATCAAAGTAACCACGGAAGAGGTTAGCACAATCAATACTTGACAGATATTAAATCAGAAAAAAAACACGAGAAAAGCTTTTTTCTCCATTTTACTCTATTAAATTAAATTAGTTTGTTGTATTTTGTTTTATTTTTGCTTCCACTCAAGCCATATTTAACAAGGTGATAGCGTAAGGGAGAGGAAATATCAGCAAAAAATTTTTTGATTTTTTTTTTATATGGATTTTGACAGTAATATCTCTTTTATTCTCTCTTAAAATACATGATTAATGTCAAACTCCACATAAAAAAATTTTAAAAATTTCTCTTTAATAGGTCTGTTCCAGGTGCATAACAAAACAGTCCGGACTATTAAGAGTAAAAACAAAATTACTCTCTGAATGTGACAAAGTTGTCCGAAGTTACTGTAATGCAAAAAACCACAATTGAACATCTTGAAATACTAATGTTGCTTACTTTCTCAAATTAATTTTATTTTAGTGATTTTAGACGCTTAAATGCATAATAATTTAAAAACAAATCATTTGTAATATTGTAAAAAGCTGTATAAAGTGAATAAAAATAAACTGAAAAAAGTAAAAGCCAGTTATTATTTATAATTTTTTTTTTTAAATGAAAAGTCAAGTAACTATTGCACGTTCTCTGGGAACTTTATTTGAAAATCTTCTATTTTGCTTTTTAATAAATTTTAAATGTAAACAAAAACAGCTGATTATTTAATTCTAGTACGAACTTACCCAAAGAAAAAGTTCGTACAACTTTGTACAGGAAATGAAAAGTTTTACTCTCATTTTCTCTCAAAATTGTACAAAAATTGATATCTGGAACGCTTTCGGACTAATTTGTGCGAGTTCGGACTGTTTTGTTATGCACCTGGAACAGAACTAATATTAGTTCCGCCTTGTGGAGTCACCTGGTTAAATATGCTTTGCTTCCACTCAACACAAATATTTAATTTTGAGAGAGAGAGAGACAAATAGAAAGCAATTTATAGCTTTCAAGGTACGTCAAAAGTTAAAAGTTGCCAAATTTTAGAGAGTCAAAAAATAATTAGTAATTTAAGAGTAGTAAATGACACGGCAGAGAGGGGTGTGAAATTAATACAAGATTTTAACGGTATGTTAACATCAAACGAAGAATAACGAGAATTCCTTCTTCACTGTGTTGAAGACCACAGGAAGCAATTTCCGAATTGCACAAAAACATCATTAAAGGAAAATTAAACATATGTATATATGTATGTCGTGAACGAAAAAAATTATTTTGAATAATAAAATTAATATCGTTTTTTTTACACATCCCTCCCGCCCACCATTGAAGGCCGACGTTGCATGGGTTATATTCAAATTTGAGGGGGGGGAGGTCGTCCCGTGGTGCACCCTGAAGATTTTGGGGTTTTGTCGATGAAATTGGTTGAGAGCTGCGGATTTGAACGAAAATCCTTCAAAAGAGGTATGCAAAATCAAACAGCACTTCCGCACAGATTTTTAACAAAAACCAGGACTAATGAAAGTCTTCTCACAGATTTGGGAAAATTCATGGACGTTTCTAAGGGTCTCCCTAACACTTTTACATGCTCGCCAGCAGCATACCAGCTGCAGTGTTGGTAAGAAAAATTCGCCTGCAATGGAAGATTTGCACACCATTAACCGCAATTATATACATACATATGTACATATTATATCATCAATATTTTTAATAATAAGTACTATGTAGTATATGTATTAATTTTATATATTTTACGTTGTATTATGTAATTTAGGTTTTTTCCTTTTGTTTGTTAAATATGTATGTATGTATGTATGTTATAAGATTCTTTGAAAAAATTTACTTGTTTTAAGATAATGAAATAAAGGAAAATTTGTTGATTAGAAGTTGGTGGTTATTTCTTACGGTTCAAATATCACAAACAAAGGGAGCAAATCAGTTAATTCTACGGACGGTGTAGTTCATTTTTGGCATTTAACAAATCAGAAACAACGGAAAAATTCGTTATTTTTACGGAATTTTTAAATAGTTTTTTTTGGCAGTTAAAACAAAAGAAAAATCATTAATTTTTACGGAATATGTAGTTTATTTTTTGTCACTTAAAATAAAAGAAAAATCATTTGTTTTTACGGAATTTATTCATTTGATTTTTTAACATTTAAAAATAAAAGAAATTTTCTTTTGGTTTAAATGAATAATGAGTAGACTGGTTTTTAACAGAATTTTCAGTTGTTTTAAATTGCATTTTCAGTTGATTTAACTTACATAATATTTTATATATATATATATATATATATATATATATATATATATATATATATATATATATATATATATATATATTTTATTATTAAATAAAAGGATATTTAAATGATATTTAATTTAATTGATATTTAAATGGCTAGCCTTCCCTTCCCTTTTTAAAATTTAGAAGAGAGAAAGGAATAAGAAAAAAATATTTAACTTGTACAATAAAGTAATTATTCTAAATTATTTTTATAAGTTTTAAGTAAAAACTAACGTTATTGAAAAAGGATAAGAAAGGAAAAAAATATAAAACGTTATTAGATGTTATCCCATGTCATTAACTTTGCCCTGTTGTACTACCCTGTGTTCTATTAATGTCTTACCTGAAGATATATTGGAGAAAAAAGGAACTTCCTCCCTTCAGAAACAGTGGAATTTATGCAAGGACCTTTATAGTATGGATGGGCTCTAAAACCAGACAACTAAGGAAAATTACCTTGGAATCAATTGTAAAACGTCACAATTAATTTAAAATAACAAGGAATTGCTATGGCTAAACAGTCCACTGATACCAAACTGCCCAAAAAGGACAAAGAAAAGGATGAAGATAAACTTGAGGATTTGGATTATACATATAAATAATTATATGGTTCTGATTTATAAAGGATTTAGGATGTACCTTTGTTTAGAGGTATTGACGTACATTATATGTCATAGATCTCGTTGATAAGGATTGATGCTGTCTAGAATTAAATTAAGATAACAGCTGAGCAGAGTAGAGGAAGTCAATTTAACGACAGTTATCCAACCATTCTCTACATCAATACCGTCATCAATAATGTCTATGGCAAGTGTACATGGGCCTCCATTCATAGATATTTCAAGTTTGTGGGGGATTTATTTATTTAGTGGCAGTTTTTTGATTCTGTTCTTATGGACAGTAAAAAGTTTGCCATTAGTGTCCATTAATGTGACATTGTTTGAATTATCAATTGCATTGACTGTGAAGGGACCTTTATAGACCGCATCCAGTTTGTGTCCTGATTCATTGCGGACTAGAACAGAGTCATTAACACAGAGTGTAATAGGATTAGAATTTTCATTGGATAATTTTTGTCTAAGAAGTTTAGCATTTTCAATGAGGCTAGCAGCTCTACGTTGAGCTACTTGGGGTCTAAATTAAACTTCCTTTTCGTAAGCTTCAACGTTGTAAAGGGGTTCTATGCTATTGGTATTGGTAAAATCTAGCTCTTTTGGAATTTTTCCGTAGATCAATTCAAATGGACAATATTCATGAGCTGTTGATGGAGTTGTATTATAACAATATACAAAGAATTTTAACCAATTATACCAATCTGATTTGTCTGATGAAACATAAGATCTTAAGTACTCGTTGAATGTTCTGTGAGATCTTTCAACTGTACCGAGTGTTTTATGATGGTAAGCAGTAGAGTGTAATTTCTCTATTTTCATTAGCTTGCATAGTTCCGTTAGTACCTGATTTATATATTCAGTACCTAGGTTCGTAACTATTGTGTTCATTGGACAATATATTAAAATAAAATCCTCCATAATGACTTTCGCAACATTTCTGGATGATTTATTTATTATTGGGATAGCTACTAGGTATTTAGTTAAATCGCACATTATAGTCATAGCGTATTCATTCTGTGAATCAGACCGTGGAAGGGGGCCTATTGTGTCGATTAGCACTCTTTGAAAAGCTTTTAGAGGATTTGGTGTTATAACGAGGGGCCTTTAACCGTGGTTTTGTTGGTTTGGGATTGAAGGCATTGTTTTACATCTCTAGCTATATCTCTAGTCATGCCTTTCTAATGATATTGAAGTTTTATTTTTTTTATCATACGAGTTATGCCTGGATGTCCAGCGGTAATGGGATCATCATGGTATTTTTTGCATAATTCTCAGTTTTTCAGAATCAGTAGAAACTTTAGTAAGTTTTGGTACGAGCATAATTGTTAAATTAAAATCTTGCAAGATTATATTACCTTTACATATTTGTTCCTAGGTAAGTAAGCATACTGTCATCTAGTGAGAGTAGCAATGTTGTGAGACCAATATTATTAGTTATTTTTGCAAGCTTTAGAAAGAGGTCGACATTTCTATTAATAATTAGATCTTTCAACGTAAATTCGGAAAAAAATGATTTCCCTTATGGATAATTACTTTATCCTTAGTAAAATACAATCTAGGTATTTTACGATGCTCCTGGGCATTTATAGCCTCATATATTTTAAAATTGGCTGATTCTGTTTGTTGTGTAGGAGTTTTGTTCGTACTTTCTCCTCCTGTTTTAGTCTGAAGTCTTGTTGTAACTTTCAGGACTGTATTGACTTCAATATTTTTAATATCCTTAAACTCTATACGTGACAGTGCGTCTGCAAGGTATTTTCCTGACCCCTAATATACTCGACTACAAAGTCGTACTCCTCGAGGTCAACCCTCATACGCGTGAGCTTAGATGATGGATTCTTTAGAGAAAATAAGTAAGTGAGTGGTCTGTGATCACTTTGGATTACGAACTTTCTGCCGTAAATGTATGGTCTGAAAAATTTTATAGCCCAATGTATTGCGGTTAATTCTTGCTCTATGGTAGATTTGTTAATTTCACCCTTAGTGAAAGATCTAGAAGCGTATGAAATTGGCATTAGTATACCCTGTTTTTTTATTGACTAAGGACAGCACCACAAGCGTGTTTGGTTGCGTCTGTTGTAATAAAAAATTCTTTAGAAAAATCAGTCAGGACTTAGTAATTGTAAAATTTCAGGACTTAGTAATTGGTTTTTGAGGTATTGGAAATATTTTTCGCAATCTTGGTTCCACTCAAAAAGTACATTTTTCTTGACAATCTAGTAATATGTCGAGATGATTCAGCAAAGTTTGGTATGAACCTTCGGTAATAATTACAAAATGCTATGAAGCGCTTAGCTTTATCACCATTCCTTGGTGTTGGATAGTTTTGTACTATAGAAAATTTGCTATCATCAGGCGTTATACCTTGATCAGTAGATTTGTGCGGAAAAATGAACATTTGTCTGGATGTAATTTCAGATTATGTTTCCTGCCTAATGCAAATACGTATTTTAAATTTCGTAACATATGTTGTTTTGAACAACCAATCACTACAAGGTCATCCATATACACGAATGCTTGTGCTGGAGCTAGACCTGAAAAAACCAACGACATCATGCGTTGGAAGGAATTTGGGGCTATTTTTAGACCATACGGTAATCTTGTATATCTGAAGGATCCTTTATCTGTGGAAAAGGATGTGATATCTCTTGACTCCTCTTCAAGCTCTATCTGATGAAATTTATCAGCTATTAAATTTTTATTAACTGCCCTGTAGTCTACTACCAGTCTCCATCTCTTTTGGGTATTACCAGGTAGAGGTTTCTTTGGTACCAAGAGTATGGGACTATTATGATCTGAAGTGGATGGTTCAACAATATCGTCTTTAATTAGCTTGTCAACCTGGTTATTTATTTCCTCTTTTTGGGAATGTGGTATTCGATAGTTTTTTATGTAAACAGATTGTGTATTGCTTATTTTAAGTCTTTGTTTATAAAAGTTATTGACTGATATGTTTTCAGTTTCTAAAGCGAAAATGTCTATAAGTTCATGACATAAGGATATTTTTCTTTGGACTTGGCAGGTGTACAATTTTGCTTGGCAATTTTATAATCTTTAAGGTTTTCTGTAACAAGTTTAATATCAAAAATTACCAAATCTTGTTCAGAGGTATTAATTATTTTTACTAGTGGGTTTGATTTGGAAGTTATTGTATTTCCGACGTAAACGCCGTTTTGAATTGTTTGATAAGGTATCAAAACATTTTGTTCGGATGATTAAAATTGTATGGATTTTATAACTTCAGATCTGGCAGGGAGTGATATTGAGTTTATGGTTGGACCGTTTCTAAGGGGTATTCCAATGGCATGATCAATTTCATTTGATCGGATAATAATTAGATCGCTGTCATTGGAATATTGTAAGATACAATTATACTTTCGTATGAAATCCATTCCAATTATTCCGTCTGCCTGTATTTTGAAATCATCCGTGACTACATGAAAAGTATGTTTTATTAGATATTGGTCTATTTTTAATTCGGATTGTACACTGCCTAAAGTTGAAACTATGCCTTGGCCAATACCATTTAAATTTTTTTATTATAAACATTGATTGATTCATTTAAGACCTGGTTGTGCTTGATAATTGTTTTATCAGCTCCAGTATAAATTAATAAAATTGAAGATGTTTCATTAAGGGTAGTTCTACAGCGTAAATAGCTACATAAATTTTAGTTAATATTGTAGGTATTTGTATTTACTGAGTATTTAGGGTTCGCTGCTCGTTTCCCGAGTTGTTTTCCGCAGCTACATTTATGTTTCTACTTAGTGAATTATTATTACGGTTTCTATTATCGTTATTACTGCGATAAGAACCTGAATTATTGTTATTATAATTACGGTTGTTAGTGCCGCTATTACGATAGGACTCGCTATTATTGTTTCTTTTTCGATTGAACCTATTACTTCTGTTCTGATGGAAGTTTCTGTTTTGGTTGAAGTTGTTACTTCTGCCATGTTCACTATGGTTATTACTATGACCTTAGGATAGAATTTTCATGACCGTAGGCTTCGGTGCAACTGCTTATGAATTTAGTCAATACTTCATTCATGTTATTAAAGTTACCCGATTGCATGATCATTTTAACTCTACCGATAGAGCTGTTTTTGGTTATAGCCGTAACAGCTGAAAGTGTAGCATATTTGTTGGCTATTTCATGGGGTAATCCATCTGTAATATAAGCTGCTTCTAATTGCTTTGTTATTTCCTCAATTTCTTTGGCGTAGGCATTTACATTTTTTCCGGACTGTCTTGTGCTCATTAATTTGGCATTAATTACATCAACGGATTCACCCTTAAACGTTGTTTTTAGTTTTAAAATTATTTGTTCTAGTGCGGTGATTATTTGTTCTAGTCTGATGAGATTAAATTTCTCACTGTTCCTTTCAATTTTGTTTTAATAAGGTTTACAGCTACTGATTCGTGCGTTTCCTTAATCGAATCTACTAAATTAATAGCGTCGATAAAGCTTCGCAGGTTTTCAGAATTTCCATTGAAATCTGGAATTAACCTGGAGGCTGTATTTAGAAATTCTATTAAAGTTTGGGGCATTTTGGATTTTTGTTTTTGTTCCGTTCGGGTAAAAGTTCAAATACTATTGGTTCATGGATTGAGTGTGGAACAAGGACTTTAAAATTTTTTCTATAACTAACGGAAATTAATTTTTCACGTAGGTCAGTATAAAAATTATCAGCAGAAGTTTGATGAGCCTTAGTTAACCTATTAAAATTTGTATTTAGTAATACTCTGAGCTTCTCTAACTGATTTTGGAGGATGTTTACATGCTTATTAACTGTTTCAGTTTTTGTATCTCTGTCAGTGTTTAAGCATTTATACGATTTAATTACCTCGTTTTTTATTGCCTTAGCTCTTGATACTATTGTCTCCCATTCCATCAGTTAAGAAACTGGTATATAAAACAAGGAATTGGTAAATAAAACAAGAGAGCGGTCATTATGTATACTTCCGTAACAAAAGATGAAGAAAAAAAAAATAACTTTGATCAGAAAACTATTTCACAATTTTTATGGATGTATATTATGGATTTAAATTTCCTTCAAACAATGCTCTTGCTCTTCGAATGGAAAACAAACAATAATAATAATTATATTAGACATTCAGGCATGTCACAAATTCCGTTCGGAATTGAAATGATTCCGTAATTGTCATTCCGATCGGAATGGTTTTAGCTTCTATAGATTCCGTTCGGTTTCGTTAAACCGCAAGAAAATTTAAAAATACTTTTTATGTGTTAAATATGGCAACCCCACACCGAATGTAGCAAAACAAAAAACAGCTGATTGAAAAGTCAATAAAATTTTAACTATTTGTGACTGGACTTAAAATTCAAGATTTTTAAAACAAAAGTGTTACATTTTTGAAAGTAAAGTGTATTTGTGTACATATAACAAAAAATGCCCGGAATATCTATAATTGCAGCAGCAGAAGGCAATAAAAAACATGCTGAAAAATTGCGACGCAGAGTTTTAAGGGATGCTTCAGATCCTTTGTCGTACCCAAGTTCAGTGTAAGTATTTTTAAATAAATATTTGTAAATTATTACAAATTTTTAATTACAGTTTTATAAGTTATTATCGTGTGAATAAAGAGGCCTTCGTTATGATATTGGAAATACTTTCTAATGATCTTCCAAGCTCTACAATACCACCAGTGATACAATTAGCAACTGCACTTAGGTTTCTGGTAACTGGTTCTTTTCAAGGCGTTATAGGTAAGTACAAATAATTACCACAATTTAATATCTATAAAATAATTTTAATGTTACCACTACAGCAAGGGATGTGGATGTAAGCCTTGGAAGGAGCACAGTTTCGCAGATATTATGGATAGTAATAAATGCAATTGAAAGTCGTATAAGCCCACAATGGATCAAGCTACAAATGTCTCATGACGAAGAGAAAAAATCCAAAGCATTTTTTTTTGAAAAATACCAAATCCCAGGTATAGTAGGCTGTATTGATGGTACACACATAAAGCTGACAAAGCCACATACAGACGAATCCCTCTTTTTAAATCGGAAAGGAACGTTCAGTGTCAACGCAATGATTGTAAGAAAACTTCATTTTATATTTTACTATAGTTTACCAATTTTCTTACGTTAGATATGCGATTACAAAATGAAAATCAGGGCTGTGGATGCTTGCAGACCTGGGTCTTGCCATGACTCCTTCATTTGGGACATGAGTATTGCAAGAACTTACTCTTTAAATAAATATTCAAACGAAGACAAAAATTCGCGGCTTCTGGGTGATTCAGGTTATGGATTAGAACCTTTTTTAATTACGCCTTATAAAAATGTAATTGCCGAAACAATGGAACACCGATTTAATAAAAAACACACGTCCGCCCGCAATATAGTAGAGCGCACAATCGGTGTATTAAAAAGTCGCTTTAGGTGTTTACAAAGCACTTTACCCTACACTCCAGAAAAGGTTGTAAAAATCGTCAATGTCTGCTGTGCCTTGCATAACATATGCAGGGAATATAACATTAATATAGAAGAAGACCTGACATTACAACTAGAGGAAATCGATCCTCCATCTAACGACGACGATGTGGAGGAGAGACATTTCTATAATATTGCCAAACGTCTTAGAGACAATATTGCAATGCAAATAAATTAATTTTTTTTAATTATAAAAAATTCATTTATTCATTTTCATTTATTTTTTTTTTTTAATTATAAAAAATTCATTTATTTTAATTATAAAAATAAAACTAAAAATAACTATTTACGTACTAATATAAAAAAAAAATTGTACTTCTTGAGATCTTCAATTCACATAAAAATAAGGAAACTTTTTAAGGCTTTAAGCTTTTGGTAACGTAAATAGAAAGTTTAAAGACTTTTCTAACGTCTTTCAGCTTTTTTGCGTTCTACCTCAAGTCTTAAGGTTTCAAGTTCAATTAATTTGAGCTTAAACGCATTTTTTTCACATAAAATCCTTTTAACTTCGGTATCATTCTTTTCCCTAGCTTCAAAATGTTTTTGTAAAATACCACATAGAGTATTTAACATTTGATTTTGGGCTACCATTTGGTCGCGCTGTTGTTCCATTAAGGTGGTAATTTTTTTTTTCCTCGGAAAGTTTTTGACTGATTAAATCAACAAGGTTTTTTAAATGTTGGTTTTCCTCAATCAAAAGGCTATTACCATCAGGTTTAGATGGTGTTTGAGGTCTAGCTCTTTTTGGAGTTATTGGCGATATTGTGGGTAGCAGCGGGGATCTTTTCGGGTCAGGGCATGGAGTGCATGATCTACTTACTCTTGGGTCAGAGCTAAAGCCTTTGGATCTTTTAGGATCTGGGGATGGTGATCGATCTATTTGTCTTTTGGTACACTGCTTTGCATTATTTGATGTCGAGGGTTGTACATCAAGCTCTTCATTTTCTTTACCCAAATCGTTGAGATATAAATTTGCATCAAATCCCGCAAAACTTTTGGAACCGTTTATACCATCAACACTTCTGTGTATACCACTAATTCTTGCTAGGGACTCCTCAATATCCGTCAAAACATATATTCATATATTATATTCACCTCCGCCGGTCTTCTGATTTTCTTTTTTATTGTGGCACATCTTTTTTTGTACATAGCTCTTCCAATCGGACCATGCTTTCTTCCAACCATTAACATCTTTGGTTGGTGGTCCACATAAATTTAACTCCTTGGTCAATTCAGACCACAATGACTCCACAATAACACGATCTCCTTTCACATATCCCCTGGCAATGTCTTGATGACGTTCCATGAAATCAATGAAGACTTTGTCTTGACCTGCACTTCGATGCTTACCCCTGCGAAAAGTAGTAAATTTTCAAATACCTATACAAAAATAAATTTTGAAATACTTACATGATCGCCTAGTTAATTTTTATTTAGGGTTTAAAGATTCTTTATAAGAAAATTGTTTTTAATTTTCTATTCTTCTTTGCGCCTTTTCGTTAGTTTTCTGTGCTGCCACCATGGTATTTTTTGAAAAAATGTACAAGAATAAAAGTATGGTAACACTGAATAAACAAATTCCGTAGATTTTTTAATTTTTTCGTAAGTGTTAACAAAACCTTAAATTTTTCATTAAATTTTCTTTAAAGTATACTTATTTTAGTAAAATAAGCAAAACAACAACATTCATTACTGATAAAAAGACGTTCTGAGTAGTTCATACATCTGGAAAGTGGTTAAAATATGAATTCCACCTACCAATTTAAAAGTGGTTTCATTCCGAAAAAAATTTTCGTTTTACCTTTTCTGTAGAAGCAAAATACGGAATCAATTCCACTTCCGAACGGAATTGCGTTCTGTGACATGGCTGTTTGTCTAGACTGTTAGCCAAGGATGCAGCTCTAGTGTAAGTTTTCCTCAAAGATCTTTTGTGTAATTGGTAGATTGGCAGGGAAGTCAATTTTAATCACCACGTCATTCACGACATTAGCATTAGGTTTTGAAATTTTTGACTCCGTACCGCCCATTGTAATGACACTTGATAAGTCTATATAGGGAAAAAGAAACGTATAATAATGGAGTACACTTGTTATAATAAAAAAAATTAAATCAGTATTGTTTCTTCGTAACGCTATTTTATATTCTATTTTTAAAGAGAGAAAACAAATCTTCCTTTCATTACTCCTTTCCCTCTTGGAGAAAAAAAAATTAAGGGATTAGACTGATCTTTCTAGAACTTTTACTTCCGTTAGTAGCTGGACCGTTTACATTAATTAAAAGGTTTAAAGGTTTACAAAAAAAATTTTACTTAAATTAAGTTTACACGGCCAACGACTTGTTAGTATGTTATTTTTTTTTCGTCCTAGGGCGTCTTAGTACTTAAAATTAAGGGTATACATATATGACACCGCGTGGCATACGATACAATTTTATGCACCGTCCTACCATGGCGCAGTGACTTGCATCTTTAAACGGTCAGCTGATTAGTTCAACCCGCGACCAAAATTGACCCACTTGTAAGATTAAGGTGAAGGTAGCAGTGCCGAGAATCTGAGTGGCTAGTTAGTGGTATAAGAGGACTAGTCTTTAACAGCTCCCCTCGACGCCAAGGCACGGGTCGGGTGTAAAAATTTAGTTGCCTAGTCCATGTACGCCGTCCCTGCATGGATGGTCTAACCCCTTACGCGCCTACTCGTGGGAACAAAAATGAAGAACTCAAATAAAAACAAAAAGAACAATACAGAAAATGAAAAGAACAATAATAATAACAAAAAAAAAAAAAATAATAATAACAAACAAGAACAAAAAGTCGCTGAAGGTGGGCAGGGGAAACCCTTGCCTGCTGAATGCAGTGGTGTCCCAACAGACCAACATAAACCGGCTGTTGTGGACAACTCAAATGCAGGAGACCAGCAGGGGAAACCTGAGCTGGCCAAATGCAATGAACACCCAGCTACAACTTCAGCTGTGGTTAACTCTAACGAGGTACCTCTCGACTTTTCAGTCGGTACCTCGAAGGCCTATGCTGGTAATAAACCAGCAGTAATCCCTTCTTCGGGTGCCACGGTTAAACCCGTGTGTAACCCTGCGGTAACTCTGCCAGCTGAACCTTCTGCCCAGGCAGCAAGTTCAGCCCAGGCACTCACTTGCGCCCAAACGGCAGTCGATGTAGCCCCCAAAGACCGCAAAAATATGTCCAGAAAGGCCTTCATTGAAGGGCGTGTCGCCCAAAGACTGGTAAATAAACTCGGAAGTTTGCCCTCCGAAAAACTTTCAAAGGAAGAAAAATCTTCCCTTACCTGGGCAAAAGCCCATTTAGCTGCTGCGGACAACCCCAATTTCGATGTCGATGTAGAAAAAGCATCTACATCGACAGCGCCGAAGAGGCAACGGTCGGGAGAGGAGAAATCCCAGCAGCAAAATATCCAACCGGACACCAAACGTCCAAAAACTACAGGCAGTATTACTCAATCCACAGTCGTCAATAGGCCTTACAGTGAGGTTGCTAGAGACCCACTGATAAGGGCTATTATCGACAAAAGCGTTTGTGACGGTGCTATCTTTTGGGAAAAGTGGGAGATGATCCGGATCAAGTTGCTGGAACAATATGCCAAATTTCTTGCCGATGAATCAAGTCAGGTACCGCAAAATGTGGATGCTGGCTGGTTCCAAGGCCATATCAAGCTGCTCTCATGCTCAAGTGAGGGATCAGCTATTCAACTTAAGCAGGATGTTACGTCCCCAGGGGAAGTGTGGCCAGGTGCGAGATTGGACGTGGTTCCGGTAGGTGAAATCCCTCGCAGACCGAGAGCCGTCGCAATTATACCTAGGGAACCTCACGACCCTGCGACGATTCTGGCGATCATCCGGAGAGGAAATCGTGACCTACCGACCAGCGACTGGAAGGTGGTGAAAGTCTCCGAACCGGTGGGTCTGACCAGAAAGGCGGTTGTCGTCCTTAATAAGGACTCTTTGTCACCACTTCGAAAGAAGCAAGGCAAAATATTTTTTGGATACGACAGTATCAAGCTGAGCATCTATCGAGTTGATGACAAAACCAACCCCGAAACCTCCAGCGACAAACTGGTAGGGTCGCAAGGTAAAGGCGTGACTGAGTGTATCAGCCGACAAACTATGGCCACAAACGAGGAGGTGAATGACCCCGCGAACTCAGAGACTGCAGAGAGTTCTCAACCAGAATCATGTCTGGTTGGGGAGCTCTTTGAGCGTCTGGGTGTTGCGGAGGACGAAGATGCGCTTCTGGAATCTGATCCAGAAGACATAGACGTCACTGTCATTTACGATCCCGATAACGATGGCGAAGGCGATTCAAGTTAACCTTCAATCAGAATCATGTCTGGTTGGGGAGCTCTTTGAGCGTCTGGGTGTTACGGAGGACGAAGATGCGCTTCTGGAATCTGATCCAGAAGACATAGACGTCACTGTCATTTACGATCCCGATAACGATGGCGAAGGCGATTCAAGTTAACCTTCACCATTCCAAGGCAGCTTATGCTGCATTAATTCTTCGCCTTATGGAACGAGGTGAAGACATAGCGTTAATCCAAGAGCCGTGGATCAATAGCGGCAAAATATGTGGACTTAACGCAAGAGGCTACAAATTGATGTATGCAACAACAGCAGGTAACAATAACAAAAATATTAGAGCCTGTATTTTAGCAAAAGAACACCTCAATATCTTCATTTTATCTGATTACAGTGATGAAGATACGGTGACTGCAGTATGGGAGGATGCAAAATCAGCAGTGTGGATATCATCCACGTATATGCCACACGACCAAGCAGAATCCCCACCCAGCAGCCTGGTTAACAAAATGGCCAGAGCAGAAAGGCGAAAGGCGTTCCTTTAATAATGGGCGCTGACGCAAATGCGCATCACCAAATCTGGGGTAGCTCCGACACAAACTACAGAGGTGAGTGTATCTTTGATTTTATACTTAAAAACAATCTAGAAATTGCGAATAGGGGGTCCGAGCCTACCTTTGTTGTATCAAACAGACAGGAGGTTTTGGACATCACGCTAGTTAGCACACATCATGCACTTTTAATCGAGAATTGGAAAGTCTCAGATGACTGCTCCTTCTCCGACCACCGTCTTCTCTATTAGTAGGAAGAAGGTTTCGAGAATTGGGAGGAACAAAGCGTGTTTCTCACGAACGTAATTACGCATCCCTAAGAAATTAGGGATACTAAGCATATTGAAAATGCTGTGAGAACAATCACAGATGCCTTTAAAGACGCAACTGATAGGTCATGTAAACCATCGGTCCAGCGCGTTAATCGAAAACCACCATGGTGGTCTAAAGAAATAGCCGAATCCCGCAAGATTTGCCGCAGGCTTTTCAACGAAGCAAAGAGGACAGGAAACTGGTCACTCTACAAATCTTCGTTGAATAAGTTCAAAAATCAGGTCAGAAACGCTAAACGTAAGTCATGGAAAGATTTTTGCAGTGGCATTGAAAATTTTTCTGAGACTAACAGACTGCGTAAAATACTGACCAAACAAGCGCCTATTCCTGGATATATCCAAAAAGCAGGCGGCACATGGGCAACCAGTGCACAAGAATCACTGGAAGTCCTTATGGAAACCCATTTTCCAGGATGTCAATCCATTACGGAACGGCAACACAATTCCGTCCAATCTAGCCTTGTACCTCATACCGTAATCATTGATGCGGATAGGTTGCAATGGGCTATTAAAAGTTTCCATCCCTATAAGGCTCCAGGGCCGGATGGCATAATTCCCGCTGATCTTCAGAATAATCTGGATCTGGTAACACCATGGCTTTTAGCTATATATAAAGCCTGTCTATCCTGGTCTTACATTTCAGACCAATGGACAAAGTGTAATGTGATATTTATTCCCAAAGGAGGAAAAGTGTCACATGCGAGAGCAAAGGATTTCAGACCAATAAGTCTAACATCCTTTCTTCTCAAAACACTAGAAAGACTTATCGAAATCCACATAAGAATGAAAATCGATAATAATCTCCTTTCTCCGTCCCAACATGCTTACACAAAGGGCAAATCTGTTGAGACGGCGCTGAACTCGCTCGTGGGCTACATAGAGAAGTCCTTGGAGCATAAAAAATACACTATGGTGGCCTTCATGGATATTGAAGGAGCATTTAATAATATTAATCCGCTGGCAATAACTCAATCTCTCACGGAGGTTGGGGTTGACCATTCAATCATCAGGTTTATAACAAATCTGTTAGGTTATAGGGAAATATCATCCTCATTTGGTTTAGCTAAAATCACTAAGATAGCAAGGAGGGGTACTGTCTCCGTTGCTTTCGAATATAGCAATTAATAAGCTATTAATAAAATTGGATTCCATGTACTTCAAGACAATTGCATACGCAGATGATGTGGCGGTTGCAATTGCTGGAGCTCATGTTGATACAATGACACAAAGATTGGAAAAAGCATTCCGAGCAATCTGTTCCTGGGGGGAACAGAACGGGCTGGGTGTGAATCCATCTAAAACGGAGCTTGTATTATTCTCAAGGAAATACAAGGTTCCAACCTTCAGACTACCTATATTAAATGGGGTAACACTAAATCTATCTGATAGCGCGAAATATCTAGGCATAATATTAGATAGTAAACTTTCCTGGAAAATTAATGTTCAGTATAGAGCGTCCAAAGCTATGACGGCAATATATGTATGTAAGAAAGCCATTGGCACGACCTGGGGAATGCGCCCAAGGAATGTAAATTGGCTGCTTGAAGCAGTAATCAAGCCAATATTATTTTATGGTGCAACTATCTGGTGGAGAGCACTAGATTTTAGGACAAACGTCTCTATTATAGAAAGGGTGTTGCGCACTATGGCGATCCTTATAACTGGAGCCATCAAGTCAACACCAACGAAGGCGCTTTTTGCAATACTTAACTGGTTGCCGGTAGATCTACTGGCCAGGTATGTGGCATTAAGGACAGCTGTTAGACTAAATGTTGTAGGTGCATGATCATGGGGACATGCCAATCTTCTAGGAACAACGAATGTTATTCCTGAGCTCTTAGACTACTGCACCCCGTCACCCTTCTTCACACGAAGATTCCATTTTGATTTGACGGAGGGATACTCTCTAACTCCCCGAACTTTACTGGTTTACACAGATGGTTCCAAAAGGGGAACGAGAGTGGGAGGTGGAGTCTATATAGATGAGTTTGGAATTAGGATATGTTTCAGACTTCCGAATGACTGCAATGTCATACAAGCAGAAATATCTGCTATTAAAAAGGCGGCTAACTGGCTAAAGTACCACAGGATATCAGACAGAGATATCTGGATTTGCACTGATAGTAAAGCCGCTATCATGTCCCTTATAGGTGTGTATAGCACATCAAATCTTGTCCTTGAATGCCGGACATCCTTAAATGAGATGGCGGATAATTCGACAGTCACCCTTAAATGGGTGAGGGGACATGGGACTAATCAAGGCAACTGTGCTGCCGATGAACTAGCCATGAAGGGAACACTATTGCACGATGATGCCATAGACATCTATTGTGGCATTCCCCTCTCGGCCTGTTTACACCGCATCAACTTTGCCCTTCACAACACAGCTCAGGACAGATGGTCCAATGAGTCGACTTGCTCGATCGCAAGGACAATCTGGCAAAAAAAATCAGTAACGCGATCAAAAAAGGACCAACATAATGGAACCAAGTGAGCTATTTCATTCTCTTTCTCCTCCTTTATACAAGCTTCCTGCTTAACCTAACCTAACCTACCATGGCGCTGTCATATATCGGTCAATGCCAACTTTGACCGAACCGGGCATTTCTTACTTTAAGTAGTACTGAAGGGACTCGTGAGTGTCGCAGTAATACTTTGTTTGTTAAAAAAAAAAATTAATTATTTTAAAATCTTATTTTTAATTATATTTTTCAAAATTAAAAAAGTATTTTTTTCACTTATTAATCCAGCATTTTTTTTTTTTTTTTGAAATTTATTTGTATAGTAGAAATTTGTAACGCAAAGTAAACAAAAATGTAATTAAGAACTAAAAAAAAGTGATACTTTTGTTAGATATTTTTTTTTGTGTATGATAAAGTGTTTGGAAAAATTTGATAATTATTAGGTATAACTAAAATTTAAATTTATATAAAAATTTCTTTAGTTATTAGATTTTGTAAGATCAAAATTTGTTATGCGAGTATTTTGTATAGAAAAAAAATTAAATAATTACTAACTATAATTAACTTTTAAAATTATAGAAGAATTTCATTAGGTGTAGGATATGCCAGGATAGGTGCCACACACAACAATTCCTTGAGCTTCTAGAATGCTTCCTCGGCTGCTTCACTCCACTGGTAAGGTCGCGACTTTTTGGTTAGTTCATGTAGGCTCGCAGCAACACTAGTGCAGAGTCCCAAGAAACTTCGTAACTCGTGAAGATTTTGAGGACGTGGACAGTCCTTTACTGCTCGTATTTTATTTTCATCGGTTGATATGCCCTCTGCTGTTACACGATGCCCCAAGTATTTGACTTCCTTCTGAAACAATACAGATTTCTTAACACTGAGCTTCAGTCCAGCTGCTGATATATGCCTGAAGACTTCTTCCATATTCCTTAGATGTTCATCGAAGGTCTTTCCCATGACAATGATGGCATTTCACCAATTGAGTCCCTTTAACACTCGTTCCATTAAACGCTCGAAGGTGGCCGGAGCGTTGCAGAGACCAAATGGCACATCATTAAACTGACATAAACCATCGAGAGCACTAAAAGCAGTTTTTTCTTTATCTTTGTCAGCTATCTGGACTTGCCAATAACCGCTCTGTAAATCTAGCGTAGAAAACCACTTAGTTCCTGCTAGCGTGTCCAAGGTGTAATCGATTCTTGGTAGCGGCTAACTCTCCTTTTTGATAACATCGTTGAGCTTTTTGTAGTCAACGCTGAATCTAGTGCTTCCATCTTCCTTCTTTACTAAAACTACCCGCCAGCTCCAAGAACTCGAAGATGGTTCGATGATTCCATCTCGCTCCATTTCGTTGACTAGCTACTTTACTTCGCTCCTCTTGGCTAGACGAATGCTCCTGGGGGCTTGTTTTATGGGCCTCGCTTCGCCAGTATTTATTTCATGCTTCATTATTGCCGATCTACCTAGGCTTTTACTTTTAGGGTGAAGACAGAGGCGTACTTTCGTAACAGCTGCTTGCCTTTGTTTCTGTCAGGTGGCTCTAGCTCTGCTACCCAATTCCCCACGTGTTCTGCTAGTATTTTGCGCTCTGTAGTTGACAATTTTTCAGGTTCCGAGTTTCTCTCGCAATTAATTATGGTCTCTGCTGGTGTACATTGAGCTATCTGAGAGTTTTTACTAATAACATTTTCACTGTTCTATAGATTTAAAACTCTCACAGGAATTTTTCCATTCTTACAGGTTTTCACGTGGGCTTTTGCTGTTATTGTCTCACTCTTAATTCCTGGTATGGCGCTATGTGGTCTCAAAGTTGGGAACCTCGCACCTGGAAATTCTTTACAGCTTATTATATATCGTCTTAAAGGTCTTGTCAATACCTACAAAATGGTATCTTAATTTGCAAATAATAATTTAAAATGTTCGAGTTATAAGCATTTTAAGAAATAAAATTTTTGATTTTTCGCTACCCTGGTCCAGTTTTTTTCAAAATATTGGGTACAATGTTTACCAAATTTTTAAATTTTTTATCGTAGTTAGCGAGCCAAATTCGAAATATTTTTGATAAATTTGAAGATTGTATCTTTACTGAGTTGAAAACTACACGATTTTCAATTTGAAAAATCCAAAATTATTGCATTTTTGTGTACTTTAGCCCTAAAAAGCCCATTCATGTTTTTTTATAGACAAAATTTTATCAAGGAATATATATATGTATTAAAATGTTACATTTTTGTATAACCTTACTATGTGTGTGTACACTTAAACAAATTTCGTAAAAAATTTATCATCCAAAGCTGGGATCGAAAAAAGAAGACTGCTGTAATAAAGCTATATATGCTCCAAATTGTTTTTGAAAACATTTTATGAGCAGTAGTCCGTATGTAGACTTTATGGTGGCAAGAGGCAAGTGGAAATGGACATAACTGTATTAAAGAGAGGTCTAAGGTCTTAGGAAGGCCTAAATCTTCGCAGGTTGCACCAATGTCAAAAGTACATAAAGACAAGGACTCTAACGGATGTACTATTTCACAATTTTTGAACGATCTGGCAAGGCAAGAGCAGGGACTTCTAGAATGGAGTTAAATACAACCGTGTGTAATAAAGTTGGTGGGAGTTGCAGAAAAATGACAAGTGCAAAACGGCCATCATAAACAGGGAGTTGACCTGTTTCCGGTCTTTTACAAATCAGCAAGCGAAGTGACAAGTTGTAGCGGCAGAAAAAAAAGGATCAAAAATCAAGAAAGCAAAAACTAGGTTGGGAGAAAAAAACAGAAGTCTTGGTCGGAGAGCAGAGGAGTAACAGGTAAGGAAAATGTATTTTTTTTTTGTGGCTCCTCAGGAATGACGAGGAGCGAGAGTTTTGCTGGTTTTAAAGAAATAAGTACAAAGTTTTTTTTATAAAAAAAAAGGTTAAAATTTCTGAAGGCTCGTGAAAGTTTGTTCTAGCATTTCATTGCACACTGGTGCGGGACTGCTCCTGCCACCTAAAAAGATGGAATGTGGGGCAAAAGCATGTTAGACGCAAATACGTCAAATGGCCAAACAACATCTTGGCTCGAAACGTGGTTATTTGTGCCTGTACAATAAGACGCAATTTGCTTTTTCACGAACCAGTAGCCATTTAACCGAAATTACAGTATCGTTGGCACGGCTTTAAAATATTTCATCTAATTTGCTTAATTAAACGTGAAAAAAAAACACAAAACCAAGGCAAAAATTGCAACAAACAAAATATTATATTGTTCGACACCAAGTTAGGTGTAGAAAAGTTTTCACATCCGCTGTACGCCAAATAACACACACGAGCCTTCAACACCGTCACCGCCTTAACAACGTAACAGCCCCGACATCAGTACTAAAGCAACACTATTGAACAACAACGGCACAGTACCGACTTCAACACCGTCACCGCTTCAACTTCGCCACAGCTCCAACTACCTCGTTGCACAACAATATCTTTGCGCAACAACATCATTGCACAACAACAGCGTCAGAGCTCCAACAACATCATTGCAAACAACATCACTGCACAACAACAGCGTCAGAGCTCCAACAACATTATTGTAAAACAACATCGTTGCGCAACAACATCATTGCACAACAACAGCGTCAGAGCTTCAGCAACATCATTGCAAACAACATTACTGCACAACAACAGCGTCAAAGCTCCAACAACATTATGGTAAAACAACATTATTGTTAAACAACATTATTGTAAAACAACATCATTGCACAACAACACAGTCCCAGCGATAACAATAACAACAGGTATAAGTAGGGTCAAGCTGGTCGCAAACGGCAAGGAAAAACACAACAGCTACAGTCACCAGGATCGAGTCAACAGCCACTTCCAAAGTACCCTTAGCAAGTAAATCAGATAATTACCAGTAGTTTAGTTGAGATAAAATCGTTGACATAAGCCGAGTAAAATTAAGTTGTCCCGGGTTTATTTTTGTTCTTTATTGTTTCCCTACTATTTTAGTAGGAAGCAATAAAATAAGAGGAAACCTACATTACGGGGTACGGTATGCTTTTAAAACGTTTTAAAATCTTTTTGGTCGATCCGATAATAAATTTTTATTGCGTTTTGAGCCACAGTATAGTGACATCAAGAAGATGCAAGTCTATCAAAATAATAAATTAGAAAACCAAATTGAACTAACAATGCAAAAGCACAGCTGACTACAGCTCAGGGATGGCAAAGTGGGATATGTTTGTAATTTGTGTAATGTAATTTTAATAGCAAGTTTAGCACAAACCCGGATATTTTCAAACCCGGACAGATTAAAATTAAAGAAAAAAAAAGATCTGAATAGGAGAATCACCACGAAAAGTTTTATCATCCCTGAGGATTCGAATAGAGAAGTAAAAACAAAAAAAAAGACAAGATATTAAAAGTTTGCTTTCCTCAATTTGCTTTTACATGCTGATCAAGTGCATGGACTTGACTTGACTATACTTGGAATTAAAGGTTTAATCACTTTTGAGATAAATCATGATACATTTGGGTTATGTGAACCTCAACCTAGAATTTTGAGTTTTGTTGAGTTTTTCGAATCGAAAGCCATATTTTCAAATTTGAATGTTAAAGAAAGAAATAAAACAAAAACCTAGCTAAACTTAACTAAATACTAAAAAAGAAATACATAAGAAACCAAAAGAATTTTGAATACAATTTAGTACTAGATAATATTAATATATACTACATATAAGAGGAAAATTAAATAAACACAAAATTTAAATTTTAAATATTGAAGTAACTCGTAAATGTATATGAAACAAAAATAATCAAAATAAAACAAGAGACGAATGCAAAACAAAATAAAAAAAACAACAGTATGAAAACAAAAATAATAAAAATTTAAATAGATTTTTGTGAAACTAAATATAAATGAAATTTGAATAGGCTTAAAGAAGCAATTGTATACGTTCGAACTTAGGGTTTAGTTCAGGATGAAGCCGAACAGACACACCACATTGTAAGCTATAGTTTTTATGATTTTTTTTTTATTGAAATTGTCTTATAATATATATTAACCTAAATGAATAAAATGTTTGTTTAAAATGGAAACGTAAAAGTATATACCGGGTCTGAAAGTGAGTATGAGGTGAGTGTGTGTGGCGCTATTGGGGTGCCCCAATTAATAGGCAGATGAGGACACCATGGAGATGCAATGCAAGGGAGGGAAGCCAAGGTAGGGAACCAACACCTAATCCTACCAACCAAGTGTTAAGGACAATCCGTGATATTTCGAGCCCGTTTTTTTATTTTTACTTGTGAAAAGATAGCACTGGCACGGCTAGTCAGTGTTCCGAACCTTCTGAGTGAGCTTGCAACGTACGCACACCCAAGCCCACTGAGCTAGAGCTGCGCTGAAAACTAAAAGCTTCCGGTGTAGCAAGCAATACTTCAAGGGGGGGTCAACCAACGTTTAAAATCGTTCGTTTTGTAGGGACAGGACCACAAATTGAATGAATAGTTTTTTTTTATTTTATAAGTAGCACAAATAAATGGCGCCCAACGTGGGGCTCGAAAAGACTAGGGTTAGTCCAATTGTTTTTGATTGATTCAAAAGGTAGAGCTTGTTAGTTCTAAAGGTAACTTGAAGTGTCTAGAAGGGGATGTGGAAAAGCGAAAGAGATAACGAGGGATAAGTGAGTCACGGAAGTAGTTCGATGAATTGTCCGTCCGCCACTTATCAGTTCGTGTCGAGAACAGGTGTCATAACCATTTCGTGAGTCTTATTAGTATACAGGATGTAGATAATAATTGCTACAAATCGGTAGGCACTGGGGGTCTAAAAAGTCTGTAAGTCCAGGGGCTTAGTTTTATTTTAGGAGGAGCTTGCTTAGCGACAGGCGTTTTGATCTGGTCTCAGGGAAACACATTCAATTTCTAAGTCAATTCAAAATTACCTAAAGGATTTTCTTGCTTAACCTAAAGAAACAATGGGTACTTTTAGCACACACTCAATCACTCAATACCACCTCAGATCAATAAATATATAGCTTTGATTTTTTTTATATATTTTTTTCGTCTTTGGTTACAAATAACATCGTTATTTTAGCATTTTTTTTTATAGTGTACAAATAGCACAAAACATTTTTTTTGAGACTTGGGTCCTGGTTTGGACAGCCAAGTTTATCAATTTATAAAAATTTTCTTTTATAATTTGAGAAGATAAGCCTTAGAAAGAACGCCTAAAGGTAGATAACACCTAGAGGTCGAACTCTGAGCACAGCTCAAATAACTTTATTGATTTATTGATTTATTGATTTTTTTTATATTTTTATATATATTACATTTGCAATCAGGTAAGTTAACATTTTTGAATTTCATCACGTTGAACCAGACTTTTGTTGGTAATTTCAAAAGTTTAGTTAGCGCGGTACTTGTATTCAAATTTTTTTTTATCCGATTAGTAAGGTTTTTAGTGGGATACGTCCCCCAGGACGCTACAAATTAATTTTTAGAATAAATTCTACAACGCGATTAGGTCGAGTAAAGATTAAAACTACTTAGAGATGGTAGGAACGCGATCAGCGAGCCGAGCCGAGGAAGCGGCAACCACAACAACCACCACCACGACTACGACGACGACGACCATAACAACTACGGCTACCACGCCAACGGCTTCAATAAGTACAGGTGCAATACCGAAGAATCCCAGCCCTAACGCTACCATGATAAGGACGCAAGTGAACGACGACTCCGAGATTAGTGGCGAAAGTATTTCCGGAAATAGCACGATTGTAACACCACCTTATAGCAGCATTAGCGCAAAGGGAGTAGTAGACGCGTTTAGACAGTCAAATGTTCCTCTGAGGCATACAGCACACAACGCGCCGCGACAGCATCAGCGTCAAGATAAAGCGTTAACGCATGAAGACCTTAGAAAATTTGAGGAGAGACTGATAAGATTAATGCCTAGACTGATTCAGCAGAATATGAACGTGCAGCCACGACAGCAAGAAATCAATATTGCTCCGATGCCTAGCCGATATACGCTTCGGGATTTGTCACAGCCACCACCTTTGCTAGCGAGCAACAATAATAAGCAGCTACAGTTTCAATATGGCCAGAGGCAACGGGTCAACACATGAATGGCAGAAATAATTTAAACAGCTCAGCAAGCAATCATTTTCAGGAACGGATTTACAACACGGCAGGGGATAATGGCGATTTACTGAATGGATTCCCGTTTCGCCCAGGTTTTTGGCAGGGGGACCAATCTTCGGAGAATCGTCACCAACCAATGTATCAACACGGTCTAAGAATAGACAAATGGGGGATCACATTCGACGGCACGAACAAACCTACGAGTATTGAAGACTTTGTGTTCCGAGTGGAGACGTTGCAAACTGATTACGGATGCGGATGGAATGATATACTTCGGTCCTTCCACCATCTTCTTAGTGGGCCGGCGAGAGACTGGTTTTGGGATTATCGAAGATTTAATAACATCACCAGATGGCGAGACTTGAAAGCCGCATTGATAAGCCAGTTCCACCGGTACGACAGCGATTTTGAGATACAGCGAAAAATTTTGGACAGACGTCAGCAAAGTATGGAGTCTTTTGACGATTTCTATAATGCCATAATCAAACTGAGGAACCAGCTACGCAGCCCAATTGGTGAAAAGGATCTAGCAAGTATCATGCGAGGGAATCTTCGAGCTCCGATGGCCCATTTTTTTTCAGTACAGGTGACCAGTTTAGCTCAGTTTGTGAGGGAGTGCCGAAGAGCAGAGAATTTGTTGAATAGTCAAAGGCAAAGTAGCGGTCGGCTACCACCGAGAAATATATATGAACTCGAATATACGCAAATGGAACGAAAAGATACAGAGGAAATAGATGGTTTTTCGGCCGCCAAGAAACTGACATGTTGGAACTGCAAAGAGGAGGCGCATACCTTTTTTGACTGTCCGGAGGAAAAAAGGAAGCTATTCTGTTATAAGTATGGATTAGAAGATACAGTAACGCCAAGATGTCCTACTTGCCAGGGAATCCGAAACCCGAACGTGTCTCGGACAGGGATGGAGGCGCGTTCCATGCACCCGAATCCCAAAAGCCAGCAGAAGGAAGATCAAACTTTGTCAGCCAAAGTAAAACCAAATGAAGAACTGCAAATAATAACACCTAACACCACCATGAAGAAAAATCTCGTAAGGACCGTCACGTCAACAACAAGCACTGAATAGCAAGTAAAACCACTTCAAATACGCCTTCAAGAGTATAATAGGATCAGACAAAAAATCTTTAGACCTTCAAGAAAGATTGTAAAAGCCCGTCAGCGATATGAGGGAAGAAAGCAAATTAGGCTGCAGATCTCAAAAGCAAGCGTGTACGAAGGGCCAGACACAAGGATTTACACAAAGATCGAAATAAAAGGGATACCCATTCAAGGACTACTTGACAGTGGAGCAACTGTGACGTGTCTCGGCCAGCACTGCTTGGATTTCGTGGAGAAAGCCAAAATGGTGATCTATCCCTACCAAGGTGAAATAAGGACAGCCGATGGCCGACTAAACCATATAATAGGACGAATTAGAGCGGATATTACCTTCAACAAAGTCACCAAGCCAATAGACTTCTTCGTGGTACCTTCCCTAAAATTACCACTTTTTCTCGGCGTAGACTTCATGAAAGCATTCAATTTGTTAAGATTTGAAATAAACTCTTTAGCGACTCAAGGTATTAAAAATGATGGACCCAATGAAACTTTATTTCCGTTAATGCACACCTTAACTTCGCGACAACAACAAAGGCTAGAAGATATTATCGAAACGTTCCCGTGCTTTTCACGTAAAGGTCTAGGAAAGACTTCCCTGGAAACGCATCACATAGATACAGGCAGCTCTGTCCCCGTGAAAGAAAAACACTATCCGGTTTCGCCGGCTGTACAGAATCTCATGTATGGGGAACTTGATAGGATGTTGTCGCTGGAGGTCATTGAGCCGAGCGAAAGCCCGTGGAACAATCGAGTCACGTTCGTGCAGAAAGGGGAAAAGGTTCGGATTTGTTTGGACGCGCGTCGGCTCAATGAACTGACGGTGAAAGACGCCTATCCGCTTCCCCATATAGATGGACTGCTAAGCCGGTTGGGAGACACTCACTTCATTTCAAGCATAGATTAAAAGGATGCCTTCTGGCAGATACCGCTGGCAGAATCGAGCCGGGAGAAAACAGCCTTTACGGTACCTGGAAGGCCCATGTACCATTTTACGGTGATGCCTTTTGGATTGTGTAATGCGGCCCAAAGACTTTGCCGTTTAATGGACAAGGTTGTTCCAGCGCGTTTGAGAGAGAGGGTGTTCGTCTACCTGGACGATCTGTTAGTGGTATCACCAGACTTCGAGGAACATTTGGTAGTCTTATCGGAGGTAGCGCAGTGCTTGGAAAGGGCCAATCTAACAATAAACGTAAGCAAGTCTAAATTTTGTTGCAAGGAGCTTAAATATCTATGATACATAGTAGGAGAGGGTAAATTGCGACCGGATCTCGAGAAAATACAGGCCATACTAAACCTTAAGTATCCAACCACAGCCAAACAAGTCCGCAGTTTTATGGGTACTACAGGATGGTACCACAGGTTTATTATGGATTATTCTACGATCACGGCACCAATCACGGAAACTCTGAAGAAAGCGAAACAATTTAATTTTACTGACGCGGCCAAAGCAGCATTCGATAAGCTAAAGGAAAAGCTTACAGCTAGCCCTGTACTGACTCATCCTGATTTTAACCGCATGGAACTATTCAGTAACAGAAAGAGAGTGCTTGGCAGTAGAGTCAGCGGTCAAACGTTTCCGCCCATATATAGAATTAATGGATTTTGTAATCATCACGGACCATTCCAGTCTCAAATGGTTGATGTCGCATCGGGACCTAAGTGGGAGATTGGCAAGATGGAGTTTGCAGCTACAAATGTACTCATTTAAAATTATACACAGGAAAGGAATGCAAAATGTAGTGCCCGACACTCTATCCCGGTACGCAGTGGACGAATTGGAAGAGTGGCCAACCTTGGACTTAGCCGCACCGCAGTTCCAAGAGGAAGAGTATCAGAAGCTACAGGAGACAGTACAAGAAAATAAAGCTAATATGCCAGACCTTAAGGTATTCGACGGTAAAGTATATAAAAGGACACATTTCTATTCAGGAAATATCACAAAAGAGGAATTGGCATGGAAGCTTTGGGTTCCAGCGGGGCTTACTAAGGGGATAATCGGGTCGGAGAGCAGAGGAGTAACAGGTAAGGAAAATGTATTTTTTTTTTTGTGGCACCTCAGGAATGATGAGGAGCGAGAGTTTTGCTGGTTTTAAAAGAAATAAGCACAAAGTTTTTTTATAAAAAAAAAGTTTAAAATTTCTGAAGGCTCGAGAAAGTTTGTTCTAGCATTTCATTGCACACTGGTGCGGGACTGCTCCTGCCGCCTAAAAATTTGGAATGTGGGGCAAAAGCCTGTTAGACGCAAATACGTCAAATGGCCAAACAACATCGAAACGTGGTTATTTGTGCGCTACACCGCCTGTACAATAAGACGCCATTTGCTTTTTCACGAACCAGTAGCCATTTAACCGAAATCACAGTATCGTTGGCACGGCTTTAAAATATTTCATGTAATTTGCTTAATTTTCTTTATTTAATAAATAAGCTAATAAGGCCTGACTTCTTTAATGTAAATAAAACAATGTATTTTACATTTATTTGTTGACTTTTTCAAGGGATATAGTGAAATTTTTCTGTTTTTACATTTCTGGTTTTAAAAACGAAATACAAGGAACATATAACACAAAATTGAAAAATAACATTAACTAATTTCAAACGAAACAACACAACTTAAATTAATATCACAGCTTGTTTAAAAGTATTGCCACTCTTGCTTAATTAAACGTGAAAAAAACACAAAACCAAGGCAAAAATTGCAACAAACAAAATACTATATTGTTCGACACCAAGTTAGGTGTAGAAAAGTTTTCACATCCGCTGTACTCCAAATAACACTCGCGAGCCTTCAACACCGTCACCGCCTTAACAACGTAACAGCCCCGACATCAGTACTAAAGCAACACTATTGTACAACAACGGCACAGTTACGACTTCAACACCGTCACCGCTTCAATTTTGCCACAGCTCCAACTACCTCGTTGCACAACAACATCTTTGCGCAACAACATCATTGCAGAACAACAGCGTCAGAGCTCCAACAATATCATTGCAAACAACATCACTGCACAACAACAGCGTCAGAGCTCCAACAACATTATTGTAAAACAACATCGTTGCGCAACAACATCATTGCACAACAACAGCGTCAGAGCTTCAGCAACATCATTGCAAACAACATTACTGCACAACAACAGCATCAAAGCTCCAACAACATTATGGTAAAACAACATTATTGTTAAACAACATTATTGTAAAACAACATCATTGCACAACAACACAGTCCCAGCGATAACAATAACAACAGGTATAAGTAGGGTCAAGCTGGTCGCAAACGGCAAGGAAAAACACAACAGCTACAGTCACCAGGATCGAGTCAACAGCTACCACTTCCAAAGTACCCTTAGCAAGTAAAACAGTTAAGTACCAGTAGTTTAGTTGAGATAAAGTCGTTGACATAAGCCGAGTAAAATTAAGTTGTCCCGGGTTTATTTTTGTTCTTTATTGTTTCCCTACTATTTTAGAAGGATGCAATAAAATAAGAGGAAACCTACGTTACGGGGTACGGTATCCTTTTAAAACGTTTTAAAATCTTTTTGGTCGATCCGATAATAAATTTTGATTGAGCTTTGAGCCACAGTATAGTGACATCAAGAAGATGCATATCAAAAAAATAAATTAGAAAACCAAATTGAACTAACAATGCAAAAGCACAGCTGACTACAGCTCAGGGATGGCAAAGTGGGATATGTTTGTAATTTGTGTAAAGTAATTTTAATAGCAAGTTTTGCACAAACCCGGATATTTTCAAGCCCGGACAGATTAAAATTAAAGTAAAAAAAAAAGATCTGAATAGAAGAATCACCACGAAAAGTTTTATCATCCCTGAGGATTCGAATAGAGAAGTAAAAACAAAAAAAAAAAAAGACAAGATATTAAAAGTTTGCTTTCCTCAATTTACTTTTGCATGCTGTTCAAGTGCATGGACTTGACTTGACTATACTTGGAATTAAAGGTTTAATCACTTTTGAGAAAACCTCTAGTGAGTGACTTTGGTAATAAATAACGTTGTACCCTAAGTTGGTTTTAATTGAATAAGTTTTCCTGTGAAAAGTTCATGATACCTTTGGGTTATGTGAACCTCAACCTAGAACTTTGAGTTTTGTGGAGTTTTTCGAATCGAAAGCCATATTTTCAAATTTGAATGTTAAAGAAAGAAATAAAACAAAAACCTAGCTAAACTTAACTAAATACTAAAAAAGAAATACATAAGAAACCAAAAGAATTTTGAATACAATTTAGTACTAGATAATATTAATATATACTACATATAAGAGAAAAATTAAATAAACACAAAATTTAATTTTTAAATATTGAAGTAACTCGTAAATGTATATGAAACAAAAATAATCAAAATAAAACAAGAGACGAATGCAAAACAAAATAAAAAAAAACAACAGTATGAAAACAAAAATAATAAAAATTTAAATTGATTTTTGTGAAACTAAATATAAATGAAATTTGAATAGGCTTAGAGAAGCAATTGTATACGTTCGAACTTAGGGTTAAGTTCAGGATGAAGCCGAACAGGCACACCACATTGTAAGCTATAGTTTTTATGATTTTTTTTTTATTGAAATTGTCTTATAATATATATTAACCTAAATGAATAAAATGTTTGTTTAAAATGGAAACGTAAAAGTATATACCGGGTCTGAAAGTGAGTATGAGGTGAGTGTGTGTGGCGCTATTGGGGTGCCCCAGTTAATAGGCAGATGAGGACACCAAGGTCAGGCATTGACATGGAGATGCAATGCAAGGGAGGGAAGCCAAGTTAGGGAACCAACACCTAATCCTACCAACCAAGTGTTAAGGACAATCCGTGATATTTCGAGCCCGTTTTTTTTATTTTTACTTGTGACAAGATAGCGCTGGCACGGCTAGTCAGTGTCCCGACGGGGGGTCAACCAACGTTTAAAATCGTTCGTTTTGTAGGGACAGGACCAAAAATTGAATGAATAGTGGTTTTTTATTTTATAAATAGCACACGGAATTAATTCCCATAATCGTTTTGCTATCTTAGATAGCGAAATAAGTGAAACTAAAACGGCACCTAAGTCGCTCAAACCACCTCCAATTTATTTAAGGGAGAAAAATTCCCATCAAACGTGGTAACATTGATGAGACAAAAATGCAGTTTATTCCTGAAAGCAGTTATCGTAAAGCAGTAAATGAGTTTGAAAGCTGCAAAAAGAACTTTTATACCTATTAGCTGAAGAGTAGCAAAGTTCTACATGTAGTCATTAAAGGCGTAGATTCATACGTTGATCCAGCTGAAATAAGAGCTGGACTTCAAAAAGCGGGTTTTAAAATAAAAAGTGTAGATAATCTCCGAAATAGAGAACGTGTCCCCTTACACCGTTAGATATCCGTAGAGGAGCCGCGAGCGAGCGAGCACGATCTGCCCAGTGTCTAAATTGTCAAGAATATGGTCATACTAGGGCTTACTGTAAGTTGCCTCCGGTTTGCGTTGTATGTGGCGAACTATATTGTTCCACCCAATGCGACAAAGCAAGGGATGACTCGAAAGTTAAAAAACACACTACTAACTGCAGAGGCTGTCCATTTTTGCCGTGGTAAGGAAAACCATTTAAAAATTTACTCATGCTAAGCACCCACAATATCGAGCAAATGCTCATTATCCTCAGTTAGCCCGACCAACAATACAACACATTTCATACGCTGATATGTTAAAAACCAATAATACTTCAGTACACAAAGCGACACCGACAATTAATTCTACACCAAATTTTCACCCAGAACCTACAGAACTAACACCCTCTGGTAACTATAATCGCGTCGAAGCAAGCATCGAGACATTAGTGCATTTGTTAAACAGTTTTATAAGCCCTATGAGCAGCATGATGCATGAAATGGTATGCATGCAATCTATGATGTTGCATGCGGTACTAAACAAACCATGAACTGTTTAAAAATATGTTTCTGGAACGCAAACGGCATACGCAAACACAAAAACGAACTCGAGTACTTTCTGAATAATCAACAAATTGATGTCATGCTGAATCCAGAGACTCTTTAACAACATATAGCTTTTTTTAAATCAATGGCTGTATATTATATGACACTAAAGACCCCCGTGGCAGAGCATGTGGAGGTTCAGCAATACTAATAAAGGCTCGAATTAAACATTATTTACTGTGTGATTTTTGTGAGGACTATTATCAAGAAACAAATATCTGCATTGAAGAATTTTATCAAAACTTTGTTATTTCTTCGATTTATTCACCTCCAAGATTTCAAATATCAGGGAGCCAATACAGCAACTTCTTTAAATCACTAGGTCCCTGTGTAATAGCCTCAGGCGACTACAACGCTTAACATACGTTTTGGGGATCAAGACTTATTACTCCAAAAGGTCGTGTTTTATTTGACACTATTTTAAAAATGCGTCTGAATGTGATATTGGCCTACTGATCAACAAAAAATACCTGATTTTATTGATTAAGGGATTGGAATGATTAAGGGTATTTCAAGAGAAATGATTAAAGTTGAAGCGTCAGTTTAATTATCCTCAGATCATTCACCCCCTATTGTCTATATACGGAATCAGCAAAATATCGTGTCGCCACCAAATAGCACAAGCATTAATTGGTTGAAATATAGAAAGTTTCTCAGTACTCAATGTTCGAAAAACATTCCGTTAAAAACACCAGAAGACATGGACCAGAGTCTACTTGATTTTAATAAAAACCTGAAATCAGCTGCTCAACATGCAACAGTAAACCGACAACCAGTTAGATACAATCAAATTTATTATGTAGATGTCGAGCGGCTCTTGGCAGACAAAAGAAAAATTCGAAGAGAGTGGCAATCACACAGATCTCCTCAACTCAATTCTAGACTTATAGATTGCACGAAACGGCTAAAACTGCTACTAAAGGTTGTTTTTTATAGAGGTATAGAACTTTAAGTTGGCATTACTTTTCAAGATGGCGACCGATTTAACAGCTGTCAAGTGATTTATTCTCAGTTTGGTTTGGCAATTCATCATGAATAGACTCACACCTGAACAACGCTTGCAAATAGTGCCCAAAACGAGATTACCGTTGTTCCCGATTTTCATAAGCGAATTTTGTTTAGCGATGAAGCGCACTTCTGGTTGAATGGCTACGTCAACAAACAAAACTGCCGCATTTGGAGTGAAGGTAATCCTCAAGTGTATGTCGAAACACCGTTACATCCAGAAAAACTGACTGTTTGGTGCGCTTTATGGGCTGGTGGAATCATTGGTCCGTACTTTTTCAAAAACGATGGTGGCCAGAACGTTACAGTCAATAGTGATTGGTATAGAGCCATGATTACTAACTTTTTCATTCCTGAATTGAATAACCATGATGTCCAGGAGATGTGGTTTCAACAAGACGGCTCAACATGCCACACAGCTCGTGCCACAATAGATTTATTGAAAGACACGTTTGATGACCGCCTAATTTCACGTTTTGGACCTGTGAATCGGCCTCCAAGATCTTGTGATTTAACACCGCTAGACTACCTTCTGTGGGGCTATGTAAAGTCATTGGTCTATACGGATAAGCCACAAACGCTTGACCATTTGGAAGACAACATTCGCCGTGTTATTGACGATATATGGCACAAATGTTGGAAAAAGTCATCGAAAAATGGACGTCCAGATTGGACTACATCCGCGCCAGCCGTGGCGGTCATATGCCAGAAATCATATTTAAAATGTAATGCCACAAGATTATATTTCGGATAAATAAAATTCATGTCAATCCATATAAATTATCCATCGTTGTTTTATTGCAACTTAAAGTTCTATACCTCTATAAAAAAAACACCCTTTAGAATCTCGAAGAGAGAAAAATTACTTGGATGACCTCAACGCAACTGCACAATCAGATTATTCATTATGGCGTGCATGTAGAAACTTTAAAAGACCGGTCGTACGCAAGCCTCCCTTGCGAACTTCTTGTGGAGACTGGGCAAGAAATGATACCGAAAAAGGCAATTTATTTGTTGGACATTTGAAGAAGGTTTTCACTCCAAATATATGTACTGATATAGTTGAGTTGCCGCCAGTAGGAACTAGTACCGAAGTACCCCTAAGATTTGAATTTAGCGATATTGAAAGGGTAAAAGCCCTGGCGTTGATAAAACAAGTAACGAATTGTTATTTGAGTTTCCTCGTATAGGTCGCAGAATTATTCTTTTTGTTTTTAATGCCATCTTAAAAGGTGAATCAAACAAAAATGCACTCATATAACTTTCACATTGCGTAAGGAATCGTATGTATATTTATATGTATGTTTATTCTTAATATGTATTAAAAATATTTTATGTTACACTCATCATTTTCATCGAAAATCGATTGTAAAAATTTTGCAAAAATTTTTTGTAAAAATATTTTTATTAAACATGAATGAAATAATAAAAAATAAAATATATATAATTGTTAAGCATGTTTAGAATATAGAAGCAAAAGACGCATAGAAGCAAAAGGCGTTGCTTCGTTTTATATCAAATGTGGTCAGCATTCAAGAGCTGCATAACATTCCCAATGAAATTAGAAAGAAAAACTTTTTAACTCAATACCACCCTCTAGATTCAATCAGCGAAATAAATAGAAAGTAACTGCCGGTTTTATTCCCATTACTCAGAGACCGATAATAACGTCTGACGGTCAAATGAATATTATAAGTTTTGTGCATCATTTACATAGCTTTTCTGGTCTTTTGTAAAACTTATGACTGCTTGGTTGTAGGATTATTTAAAGGTAATAGTGACTCTTAAGGTGGTGTTGGTGGCGGTGGTATACTGTGTTCCATCCATATCCATCTACATGTTCTTTACAAATCTATATTTAGTATATGCGTTACATGCAAACGAACGATAAGCATTAGACTTGAGAACATGTCCAAACCAAGCTGTCGGAAACAGCGAATTTCAACTTAACGGAGCTGTACCAAAAAGTATCCACAACGTTGTTTTGCATATTCAAAATTACTTATGCGGCTTCCTTCTCCCCTTACCTAGATTTACCCACTTCAGAAACTACATACAACTATAAAAGATGTCGGTGAGACAAGCAGGCATGCAGGCAATACTTCCATCCATCTGACGTCGCATTAATGTTTTATCGTTCATCCTTGCAAATCTTCAAGTATAGTATGAACACACTACGTAAACGTGTACACATACAATTAAATAACTACATTATCCGAGTGGAAAGGGGTCTAAGTTCTGGCTGGAATTTAATAAGAGATGTTGTGATGGTAGTTCTTTGATGCACAGGCCATTCTATGTTTGCACGATGCTTGGCTTGACGACGACTGCTACGACGATTTCCGGAGAACGCGAAGTAGAACAGCAACACCAACAATACTGTCACAATCACAGCACACAAAACAGAATTAAATGTTTGGTTAAGGTCCAGAGCAACACATCTCTGGAGTAGAATAGCACATGCTGTACAATAAAGTTGGTTTGCTTTTGTTAAGTTAGTTTAGTTCTGTTCGGACATCTGACAGAGAATTGCAAAACGACAATAACAACAAAAACTATTAAAAAAAAACAAAGCACACAATCAAAGAAAAAATATTGAGAAAACAAACCTGCAATATTCCTTTTGGTCATCTCCCAGTCATTGTATTTGTTGTTCTTGTTTTGTGTTGTCGTTAATGTGCCTGTCGTTTAGCTGAAATAAAATCTACTTCTTCACTGCATGTGTTTTTTTTTTCATTTTCGGATGTGTTGTTGTTTTAGAATTTTTGTTTCATTTTCAATGTTTTTGTTGTATTTGCATGGCCGTCCACCTTCACCTTCGCTAACTGTTTATTTGTACATCTGCTCAATCATTTACCTCCCCATTCTCAGGACATAGGCCGTCTGACAGTTTACTTTCGTGGCAATAGTCTAAAGTCGTTTAATGTTCTTTAAATGTTGAGAACTTTTCTCCCCAACACAACCAACATATATGTAAACGTTTAGGTTGGGTACGTACATGCATCGTTGTCTCCATCTCAGTTTCTACAACATCATCACTCTTTCAAAACACATTTCAAGTTACCCCTTTCCAACTAACCTCAAAGGCAAGTCGATCGATATTTTCCATAGCTGACCACTTTGCCTGTGTCTGTGAATTTTATATGAAATGGACATGTGTGTGTGTATAAAAATATCCTTTTATTCACATGAACAAACATTTGCATGTACACACATATGGAAATATCTTCGTACAGAAGCATGAGTGTGTATGTGTACATCCCAATTCTCGTACCAAACCTTAGAAACATACATTTATAATATCAGCCTTACATTTAGATCCAAATGTACGAAGAAACATTGTAAGGACTTGCACATGAAGATGAAACGAAGACCAAGGAAAAGGAATTCTAAACTGTCGTTGTGAAATGTTGTTTGCATACGACTTGCAAAATATGAATAGTAAAAAGAATGTGTGTGTTTCTGTAGTTTGTGGAAGAATGGAAAGAGGTTATAGTAAGTTGATAGTTGGAAGGTTTGGGTGACACTTTCTTGGATACCAGTAAAAATAGTACTTTTCATTTTATAGCTTTTGTGGGGTCCATGTAGATATACGCTTATGCATCTAATGGCTAAGATTGGATGGACGATGTGTTTGGCAACGGAACTCAATTCCACAGCTTAGCATATATTGCAAATTTATACATACACCCATATACATATATAGTTGAGATGTTGTTTTATTGAGTGTCTACACGAACATGTATGATGAAGATTTGGTTGAGTATTAGAACAAGTGCTTCTTAGTAAGAATACTCTATTGCAAATGGTATGGGTTTTTGGATGTTGGCGAATTTGAATTTTCAAAATTTTAAGTTGATACCTGTACATCAGAGTGATATTCATTTTAATGTATATGTATATACATGTGCAAACGAATGCACAGAGATTCAAACACATTTACATACATACAGATGCGATAGAAGAAGGTCTGCTTGGACAGAAACAGCGCATACTATTATAAATAGAAATTGAATACAAAAATAAATAAAAAAGAAGAATACAAATTGAGAAATTGAATCAGAGCAAGGAGATGGACAATAAGGACAACAGTACAGAGTTGGGATTTGTAGTACAATTGTACCAAATTTGGTACAAATTCATATAAAATTTATTGAATATTTTTTTTTATTTAATCAATAGCCCAATTCACAATCTTGTGCAAATGGTCTTGCATTTGCAAAATTGTATTGGATAACAAAATGTATAGAAATGCATATGCTTCACATTGGGAAATAAACAACACCTAAAAGCATAGTTTTTATTTGCTAGGCAAACTGACAGCTGACAATATAAATTAAATAAAAAATATGAAAATTAAAATCAACTAAAAATATAAAAAAAAAAATGAAAATCGAAAAACCAAAAACCAAAAACCAAAAAACGTAAAAAAGAAGATAAGAATTTAAAAATTGATCCAGATGGACATAATAAAATTTGTTTTGATATCTATTGCTGGATTGTCTGCCTACGGAAATTTATTTTTAATAATTCCGTGATCTTTAGTATTTCTAGCACTGAAAATTGCAAAGACTGTTGCCGGTAACTGTAATCTAGTACTAGACTATTTTAATTCCGAGATTTGTTATATCTCTAGTACAGTAGTTTTCAATGTAAGACTGCTCCTGTTAATTGTTATTTAATACTAGACGACTGTCGATTGGGCATAATGCATCTTCTATAGTTTGATAATTTCGTGTCTTTTTGTGTTTGCAATTTCTGATGGAACACTGTTCCCTCCCCTTATGATGGACTACTGAAGAATTTTGGGCAATGCACGCTTGGCTTGTAATTGAATGAATATTTTTTTAATTAGAGTGTGTGAAATACTATGTAATTTTGTTGAAAACAACTTCTTTATCAGTTTTATCTATAAGAAATTTACTATTTGTACTTTCCTTAAACGAAATTTTTATTGTAGAGAAAATTCCAATAGGAAATTTTTTGATAGAAGTGTTGCAAACTGAAATAAAAAACCGTTCACCATTCATGGGAAATTTTTACAATTGCATAAATTTGCAATATCAAATGCACAAGATTGTGAATTTTTAATTTTTCCTTTAATAATAAACATTTCTAATTATATAGTTCTAACTGAATTGCAACATTCTTGATTTACATATGTTCTAGATTTTTATTATTAATCTTAATATCTCTTTTACGTATAAGTGATTACAAAACCTTTTTGCTGAACTACAGTGTCTAAACCTTTTGGCATCGCCTCAATCTGTTTCCGGCAATATTCAGCTGATATGTTTTTCCTTCTTTCGTAATGTATTTTTTTAGTAATTAACTGACTCTCAAATTATTCTTCTAAATGACTCGAGGCTTACTCTATGGGATTTAGATCCGGTGGCTTTGGTGGCGTTTCAAACACTTTTTGTATATTTTATAGCTCAGGTTTAAAATGTACCAAATAAAGTACAATTGTACCAACATTACCAACCCTGGTACACATATTATATGAACTGAATATTCGTACTAATACTAGAAAATCTTTTATGTTTCACTTAGTTTTTTCTCTTACTTAATTAGCTGACCTGCTGTGGCCTTTGAACAGATTATACCGAGTTTTATCAAATTATTTACTAAAAGTTTAAGTGTTTTGTTTATATTCCCTATTTTAAAAGTCCAAGCTTGCTTAATGTTAATAATTTATTTTACTTATGCCGGAGTATCACATCTTAAAAGTGATACAAACTCGACCATTTTCTAAGTTTTTGTTACTTACTCAAATCGTAATCAGTTAATAATATACATTAAAAACTTCTAGTATCGGGTGTTTTTTTAGCAGCATGAGAAAAATCGAAATCAATAACTATGGTTTGACAGCTGATAATGTTAAACGGTTTTTTTGCATATTTTTATTTATTGTATCTTCAATATAATTGAACTAGCAATAATTACTCATATCTTAAGTCTAAAAATAATAAATATATTTGTTAAGCCCAGCCAGTGCTAGACAAAAGAAATGTATGTTTCACGGATGCTGTTATTTGCGGGTCATCCTTCTGATGTGTCGGATGGGAGAAGCAATGTCCCTCCTTCTTAGTCCATTGCAACCAGGTTCATTTAGCATGTTAAGGGCCAGCGGATTCTGATGAGTTTCAAGCTTTTTTAAATACGTTACTGCATGTTTGGCTATTTCTGCTTTAACTGATAGCACGTTTATATCTTTGTTCGAGTTTTTTATATACAAAGGACAACTGCAATCGTACGTAGAATCTTGTTTTGACACCTGTATATTTTTTCTATTTATTGCTAGCTGAGAACCGCCACACAATTGAATGCCATATCACCAAATTGGTTTTAGAATTGATTTGTACAATTGAAGTTTGCAATCTAAGTTAAAAGTAGAGTTTCTGCCAATAAGCCAGATTAGTTGGACTGCTATTTTTATTTGTATTAACTTTGATTCTATTTGAGTATTCTAAGTAAGACGCCGATCAAGATGTATGCCGAGGTATTTGACGACTGAAAACTGTGGTATCATTTGGTTATTTATGATAATAGCGGGGCATGAGTCTCTCCGCAGTGTGAAAGTAATATGAGTACATTTTTGTACATTAACTTTTAATCTCCATTTTTTGTAAATATCGTTTTGATACTTCAGGTCTTTCGTAAATGCTTAAAAAAGCTGTGTCGTCAGCAAATGTCGATGTGTGGACTTGCTTACTAGTTGACATGTCTGAAGTTACAATAAGTATAAAAAGGTCCCCAATATGCTACCTTGGGAAACTCCGGCTTCAATTGGCTGAGGTGGTCTCAAAAATCTTCTTCTTTCATATCTAATTTTCGTTCGGTTAAATAACTGTCTTATATAAGTTTACGGCAAATTCAGTTTTAACTTATATATTGGCCTTCCGGCCATACCTTTTATTGCTTGAGAAACGTCGATACAAAACGGTCTTTTCAACAACGTTGACTAACCTGTGAGTTTGTATGATCGTTATATGTTTTTTCCAGTAACATCTTGTTACTGGTTTTTAAATAAGTATTTAAATAAGTTATTGCCCTTTTAGTATCCCTAAATTTAAATCTTAGCTGTACTACAGCTCTAGCCTCAACATTTGGCAACTCAACTTTATCCTTCGATATGGTATAATTATTTGCCCAGCCTCCAGACGAAGTTGAAGATTTGGTTCTAGGTGTTCCAGATAGCCATTCTCTACGAATTTTCCTTTTTTCAGCCAAGAAAAAAATAGTAAATCTGTTCGCGAATTTCATAGAGCACTTCGAGTGAGCAAGCAATTCATGTAGTTGTTGATCGCTTTCGCACTAATTTTATTCTTCTCGATTTAAAACCATCAACAATCACTTGTGTGAGAAATGTGCGTACCGAAAAAAAATATGACTGCAGTAGAGCAAAGTATTGAAAAATACTCCAAAATATCGATTCGTCGTTGTTCTAACTTATTGGCCTTTGTCCTTTGAGCACGTGGAAAATTTTATAGAAGGATCTAGGTATACGTGCAAGAATTGAAGCCAAACAGGCATCGTTTGCGTCGAAATTTTTGCTGATTGGGTTCATTTGAAACAGATTAACATTTTTATATATTAACTTGATTTATGTATGTTTTATTAGAATTTTTGTTGGAAAAAGTGCTAAAGTGAAAAATTTCACGTCGGTGGTAGTCAAAAAGAGCTAAAAATAGCGAGAAAAGAGCTAAGTTGGCATCGATGATGGAGATACCAATATGACAACGACCCCAAACACACATCAAAATGTGAGGTATTGAACAACAATATAAATGTAATAAAGTGGCCAGCACAATCGCCGGATCTCAATCCCATAGAAAATCTATGGGAAATTGTAGATCGAAAAATATTGCACGGAAAAAGCCTGGAATAAAATTTCTATACAGGTGTTATCAAGTTTAATTAATTCCATGCCCCGAAGTTTTAAAAACTAATGGTTACGCCACAAAATATTAGAGTAATTAATATGTTTTTATTTAGAATTGAAAATCTGATTTAGTTATGTATGTCGTTTTAAAATAATGAATGTTGTTATTTTTCACATTTTGATTGTTTTATGTTATGTATGTATATTTGTTTTGTTGAATGAAAAATCAAGGTTTAATTCATTCATTAACAAAATCAGAAAAAAATCATTTTTAAGGCACAGAAAAGTCTACATAACGTAATACAAAAAATGTCTTTATTACATGTTTTCGAAGTCCCAATTAATATTTCGTGTTCCATAAATATGCGTTAAAACCGCCTCCAGCCTATTATTCAATAAAAATACCAAAACTCTCCTAAAATGTGATTCCATTTATTAGTTAGAGAATTCTTTAGATCATGCTTATTTTTTATGATTTCTTTTTAATCCTGCGATCTAGTTCGTCCCATTAGTGCTCGATGGGATTTAAATCGGGTGACTGAGGTGGATAATGCAGTTGCTGAGGTACATTATATATAAGCTTTTCTTTTACAATGCCCGCATTGCGCTTGCCAGTCTCAATTTGTTTATCAGTTTCTTTAAGAAGATTAAAATTAACAAATAGGCCCATGGTGGCTATAATAAATACAACAGCAGCTGATATGCGACCCCAGAGCACGATATTACCGCCACCATGTATCACAGTTGGAATTTAATGGTATAGTAACTGGAAGAAAGTTATATAGGCAATAGTTTATATTTTTTTTAACAGAAAGGTTTTTATTTGATAACGTGGGCTTTTGCAAATACTATGCATTTTGTTTTATTAATATCGCTGTACGGCTTCTTCCAGGCATACTACTATGAGATACATAATTTCAAAGTATACTTCGAATTGTTTCTGGGTGAATTGACATAATATTATCAAATTCTAAGTATTTTGTGATTTCAACTGCAGTGTTTCTTCGATTTTATCTCTGCAAGATTATGGCGTTTTATAAGATTATTTACTTTAGGACTTTCAAAAATTTCTTTTTCATGTAGTTACTTGTCTAATAGAACGGATGTGTATTTTTAAGCTCGCAATAAACGTATAACAAAGACAATATTTAGTGAGTGAATTATAAATAAACAAAAACAATAAAACCTGTTTTATACAGAACAACAAATTTTTAGTTTTTTTTTTTTTGACAACGACATTATTAGTTGAATAATAAGAGAAACCAAAAGTACAGTGCGAAGGCTCATTTGTGAGTCACTCAAATTTAAATATTCTTGATAAAAGTAAAAAAAACATAATCAGTAGAAATATTTATGTTATGATAAATCCTGATGAAAACAGCGTAATAAACAAAAACAAAAAAACATTTGTTTTTAACTGCTGCTCCAGTTTACCGCACACGTTCTTGCTCACCGTCGTTGCTAAGTAGTGACAATAAAAGTAAATATATCATCGTTGCCTTCTGAACACATTACGACCAAAATAATAACGGACAGTGCCCAAAAACCCAAGACTCAAGTGGGAAAGGATAGATACTTGACTGTAATGAAAAGAGGTCGAAGCCATAAATCTTCTTAGCAGCAATGTCGAACGTACATAAAGAAAAGGACGGAATAAGTTCCCAAAATAGTTTTTCTATCTTAGATAGGGAAACAAGTGAACCTAAAACGGCACCCAAGTCGTTCAAACCACCTCCAATATATTTAAGGGAGAAAAATTCGACCGAGTTAATAAATAAACTAATTTCACTGGTTGGAGAGAATTATTTTTATGTAATTCCCATCAAGAGTGGTAACATTGATTAGGCAAAAATACAATTCATTACAGTAAAACCGTAAAGGAGTTTGAAAGCTGCCAAAAAATGCTTATACCTTTCAGCTAAAGAGTAGCAAAGGTCTACAGGTAGTCATTAAAGGCGTATATACATACGCAGATCCAGCTGAAATAAGAGCTGGACTTCCAAAAGCGGCTTTTAAAATAAAAGTGTATATAATCTCTGAAGTCGAGAACATATCCCCAACCACTATTTCGCGTTGAACTGGAACCTGGAGATATCAGATTGAAGAAGAACGAAACTCATTTGCAATCTAAAATATCTGCTACACCGCAAAATAAGCGTAGAGGAACCGCATAAGCGATCAGGGACTGTCCAGTGTCTAAATTGCCAAGAATATGGTCATACTAGGGCTTACTGAAAGTTGCCTCCGGTTTGCGTTGTGTGTGGCCAGCAACATTGTTCCGCCCAATGGGACAAGGCAAGAGATGACTCGAAAATTAAAATATAGCAATTGCGATGGGAATCACACTGCTTACTACAGAGTTTTTTTCCATGGTAAGGAAAAACACTCAAAAAACAAAAACTCCTGCTAAGCACCCACAATATCGAGCAAATGCCCATTATCCTCAGTTAGCCCAACCAATAACACAACATGTTTCATACGCAGATATGTTAAAGACCAATCATATTTCAGTACAAAAAGCGAACACCTAATTCTATTCCAAATTTGAACCCAGAACCCAAACACCATCTGGTAACTATAATCGTTTCGAAACAAGCATAGAGACATTATTGCATTCGTTAAATAGTTTTATGAGCTGTATGAGCAGCAGGATATGGACGCATGCAATCTATGATGTTGCAGGTACTTAACAAACCATGAACTGTTAAAAAACAAAAAAAAAAAAACACAAAAATGATCTCGAACCAACACATTGATGTCATGATGGTTTCAGAGACTCATTTAATAACAAATAGCCTTTTTAAAATCAATGGCTAATAAAACCTCGAACATCATCTATGTGTGATTTTTGTGAGGACTACCTTCAAGCAACAAATATCTGTCTTGAAGAATTTCATAAAAGCTTACTTATTTCTTCGATCTATTCACCTCCTAGATTTTAAATATCAGAGAGTCAATATAGCGACTTCTGCATATCACTAGGTAACTGTTTTGTTTGACACAATTTCAAAAATGCGTCTGAATGTGATATCCAGTGAACAACCCACCTATTGGCCTACTAATAGGCAAAATATACCTGATGTTATTGATTTTGGTGTGATTAAGGGTATTCCAAGAGAAACGATTTAAGTTGAAGCGTCACTTGAATTATCCTCAAATCATTCACCCACTATCGTCTATAGATGGGGGAAAAAATATCGTATCACCAACGACTAGCACAAGCATTAATTGGTTGAATTATAGAACGTATCTCAGTACTCATTGTTCGAAAAACATCCCGCTGAGAACACCTGAAGACGTAGGGCGGAGTCTTATTCATTTTGACCAAAACCTCAAAACAGCTGCCCAACATTCAGCAATAACCTGACAGCTAAAAAAAAGGAAAATTCGTACAGAATGGCAATCACAGAAATATCCTCAACTTAAAAGCAGACTTAAATAATGCACGAACCTGCTAAGAGAGATGCTGAAATCTCGAAAAGTTGCACCTCTGAAAAACTATTTGAGAGACCCAGACGTAACTCCTCAATCAGGTTATTCATGATGGCGTGCATGTAGAAACCTTAAAAGTCCAGTCTTAGGTAAGCCTCCCTTGCGAACTTGGCGAAAAGGCAATTTATTTGCTGGACATTTTAAATATATTGCCTGATATAGTTGAGATGCCAATTGTCCAGGCTAGTGCTGCTGCACCGCTAAGGTTTGAATTTAGTGATATTGAAAAGGCAATAACGGATTTTAACACCAAGTTAAGTTTAAATGAGAATGTATTGGTGTTTTGCACTGAAAATTTTCACATTTTTTAACATTAGTAAATACAACAGCGTTTAATTTTGAATGAATTATCACAGGGTTCAGGCGTGAAATATCTCGGCATACATCTTGACCGGCGTCTTACTTGGAATCGCCACATATAATCAAAGTTAACACAAATGAAGCTAAAAGCCGTCCAACTAAACTAGCTTATTGGCAGAAACTCTAGTCTCAGCTTAGATTGCAAACTTCTATTGTACAGGTCACATCTTAAACCAATTTGGGGTTATGGCATTCAATTATAGGGCATTCAGCTAGCAATGTAGAAAAAATACAAAGGCGCTAAAATAAGATTCTTCTTATGATTACATCTGTTCCTTGGTATATAAAAAAAACTCGAACATGCATAACGATCTAAACGTGCAATCATTAAAGCTGAAATAGCGAAACTTGTATTAAGACATTTAAAGAAGCTTGAAAATCATCCGAATCCGCTGGCCCGTAACATACTAAATGAACCTGGTTATATTTGACTAAGAAGGAGTGACACTGCTTCTCTCATCCGTACATCAGAGGGATGACCCGCAAATAACAATAACCGTTAAACATACATTTTTTTTTCTAGCACTGGTTGGACTTAACAAGTATATTTATTTTTTTAGACTTAAGATATGAGTAATTACTGATAGTTCAAATACATTGAAGATACTATAAATAAAAAATTGGAAAGAAAACAATTTCTTTAGAGTTTTTAATTATAGTTTGTACAATTGGAATATACAACTAACTCACCACTTACCCGTAGAGATTTTCCACCTTCGTGGTACTTAACAATAAGTGTTCGTAACTCCAAACATATTTTTTAACTTTTTCACACATTTTATTAATACAAAATATGTAAGATTAAAAGAAAGTAAGTAACTATGAATTCCTCAAGAGCTGACAAAAGTTGGTAGCACTATTTAGTTTGCACGATTGATAATATTAGCACTCTAAGCTATGAGTACGTAGATTTTTCTTGTTTTTGTTAAATATGCTATGTTAATTTTTACGTTTTCATTTTTTATTCCTATAATGTTATCGTTTATTAGAATTTAAATTTATAAATTCCCCTCGGGCTTTCCAGAATTGAAATACAGGGTGTCCGCCGGGAAGGTGTACTACTTTGTTTAACATCCATTTTGGTAAACATTAGTCTTAAACCAACGTGTTATAATCGTTAAAACATTTTATCAAAATCAATCATCAATTTCTGTGACGATGAGAAAGTTACTATGACTAGAAAAATTGATGACAATAAAATTGAATTAATACAACCTTCTAATGATAAAAACAATTAAACTTTAAGAATTACCGACAAGTTTTCATACAATTTTAGCAAAACTTGTAAAAAAAACCGACTTCAAAACAGATGGGCACTAGTTCTAAACTAAAAATGTAAAAAGTAGTTTGTAAGAACTAGTATTTAAACCAAATAAAAGATACACAAAAGAAGTAAAGACTATATGAAATTCAAGCATCTCACTATTAAAGTTAAGCTATTTTCGCCAACATCCGTCGTTGATGGGGACACCATTTAATTTTAAATTTTTATAGCTGTAATAGCGATCATAGTAATACACATTATGTGTAAATTTCAGTTGTCTATCTAAAACGGCTCAAAAGACAAACATACATAAAAGTTCATAAACTATAGGGACCCTTTTATTTCCAATTTTATAATTGTTATAGCGGACATAATAAGTAAATATCAAGTCTTTATCTATGACGGTTTAAAAGATGTCAGCTATGAGGACACCCTTTAATTTTTTTTTGTATTTTTTATTGTGAACATAGTAATATTCGCTTTGTTAAAATTTCAAATGTTTATCTATAAGCGTGCAAAGGATAAGGTCATATAGAACAAATATTATTAACTTTAGGTACTATAGCGGACATTAATGTAGGGGGAATAACGAAGCAGACCACTACTAAATGGGTCCCTTTTCGGTATAGCGGACATAGTAATATACGTTCTGTGAAAATATAAAATGTGTGTCTATAACGGTTCTAGAATTAATGCCATATACTGCAAATACGTCAGGTATGAGGACAACCTTTTTTTAGACTTACATAACAAAATACAATTTAATTAAAACTCAAGCCTCTGTCTATAACGGTTTCAAAGATAGGCATCATAGATCAAATAACATCACCTTTTGGGACACCCTTTAATTTACACTTGGCCACAAAGATTCTTAGTAAATGTCAACTGTCTGTCTATAACGTTCCAAAAGTTTGGCCATATTCAGAAAGTTACATGAACTATTGGGACACCCTTTAATTCATAATCTAAATATTTATACTTGTAACTATACCACACAAAGTAGTGGAGATTCTGCCTAATTTTCAAGTGTTTGTCTATAATGGTTTAAAAGATAGAGCCATATAGGTCAAATTACATAAATTTTAGGGACGCCCTTTAATTTCTAAATTCAAATAGTATACTTGTTATAGCGAAGTTTGCAATACAGGTTTTTGAAAATTTCGACGGTCGGTGTACAACTGTTCAAAAGCATAGCCATATACATTAAATTAAATGAACTATTGGGGCACCCTTTAAATTATAATTTTGAATATTTATATCATAGTAATCGACATTCTGTCCAACTTTAAAGGTTTTGTCTATAACGGTTCAAAAGATAGACCCATAAAGGTAAAATTAAGTCACCTATGGGGACACCCTTTAAATTTTAAATTTATTGTTCTATTACTTTTTGTTGTTGGGAGCTATAGTGATACGCAATTTTTTTAAATTTAAAATTGGTGCCTAATTGTTTGTTTTTTGTCCAGTTTGAATTTTTTAAATTTGTTGTCAATTGCTATATGCTAATAAGGCCTGGTGTTTATTGTAGTAAATAAAAATTAATTTTATTTAGTTTTCCCAACGTTTCGTAGATGTTCTTAAAAATAGAGCTCTTACAAATTTTATTAATTATTAAATTACAAAAATGGAAATAAAAACAATATTAATTTTATAATTAAATACATATTATAAAGATATTGCTTACTTTAAGGCAACTCTGTAACTTGTGTTGATGTTTTATGTATCTTCTTTTAAATTCATTGTTTTATTTATTCTTTGTTGAATTCGCAAACTGCTTATTTAAAATTAAGAACCACTGAATTTTCTTTAAAGTGCTCCCGTTTCCCGGGAAATTAGCAAAAATTTTGTCGGTAAATTGTTTATAGCTTTTCCGGGCGGGAATTCCCGTTTCCCAAACCCTATCCCTGTCTCAACACTTCTTTTTGTTGTACCAATATAAATTAGTTCAGTGTTTTCCTTTGTTTTTTGTGCCCTTTACGGTTCTTAATACACGAAAAAACATGTATGTTAATTTTTAAAACAATGAACTGTTTTTAAAATGGGACCAATCTGTAAGCATAACCTTTCAAATAAAGAAAAAAATTTAAAATCGGTTCAGAAATGATTTAGTTCTGCAGGCACAAACATAAAAAAGCAACATTCAGACGAATTAATCCTCCCTCTTTTTTTGAAGTCGGTTAAAAATAATAGACTTTGATTATGGAAAAATACTTCGTATAAACATATAAAGTAAATTTAAGAAACTGTTGTCTGTCGATTTGGAAATTGTTAACGAAATAATTAGCTTAGGCTATATGCTTTCGAGGCCAGCAATCACAATATTCACAGTGAAGAAAGATAAATTTTTTATATATTTTTTCAATTCAAAAATTAAAGATTATGGTACCAAAATTTTGAAAAATTTAGGAATTATTCTTTCAGAACCAATTGAAACAATAACAGAAGATATCGAAGAGCAAAAGTTAATGCAAATATACGATAATAATCCAAAAACCTTGTTGTCAGAAGAAATTGTATGCAAAAATTCGAACAAAATATTTTTGGAAAAACATTACTAAATATATCGCAAAATTGGTCAAAAATTGTCGGAAATATTATTTAAGCAAAGTAAAGTCAAAAAATGCAGAAGAACTCGTTCTGACTAAAACTACTACAAAGGTTTTTGATATTGTTATGGACACCATAGGACCTTTACCAGAAACGAATTATGGTAATAAATATGCTTTACCCGTAATGTGTGATTTATCTAAATACTTGGTAACAATTCCAAATCATCACAAACCATTGCAAATGCAATTTTCGAAAAGTTTTTTTTGTGTACGGGAAGATGGACACAATAAAATCAGACTCAGGAACAGAATTTAAAAACGAAATACTGTCCGAATTATGTAAGATTTTGAAAATAGAAATTAATTTTTCAACCAGTTATCACCACCAAACAGAAGGCACCTTAGAACGAAATCATCCTGTATTCAAGGAGTATATCCGTGCATATTAAAATGAAAACCTATCAAATTGGGATACTTACACTCAAAAAAGTTTAACATTAACTGTTTGTAGTTTATTTAAAGTGTTTTTACACGACGTGTATTTGTCACATGACTTGTCACTTTTCCATGGGTAAATTCTAAACACGTCGTGTGAACCATTTCAAACATAACATGTGTATTTGTCATGTGTACAATACATATGATATTTTTCATTTAGTACGTGTTCTATTTTGATGTAACAAAGCTTCTGAAATCCTGTAATGCCAACTTGATATTTTGCTATTTTAGGTTTTCTGTAGTACCAAAAGCACTAAAAGCGTGGCAAAAGCACTACGTTTGCATCTTTTCATCAGCTGTGGTTGGCATTACAAAACTGTGTGGCGGAAAAATTATAAATTATACATTATGTCAGATGTAATTACACATGTACGTTTGAAAGCAAAAATTATAAACCGTATGTAAAATGTTTATTTTGACAAACACATGAAATTACATATGGGTTATCAAACTGACAAGTCATATGACAAACACACGTCGTGTAAAACCACTTTTAAGAAGTTTTCAGTTAAGTTAAAAATAAATGGGCATATGTTTGTTTTAGGAAGAAATTTTTTATTTAACTTTTTATGACTGTTGCTAAAAAAACAAAGGACAATAAAATAGTGATTTTCGGTCAAAATAAACAATTAATTTTCTTCTTCTTTCAGAAAAACTGAAATACTTAATTAAAAAAAAAGTTAGTCAGTAAAAAAATATTATCTTACAAAAGCTTTAAAAACTAAAATTAAGAAACAGACATTTCGCTAAAAAAAAATTTTGAAAAACATCAAACTAGTGATTGGTAAGTACTTAAAATTTGCATAAATATACAAATGTTTTTTAAATACATTTATTTTTTCAGCAAATAATAATCCTGAAATCCGTTGGCTGATATCGAAATCTTTGTAATTGTATTATTATTACTCTTTGTAATTGTATTATATTTTAATGTACAGAATTTGTATCAAAATAAATAATCAGTAGTTTTGACTAAAAAAATTGTTGTTTTTACTGTTTTAGTAGGTTATTTTTAGGGCATTAAATAACTGAAAAATAGTAAATATTATTGTTTTCCCATGAAAGGGTTATCAAATTAAATAATAACAAGTAAGAGTGCTATATTCAGCCGTGCCGAATCTTCGAAGATAGATCCATATATATATATATACCCTTCACCACTGTGATTTTGTTTATACAGACATGTAATGTAAATAACAGAGATTCATGTAAAAAATAACCAAAACAGATTTGATTCGCTGATAGAATAATAACGAAAGGGGTTAAAAAAACTTGATTTTCTGTGGGACAAAAAGTATAGGCACATTTTTTGTTAAAATTTTGGCTTAGCCTAGCGTCCTCATTTTACAATACAAGTATTGTAAAATAAATTGCAATTTATAGAACATTGAAGTCCAGATCAATGCTTTAACCCCTTGTTTAGGGGTATTTTGGAGACCATCTAACTCCTAACACTATTGGTGCATTCTGTTGACAGTGCAACAGCACACTTGACAAACCGTCCACCATCCCTACAAACATTGGTTCAAACCACATCCACCACGTGTACCCCAAAGGTTTACGTGCACAGAGGTGGGCGGTTCTTTGTGCGGCTACCAGTTCCCGTAGTACCAGTCGTTAGGACTCTGTATGGGCCTCGAAAGACGTATAGGCCCAGATCTGTTCTTCCAGATACAGGTTCTAGGAACCCCGGAGTGTGTTTCCGCTTTATTTTCTGAAAGCACTGCGTTAGAGATTAAAGGAGCGATATGTTTGTACAAAAAAAATTGCCAAATTGCCTTAAAAGGTTATATATACTTGCTTAGCCGCCGCTTTTTGATATGTACTCCGCCGCCGAGTATATTCTAGTTAGCCGCCGCCAGTCGTCAATTCATGTCGGCTTCGCGCTCTGTTCCAAAAACGAATTGACACATATGAGCAATAAAACCATGCATGCGACATAATGCGACACATGTCACACATGCGACACTTGTGTAATATGATGTCTTCGTTTAATATGATGTCTAGCTACTTGTTTATGACATGGAGAAAAAAAGTGAAAAAATACAATAAGAAAATTCCTTCATGCAGCTGACTATTATTTTTATTGTATTCAGAGAATTTCTTTAGAAACATAATTTTGAAATGTATTTTAATAAATGCATTTAGCTATATGTATATATATATATATATATATATATATATATATATATATATATATATATATATATATATATATATAATATATATATATATATATGTAGGAACTGGACCTCAAGGCCCAAGAAGGTCAAATAGGCTGAGAAACAAATAATAACATTGTTAGTTGAAAGAGTAGCGTTGACAACACTGACACGACAATAAGAAAAGAGAATGACAATGAGCTACTGACTTACGAACATTTAGTCTAAAAGAAGTGATGTAAATGTAAAGACGTGAAGTGAATATTTTAAAGAAAGTTCATTAAAACTAAATAAAAATAGCAACTAAGTACTAGTTCAATAAAACTATTCGACAACATTAAAACTAAACATAAAGAACAGTATAATAGTTTTAATAAAAGTTTCCCTAAAACTATCATATAATAATTATATAATAAAAATGTACATAGTATAAGAACATGAATAAAATATGAATTTCTGAGTATTTGTCGGTATTGTTTTATTGGACCACATTGGGGTAGTTTAGCATCAACTATAATTACCCCACATTTGGGGGCTCAACCGGGATTGAGCAGTTAAAGCGCAATCACAGCAGTTAAAACAAAAATGAATAAATAAATAAAAACAATTTCATATTAAAGGCAAATTAATAAAAATACAATTTATGTGTTAAAACTGAAATTTAATTAAAAGTAGTGGTTCATACATAACTGTGAGATAACTGTTCTTTCCAACAAGAAAATACATATGTACATACATACGTATGTAGAAAGCCAAAGTTTAAGACAATTTTTTCTCAACTAATGAAAAAAATGATGATGAAATTCAAGCAAGAAGGGGAAATATTTGAAGCATACACAAATTGAATTGTGTGAAGACGAAACAACAAGAAGCCGAAGTAAAGCCGTAAAGAATAGAATTTGCATCAACAAATCCAACGAGAAACGAAGTTACAAGAAGACGAAAAGTTATTGAGAGAGTAAGACGTTTAAATTTCCATTGAACTAAAATATATGTATGTATTGATATTAGTAACACAAAGAAATTTATTGAAAGAAGATATGTAAAGATGTTAAGAGAGTTTTAAAATTATACGATTTAAAGATGTTAAAGATGTTAATAATTAAAGACGTTAAGAGAATTAAAGTTGTTAAGAGAATAAAAGATGTTAAGAATTAAAATATGTTAAGAGAATTAAAGACGTTAAAAATTAAAGATGTTAAGAATTAAAGATGTTAAGAGAAATTGAAAGTTGTTGGAAGGCGTAAATGAAGAACTTTAAATACCACATAAAACAAACAAAACTATATAGATACGTATATTTAAATAAAATCGTGTGTGTTGCTAAAAATACAAAGACGTGTGTGTATACTGAGATATTTGTAGAAAAATCAGTTTGATTTTGTTAAGTATAACTAAAGAGAAGATTGTTGAAGAGATCATAAGGGAGAACCAAATTTTAAGAAGAAAATTTTAACTAATAGTTTATATGTAAAAATCGAATATTAAACTAAAATTTTGAATTGTATTGCAATAAATTGTATTGCGGTTTGGTTGAATTATAATATATTGTTTAGAATTATAATTTTAATATAACTTTTGTTCCAGCTTTATTTGTAACTAAACAAAATATTTATTTCACGTTCACTGAATACAAATAAAATTTTAAAGACGTGCGACAAAGAATGGAGTTATTAGAAATTTTAGCACTAACAGTCGAGGACTTGAAGGGTAAGTGTAATGAGCTTGGACTGGACGATGAGGGCAGCAAAACTATTTTACAAGAAAGAGTAATTAGGCATTTTAGTTTTGGGAATAGGGTTGATACGGCCGAGTCTGAGTATGGCGAAGCGGCATCGAACGTTCAGCGTCCGTCTGTTGCAGAATATCATGGATCTTCTACCTTTACTCTGAAAGACGTCCAAGATTCGCTTTCAAAATTTTCGGGCGAAACAATGCCGACCATAGACGCGTGGCTGAATGACTTTGAGGATTGTGCAGTTACGGTAGGGTGGAACGATTTGCAAAAGTATATTTATGGACGACAATTGCTTTCGGGTGCAGCCAAAATTTTTTGTAGAAGTCAACCAAACATTCGTGACTGGTTATCGTTGAAAACTGCGTTACAAAAGGAATTCGGTATTCGCCGTTCTGCAAAGAAGTTCATCAGATGCTGAAAAATAGGAAGAAGCGAACGAACGAAAGTTTGCGGGAATATTTGTATTCTCTACAAGAAATTTCTGCTCCAGTGTCATTAGATGAGGAGAGTATCATCGAATATTTTATACAAGGTATACCCGACAGCAAGGCAAACAAATCAGTTCTTTACCAAGCGACAAACGTCGAAGACTTAAAGTTGAAAATTAAGGTTTATGAAAAGGTCACCAAACTAAATCAAACCTCGAATTTCGGCAAGTCCCCTCTATCTGAAGACCGACCAACTGGTGCTCAGAAAAAGGACGTAAAACAGTTGACTTGTTATAACTGTGGTACCAAGGGTCATGTTAGTAAGGACTGTAAAGTAAATTTACCGAAATGTTTTAAGTGTAATGGTCTAGGTCACAAATCTTTTGACTGTAAGTCGAATGTGTGCGTAAAGTATGAACCCAAGGAACGAAAATCAACGGCCAATATGCAAACATTATCGTCACCTTCGTGTTCTGGAAAACCAACAGAAATTTTGCCCGGTACTAATAGAATTTTTAAAGACGTTACCATACTAGGTAAGGAGGTATCGGCAATATTGGATACAGGCAGCGATATAAGCTGTATACGCTATGATGCGTTAATGATGATGGATGGTGCAAATGTTAGTGCCGAAAGAAAAAGAATGATTGGTATAGGGGAAAAGGAAATCGTGACCATCGGTGCGTTCGAAACAACAATTAATTTAGATGGTGTGTTAGTTCCAGTAAAGTTTCATGTGGCCCGTGAGCGTGATATTTTGTATTCCGCGGTGCTGGGAAATGACATTTTTCAATATGTTAACATTTTCATTGATGACGAAGGAGCTAAATTTACACAAAAAATTACGCAAGAAAAGGTTGACTCGGTAGCGGAAGTTGTTAAAATATTTGGTGAAATGAATATGACGGTAGAAGAGCCGGATATAGAAGTAGGCCACCTATCGCTGGATATGCAAGGCAAAGTGTCAAAATTGGTGACCAATTATAAGCCAATCAAGCCAAAAACATTTCCCGTGAAAATGAAAATTGTGCTGAAAGACGAAGTCCCAATTTCACATCGCCCAAGACGGATATCATTTGCTGACCGACAAGCGGTTGACGCTCAAGTTTCTGAATGGCTTCGCGATGGTATTGTTAAACGTAGTCACTCGTATTACTCTTCACCTGTGGTCTTAGTTTCCAAAAAAGACGGTAGTAAGCGTACACTTCGTTCATTACTCATCGGGGGCAATATGAATTTTTATTCATGCCTTTCGGGTTGTCGAATTCGCCTGCGGTATTCTGCCGATATATTAACGCAATCTTCCATGAGCTGATCTCAGATGGAACTGTAGTACTCTATATGGACGATATGGTGATCCCGTCGAAAACTGAAGAAGAAGGCATCGAAAAATTGCAAAAGGTTCTGAAAGTCGCATCATTAAATGGACTAAAGATAAAATGGAGCAAATGCCAATTCCTTATGAAGAAAATTACATTCTTGGGATACGTGATAGAGAATTCTACAATTCTTCCTTCAAAAGAGAAAACCGATGCTGTCGAAAAGTTTCCCACGCCAAAAAATCACAAGGACGTTCAGAGATTTTTAGGACTCACATCCTATTTCCGACGTTTTATCAAGGACTATGCATTAATCGCCAGATCGCTGTCGAATTTACTTAGGAGGGACACTCCCTTTAAGATGGGCGATGAAGAAAGGTTAGCCGTAAAACAATTAAAATCCGCTTTGGTAGGAACTAGCGTGCTTAGACTTTTTAACCCACACGCTGAAACAGAAATCCATACAGACGCCAGCAAGCATGGTTATGGGTGTGTTTTACTGCAGAGAGATTCTGAGGATGGTCAATTACATCCAGTTCAGTTTATGAGTCGGAAAACAACACCGTTTGAAGAAAATTACCATTCATATGAGTTGGAGGTGTTGGCAGTGATCGAAGCGTTAAAAAAATGGCGTGTTTTCGTGATGGGGTTAAAAATAAAGATAGTTACCGATTGTAACGCGTTTGCCATGACGATGAAGAAGCAGGACGTACCGTTGAGGGTATCGAGGTGGACTCTTTTCCTCCAAGATTTCGATTATGTAATCGAACATCGGTCTGGGTCCAAAATGAGGCATGTGGACGCCTTGAGTAGGGTCTCTTGCCTGATGATTGAAGATTCTCTACGCCATAAAATAAAAGAAGCGCAATCAGAAGACGAATGGATTAGAGCGGTGATGAAGATATTAGAAACCCAACAATACGAAGATTTCTTTTTAAAATACGGTTTGGTGCACAAGGATCCCGCTAAGGAACTTGATGTCATCCCCGCAAGTATGGAACGAGAAATCATAGAAATGGCTCATAGGCAAGGACACTTTGCGGCTAGGAAGACGGCTGATCTCGTTGAGAAAAACTTTTACATTCGAAAACTAAGTAACAAGGCTGAGACTGTAGTAAAGAGTTGCATCGAATGCATTGTATCTGAAGCTAAAGCGGGTAGAAAAGAGGGCATGCTGGACCCCATTGATAAATCAGACAAACCATTGATGACATATCATTTGGACCACGTAGGGCCAATGGAAATGACGACAAAACAATATAACCACATTTTAGTGATAGTGGATGCGTTCTCGAAATTTGTATGGCTTTATCCTACAAAGAGTACAGGCGCTAGTGAGGTGATTGACCGATTACAAAGACAGTCCGCAATTTTCGGAAATCCAGCAAGAATAATAACCGACAGGGGCAGCGCATTCACATCGAAAGAGTTTAGCAGTTATTGTGCAGCCGAAGAAATTCAACACTTACTTATCGCAACGGGGGGTGCCACGGGGCAACGGCCAGGTTGAGCGCATACACAGAATTATTATACCCATGTTGACAAAGTTATGCCAAGAAAAGCGACAGAACTGGTACCGACATGTTGATAAAGTTCAGAGGACGATTAATAATACCCCACCGAGAAGCACGGGTAGCACACCTTTTGAAATAATGACGGGCCTTAAGATGCGAACTCAAGAAGATATGGAAATTAGACAACTCCTAGAAGAAGAAGCAGTGAACAGCCTCAACCAAGAGCGTAATAATCTGCGGGAAAGAGCAAAAGAAAACATATTGCGAATTCAACAGGAAAACAAGAAAACCTTTGACAAACATAGAGTACCTGCAAGAGAATATAAAATAAACGATCTGGTAGCCATTAAGCGAACCCAGTTCGGAACTAGCCTAAAGTTAAAACCAAAGTATTTGGGACCCTACAAAATAGTAAAAAAATCAGGTCATGACCGATATGAAGTGGAAAAGATAGGTGAAGGTGAAGGCTCCAAGAAATGTAGCACGGTCGCTGAGTTCATGAAGCCGTGGAACCATACATTTGGGGCAAATGTAATTTCAGGACGGCCGAATGTAGGAACTGGACCTCAAGGCCCAAGAAGGTCAAATAGGCTGAGAAACAAATAATAACATTGTTAGTTGAAAGAGTAGCGTTGACAACACTGACACGACAATAAGAAAAGAGAATGACAATGAGCTACTGACTTACGAACATTTAGTCTAAAAGAAGTGATGTAAATGTAAAGACGTGAAGTGAATATTTTAAAGAAAGTTCATTAAAACTAAATAAAAATAGCAACTAAGTACTAGTTCAATAAAACTATTCGACAACATTAAAACTAAACATAAAGAACAGTATAATAGTTTTAATAAAAGTTTCCCTAAAACTATCATATAATAATTATATAATAAAAATGTACATAGTATAAGAACATGAATAAAATATGAATTTCTGAGTATTTGTCGGTATTGTTTTATTGGACCACATTGGGGTAGTTTAGCATCAACTATAATTACCCCACATATATATATATATATATATATATATATTTTGCTGGAAATTTCTAATAATTAATACGTGAATTATACATATATATTTATATATATGTATGATATATATATATATATATATATATATATATATATATATATGTATGATTCACGTATTATTAGAAATTTCCAGCAAAAAATAAATAAAAACTGATCTTATAAACATATATGTACATACATATGTATGTATATGCCGTAAAAGCAATAACAATATAAATAATAAATAATAAACATGTAAATTTAGTTGGTTCGTTTTACAGGGCTTAATTTCACCACATATGTACCTATTTTTATTTCTTGAATAAGCTAAAAAATAATTCATTGAGTGTATTTTGAACACATTAGGGTAATTCCATGTTAAATCAACAAAAAAAATTGTTTTCAAATTTACCACTTCCGATTTATTGAAACCTTTGTTATTTATATTCTTTGACTTTCTAAAGACAAATACAATTTCCAAAAAATTCTATCTCTTATAGTCTTTTAGCTATATAGTTATCAAAATAGGAAAATATCGCTTTTTAACCGACTTCAAAAAAGAAGGCGGTTATCAATTCGCCTGTGTGATGGTTTTTTGTTTGTATGTTTGTGCCTTCAGAACTCGGTCATTTCAGAAACCGAATTTAAAAATTTGTTCTTTATTAGAAAGGTTATACTTCAAATTGGTCCCATTTTCAAAGAAGTTTAAAATTTTAATTTTAAAGGGTGTCCCCGTACAACATACATGTTTTTTACGTGTATTATGAACGTTATAGTTCACCAATTAAAAATTTAAAAAAAGTGCATATCACTATAACTTCCAATAAAAAAAAAATAATAATAAAATAGAATTAAAAAAAGCTGACCCCACAGGTGACGTAATTTCACCTTTATTATCCTATCTTTTGAACCTTTATAGACAAACACTTGAAAGTTGGACAGAATGTTCGTTACTATGTCAGCTACAACAAGTATAAATATTAGACATTAAAGGGTGTCCCATTAATTGGTTTAATTTGATAATTTGATTTACATGATGTTTTACAATCGTTTGAAAATTCCTTTGTAAGAAATTTGAAAATGCAAATTATTTAATGCGTGCGTTAAATTATTTTCTTTATTAGTATCCATATTTTCTCTATAAGGCAATTGCTGATGATCACCTCAAACAAATAATACGACCAATGAAGGAGAAAAACATTAACCACACACCTCAAAACCTTATTCATATGCACATACATACATATATGTACAACATGTTGATCAGCAAAACAGAGCACAACAGTATAGGTGCTTTGCAATGACATGTAATGACAGAACATGGCATGGAATTTTTGTGTGTGACAGTTTTTTAAATATTGTTGAATTGTGCAGCACTCTATTGCGAATATCAAATATTAAAGGAAAACGTGTTAGAAAATTCAAAATCTTTGCCAGATCTTCCAATATTACATAATATTGTTCTTAAAAGAACACATTTTAGAGAAGGAATTGTTCTGTTTTTGGCGTTGATAAGTGCGATTTTTTCAAGCTCGCATTAACAAAAAACATATGCACATTGTGTGAATAATTTCAAACAAAATAACAAAGCTGTTTTAATACAACAACAAAGTTGTCTGTAAAGTCTTTTTTTTTCTTTTTAATTTTACAACGGCATATTGAATTGCTACTCTAAAAATAAAACAAAAACAATTTAAGCCACAGAAATGTGGAATATATTGAATTAAATAAATACTGAAATAAATAAATACGTGCTTAATCTTGTTCATCGCTTTTGAATGTGATATCGAGTGGACAATCCACCTATTGGCCTACTTATCGACGCAAAATACCAGATGTTATTAATTTTGGCGTGATTAAGGGTATTCCGAGAGAAATGATTAAAGTTGAAGCGTCACTTGAATTATCCTCAGATCATTCACCCACTATTGTATATATACGGAACCAGCAAAATATCGTGTCGCCAACAACTTGCACAAGCATTAATTGTTTGAAATATAGAAAGTATCTTAGTACTCAATGTTCGGAAAACATACCGCTAAGAACACCAGAAGACGTGGACCAGAGTCTTATTGATTTGGATCAAAATCTTAAATCAGCTACCCAACATGTGACAGTAACCCAACAACCAGCTAGATACAATCAAATTTATTCTGTAGATGCGAGCGGCTCTTGGCTGAAAAAAGAAAAGTTCGAAGAGAGAATCACACAGATCGCCTCAACTCAAATCTAGACTTAAAGATTGTTCGAAACGGCTAAGACACCTACTAGAATCTCGAAGAGTAGCATCTCTAAAAAATTACTTGGAACACCTCGATGCAACTGCACAATAAGATTATTCATTATGGCGTGCATGTAGAAACTTTAAAAGACCGGTCGTACGCAAGCCTCCCTTGCGAACTTCTTGTGGATACTGGGCAAGAAATGATACCGAAAAAGGCAATTTATTTGTTGGACTTTTGAAGAAGATTTTAACCCCAAATTTATGTACTGGTATAGCTGAGTTGAAACTAGTAAAGACTAGTGCCGTAGTACCTCTAAAATTTTAACTTAGCGATATTGAAAGGGCAATAACGGATTTAAATACCAAAACAGCCCCTGGCGTTGATAAAACAAGTAACAAGATGTCATTTGAGTTGCCGCGTATAGGTCGCAGAATTATTCTGTTTCTAATGCCATCTTACGTCTTGAGTACTTTTCCACAGACCTTTGAAGAAAAAAATTACTGTTCTGCGCTTTTTATCGAAGCATTCGATAAGGTGTGGCACGAAGCCCTAATATTTAAGTTGAATCTGAAGTTGCCCGAAAACTTTTATAAGCTTATTTAACGAAATGCAAGTTTTTACTTAAAGAAGGTGATTTTTTAAGCTCGCGACAGCTCATTGAAGCCGGAGTTCCCCAAGGTAGTATTTTGGGACCAATTTTATATTTACTGTACACATCAGATATGCCAATTAGCACCCTAGTCCACACGTCAACATTTGCAGATGACACAGCATTTTGAAATATTCATGAAACCGTCCAAGTAGCTTCACAACTTTTACAAGTCCACATACTCAAATTGGTAAAATGGTTAGAAAAATGGAGAATAAAAGTGAATGAACAAAAATATATTCACATAATATTCACACTGCCCTCCTAGTTACATAAATAACCAAATGATACCGCAGAGTTCAGACCTCAAATACCTACATCTTGACGGTCACCTTACTTGGAAAAGCCACATAGATTTCAAGTTAACACAAATGAAATTACAACTAAATTGGCTTACTGGCGGAAACTCCACCCTGAGCTTAGATTGTAAACTTCTACTATACAAGTCGATCCTCAAACCAATTTGGTGTTATGGGATTCCATTATGGGGCACTGCCTCAGCTAGCGATGTAGAAAAAATTCAAAAGCGCCATAATAAGATACTACGTAAATCCATGGTATATAAAAATTCGAAGTCAAAGCAGAAATAGCGAAACCCTTTGGCGCGTAACATGCTGATTGAACCTGGTTAATTCTACTGCTTTGCTTGGCATTACATTAGAGGGATGACACGCAAATGATTGCAAAGTCCATGAAACAAACATTATTTTTATCTAGCACTGACAGGACTTAAAAAGTATATTTTTTATTTTAGACTTAAGATATGAGTAATTATTGTTAGTTAAAAAATATTGAAGATATAATAAATAAATTATGAAAAAAAGAAGGCATTGAGAACGAAGATACGCTTTGGAGAATATGGATCCCGAAATCTATCACGGAAAAATTAATAAAACAAGCTCATGATTCTAATTTCTCGTGTCTTGGTGGTTTTATAAAAACATTATTTAAAGTACTCTTAAAGTATTTTTGGCCTACAATGGCAAACGATATTAAAACTTAAGTTAATAATTGTGACATTTGCAAAAGTGTAAAGTCAAATAATCAAATTTCAAAACCAGTTATGGGCAGCTAATTTATAAGTGACAGACCTTTTGAAGCGACTTTCTTGGCCTTTATCCTTCTACTGAAATTAAAAATACTGTATTATTTATATGTCTAGACCACGTAACAAAGTTTGTCATTTTTAAACCAATGAAAAATGCAACGTCTACTAACCTACTCTTGTTTTTCCAAAAAGAATTATATCCAACTTTTGGAGTGCCAAGATGCATTCATAGCGACAACGGAAAACAGTTTATCTCAAAAGAGATGAAAGAATTTTTTAAACTTTATGAAATCAATCACATCACTACTGGTTTTTATGCTCCCCGTTCTAATGTGTCCGAACGCATCAATCGTGAAGTAATATCAAAGATAAGATTTTTCTTACAGGACCAAAAAGATCACAAAGATTGGGATAGACACATACCAAAAGTTTTAGCAGTATTAAGGAGTGATCTTCACATATCAATTAGGTGTTCTCCTTACTAAGCAACGTTCGGATAAAATTTATAAAATGTAAAAATAAAGAAAAGATTGAAACAAACTTTTAATATATCGTCGACCAAACGGGAAGATACGAGGTATGATCAAAAAATAACCGTTATTTTCAATTTTCGTGAGGTCTCGTATATTAGATTTTCGCATTTTTGTTGGTACACATGTCTGTTATTTATGTTGACAATATCAGCCATTTTGGATTGTCAGTTTGTTTTTGACAGATAAAAATATTAGTCGTGTTTTGGTGTCCTATTCGATTTTTTACTATTTCAAAAAATGGATCAAAGAAAATGTATTAAGTTTTGTGTAAAAAATGTAATTAAATGTGCAAGGACATTATGGAAAGTATATATATATATATATATATATATATATATATATATATATATATATATATATATATATATATATATATATATTTATGCGTTGATGAAGCAGTAAACGAGTAGTAAAGTAAATACTAGAGATCTGTATTAGTTCATTTGTTTTTTGAATCATATTAGATCATTACACTACACGCATAAATTTTTTTGGAAAAAATATGTGTTACAGTGAGCAATATAAACATGTTGAGTGAATCAGCACAAAATCTGTATCAGCGAGAATCAAAACATTTTTCGTTTAGTTTTTTTTTTCAAATTAAAACATTGCAATGTTGCTAACGGTTGTGTATTAAAATCAGGGTTCAAAATTTTTCATTTATGAACATTCAAAAATCAACATTCATGATATTTTTCATAAATGAGAAATCTAAAATTTTATATTTATATTTCATACTCATAAACGAACAACAAAAAATGTTCTGCCTTTGTTCATACATGTATGCGTGTACCTGTTTGTTTTTGTAACATACATACATGATAAGTGATAAATTAGCTTGTTGTCATTAATGTTCTTTGTCATAAATGTATATGTATGTACATTTATGAACCTTAAAAATTTATCATAAATGAACATGAAAGAATTTTCTCCGTACGAACTTTTTTTAACATATTTAGGTACTTACATATAAAAGGGAAAAAGAAAGAAAATAAGTGTAATCTAAATGTTATTTTTCGTGTTATTTAAAAACACATATACACATACCACATACAAGTTAACACCCGACACGTTTAAAATAAAATATTAAAAAATTTGTTATTATTGCTGACGCTATGTCTGCGTATAATGTTTGAGTGACTTCCGTTCTCATAAAGAAAAGCTTCATTAACAACATTTATTCCAGGAATAACATCAGGTAATAAGGCTGTGTGCATAGTTTTAAGTTAGCATTAAGTTAATAATTTATAATAAAGTTCAGTTCCATTTGAACATTCTAATAAAGAAGAGCTTAATTGCTCCATAAACTTAAAAAAAAACAAATTTACAAATTTGTTTTTAATTGGCGCCCGAGCAGGGACCCACAGGACGAAGGACAAATAAAAAAATAAAAAAGAATTAACATTCTAAAAGAAAAAACGAAGTGACAGTGAAGTAAAATTCATACGTCCATATCCTGTGGGTTGCCAAAGAAATCCGAAGTAAGTGTGAAGAAAGAGGCCCCCAAGTAGCTAAACGGTAAAAGGGACGATATTACATATCAGCCGCTTCTCCTACGGAAATCGAATAAACTTTTAGTAATAGGTGAACAAGAAATTAAAAATAAATAAATTACAAATAAGTGAAACGAAAAATTTAATTAACTTTAAATACAATAATTGAACAAAAAATTAAAATTAATTAAATTATAAATAAGTGAAGCGGAAAATTTAAGTAACTTTTAAGTAATTAAGTGAATTGAAGATCATCATAAATTGTTTATAAATAAATGGAACCAAGAATCATTTTAAAATAGTTAAGAACTAGAGCATTAAATATAACATCAAGATAATATAAAAAAAAGAAACACAATCAAAATTAGAATCTGGGAAATGTGAAAAAAATATTTGAGAACAAGGAATTAAAATCTTAACGAAGAAAAAGCCTATGAAAATAATGCATACATAGTATGTACATTGAAAACAATAGAAAGTGATAGCGAAATAATAATTATCAATTTCAGTTCGTGCTTTCCATCGGTTCCTGATCATCAACTTTGGTTCCAGTTTTCAGTCGATTCCTGTGCTTCATCATTCAACATGTTCCCGATTATATTATTGTAAGCCCTAGTATTAATTTTACTATTAATTTTTTCTTTCTCTAGTATAAGAAAATTTTTATTATCATTAAAAAAAGAAAAAAACAATAAAGAAAATAATAAAAAAAAAAATAATATGTCCAATCCCAACAACTTAATCAGACCTCCCATCCTAAATCTTAAAAATCCTAATCCTAGCGGACAGGCACGCGCGCCTAATATATCACAAACAACGGCTATGATAACGGGCATAGTCCGGAATGTTATCGAAAGTCAATTTCAAGACCTACTACAGGCAAATTCACGATTGAATGCAACCTCCGCAAGTTTTTCTGATCAAACGATCGACCCGGCTCATATTAATAATATTTCTGATCTGGACAAGGTTCCAGATGTGGTCAGATACCTACGCGTCAAAACATCCCTGAATAAATGCTCGCACAAGAAAATCAAGCAGTCGAATCTAGTGATGTACATTTTTTAGATTAACGGACTCTTCGTTGCCATACGTACAATTTAAGACGAAGAGCGAGTCGTTCCTTAATATATTAATAGATACCGGTTCAATAAAAAATTATATACATAGAACCATCCTTACCAAAGAAGGCTTTTCCAAATAAAGAAAATTTTTTTGCTAGATCTGTTGCAGGAGATGTGGAAATCAAAGAACATACTTTTATTAATCTTTTTAACATTCGAGATTTAAAATTCTATATTCTTCCCTCACTAAAGTCCTTTCATGGAATTCTGGGAAACGCGGCCTCAAGCAATTGGGAGAAGTTATCCATACTGCGGAAGATTATATGATCATTGGGAATGGAATGAAAATTAAATTGTGCCAAAAAAATTCAAAATCCGTAAAAGCAATAACAATAAGGGATGAACACATGACAAAGGAACAGAAAAAGTGAGTTGATAGCTTAATAACAAAAGTTCCTAAACTTTTCACAGAGCCAGATAAAAAATTAACGTATACCACTAGGGTAATGGGCGAAATTCGTACAAGAAACAACGCTCCTGTTTACACACGATACTACCCATATCCTATGTCACTAAAATCTGAAGTCGAAAGACAAATTCAAGAGATGCTTCGAGATGGTATTATTAGTCTAGGTCCCCGTATAATTCACCCGTCTGGGTAGTTCCGAAAAAGCCTGACTCGGCGGGCAGCAAACAGTATAGAGTTGCAACAGATTACAAAAAGCTTAACGCAATTACTATACTGGATAGATATCCAATTCCGGATATAACAGAAGTCCTCGCACAATTGGGAAATAATAAGTTTTTCTCTATGCTGGACCTAAAGAGCGGTTTTCATCAGATCCCGCTGAAAGAATCTGATATAGAAAAAACAGCATTTTCTATTAATAATGGAAAATATGAATACACTAGATTGGCCTTCGGCTTAAAAAACGCCCATTCAATTTTTCAAAGGATGACGATGATATAATTGTATTTAGCCGTACTGAGACAGAGCACATTTGCCATTTAGAAAAGGTGTTAAACACGCTCTCAGAGGCTAACATGAAAGTACAACTCGACAAGTGCCATTTTTTTAAGAAATCAGTTGATTTTCTTGGATTCATAATTTCATCAGAGGGCATAAAGACGAGTCCGGCGAAAACCGAGGCAATTGCAAAAATTCTACGTCCCACAATTTTAAAAGAATTAAGATCGTTCTCTCAGGGTATTATCGCCGATTTATTCAGGACTATGCAAATCTAGCAAAGCCCCTGACATCCCTTTTAAGAGAGAAGGAGGGACGTACGTCCAAAAATCATTCAGCCAGGATCAAAATTAATCTAGATTCTGAGGCCATACTTGACTTTGAAAAAATAAAGTCTACCCTCGTCTCGGAAGACATTATGTTGGCATATCCAAACTATGAGAAGGAATTCGATTTAACGATTGATGCGTCAAATTACGCCAGCGGCGCTGTTCTTTCCCAGGATAATAGATCAATAATTTTTATATCAAGAACACTCAGTAAAACTGAAGAGGCGTATGCTACCAACGAGAAAGAAATGTTAGCAATTATTTGGGGTCTCAATTCATTAAAAAATTACTTATACGGTACTGCAAAGGTAAATATTTTTACCATCAGCCACTCACATACGCTTTAAGCAACAAAAATAATAACAGCAAGATGAAGCGCTGGAAGGCGATTCTAGAAGAGTACAACTACGTGTTGCACTATAAGCCTGGAAAGGCGAATGTTGTTGCTGATGCTTTATCAAGGGTTCCATATACTCAAATAAACACTTTGACATCTAGCGTGCATAGTGATGAGAGTTCTTCCCATAACTTAAAAGTTTCTGTTGATGCACCAATAAACGTGTTCAAAAATCAAATATTTCTAAAAACAGATCATATTGCATCGTCTTACGAGTTCAAAATAGGTTTTCCCACTTACCATAGACACGTGGTCACTGAACCAAATTATAATTCCGATAATCTCGTAAGAATTCTAAAGCGTTACCTAAATCCTTCGGTAATTAATTGTATTAAAACTGATCAGAGAATCATGCGTCAAATTCAGGAAGTTTATCCTTTTCATTTTAGCAATTATAATAACCCAATAATTTTTATATCAAGAACACTCAGTAAAACTGAAGAGGCGTATTCTACCAACGAGAAAGAAATTTTAGCAATTATTTGGGCTCTCAATTCATTAAGAAATTACTTATTCGGTACTGCAAAGGTAAATATTTTTACCGACCATCATCCTCTCACATACGCTTTAAGCAACAAAAATAATAACAGCAAGATGAAGCGCTGGCAGGCGATTCTAGAAGAGTACAACTACGTGTTGCACTATAAGCCTGGAAAGGCGAATGTTATTGCTGATGCTTTATCAAGGGTTCCATATACTCAAATAAACACTTTGACATCTAGCGTGCATAGTGATGAGAGTTCTTCCCATAACTTAATAGTTTCGGTTGATGCACCAATAAACGTGTTCAAAAATCAAATATTTCTAAAAACAGATATTACTGCGTCCTCTTACGAGTTCAAAATAGGTTTTCCCACTTACCATAGACACGTGGTCACTGAACCAAATTATAATTCCGATAATCTCTATTAAAACTGATGAGAGAATCATGCATCAAATTCAGGATATTTATCCTTTTCATTTTAGCAATTATAAAGTCAGATTCACTCAACAGCAAGTTGAGGATATCACTAATGAGCAAGAGCAAGAAAATATTATATTAGAGAAATCAGTAAAGGAGTACAATTTGTCGATCCATTCAACAACAGGTACTATTTGCCCGAGGAGTATCAACTGACCCGGAACAACTCGAAAATTCTCGAAGAGAAACAAAGTTACAAGAGAAACAAATCTCTGACTTACCGTAAGAAAACGCAACCCAAAACATACTCAGAGGGAGACGTTATTTATGTCAGAATAAATAATAGAGTTGGTAACAAATTGACTCCAAAATATAAAAAAGAAATAGTTGCCAGAGATGAAAACTACACTTGTAACCGTGTCTAGAAGGACTGTACATAAAAGCCTTATTAAAACGTAATCCTTTTCCTCCCATTTCCTTTGCTTTTTTCAGATCCATCATTTTAACGTGTAAAGTAGAATTTCAAATATTAGATTATACGTCGGCCCATCTGATAACAATCAGCAATGGTTAGAGTAAAATCCAGCACGGAATTTTTAGGATAATACACCAAATAGACTTAGCACAATTTGACAGATTCCTGCAAAAGACGCATTCGTACGTATGCGTCTTTTTTATCCCATCCTTAAACAAGAAATCATTCAAACTTTGGAATTAGCCCAAAGTATAACTCCAGTAGAATTAAGTGATAATAATGAACATAATGTTAAAAACCCTGATAATAGTAGTATAAGAAAAAGAAGATCCTTTAATGCGATAGGTACTGCATGGAAATACATCGCTGGCACTCCAGACCACGATGATTTCAAAATGCTGGAATTTAATTTAAGAGAATTAAATAACAATAATATCAAACAGATTGTAATCAATCAATCTATAAATGAAAGAATAAATAATTTAACAAATTTGGTTAATGAAATGTCTAATGCAATACGCAAGGAAGGTGGTCTAATTGACGAAATATCAATAAATTTACAAAACAGAATAAGACTCGTAAAAGAGCAAATAATAAATGTAAAATATGCCATTCAATGGGCTAAGAACGGAGTAATCAACTCCATACTTTTGAATAAACTAGAATTTAAGTTAGCTTTAGAAAAATTGGAACAGGAGAAAATGCCTTTTGCATCTCCTGAAAAGGCGGTGGAATACGCCAAGGTTGACGTCATGTATAAGAATTCAATAATATTTTACATTATTAAAATACCATTAACTAATAAAAAAATTTACGAAAATATTGTAATACGCGGAGTTAAGAAAAATAAGAAAATTATAAATGTACCATTTGATGAAATTATAAAAAACGATAATGAAGTATTTCCAATGAAAAGTAATTGTTTAAAATATGATTCTATAAAAATTTGTAATAATAATCAATTAATAGATTTAAGTAACAGTACTTGCATACCAAAAATCATCAAAAGCCTGCCATCATCCTGCAATTATAGCAACAATCAACATATTCCTTGCTTAATGAATTCAACGATACGATAATAATGGACAATGCTAAACATAACCTATCAGGCACCTTTCTAATAAAATTTTACAACACCACAATTATGGCGCAAAACAAAATATACCGAATCCTATAAAGAGCATACCGGCGGAGCTACAATCAATACCTTGCGAAGAAAAATTAGAAAATCTTTTAACCATCGAAAGCTTAAACGAACTTCATCTCAACAATACGCACGAAATCCGAACGATAAAATTTGGAAGATTGGTAAATGGAATGTCAACTGGATTCTTCATGTTTCTTCTTAGCATCATTTGCTGCTTAATCTTTCATCTATTTAGAGCGTTGAGAAAAGAAAAAGTTGCAAAAAATAATCTGTCAGAGTTATAGGCACCGCCTGCCCCTTCAGTAATATTAACCAACATTCAACCCAAGGGTTACGCAAATTCATCACATTTGAGATTAAATGATCTACCATATTTCTAGAAACATCATTGTTTAGCATCGGACGTAGCTGTCTAGAAAATGCATTCTGCTTTGCTGGTATCTAATTTTTCTTTATCTGTTTATAATTAAGAACTTAAGCCTAAATAATTAATTTATTAATTCAAAAATAGTTCAAATAAAATTTATATAATTTCACAGAGCAGGCACGGCTTTGACATTGTTAACTTCAACACTATTGTGTTAATAATCAAAAATATACATTTGTATAAATAAAAAATATCTAATTGTTGTTAATTGCTAACCAAAGGATAGCTAATAGCAAGACAGATATATACATACCATTTTCAAATAAAAGAAAATATATAAAGAGAATAAAAATAAAGAAAAATGTTTGGTTGGTAGTATAATATAAAAAAGAAATAGAGCTTACAAGTGTAAAACAATTTCAAAAAGCTCTATCTTCTATGAAATATAATGTAAAATTTAAATTTCTCAGATTCTATTTCACTGATAAGTTTGTTTAAATAGAAAATTAATAACAATTGAAACTACCGGGTAGATCGATACGAAGAGTACTGATGACGGACGTAGCTGTCTAGAAAATGTATTCTGCTTTGCTGGTATCTAATTTTTCTTTATCTCTTTATAATTAAGAACTTAAGCCTAAATAATTAATCTATAAAACTATACTATAAAAACGTATATAATTATACAAATTTTCATTATCAGTAATAACTTTTAACAAATAAACGATGTAATTCATATAACCACGTTCCAGAAGCTTAAAACAAACTTAGGTTTTTTTGAATACACAAAAGTATTTAAAATAAAAAAAAAAAAATTATTTAATTAACCATAACTGAAAATATTTTCGAATTTCTACATTTATTAAAAATTAGATGTAATTAAAATGTAAGATTCATAAGCTTTTATAATTATGGTTTTAATATTAAAAACTACTTTAAGATTTTGTACTATAATATTTTTTTTAATTATCTAATATTTCATTTCGAGTGTATGTGTATCCTTTTTTTTCACTATTTTTAATCACCTTTTACTATTGATTGCTGGGCGCATCAATGAAACGAGAGTAATGGAATCAAAACAGCTTAAAATATAATTGTGAGTAAACATGAATCAAAATATTATTATTGTTTTTTTTTTTCATTCATACTATGTTTCGTTATATATTATAATACAATTAATCTTGATTGTTAGTTAATTTCATTTCAATTAAATATCAGTGAAGACATTTTTTTTACTCTCTGAGAGAGATTATCATATCTTAATTTTTTTTTTTGTTTTTAACAATGAATTTTTTTCATCATATTATAATTTCTTTTCGAATTTGTTTTTTAGTTATATAAAATGCAATCTTAAATTATTTAAAAATTCAAGGGAAGGATATCATACAATAATAATGCAGCTATGTAAATAAGTTATGTTCGTATAATTTAGGGGCAGATTAAAATTATGGGTAACAATTCTGTCATGGAGTTTAGCATGAAACATGCAGGGTCACTGTACCATTTAGTTATACACCTATAAACAATAAATATCTTTTATTTATTCGCATACTCTTTAATATTTATAAAGGCATGAAGGTATGAGTATGTTATATGATTACGCGTGAAATAAAAGGGTTAAGAACCAAATAAAATATATGAGCTAGCCAAAGATCTTTTCATGCCGTTGATAATTTTCATTTCTGTTCGGGTAAAATATTTTCTTTTTTTTACAACAATTTTTATATTGTAAATATCAATAAATTAAACTGCCGATGTAAATATCAATATTCTTAAACTTTAAATAAAGTTTCCAGATTCCAGAAGTAAAATCATCTTTAAATATGTTTATATTGTTACGAAAGAAGAATTTATTCATTATAAGCTCTGAACAACAATACTCTCGAACAACAACAACATTAATGGCTTATTTTCTTACAATGATGGAAGAAAGAAACGCCCCATACAAAAATTCGCATTTACGCATACACACACACAGATTAAATAAACACTCTTCTGTTAAATACACAGCCACATACATAAATACAAGAATAAACAGCCACACACACAGGTATAAAGAAATAAATAGCCACAAACACAAGTATAAAGAAATAACCAATCACACAAACAGGAAAACAAGAGCAATAACATTCGAACCTGCCAAATATGTCTGGAATAGAACATTCTGGTGCTTTTAAAGCACCTATATAAAGTGAATCGTGCTGGCGAGTAGTATGGCAGTATTAATTTAAAAGTCAAAGAGTTAAGTTGTCGAATTTTAAGAGTGTTAACAGTTTGCTGTATTTTTGAACAGTGGTGTTAAATAAATAAAGTGATTTACAGTAAAAGTCATAACAGAGTGTATTTATTTTGCAATTAAAAGAATCCAACGTAAAGTAAAAACGTAACAATTGGTGACAGAAGTGAAATTGTAAAATAAAATAACTTAAAAAAATAAAATAATAAACAACAATGAAATTTGAAGATCTTAAAGTGGAGCAGCTGAAAAAGGAGTTGAGTAAGCTGGATTTGCCTACAGCAGGTAACAAAACAGAACTGCAGAAGAGGCTCATAGATGAATTCAAGCGTCGTGGCATGGACATTGACGCATATGAGTTCGATGAAAAAGAGGTGGCAGAGGTATGTAGCCGTGAAACAACAACAGCAAGTAGCATGGACTTCAATACGATGTTTGCCGCTATGATGGAGAAAATGGGAGAAAACTCTAGAATGCTTCTAGAAAATGTAAACGGAAAGCTAGTCGAAGTTCAGGAAGCTTCTAGAGCAAACAGTGAAAAACTGTTAGCTGAAGTACAAGAAGCTTCTAGAGCAAACAGCGAAAAACTGTTAGCTGAAGTACAAGAAGCTTCTAGAGCAAACAGCGAAAAACTGTTAGCTGAAGTAAGAGGTGAAGTACAGGAAGCTTCTAGGGCTAACAGTGAGAAACTAGAAAAAGTTAACGAGCAGCTAGAGGAAATTTCTAAAACCGACAATAAACGTGTTGACATCTTAGATACAAAAGTCTGCAAGTTCGATGAACAAATCTCTGCCGTAGAAGTGCAACTGTCTGGTTTAAACAGAAAAGTGAATCTTCTAGAAACCAGTGGCGTCGAAGTACAGGTGAAGGATGTCGATGTAAAGCTGCAGGAGCTTGAAAACAAAATTATGAGCCTGGAAATAAGAGAAGGTCCAGTACGAGTAGTGACGGAAAACACAAATAGGATAAAAGCTCCCAGTTTCGACGGCACCATACCCTTCAACGTCTTCAAATTTCAGTTTGAGACAGTGGCCAGTAAAAATCTATGGAGCAATGAAGAAAAAGCGATTGAGCTGATTCTGGCACTTAAAGGATCTGCAGCAGAAGTCCTCGAAAGCCTACCAACTAGCTGCAGAAATAATTATGAGGACATAATGGTGGCGTTACAGCGCAAATATGGCGGCGATCATAAAAAGGATCTGTATAGAATGGAGCTACGTGGCAGGCTGCAGAGAGCAAATGAGACGCTTCAGGATTTCGCCATGGAGATAGAGCGCTTGGTGCAGCTAATATACCCTGGGGAAAACCATCCACTTTTAGAACAGTTCAAAGTGGAGGCATTTGTTAATGGTATTCGTGACCCAGATATTAAGCACGCAGTTTGCGCTAAGCAAAACACATCCTTTGCTGAAACCATTACTTACGCTCTGGCTCAAGAAACAGCAAAAGTCATTTCGAGACCGCAGTCATACAAAGTGCGAAAAGTTGAAGTAGCTGCTGAAGATGAGAAAACAACAATGGACGACATATAGCAAATACTTGAATCGGTAAAGAAAGTCTTAGATGAAAGGCAAGGTAAAACAAACGCCAAGTGCTTTAATTGCGGTAAAGTCGGCCATTTTCAAAGAAACTGTAAGGCAGCAAGAAAACGATCCAGATCTGTTTCGCCGCCAAGAAACAATAAACGTGCGACTCATGGAACATCTCGAGAGTCGTTAAACTAAAGAGAGCTAGCACTACGGGGCATGAGCTAGCTCCCACAACTGAGGGCCCCACAATCTCCATATCTGTGATGCAGCAGCAAAACAGCAATCTTACTGCAAGCGGGTATATCAACGGAGGAAAGCGTATTCTGACAATAGACACAGGAGCGTCGCAGTCTATAATAAGGCCCGATTTAGTAAAGGGAAAAGTGGAACAAGTGAATAATGTAAGCCTGCGCACCGCGACCGGAGAATTTGCTACTGTCTATGGTAAGGCGAAAGTCAGATTAACTATAGCCAACATGAGTGTGGACCATGTGTTCATTGTTGCCGATATCGTGGACGAAGTTATTATTGGCGCAGATTTTATGATCATGCATGGAGTCGATCTGCGCATGGGGCAACAAATAATGATCTGGCGAAACGTCGAAATACCCCTTGATATTGGATATGTGAGTAAATCTGCAGTAAGGAAGTTGGTTGCTGTAGCATCCCAGAAATTACCACCTCAGGCAGAAACTGTGATATGGGCACGTATGGAGGAAGATTGTGAGGACAACCGGTTGTGGGTAGTAGAACCATCAGGAATTAGGAGTGAGACAATAACAGCAAAAGCCCTCGTGAAAACCTCTAAGAATGGAAAAATTCCTGTGAGAGTGTTAAATCTATCCAACAGTGAAAAAGTAATTGGTAAAAACTCTCAGATAGCTCAATGTACACCAGCAGAGGCCATAATTAATTGCGAGAGTGTCTCGGAGCCTGAAAAACTGTCAACTAAAGAGCGCGAAATACTAGCAGAACACGTGGGGAAATGGGTAGCAGAACTGGAGCCACCTGACAGAAACAAAGCCAAGCAGCTGCTACGAAAGTACGCCTCTGTCTTCGCCCTAAAAGATAAAAGCCAAGGTAGAACGGCAATAGTGAAGCATGAAATAAATACTGGCGAAGCGAGGCCCATAAAACAAGCCCCCAGGAGCATTCCCCTAGCCAAGCGGAGTGAAGTAAAGCAGCTAGTCAACGAAATGGAGCGAGACGGAATTATCGAACCATCTTCGAGTCCTTGGAGCTCGCCGGTAGTTTTAGTAAAGAAGAAAGATGGCAGCACTAGATTCTGCGTTGACTACAGAAAGCTCAACGATGTTACCAAAAAGGACAGTTATCCGCTACCAAGAATCGATGACACCTTGGACACGCTAGCAGGAACCAAGTGGTTTTCTACGCTAGATTTACAGAGCGGTTACTGGCAAGTCGAGATAGCAGACAAAGATAAAGAAAAAACTGCTTTTAGTGCTCTCGATGGTTTATGGCAGTTTAATGTTATGCCATTTGGTCTCTGCAACGCTCCAGCCACCTTCGAGCGTTTAATGGAACGAGTGTTAAAGGGACTCAATTGGAAGTCATGCCTGGTGTATCTGGATGACATAATTGTCATGGGAAAGACCTTCGATGAACACTTAAGGAATATGGAAGAAGTCTTCAGACGTATATCAGCGGCTGGACTGAAGCTCAGTGTTAAGAAATGTGCATTGTTTCAGAAGGAAGTCAAATACCTGGGGCATCGTGTAACAGCAGAGGGCATATCAACCGATGAAGATAAAATACGGGCAGTAAAGGACTGGCCTCGTCCTCAAAATCTTCACGAGTTACGAAGTTTCTTGGGACTCTGCACATACTACAGACGATTTGTGCCAAATTTTGCTAGTGTTGCTGCGAGCCTACATGAGCTAACCAAAAAGTCGCGACCTTACCAGTGGAGTGAAGCAGCCGAGGAAGCATTCTAGAAGCTCAAGGAATTGTTGTGTGTGGCACCTATCCTGGCATATCCAGTAGCTGGACAAAAATTCATGCTAGACACTGATGCGAGCGGATATGGAATAGGAGGCGTGCTGTCGCAAGTGGTAGATGGGACAGAAAAGGTTATAGGCTACTACAGCAGAGTACTTTCGAAGCCTGAAAGAAACTATTGCGTAACGCGACGAGAGCTTCTAGCAGCATTGGAGTGCATAAAACACTACCACAAGTATTTGTATGGCCAACATTTTACGTTGAGGACAGATCATGCCGCACTCAGGTGGTTGCTGCAATTCAAGAGCCCTGAAGGACAGCTTGCACGCTGGATAGAGCGTCTTCAGAGCTATGACTTTAGTATTGAGCACAGAAAAGGAGGCAAGCATAACAACGCAGACGCCCTTTCTAGGCGGCCATGTGATCTGGGGTGTAAGCATTGTACAAAGGCGGAGAGAAAAGAATTTGTTATTGATGTTCGGCTTACACATATAGAATCTAGTGAAGACTGGCCGACTGCACAAAGAAACGATCCCATATTGGCAAAAGTTATAGCGGCTAAAGAGGAAGACAGAAGACCGACGCGAAGTGAGATCTCACCTGAAAGTCCACTGGCGAAGGCATATTGGGCCCAGTGGAACAGTCTCAGGTTGAAGGATGGCTGCTTATGTCGCACCTGGGAAAGAACTGACGGTAAAACTGTGATAGACTTAATCGTCGTGCCATCCTCCAAGATCAAAGAGGTCATGAAACAATTCCACAATGGTCCTAGCGGAGGTCACCTCGGTGTAACGAAGACGCTGGAAAAGATAAAACAACGGTTCTATTGGGTCGGCTGTCAACAAGCCGTAGCAGAGTGGATAGCCAATTGCCTGGAGTGCATTGCAGCAAAGGGTCCAGTACGAAGGAGTCGGGGGCAGCTTCAGCAGTACAATTCAGGCGCTCCCTTTGAACGTATAGCGATGGACGTAGCAGGTCCCTTCCCTGCTAGCAATGCTGGAAACCGATACGTTTTAGTGGTCATGGACTATTTTAGCAAATGGCCGGAAGTATATGCCATTCCCAATCAAGAAGCCAGAACGATTGTAGACGCTTTTATAAGCAACTGGGTGTGTCGCTATGGTGTTCCCTTAGAACTACACTCCGACCAAGGCCGAAATTTTGAATCCGCTATATTCAAAGAGATGTGCGAAGTATACGGAATAAGAAAGACCAGAACGACACCGTTACATCCGCAATCTGATGGCATGGTCGAAAGATTCAATCGAACCCTGGAGGAATACCTAAGAAAAGTGGTCAGCGCACATCAGAAGGACTGGGATGAGCATATACCCAAATTTTTATTGGCATATAGATCAGCTGTTCACGATTCCACCTCACGAACACCAGCGAAAATAGTCTTTGGATCTGAACTAAATTTGCCTGCAGATTTAGGGTTTGGTGTTAAGCCAACATCGGCAGAAGGAGACGGCGAAAACTCTATTCAGGCACAAAGAGACCTTCAGGAGATTCACGAATTCGTGCGGAGTCGGATAAAATTAACCAGTGATAAAATGAAAGCCAGATATGATCGAGCTGCCAACTCTGAGGGATTTAACGAGGGACAACTGGTTCTACTTTTTAACCCACAACGTAAGAAAGGATTATCACCCAAACTACAAACTCATTGGGATGGACCTTATAAAGTAATAAAGCGGCTAAACGACGTAGTTTACAGAATACAGAAATTTCAGAGCCCAAGATCAAAAATGAAAGTTGTGCACTTGGAGCGGCTAGCCAACTATGGAAAAGGTACATCTGTGTCTGTTCGGCACGAACAGGTTTGAGAAGGGGGTAGTGTTACGAAAGAAGAATTTATTCATTATAAGCTCTGAACAACAATACTCTCGAACAACAACAACAACATTAATGGCTTATTTTCTTACAGTGATGGAAGAAAGAAACGCCCCATACAAAAATTCGCATTTACGCATACACACACACAGATTAAATAAACACTCTTCTGTTAAATACACAGCCACATACATAAATACAAGCATAAACAAATAAACAGCCACACACACAGGTATGAAGAAATAAATAGCCACAAACACAAGTATAAAGAAATAACCAATCACACAAACAGAAAAACAAGAGCAATAACATTCGAACCTGCCAGATATGTCTGGAATAGAACATTCTGGTGCTTTTAAAGCACCTATATAAAGTGAATCGTGCTGGCGAGTAGTATGGCAGTATTAATTTAAAAGTCAAAGAGTTAAGTTGTCGAATTTTAAGAGTGTTAACAGTTTGCTGTATTTTTGAACAGTGGTGTTAAATAAATAAAGTGATTTACAGTAAAAGTCATAACAGAGTGTATTTATTTTGCAATTAAAAGAACCCAACGTAAAGTAAAAACGTAACAATATGTTATCTGTTGATTTGACAAATTTTTCGTTTATATTACTAATTATTTTTTTATTTTATTTTTGAAGAAAATTGAATATATGAGCCGTTATCTTTGAAAATGGTGTAAGTCTATTTTGACAAAAATTAGTTAATGATAAAAATTAATACAATTTACTGTGAAATTTTTATATATAAAATTTTTCCAACTAAATTTGTTAAAATGTTCGTTGTTTTTATCATTATCAATTTTCGTAGGTAATGAAGTTGCAAATATAATTACTTTGAAAATGGTTTACGAGTAAGTCCACCTTCTATTTAGTTCAAAATTGTACTACATGATTTCTTCAGTGCTTTTTTACATGTTTGGCAACATTGTAAATAACATAAATATTTTTACAGTTTCAAGTTCTGTTTTTGGCGTTGATAAGTGCGGACGCGATTTTTTTTAGCTCGCATTAATAAAAAACAAAACATACATTGTGTGAATAATTTCAAACAAAAACAAAAAAAAACCTGTTTTAATACAACAACAAAGTTGTCTGTAATTTTTTTCTTTCTTTCTTTCTCTTTATTTTTTACAACGGCATATTGAATTTCTACTTTAAAAATAAAACAAAAACAATAAGGGCTAATGAGCCTCTTTAATTTAAGCAACAAAAATGTTGACAATGTTGAATTAAATAAAAACAAAAAAACAGAAAACAAATTGTGTGTAAATTCTACGCCATACGTGCCCAATCTTGTTCGTCGCTTTTGCTAAGCGATGACAATAATATAACTACAAACAAGTCGCCTTCTGAACACAGTTAACCAACAGTAATATGGATAGTTCAGAAAAACCTAAGACGCAAGTGGGAATGGACAGATATATAACTGTATTGAAAAGAGGTCGAAGCCCTAAATCTTCGTAGATTGCACCAATGTCCAAAGTACTTAAAGATAAGGAGGCTAACGGAATAAGTTCCCAAAATCGTTTTGCTATTTTAGATAGCGAAACAAGTGAACAAAAAACGGCATCGAAGTCGTTTAAACCACCACCAATTTTTTTAAGGGAAAAAAATTCGAATGAATTAATAAATAAGTTAATTTCTGTTATCGGGGAAAATTCATTCTATGTAATGCCAATCAAGCGTGGTAACATTGATGAAACTAAAATTCATTTTATAGACGAAAGTAGTTATCGTAAAGCAGTAAAGGAGTTTGAAAGCTGCAATAAGAACTTTTATACCTATCAGCTGAAGAGTAGCAAAGGCCTACAGGTAGTCATCAAAGGTGTTGACTCATATGTTAATCCAGTGGAAATAAAAGCTGGCCTCCAAAAAGCAGGATTTAAGGTTAAAAGCGTTGACAATCTCAGAAATCGAGAGCGTGTCCCTCAACCTCTATTTCGCGTTGAACTGGAACCTGGGGATATTAGATTAAAGAAGAACGAAACGCATCCCATTTATAATCTAAAATATCTGTTACACCGCAGGATAAGTGTAGAGGAACCACATAAGCGGTCAGGACCCGTTCAGTGTTTAAATTGCCAAGAATACGGCCATAAAAGGGCTTACTGCAAGTTGCCTCCGGTTTGCGTTGTGGGTGGACAGCTTCATTGTTCCGCCCAATGCGACAAACCAAAGGATGACTCGAAGGTTAAAAAATGTAGCAATTGCGGTGGAAATCACACTGCTAACTACAGAGGCTGTCCATTTTTTTCTGATGTAAAGAAGTCAACTCAGAAATTATATACTCCTGCTAGGCAGCCACAATACCAAGCAAATGCTCAATACCCTCAGCTTAACCCACAACCAAACATGTTTCATACGCGGATATGTTAAAATCCAATCATGTTTTAGTACACAAAGCGACACCTACAACCAATTCTACCCCAAATATGCATCCAGAAGCTAAAGAACAAACACCAACTACAATCGTCTCGAAGCAAGTATCGAGACATTAGTGCATTCGTTAAACAGTTTTATGAGCTCTATGAGCAGCATGATGCAAGAAATGGTTCGCATGCAATCTATGATGTTGCAGACGGTACTTAACAAACCATGAACTGTTTAAAAATATGTTTCTGGAACGCAAACGGCTTACGCCAACACAAAAATGAACTCGAGTACTTCTTGAAGAACCAACAAATTGATGTCATGATGGTTTCAGAGACTCATTTAACAACAAATAGCTTTTTTAAAATCAATGGCTATATATTATATGACACTAAAGACTCCCGTGGCAGAGCATGTGGTGGTTCAGCTATTCTAATAAAGGCTCGAATTAAACATCATTTACTGTGTGATTTTTGTGAGGACTATCTTCAAGCAACAAACATCTGTATTGAAGAATATCATCAAAACTTTGTTATTTCTTCGATTTATTCACCTCCTAGATTTCAAATATCAGAGAGTCAATATAGCGACTTCTACAAATCACTAGGTCCCTGTTTCATAGCATCATGCGACTACAACGCTAAACATACGTTTTGGGAATCAAGACTTATTACTCCAAAAGGTCGTGTTTTATGTGACACTATTTCAAAAATGCGTCTGAATGTGATATCAATCGGACAACCCACCTATTGGCCTACTGATCGACAAAAAATACCTGATATTATTGATTTTGGCGTGACTAAAGGTATTTCGAGAGAAATGATTAAGGTTGAAGCGTCACTCGAATTATCCTCAGGTCATTCACCCACACATGTCTATATATGGAATCAGCAAAATATCGTGTCGCCAACAACTTGCACAAGCATTAATTGGTTGAAATATAGAAAGTATCTCAATACTCATTGTTCGGAAAACATACCGCAAATAACACCAGAAGATGTGGACCAGAGTCTAATTTATTTTGATCAAAACCTTAAATCAGGTGCCCAACATGCGACAGAAACGAGACAACCAGCTAGATACAATGAAATTTATTTTGTAGATGTCGAGCGGCTCTTGGCTGAAAAAAGGAAAATTAGAAGAGAGTGGCAAGCACACAGATCTCCTCAACTTAAATGTAGACTTAAAGATTGCACGAAACGGCTAAGACAACTGCTAGAATCTCGAAGAGTAGCATCTCTCAAAAATTACTGGGAAGACCTCGACGCAACTGCACAATCAGATTATTCATTATGGCGTGCTTGTAGGAATCTGAAAAGACCGGTCGTACGTAAAGACCGGAATGATACCGAAAAAGGCAATTTATTTGTTGGACATTTGAAGAAGGGTTTCACCCCAAATGTATGTACTGATATAGCTGAGTTGCCATCAGTAGAGACTAGTGCCGTAGTACATAAGATTTGAATTTAGCGATATTGAAAGTGCGATAGCAGATTTAAACACCAAAAAAGCCCCTGGCGTTGATAAAACAAGTAACAAGATGTTAGTTGAGTTGCCCCGTATAGGTCGCAGAATTATCCTGTTTGTTTTTAATGCCATCTTACGTCTTGAGTACTTTCCCACAGAGTGGAAGGTCTCTTTGATAACTATGATTCCTAAACCAGGAAAAGACCACACAAAAGTAGAATCATACAGACCTATAAGCCTTTTATCTAACGTGTCAAAGTTATTTGAGAGAATATTAATAACTAAGCTGAATCCAATACTTAGCGCGAAAGGATGCATTCCGAACCATCAATTCGGCTTCAGAAAACAACATAGTACGATCCAACAAACACACAGATTAGTAAATGTAATTAAAACGACCTTTGAAGAAAAAAAATACTTTTCTGCGCTCTTTATCGACGTTTCTCAAGCATACGATAAGGTTTGGCACGAAGGCCTAATATTTAAGCTAAAGCTGAACTTGCCCGCAAACTTGTATAAGCTCTTAAAAGATTATTTAACGAATCGCAAGTTTTTACTAAAAGAATGTGACTTTTTAAGCTCGCCACAGCTCATTGAAGCCGGAGTTCCCCAAGGTAGTATTTTGGGACCAATTTTATATTAACTGTACACATCGGATATGCCAATTAGCACCCTAGTCCACACATCAACTTTTGCAGATGATACAGCTTTTTTAAGTATTCATGAAAGTGCCCAAGAAGCATCACAACTTTTACAAGACCACATACTCAATTTGTAAAAATGGCTAGAAAAATGGAAAATAAAAGTGAATGAACAAAAATGCACTTACATAACTTTCACACTGCGTAGGGACTCATGCCCTCCTATTCGTATAAATAACCAAATGATACCACAGCTTTCAGACGTTAAATACCTGGGTATACATCTTGACCGTCGCCTTATTTGGAAAAGCCACATAGAATCCAAGGTAACACTAAATTGGCTTATTGGCAGAAACTCCACCCTGAGCTTAGATTGTAAACTTCTACTGTACAAGTCGGTCCTCAAACCAATTTGGTGCTATGGGATTCAGTTATGGAGCACTGCCTCAGCTACTAATGTAGAAAAAATTCAAAGGCGCCAAAATAAGATTTTACGTATTATTACATCTGCTCCCTGGTATATAAAAAATTTAAACATCCACAAAGACCTAAACATGCCATCAGTTAAAGCAGAAATAGCGAAACATGCAGTCACATATCTAAAGAGGCTTGAATCTCATCCAAACCCTTTGGCGCGTAACATGCTGAATGAACCTGGTTACATTCGACTAAAAAGAAGAGATACTGCTTTTCTTGGCCGTACATTAGAGGGATGACCCGCAAGTGATTTCAAAATCCGTGAAACAAACATTATTTTTGTCTAGCACTGGCTGGACTTAAAAAGAATATTTTATTTTAGACTTAAGATACGAGTAATTATTGTTAGTTCAAAAATATTGAAGATACAATAAATAAATTATGAAAACAAAACAAAAACAGTTTCGCGGAATGTCAATTTTTCCCAGTATATTATACAATATAATAAATACAAAACCCTTAGAAGATGAAATTTATCAATGGTGAAGAAGTAAATTGGTTGAAGATATGTTGGATAAGGGTTTCAAAAAGTAAACCATATACAATGATCTGTAAAACTTCATTCAGTGAGAATGAGGATTTTAAATCACTAAATTTATTGTCCTTACGGGGAAAACCACAAACCTTTGGAAATATAGCACTAACACGTTTACATCATCATTCCAGACACATTACATTCAAAAAAATTATTAATTTATTACCGTATACTATCGCTCCAACACATCATGACTATTTTCAAAAATTTTATTGTAATGACAAAAGTTAAAATATATTAATAACAAGAATATAAATAATGTTGGTTGAATTGTCAATGTTGAAATACAGCCTTTTTTATTTTTTATTTATTTTTATTGTTGAGGTACTTAATAAATATTTCATAAAAAGAAATCGGTGTGTTTCAATTAAGATCTCGTAGTTAGTATTTTGTAAATGAAAGATTTTTACTTTTTGCTGACTTTGAAAGTGGTTTAACTCCTTTTGAAGTCATTAAAAGTATAAATTTTTGTTAATCACACCTAACAAATGATTACATTATAAATTTAAATCAATTTAATATACTATACATACATCCATATTTTTCAAATTAAACCTTAAATATATCCATATTAAATAAAATACACTTACACCACTTTCAAAAAAAAAGGCTCATATATAAACGAAAAAAGAGCTGTAAAATAGAAGAAATTTCGTTAAATTTAACTTCAGGAAAATTATTTGAGTTGACTTATAAAATAGAAAATTTTTTCAATTTATATCTTTTAGAACAACAGAATCTAAAAGCTTTATTCATTTATTCTTCTCTAAGGGCGATAAAAAGCGAAAAGGCATTAATTATATGTAATTTTGTTTTCAGATAATGTTGCATATTTTTATCTAATGATGAAAAGAATAAAATTTTATAAAAATTTAACTAAAAATTTTAGTTAATTTAACTTATCATATTTACACCCTGTTAAATAAGGAAAAGAAATAGTGATATTGAAGAAATTTCTTCAATATAAGGAATTTAAAAAAATTATTTTTTTTACGAAAATCAAATGCAGATTTTACTAAAAGTTTGTTAGCTGTATAATAACCTAATTTTCTTTCATTCTACACCCTATTTAACAGTATTTAGTTAAATTTTTGGTTCAGTGTATTGTTCTAATGTTGACTAAAAGTCAACTATTTTAAAATTCGCTAAAAAGTCATTTGGCCAAATCGAAAATTCGATTTTCAAATAAGATTAAAAATCGCAACATTTGACGAGATATCGTCATATCTGACAACCCTGGTCTTAAGCATTACTTAATTTCACATATTTTTTAATTACAGTATTTTTCGGTTAATTGACCCTACGGTTAATTGGTTTCCACGCTTAATTGAACCACATGAACAGGCAAAAAAATATTGCATACGAAAACACATGTAAATTTCCTCGGATAATTGAACCCGGTTAATTTATATTCCCGCTTAATTGGTTCAAAATTCATGTCATCAAAAATAAATTTCCTCTTACTTTTACCCGGTTAATTGCATTATGAAAAATAATTTAAAAAAATAACATTGAAAAATAATCTGACATTTTTGCACATACATATTTGACATCATTTGTGAAAAACACTGGGTGGCATCAATTTTATTTTTTTGTAAAACTAATGTGCACATAAATAGTGAATTTAATAGTACATATGTACCTACAATAATAAACACCTGCGTATAGCATATATGTACATTTTTTTCTGTTACTTGCATTTTTTTGTTTAAGGTAAAACAAAATTATTTTGAAAAACTTAAAGTGCACATATGCAATTGACAATATGCAATTAACCGAAAAATACTGTATTTTTAAACCTGTGCTCTATTATGGTACGATCTGTAGTGTAACTAACTCGGGAACGGTTCTACCTATTAATTTCGGCTGTACTCGTCGTTGAGGAAAGTGTATTGTGTTCCCAATAGGAAAATGTTTGTTTTAGAAAGTGTTACAAAAGATTTTACCTTAGGTACCTATTAATAAAATATAAAGAGATGATTGACTTAGGATGGAATGCGCCGCACTAATTCTATGCCCACCCACCACGAATCAGATCACCTTGCGGTGGAAATTGTTATTGATAGTGGGGACCTTCAGTTTAGAACGGAATCTTGTCTTATAAATAGGGATCAGTTCAATAGAATTTTGGTACAGGAGCTTGCGGAAAGCATAGGTCCAACATATACATATACAACCCACCGACCGCTACGTTTCTGCTCAGGAAATAGATTCTTGCATTGAGACAATGAACACTGCTTTAAAAAATGCAGTAACAAATGGTAACATTTGGCTCCTACCAAATATACTACACCTCATCTCAGAAAAGAAGCTTTTTAGGAGAATATTGTTTAAAAGAACAGAATTATTCAGGGCGCTATAGCCGGATTTGAAGTTAGCTAGTGGATAAATTATTTACAAGTAATTTGTATAAACAACAAGAAAGATTGTCAGCAGCTGGTATAAAAAGGAACCCGGCGGAATTTCTCTTACAACTGATACTGAAAAAGCTGAATTGTTAGATGATTGTTTCTGCGACGTTCACAGAGGAGGTAGTGACGAGTGCACAGCTTCCTTTGAGTCTACTGCAGTTCGAGAAGTCTCAACATTGTCTGGCCATGAGCCATCTCTGACGTTTGGACACGAAATCATGGCTGATGGTACTGTAAATGACGATTCTCACCCCGAAGAGTGTAAAGTTTTAACACCAATCCATATTAGCAACGCTCCTAAAATAATATCGAGTCAAACATCAATCGGCGGGGATAAAGTACCCGACTTTGTTTAAAAAAAAAGACAAATATTGAAACTTGGCGATATTTGCCAATTCTAGACTTTACAAAGGCTTTTGACACTGCATGGCAGGACGGAATTGTTTATAAAATGATGGGATTTGTTAGGAACACTTGTAGAATGGCGGCAGATTTTTTAAAGAATCGCTATTTCAGAGTTAAGGCCTAGCTGTAATTTAAACTAAACTAAATGTAACTAAGATTTAGATATGTACTCAGCACTCTAAGAAATATAGAATAAGAAATGTAATTTAAAAAACAATTTAAAACAGACATCAGAAATTAGAAACCGAAAACCTAAAACTTTAAGTTTTCATAAAAAAAAAAAATAAAAAACACATGCCTACAATATATTAAAACTTTTCAACTCAGTTCAAAAACATAAAAATAAAAATTAAAAAGATATTTACTCTTAAAGTACAAAATAATTTTGTACATGAAAAAAAAAAATAAAAAACGTTTTCCATGTAATTTTTTTTTAATTTTTTAATCCAAAAATGTAAGTTTTTAAGTCTATTTTAGGATATTTATAATAAAATATATGTATAATAAATAAAATAAAATTAGAAAACATAAACAAACAATTTTTGCAATTAAATAGACAGTTTGTCAATTAGTGTTGAATGAAGTTTTAGCAGTATTAAATTCCTGCGGTTCTTCCTCATAACAATAGGTAAAACGCTAAAGGTCTTTCCACAGATACTTGGGTAACAGGAACTACTAATGGAAATTCTGAAATGCATCTGCCCATGATTGTAACAGGTTTTAAAATGAATTGTTATCAAAAATTCGGAGTGGCATATGCATTTCTGTATGCACGTTTTATATAACGCTTTAAGCTTTTGGTTTCTTTAAAGGTGTCTGTGAAAATTCTTAAGAAACGCCTTCTTCATTAAAAAAATATTTTTTGTCAACTAAATAATAATGACGATTCACGTTACCCATTTGTGCTTTAAGGACTCTATTGCACAACAAACATTTTCCGGAACCTGTTGTGGCGAAAGGTAAATATGATTCTATATTATATCGCTTAAAACATCCCATTTTATTTGAAAATATAAAATTTAATTTTTTTTTGTATTTTATGAAAATCCGAAATACAATAAAAAGTTTTTTTATTTATTTTTTTCTAAGAAAAGTTTTTATTTTGAAAAATTAATTTTTTTAACTTGACGGTTATTTATTTAAATATGTTTTATGTTTTATATATTGTTTTCCTACAGTTTAAAATAGGTTTTCATCCTCAATAATAAATATTTTTGTACAAAACGAAAAAAAAACTTTTTCCGGTCCTTGATTTAAAATGACTTTTTTAATTCAGTAAATATTTTTATTACTACTTCTGTAAAATTAGGAAAAAGGTTTCCTGATGGTCTGTCCTGAGCAACCAGTGAAATAAGTATAGGAAACAGGGCCAAAAAATTGGCATTTTCGGCACTTCAGTTTTGAAAATCGGCATAAATATAACTATATATTTTTCGAGGTTTTAATAGTTTTATGAATTTTTAAACATAAGTACAAAAATAAATGCCAAGGATCTTATGTTTTATAAAAATAATCACAAAAGTTTTTAAAAAGAAAGATAATAAAAGATAATTTTACAAGCTTTAATATACTTACGTTTCGTATACAGTTAGGAACACATTTCAGAATTTAACATTTTTCGAAATCGTATTAAGTTTAAATTTCGCACTATTTTATTTTATTTCTTGTTAAAAATAATCTTAAGAATAAAGAATTCCTTCTAAAGTTTAGTTTTTTAAGCAACATCCAAATTTATTTTTATTTTAAATAGCGGCACTAAATATTCGTTCGACATTTGCGGACGAATGTTCATAAATTCTTAATTTGTTTCGAAAAGTCTGTTAAAAGTGGAAAACTTTTGTCGAGTCGCCTCGCTTTATTTCAGAAATTCTTTCCCAAAAATTACATAAATTAGTTTCAGTCGTGGTAAATATTTGTTCAAATTCAATAAATGGCGATGCTCGGTACTTATATATTTTATTTTTATCTATAAAATTCGGAAATTCCTTAAGGAATCAAAAATAGCTTAAATTTTTTATTTATTATAACATATGGATTAAAAAAATGTAAAGGTAACACTAACTCTCCAGTACTATTTTAACGCGGCTTGAAAACGATGTCTTTACATGGAAAGAGCTCGCCAAACGTACCAAAACAACAGCCAGTGACGGCGGTCTTTACCGAATGGTATGACAACTTACACAGAAAAAAATAATCCCATAAATTTATTCATAAATGTCATGAATCGAACATGACTTATTTCCCAAACTTTTTTTAATTGAGTTTATGAACATCGTTATAAAAAATATGAATTATAAATAAGGTGTGTTTATAAAATATTTTCCTCAAATATATGAACATATTAATAAAAATTTGTATTAGCACATGTACTCGTTTGCTTCATAATTCTAATCTTCTTAGGCCCATTATTATAACTTGCCAATAGCTAAAGTTAAGATTTCATCACAGAGATACGTAGCTTTTCGTTATTATAAGTATGCTTTAAGCTAGAACTGACTGATAAACTAACATCTTGCCTTCAAACCCCCGTCTACATTAGTCATTAACATGCCTTAACAAAAGTTAAAGTATTAAAAATAATGTCTAATGGAGACGGGGGTAAAACGAAAAATAGTTATTGTTCACTTTATCGCTCACTTGAGTAAAAGTGAAATGTAACTAAAATGTACTTTAAAGACAAGACAAATTGTATTATATTATATACAACAACGATTCTTACATGTATTTTGGCATAAAGACAAAATGACATTTGAAGAAAATTTAAAATTTTTCATATTATTATTCGTTTTGAAAAACATAGTTAATATTTTTTTTACATTTTCTTTAAACAACATCGACTTTATTATTTTATTTTTAAATAAAATAAAAATCTTGGTGGCTACTAGATAACAACCCTTATTTAAATCAATTGAAATGAAGGACGATGAGAGCCTCAACCAAAACGAAAAACGGTTAAGAGTTGGTAGCGCTAAATGTAGGGATGTTCAATTAGACATCCTTATTAGAAGAATTACCTACCTAGAGGAAGAAAACAAGAAGCTGCAAAAACGCCTTGACAAAACTGAGAAGATAACATCCCACAGCGATAGCAGTGAGAGCAGCCATCGAAGAAGCGATGCCAGAAAACAAGAGGAAGTACCAGCAGCATTTGATACAAATGAAGAAGGCGAATGTGTAGCCTACTAAAAACACTAGGATTGCGAAGGAAGTTATAGGCCCAATCCAGAAGGAGACAGAAGTCAGCAGCCGAATAAATGTACGTGTACCTGTAGTAACTTACTATAATATTAATATTAACTACATTAGCAATAAGCGAAATAGTATTTTAGGACATAAAGGTTATACCATAGGCAGATACGTATCTAACGTAGGGGTATGTACGCTTGAGGATTTTGAGAAGCTGAAAAAATGCGTAACGAAGAGAGGTTAACTTCTATATCCACACGCAGAAGTCGGAAAGGCCATTTTCCGTTGTTGCTAACCGTTTTTCTGAATATTTTGACGTAGAAGAGGTTATGCAGTACATGAGAGGTCTATAGATTAAAATGAAAGTTTTAGGCCTTCACAAACTGGGGGGTGATAGGCGGTTGTTCTAGCTCTGTAGTGTCAGTGATTTAACTGCCAAAGATTTGGTAATATTGTTCATAACTGCAATATTTATATGTATTAAGTGCGGTGACTCTCATGGACCCGCCAAATGTGAGATTCCGTTCAAAGATAAAAACAGTTGAAGTTCTTTCAACAGATCCTGTCGCAGGACAGGCAACAAATAAGATAGGCCATCCAGTAAGATGCGCCAAATGAGAAAATGAGGATCACGTGGCAAGCTCGAAAGACTGCCCATGGCGGGTACAACTTCTGCGGAAGTTAGCTTCGAAAAGGAATATTACTACTAATACTAACAGTAGACAAATTCCATTGAATGCCAACGAAAGTACATCGACGAGCGCATCTTCCCAGGTCGACAGCACCGCTATGAATGCGTGACCTATTTCACCTTCTGGTCCTTCAAAACCACATTCAAATATAGGCTTGTCTTTGGTTTCTGCTGGGCCGAATTTGGCACAATTGACAATGATTGCAAACGATTTTTCGGTAGTGGTCTTTTTAATCCTTTAGGAAAGTTGAAGGGGTTTGCGCGTGAGTACAGGACGCTCAGAAATGATAAGGAGAAAACTCGGGTTTTGCTTGGGGTGCTAATTTCAATTCACCAAGATGACTAATTTACTTAAGTGTATATTTATTATCGTAAATTCCCTCGTATCAAGGCACAAAAGGCATTTTCTAAACTTATTTTTGAAAGAACATCGCCCAGAGCATTTGCAGACATACATTAGAATTAGGAGGGTACAGAATTTTTAGACTGGATATACAGAGCGGACGTGGAGGAGGGACGGCCGTACTTCTAAGGCACAGTTTATGTTCAAATAGAATTAATTTTGACCTTACCTGCGACCAAAAGATACACATTCTGTCCTCTCGAGGAGGCCTTATTGTTGGGGGAGACTAAAATGCTAAGCATAACTATTGGGGAGGTGACTTTTGCAATCATAGCGGCCGCGCTCTCTACGATTTCCTTTGTCATGCCCTAATATGGACATTCATAAAAGCGCTGGTCCGAGCAGTCGGAACTTCTTCTTACATAGATACATATATTTATGACATCATCTGATGTTTCCCTGCCATCATCTTCTGCTAATGGCCTTAAGATACTACCGTTTGAATCATATCACCTTGCGGTGGAAATTGTTATTGGTAGTGGGGACATTCAGGTTAGAACGGAACCTTCCCTTTTTAATTTTAGCCTTATGAATAGGGATCAGTTTAATAGAATTTTAGTACGGGAGCTTGCGGAAAGCATACATCCAATTGACCGCAACGTTTCTACTAAGGAAATAGATTCTTGCTTTAGGACAATGAATAGTGCTTTCAAAAATGCAATTATGGGATTAATAACTAGAATACCATCTGGTAACAAGGGCTTATTGAATCGCCCCGCAAATATACTACACCTCATCTGAGAGGCTTAGGATAATATTGTTTAGAACCCCCTACCAGGCAAGATATCTAATTCTTAAAGCAGATATTCGAAACTTGAACAGAATTATTCAGGGCGCTATTGCCGAATTTGAAGATAGCTACTGGATAAATTATTTACAAAAAATTCGTCTAAACAAGAAGACATTTTGTCAGGTAAAAAGAGCAGCTGATATTATATAGGGAATTGGTCGGCCCTAGGGGAATTTCTCTTACAGCTGATACTGACAAAGCTGAATTGTTAGATGATCGTTTCTGCGACGTTCACAGAGAAAGTGTTGACTTGCGCACAGCTTCCTTTGAGTCTACTCAACATTGTCTGGCCATGAGCCATCTCTGGCCTTTGGACACGAAATCATGGCTGATGGTACTGGAAATGACGACTCTCACCCCGAAGAGTGTGAAGTTTTAATACCAATCGATATTGGCAATGCTCTTAAAATAAGAGTGAGTAAAACATCGAGCGGCACGGATAAAATACCCGACATTGTTCTGAAACAGACAAATATTGAATATTGGCTATATTTGGCAATTCGTGTTAATCATTGCCTAAATATTGGATATTTTCCAGTAAGATGGAAATAGGCTATAGTGGTCCTTATTCATAAAACTGGATGAGATCCTAAAGTGCTTGGGAGTTACAGACCAATCTCCTTACTATCCTCATTTGGAAAGTTAATGGAATGGTTTTTGTTATCGAAGATATGCTGCAAAATTGCTGAAGGTGATATTCTAAAGGACTTCCAATTTGGTTTTTTACATTTATAGTGCTTCTGTTATGGTTTATGTATTTTGTTAATATAGATGTACCCATCCCCAGATACAATTCTAAAATTATTGTAGAGTTCTGTAAATAGTGTTAAAATAAGAGGCTGTCAAGTTTGCAGTGCCTTTAAATGACTACTTTTTGTTCTATTTTCTAATGAGAAATCCTATATTTATATTAAGGTACTAAGGTACCTCCTCACAAAATTTTATTAAAAACCATCCATTAGTTTTTACGTAATGCGAGCACAAACGGACAGGTAGACTACTGTTTAATGATATGTATAGATATATGTTGTTGATAAATTATTCTGCAGGATAAATATAAAACTAAATATTCGATTTTAGTGAACAATTTCAAACAAAAATCGTTTTATCGAATAATCCAATATTCGATCTTTTTAAAAACTAATTTAAAACTCTGAAACAAATTGTGAAATAAATTTGTTTTTGTGACTCGAAAATCAGCAATAGATTGTAAAATAATAATTTTTTATTGAATCATTATTTTTCTTAAGAAATTCATAAAACAAATTCTCGCAGGACTAGTAGCTCGACTATTCTATAACTTGTTTCATCAAAAAGGTGTAACGGGCAAACGAAATGTAAAACTACATATTTTAGGAGTAATTAATATCTTTTAACTTTTTGAGACAAATTTTAGTGGGAGGATATACTCATGTCTGTATGAATGTTTGTAGTATAATTCTTTGTTATATTTCGTTTTTACATAATCACATTCATATGTATCGAAATGTGTAAATGTGTGTGGATATGTTGCGGAGGGTCTCTTCATTTCTCAACACGTTGATGCAAAATGTGTAAGGAATGCTGTTGTAAATGTTGTATGTGAAATTAGTATGAATTTTTGTGATAATTGTTGTTTGGTCCATTCTAGAAGCTTTGGTAAATTGACGGTCCAGTGAACTCCTTTAAGGCGATTTTCTCAAACGCCCCAAATATTTTTCATCTTGTTTTATGTACATCCAAGTGTTTTACTTTATTTTGTGGTCATGCTGCTGAATTAAAATTTGTTGCCAAGCAACTTATTTTTGTATACAAATACATATATGCTTACATTCCTACATACATATTTATACTATGTATATATATTTTATAAGTTTATGTACGTTTGTATGTGCACTTATTTTAATCCTTTCTAGAAATTTAAATTTACTGGTAATTGTTAAAATAAGAACATAATTTTTACATACTTTTTGTTTTATATGCCTGTACGAGTACATATAGTATGTATGTTCATATACGTTCACTCATATACATGTTTTATATATGTAGTGTAGTATATACTCATACATTTTATTGGCTATTATATACATACATATATATATATATATGTATATCGTAATTTGTATATATTTGTATGTAAATACATATGTAAATGTATTTACTAATTTTTGCTTTAATAAATGAATTACTTACAACATTAAGATGTTTTGTTATTTTTATAATGAAACTTAATAAAACTGTAAGAAAAAAAATAAGTTGTGTTGCAAAGCTTAGTGAATGAAATACTCGCGAAGGCATATTTTTTTTAAAGTCATTTACTCCTGACATAAAAAATTTTGAACAAAAATAAATCAAAATAGGCATTAAGAATACAAATTTGCTATCGCTGTCAGTTTTGCATCATTATTGACGCGTACATCACGACTGATCGCACAGCTTATGTAGGTCAAATATGCTGGTCCATTTATGTTACCTGCGAAGTAGAAGAAAGAAGAGGAAAGACAAAATAGAAAGAAAAAATGCAGGGAAGGATTTCCAATAAAGAGAGAAAACAGAAAGGCAGAGTGTGCACAGACAAGTGAAAGAATAGAAGTTGCCATAGAATTCTAACTGTTCCGCAAACTGCAGTTCGACTAGAAATCAAACTAAAACTCTTCAAAATGAATTGATCCTGCCTGGTACCAAAGATGAAAAATTACAAAGGTTCTAAAAATACCGCCGCACAGTGGCGCCTTTTGACTTTTTTCGTTGCAAAAATCATAACTTTTGAAATAATTAAGATATTGTAAAGATTTAAAAAGATATTGACAGAGGACACTTTAGGCTTCAAAATAATGTTTACAAAATACTGCTAGAGGTACAGGGTGCTCCAAAAATTTAGGTTAAAATAGGATAATTTTTCCAGTTAAATGTTAACATGTTTTCTTTAAATATAAGTTTTTTATTTGTATCGCAAATACACATTTTTATATACATTTAATATTCAAATCTAAGTAAATTTATATTAAGCAACTAATTTAACCCGGTGCGCTTTGCAATACACATTGTTCAAATCCGAAAGTTTAGAAAAAACACTCTAATATAACATGTTAAACCAATATTAAATTATTTTATTTCTATTACAGAAACACATTTTTAAATTATTTTTAATATTAATATATTTATGCTATAGATATAATGTTATTTAGTATATATTTTATTTAGCTAGAATAATTTGTTTTCATTGGTTAGTTCTCATTGAAATAGTCATTACCATTGGGAGCGTTATCTAATAGACTTAACATATCGGAGCTATAATTTTGTTCTTCCAAATCCTTTCAAGATATTACATGTCTTCCTGATGAAATTAGTGGGTCTGAAAAGGCCGTCAACATACTGAAAAGTCCGCATTCTGTCCAATCCGTGAAATTTTTTGTAGTCTTTGTTTTTGCATTCCTGGGCTTCTTCTGACAACTCTCCAAACGGTAAGCATTAATATTTAATTAAACTTTTACCATGAGCCAAAATCTTATGAACCGTAGGAGTAAGTTTCTTCTCAGGGTACATTTGAGCTTAAAGTTTGGAAGTTTTTGATGCATAATCATCAAACTTTGGGGCATTTATCATTTCTCTAGATTTTATAACATTTAGGATAACTGCCAACCTTTTTATAATATTATTGTCGACCCCAGTTATTCGGGCTGTTACCTCATCATTTTTAAAAAATTCTCTGGACATATTACCATCGCTAGTATTTCATACCCCTGCTTTGGGCAGTCTACTTTCAGCACAATCTTCTTAAGAAATTCATTTTGTATAATTTTCTTTTCGAGCAGATAGTTTTTCATTTTGTTTTGATATCAAAACATTCACCTTCACGCGGAATTTTATACGCTAGTTTTAAAATAAACTCCATGCACCTAATTCTGGCATGTATTGGAGAAATTCCATATCTATAATTTTGCTCATCACTTGAGTCATAAAAATTTTGAAAGTCTTTCTGTGACCTTTTGCAAATTACACACTTTAAAGTTGACGAGGTATCTGTTATTACATTTAAAACTTTGTCATCAATCATTGTAAGAAAAAATTCATAATCAATCGAAACACTTTACCCATTCTTTATTTCAATAACAGAAGGCTTTAGTTCCGAAATTTGTTTTTTTATATCGTTTACTGTAGATTTGATTATTTCTGAAGACTCCTTTGCATATTGAAAAAAATATCGGCCGGCAAAACTCAACTGATGATGGGCGAGGATTTTTCCAATGCTCAGCGATACGACTTCTCAGTCGTAAAGGAACTACTGAAGCCATAAATATATTTGTATCTGTAATAGTTGTGTCATTTGTCGATATTGTTTGTTTGTAAGCACTTTGACCGGATGATCCATCACATGCCCACTTATTTATCAATGTAAGCCTATCTGGAAGTGATACTGCTTCCTATTTAGGCAAACTTTGAATAAGGCGTTTAGGTGTATGATCCATTAAGTCTTGCAGTTTTGCATCTACCGATACTTTAGTAACCTTTACATTAGGTGGCACTGCTTCTTTTTGTATCCAGAAGAATATTTACAATATGAGTCTTTTCTTTTTATATTTTTCCTTTGACAATCTCAATTCCATAAACAACGCTAAGGCTTCTTCTATATTATACTTTGTGGGTAAAGCATTTGGTGGAGTAGGAATACTCCCTTTGATTCTCTGCAGTCGAACTAGGCTTGCAAGCACCACAGCTTTTGTAATGTCGGACCTTGATTGATCTTTATCTTTTACAAACTTAAGATATAATGCATGCATTTTTTTTAATTGTTAGGAAAACGAAGTGAATTTTGCTATGAACTTCCATTTCGTGGTATCCTGGTAAATCGTGTAGTTTTTCCACAATAGCCAATTTAAATTCATTTTAATTATTTGAGTTTCTGAATAGCTCCAACAATTCTAAATTATCGCACTTTAAAATAAAATTGTATAAGTTCTGTTAATGATCACTAGTTTTAGAAAGTAAAAACTGGCTGCATTATACAATTGCGGTTTAATTTATACCCAAACATTAAAAAAAGGGTTTAAACTACTTAATTTGAGCAAAGTAAAAAATTAACTGGAATATATACCTGCAGTTTATATTTTATTCAGAATAAAAAAGTTTTAAAATTACCTGCCTACTTTTTATCAGGTGTTTTTAAATTAAAATAAATAAAAATTGCAATAGTTATGCCTACCTGATTGGCAGAGCAAAAGATTGTTTATTATTTAACGAGAAGCAATAAAAATATGTAACAAGTAACTTTATTTTACACTAAAATTCCTGCAGTGAAAAAATTTAGAAACCCTTTTTTATTTCTTTCCACATTTTGCACACATCTTTGTTACATACTTTAAAAATGAGAAAACAACTGTTTTCGTTTTCGCTTTGAGGTTGTAACAGTTTTCTTCCCTACAGCGGCAACTTGCGGCGGCCAAACTTTGTTAAATTATTTAAAGTATTATGTAGCAAATACGCTCAGAAAATATGGGCGAGACCATTTTTGACCATTTTTAGATATGCTCTATTTTATTTGTAAAAATTACCTAATTATAGGGTGTCTAAAAAGCGGCTACTGCCGAAAAAGTAAACATTTACTACTTCTTTTAATAAAAAACAAACATACCTTAAAAAATACAAAAAAAGTAGTAATCAAACGGCAATGTTTCTGACACTTTAATTCTAAAGTGCATTTATTTTTTCAAGATCACCCTTTTTTTTGCTTTCTAAAAAATTGTCGACTTTGAGCAGCTCCACAAACTATAATTTTTCTGCAATTAAGGAAAACGTTTTGGAATTGTGATCACTAAGTAGTTCTTTATACGATGTTTTCATTCATTTCACAAAATTTTGTCATGAAATTTTGTATTTTTGCCACGGGTTTTACGAAAAGGCGCCACCGTGCGCCGTCCAAGTGCTGAAGACGTCGATATACCTTTGCACGGCATATGCAGAGGAGGTGTTCGTTTCCTCCACTTCCTCATCTTAGCAGCATCTGCAAAAGTCATTGTATAAGACGCCCATCAATCTTACATGGGCTCCAAACAGATAGTGCCCAGTGAGTATTGCTGTTAAGTCACGTAGCTACATTTTCGCACCTGTAACATTTTCGGCATCCGAAGTAACCAAGCCGTTTTCTTTGATTTAGTGACGGCCAGATCGTCCTCGCAACTAAGCAAATCGACTCGTTGGACCATCTGACCTGAAGCAGATCAAAGACGGCACAGCTTATACGATGCTCGCAAGCCAAGAGGGCGATGGCATTATTACGAACCAGTGTCCCCTTCTCTGCTAGTTTATCCGCAATAAAGTTGCCAAGGGTAGTCCCTTGTCCCCGCTTTTATTTAAAAACTTCTTTTAAAGAAGGATCTCGGAGTGCAATAGTCTATGGGCTAAGGAATAACATTAGTGATTCCTAGAACGCTGGCAATACCTCATAGACTATGGTTTCATGCAGCTGTGTCATTCAGTCTAACAGCATTATAGAGATCTAAGTGCAGAGTAAATTTAAAGTGCTTTATTTTAGTTTTTTTAGATTAAAGCTAATAAACTAACATTTATTTTCTGCATGCTTATTCTAACAAATTGTTCTCCTTAAATACTATTTGGTTGAGTGTTTTTCCAAATTACACTCAAATTCTTACTTCTTTACTAAACCTAATTTATCCATATCTTAACATTACACCTGGCAATCATGAATTTATAGTAATCTACAAAATTCAGGACTGAGTGGAAATATTAAATATGATCTAATTTTTATTATTTTTATGAATTTATTTAAATATGTAGTACAAATATTTTAGATACAATATGAAACGCGCTGATCGATGCATTATTTTGTTTTTTTCTTTAACTGCATGTGGGAAATGTAACGTGAACAAATTATTGTTATCGCAAATGTGTCAGCAATAAAGATTGTATATTGCATTAATTATGTGATGGTCACACTACAACAGTTCCATACACCTCCTGACCAATTTGTCTACTGGAAACCAGCTAAACATGACAAAAAGCGCCTTGGTTTTGGTTGATCTGATGGCTCCAGTTATAAGGATTGACATATTGTGCAATACCTTCTCTACAGTAGAGATGTTTGCATTAGCATCAGTGCCATCCACCAGACAATGACTCCATAGAGTAATATTAGTTCGATTACCGTTCCAAGCTTATGGCCTTCTTGCATACATGTACTACCGCAATAGCTTTAGACGCTCTAGCCTGGATGACCAGTTTCCAGAAAATTTACTATCTAAGATTATTCCTAGGTATTTGGAACCATCAGATAGGGTAAGTGATATCCCATTCAATGAGATAATCTAAAGGGTGCCAGCTTGTATTTCCTGGGAATAATACACGTTTGGTTTTACACTTAACCCGTTCTGTTCCCCCAGGTACAGATCGCCTTGAGTGCCGTCTCCAATCTTTATGTTATTGTATTAATATAGTCTTCAGCTATTGTAAGCGCAACATCTTCCGCATAGGCGACAGTCTATAACTACATAACTGCTTACTTAATTGCCACATAGCAGCCAAGACAAAAATCCGCCTTATGGTGTACCTCTTATTGCTATTGTGGAAATTTTTCTGTGATGTGGATATTTTGACCCCGATGATTGATTAGGTAACCCATAACTCCATTGAAGATGAGAGACTGCCGACTCATAATTATTAATCGAGTTTTAGTTTTTCCGTCGATAAGTGCGGTCTCGATTTTTTTCAAGGTCGCCATTAACAAAAAAAAAAAACAAAAAGACATTATTTTATGAAAGCTCTGCAGGGAAAAACAGGTGCGAAATTTCTACAATTATCACAACAACCGCTAGACAAATCCCTATTATATGACAATTTCGCAAGGAATTTCAACAATGCATGACTTTAATATAGCGGAGTGGATGAAAAGTGAACTTAACATAAAATAAATTAATTTTATTGTTAAATAAATATTTAGAGATCCTACTTAGCCATACATTACGTTAACGCGGTTTGTTGTCAGAGCTAGACATTTTTACTCGCTAGCTTTTATTTAGTCGTGCGCTATTGTAAAATGTTTAAATTGCTAATTGTGTGTAGATTTCCAATTGTATACCAATGATGTTTTAAACATAGAAGATATTCAAAAATTTTTTCAAATGCAGTTTTTGAAACCAAATTAATTATAGTCACAAAAATTGGTAGGAAAAGTCTAATAACGGCAACGCTGGTTCCACGGCATTCAATAGAATTCCTAAGTAATTATTTGTTGTTACTCGTTTTATTCTGTCATTACTTTACAGTGTTGTGTTTTCAAATTTTGCACTAAATGTAGTTAAAAAGGCCTTTGACGAAAAAAATATTGTTCTGCGCTGTTTATCAACGTTTCTTAAGCATTCGACAAGGTATGGCATGAAGCCTTAACATATACGTTAATCTGAACTTGCTGCAAGTCTTGCTGTTATTTAAGTGATCAAAGGAAAAAGACTTTTTAAGTTTACCTCAGCCAATAGAAGACGAAGTTCACCAGTGTAGTATATTCGGGCCCATTTTGTTCTTGTTGTATAATTCGGACATGCTAACTAAAAACCGAGTCCACACATGGACATTTGCTGACGACGCTACTCTTTGAAGCAGTCGCGAAAATCTCTAAGTAGCATTACATATTGAATTTAGAAAAATGGTTAAAGAACTAGAGAATAGAGAAAAAATCTAAAATAAGTGCTGTATTTGTAAGTAAGTACTGTATTGGTCTCTTGTCCGAAAGTCAGAAGAATGACCCGCAAGTGATAACAGCAACCATGAAACATACAATTTGTTGTGAACTAATAGCTGGATTTAACAAGTACATTTGTTTTGTTTTTACTTTTACACTCAAGGTATGAGTAGTGAAGACCTTGAGTCTTCTGACACGGTGCAGGGGTTAAAATGATATGAACCAAGAACCATCCTATCAAATCTCGCGCCGTATGTACTCCAAGTTAGGGGCGGCCGTGGGCAATACAAAATTCAGGACTGAGTGGAAATATTAAATATGATCTAATTTTTATTATTTTTATGAATTTATTTAAATATGTAGTACAAATATTTTAGATACAATATGAAACGCGCTGATCGATGCATTATTTTGTTGTTTTCTTCAACTGCATGTGGGAAATGTAACGTGAACAAATTATTGTTATCGCAAATGTGTCAGCAATAAAGATTGTATATTGCATTAATTATGTGATGGTCACACTACAGCAGTTCCATACACCTCCTGACGAATTTGTCTACTGGAAACCAGTTAAACATGACAAAAAGTGCCTTGGTTTTGGTTGATCTGATGGCTCCAGTTATAAGGATTGACATATTGTGCAATACCTTCTCTACAGTAGAGATGTTTGCATTAGCATCAGTGCCATCCACCAGACAATGACTCCATAGAGTAATATTAGTTCGATTACCGTTCCACGCTTATGGCCTTCTTGCATACATGTACTACCGCAATAGCTTTAGACGCTCTAGCCTGGATGACCAGTTTCCAGAAAATTTACTATCTAAGATTATTCCTAGGTATTTGGAACCATCAGATAGGGTAAGTGATATCCCATTCAATGAGATAATCTAAAGGGTGGTAGCTTGTATTTCCTGGGAATAATACACGTTTGGTTTTACACTTTTTCACTTAGCCCGTTCTGTTCCCCCAGGTACAGATCGCCTTGAGTGCCGTCTCCAATCTTTATGTTATTGTATTAATATAGTCTTCAGCTACTGTAAGCGCAACATCTTCCGCATAGGCGACAGTCTATAACTACATAACTGCTTACTTAATTGCCACATAGCAGCCAAATTGCTATTGTGGAAATTTTCCCGTGATGTGGATATTTTGACCCCGATGATTGATTAGGTAACCCATAACTCCATTAAAGATGAGAGACTGCCGACTCATAATTATTAATCGAGTTTTAGTTTTTCCGTCGATAAGTGCGGTCTCGATTTTTTTTAAGGTCGCCATTAACAAAAAAAAAAAAAAACAAAAAGACATTGTGTGAATAAATTCAACCAAAAGCAAAAAACAAACTTGTGTAAATACAACAACAAAGTTGTCTATAACTTTTTTTTCTATCTTTTCATTCTTTTTTTACAACGGCATTATTGCTACTTTAAAAATAAAACAAAAACAATAGGGGCTAATGAGCCTTTTTAATTGAAGTAACAAAAATGTGGACAATTTTGAATTAAATAAAAACAAAAAAAATTGAAAATAATTTGTGTATCAATGCTACGCCAGTTTTACGTGCTCAATCTTGTTCATCGCTTTTGTTAAGCGATGACAATAAAATAACTACTAACAAGTCACCTTCTGAACACAGTGTTACCAAAACTAATATGGATAGTGTAGAAAAACCGCAGACGCAAGTGGGAATGGACAGAATGGACAGCTACTAGAAACTCGAAGAGTAGCATCTCTGAAAAATTACTTGGAAAACCTGGACGCAACTGCACAATCAGATTATTCATTATGGCGTGCATGTAGAAACCTCAAAAGACCGGTCGTAGGTAAGCTTCCCTTTCGAACTTCTTGTGGAGGCTGGGCAAGAAATGATACCGAAAAACGCAATTTATTTGTTGGACATTTGAAAAAGGTTTTCACTCCAAATATATGTACTGATTTAGTTGAGTTTGCCACCAGTAGGTACAAGTGCCGAAATCCCCTAAGATTTGAATTTAGCAATATTGAAAGAGCAATAACGGATTTAAACACCAAAAAGGCCCCTAGCGTTGACAAAACAAGTAACAAGATGTTAGTTGACTTAAAGATTGTACGAAACGGCTAAGACAGCTACTAAAATCTCGAAGAGTAGCATCTCTGAAAAATTACTTGGAAGAACTCGACGCAACTGCATAATCAGATTATTCATTATGGCGTGCATGTAGAAACCTCAAAAGACCGGTCGTAGGTAAGCCTCCCTTTCGAACTTCTTCTGGAGACTAGGCAAGAAATGATACCGAAAAACGCAATTTATTTGTTGGACATTTGAAAAAGGTTTTCGCTCCAAATATATGTACTGATATAGTTGAGTTGCTACCAGTAGGTACAAGTGCCGAAATCCCCTAAGATTTGAATTTAGCTATATTGAAAGGGCAATAACGGATTTAAACACCAAAAAGGCCCCTGGCGTTGATAAAACAATTAACAAGATGTTAGTTGAGTTGCCGCGTATAGGTCGCAGAATTATTCTTATTGTTTTTATTGTTTTAATATTAATAACTAAACTGCATCCAATTCTTAGCGCGAAAGGATGTATTCCGAACCATCAATTCGGCTTCAGAAAACAAGATATTACGATCCAACAAACGCAGAGATTAGTAAATGTAATTAAAAAGACTGTTCTGCACTTTTTATCGACGTTTCTCAAGCATTTGATAAGGTTTAACACGAAGGCCTAATATATAAGTTAAAGCTGAACTTGCCCGAAAACCTTTATAAGCCCTTAACAAATTATTTAACGAATAAAAAGTTTTTACTAAAAGAATTAGATTTTTAAGGCTCGCCACATCTCATTGAAGTCGAAATTCCCCAAGGTAGTATTTTGGGTCCAATTTTATAAAAAACTATTTATAAAGGCTTTTTCAGTATCCATAGTGTACACGTGTGAGTAACAGCGCCGTCTTAACGGATTTGACCTTTGCGTACGTGTGAATTTTAATAAGGACTGAATGCTTTGAAATCTTTGAAAACTATTTATAAAGGCTTTTTCAGTATCCATAGTGTACACGTGTGAGTAACAGCGCCGTCTTAACGGATTTGACCTTTGCGTACGTGTGAATTTTAATAAGGACTGAATGCTTTGAAATCCTTAGCTTTCATAAGTGATACTTTCCCTCTTTTGGGGATAAATACCTTTTATTTATTTCACAGAAATTTTTTTATTTATATTAAGATTTTATCAAAACCTGAAATGGTTTTTTTCAAAAGGTTTTTAAACATCCGTGTGACAGTTTTTTTAAAATTCATCTGAACAAAAGTTTGTACAAAAGTTAACGTTAACTCTCAGACTGGAATTCTTTAGTAACATAATTTATGATGGGAAGTACATATAGCCATAATACAAAATAGCATTTTATATAAGGTTTATTTATTTTATGAAAGCTCTGCAGGAAAAAACAGGTGCGAAATTTCTACAATTATTACAACAACCGCTAGACAAATCCCTATTATATGACAATTTCGCAAGGAATTTCAACAATGCATGACTTTAATATAGCGGAGTGGATGAAAAGTGAACTTAACATAAAATAAATTAATTTTATTGTTATATAAATATTTAGAGATCCTACTTAGCCATACATTACGTTAACGCGGTTTGTTGTCAGAGCTAGACATTTTTACTCGCTAGCGTTTATTTAGTCGTGCGCTATTGTAAAATGTTTAAATTGCTAATTGTGTGTAGATTTCCAATTGTATACCAATGATGTTTTAAACATAGAAGATATTCAAACATTTTTTCAAATGCAGTTTTTGAAACGAAATTAATTATAGTCACAAAAATTGGTAGGAAAAGTCTAATAACGGCAACGCTGGTTCCACGGCATTCAATAGAATTCCTAAGTAATTATTTGTTGTTACTCGTTTTATTCTGTCATTACTTTACAGTGTTGTGTTTTCAAATTTTGCACTAAATGTAGTTAAAAAGGCCTTTGACGAAAAAAATATTGTTCTGCGCTGTTTATCAACGTTTCTTAAGCATTCGACAAGGTATGGCATGAAGCCTTAACATATACGTTTATCTGAACTTGCTGCGAATCTTGCTGTTATTTAAGTGATCAAAGGAAAAAGACTTTTTAAGTTTACCTCAGCCAATAGAAGACGAAGTTCACCAGTGTAGTATATTCGGGCCCATTTTGTTCTTGTTGTATAATTTGGACATGCTAACTAAAAACCGAGTCCACACATGGACATTTGCTGTCGACGCTGCTCTTTGAAGCAGTCGCGAAAATCTCTAAGTAGCATTACATATTGAATTTAGAAAAATGGTTAAAGAACTAGAGAATAGAGAAAAAATCTAAAATAAGTGCTGTATTTGTAAGTAAGTACTGTATTGGTCTCTTGTCCGAAAGTCAGAAGAATGACCCGCAAGTGATAACAGCAACCATGAAACATACAATTTGTTGTGAACTAATAGATGGATTTAACAAGTACATTTGTTTTGTTTTTACTTTTACACTCAAGGTATGAGTAGTGAAGACCTTGAGTCTTCTGACACGGTGCAGGGGTTAAAATAATATGAACCAAGAACCATCCTATCAAATCTCGCGCCGTCTGTACTCCAAGTTAGGGGCGGCCGTGGGCAATTTCTGACTTCTTTTTCTGATCGATTCAGTCGGTCAATACTGCCCTGGTAAGGTCTGTTTGCTAGGTTAAGGGCGGCTACCAGAGCCTTAACTCGTCTGTATTTTTGTCGGTCCGTATGGGTTGTCTTATTAAACCCAAGATATGTCTGACTCATAGTGAGCGGCATCTTGGTCTGCGTCTGTCTCCACTAGATCGGCAGTATTTCAATAAGCTTTTAGTGGTGGTTTAAAACAACCCCCCCTCAGGTCTAAGTGCCACTGTTAGTCCTATGACTACGACTGGTCGAATAGGTAACCCAGGTTCGGTTAGTCGTATTTCTACCGGGCACGACAAATGCTTAGCCCCAGAACTTAGTCTAAACACGGAAGACTCTGACCACTTATCGGGACTTGAGGGGTTACACCTCTACGAGACCGATGAGGAGGACTTTAGCATGGTCACCTCCGTGTCGCCAATCGCGAAGACGGATGCCAAACTGGAGGCTCATGGACCTGAAAAAGGCGTCATGGAAAGAGTGGAAGATCACACAAGACGAACGCAAAGGGCAAGCGGTCTCTAAGGTATTTAAGGTCACTGGAATTTCGCTATCCAGCGTCATTAACAGCAAGGGAAAAGAGTTTAAAGCTCAAGCACACCTACGACGTATGAAGCTATGCTAAATACTATCGTCGTCGTGGAAGTCTGCAAGCAATGACTCGTGGCTGGATGCAAAAACCTCTACCCGAGGTCCTACACGAATATCAAAGGGTCCCGCGAACAGACCTTTCGGTAAACTGCAAAGGTTGTGACACATAGGTACCTGATGGTAAGCGGTTGAAGCTTAACATCAGCTCCTGAGTTACAAGTGACCATTATTGATCGTTTAACCATAACCACCCCGGGAGGAAAACGAATGATGGCTGCTTTTAAAAGAAAGATCCTACGCAGACTGATCGACGAACTCGCTTGTAACGAGGACGACTCCTTCACTCCGTCTGATGGCGTTAAGAGGTGTCAAAATCATCGGACTGCATTCGTGATGTTGGCGACCTACGGCCAAGCGCCAAAATTGTTCCGTTGGATCAAGTCCTTTTCAGACGACAGTTAAGGTATGGGTTCCTCCTCCTATTCTGAAGGACGAGGCCATACTTACACTGATCAAGCGTCAGAATAAGGGCCTTGATACCGAGAGTTGGACGATTGAGAGAGGACGCGCAAGGACAAAGGTGATGGTAAAGATCTCTGGATTAAAATTTATTCAGAATCTCTCCGTCTCCTACGACCCTCTAAAGACGTCATAAAATACGGGCTTAATCAACTTCGGCTGATTCTGCCCTCCGATAAACGCAATGGGAAATCCGAGCGACATCCGAGGTTAATCTGCGAGATTAATCTGCACCATCTTCATGTCGCTCGGATTTCCCATTTGCTAAGCATTTGTCGTGCCCGGTAGAAATACGACTAACCGTTTGTTTTTGTCCAACAAAAACAAATGAATTTACAGAACGAAATTAAATTGTAATTTGATATCCTCAAGTGCCATTGATCTATGTTTTTGTATTTAAGTTCAATGATTTTCCAATAGCAACTTGAAAAAATTTATACAAAATACATTAATAAAATATAATTGTTGAATAGGCAGAATCGATCATTTCTATCGATTCTGTTATGAAATGAACTTAAATTGTAATACAATATCCTCAAGTGCCATTGATCTATATTTTTATATTTAAGTTCAATGATCTTCCAATAGCAACTTGAAAACATTTATATAAAAAATACATTAATAAAAAATATATTAAATTCTACTCATTATTTAAATACTTATTTACTATAGTAGGGAAGTCCCCATCTCCTGGTGGAATTACATATGCAACTCGTGCGATTTAACGGTAGTGGCGTTCGAACACAAGGGTCTCCCGACGGTGATCCTGTCATCAACTTAACTACCATACGACGAAGATGATCTGCCCCCTGAGAACCTATTAAACTACCAACGTTTTTTAATAGGATGTGTGGAAAAACTGGTGGATGTGTATGTCAGCGGTCTTCTATCGCGCAGTAACTTCTGCAGGGTACAATACGCATACCTAAAAGGAAGGTAGGTGGAAATGGCACTGCCCGATGTGTTCGGTACAATAGAGGTTACACTGAACAGGAAGAAGTATGTCTTAGCGGCCTTTCTGGATATAGAGCCGTCCCTACAATTATAGAATGGACGGGGAATATGCTTCGAGGTAAAAGTATTATTTCCAGTCTTGGCCTTAGTACGATGAAGAAAGTTATGACAAGGGGCACACCGAAGGGGGTGTCATGTCCTCACTTATATGGAACCTTGTGTTTAATAAAATCCCCTACAGACAATGCAGTCGTTAAGGTGGTTGCGTATATGCAGATGACGTTGTAATGCTAATCAGGGGAAAATTTCTATCCACGATAAGTGACCTCATGGAATCCGCAATGGGCCAACTACTAGCTCCGGTGAAAGAGAATGGTCTTGGTCTAAATCCTGAAAAGACCGAACTGGTTCTCTTTACCAGAAAATATAAAATTCCAGTATATAGGCTACCAAAAATGCACAGCATTACTTTGGAATTGTCGAGGGAAGCCAAATATCTTGGTATAATCCTGGACTCTAAGCTCTCAAGAAAACGTAGTGCTGAGACCAGGATGAAAAAGGCCCTATGTGCATTCTATGCATGTAAAATAACTTTTGGATAAAGATGGGCCCTGAAACCGTATGTGGTACATTGGTTGTACACGGCAGTGATCAAGCATATCCTCACCTATGGGACACTTGTCTGGTGGAGAGTGATGGACACTAAAGTACACCTCTCTTTCTCCTAGATAAGGACCAAAAAGCTATTTTGAAGACAATGCTGTATCTGACATTACTAAACCTCGAGAAAACCTCGATATCACTTCTTGCAGGTATCATAACGGGGCACTGTATGATTAGACTTTTTTTTGGAGAGATACCAGAGCTCCGTACTATTGGAATGCACGATTCAGCAAATTACACCTACTTACTAAACCATACCCCCTTGTGTCATCAGATGTCATCCCCGCGGGACTGCCGCTAGGTATTACTTTGCGGGGACCGTTGGTATCTTATCTTTTATTATTTTCCTCCTAGATTCTCCTGGTTCGCTCTAATCGTATGAGGTCTTTGATTACATGACAACATGCACTGCTGATGGTGTCCCATATTTGGGGATCCTTAGTAACATTTCCGATAAAATCTTTAAGGCGGTTTGCATGTAAAATGCACACAGCTTATCTTTGGCATTCAAACATTATGTGAGCTGCATCTTCCACCGAATTTTGACAGTTTGGACAATACTAATCCTAAATACACCGTGTCCTACTAAAACTGGGTTAGGTAATAGTTAAGGTATCCAAACTTCCTACTGAGCCATGCAAAAATATTTGGTATCATTAAGTGTGTCAACCAGCCCTATGCCATTTTTGTGACTATTTTTTGTGCCTTTCTTCTCTATTTATGAAGGTTATATTTGTTATTTGTAGGTCTTTCCTTCATTCTCCTGCATACTTGTTGTATTTCAATTGGAAATAATCCGGCTAAAACGCAAGCTGATTTATCCGATACTGTCCTGAACGCATTTATGGCTCTAAGTGCACAGAGTCTGTTTACTGATGGTACTTTCTTCCTGTATGCCTCAATCCCTAATGTCTGTGAAAATATAGGGGCTGAATATAACAAAGATAATTTGGTGACTGTTGCTAGTAATTTCCTCTTTTCTCCTTTTGGTCCACATTTGATAGCATTCTAGCGATACATTTTTGTATATTTAGTGCTTTAGAACAAGCGTATTCAATGTGTACCTTAAAATTCAATCTGTTGTCCAATGATCTGGAAAGATTCCTTCAGAGATTTTTTTTCCTAACGACGCGTCGTCGCGACGCTCAGGTCGTTTTTTGCTAGCTGCTTTAATTGCACAACTTAGAATACCATCTGGTTCAGGCGCTTTGTTATAACCAATTAAAATACCTATGTTTGTAATCTCCTCAGGTCGTTTTTTGCTAGCTGCTTTGATTGCACAGTTGGGACTACCATCTGGTTCAAGCGCTTTGTTATTACCAATTTCACTACCTATGTTTATAATCCCCTTCTCTGCCACCTCTGGAATTACACTTCCAGTTAGTCCCAGTTAGTCGTTATTTTCTTTCTCCTAATTGTTGGTTTATTGCGGAAATAGGTGGGATACGATTTTTAGCAAAAGTGTCGACCATGTTATTTTCGGGTTCGGTTTGCTCTTGAGCTCAAAGCTCCAAGGGTTTTGTCAGCCTCATTGCAACGTCGTTTAAAATATTCTCTTTTGGTTTTTTTGAAGTTGACTTCGAAGATATTTAAAATGTTCTACCATTTGAGCATCATGGTTGCTTTGTCTTTTCCATCGTTGAGCTCTTCGTCTTGCTTTCAGGCAGGTTGCTCTTAGATCTCCTATTTCGGCTTTCCACCAGGAGCACAGCGATCCTTTGTTATTTGGCTTTCGCGGTGGTATTGATGCATCAAAAGCTCTTTTAATAATTTGAGAAAATTTTTCGTCACTTCATGGGCAGTCCCTTCATTAAGTGTAGCCCCCATGTAAGCTGTCCTTCCATTTCAGCCCAACCGGGATCATTGTGTTAAAACCCCTGCGCCTGCTTTTTTCGGTTTTAAACATCACTGCTTGGTGATCGCTATGGGTATAGTCCTCGCTAACCCACCAATTTATTTTAGACAATTATTGAGCTTCGACCAATTTTCCTATACGTTTCGCTCTCCGTCATTGGCTAAGACAACGTCGATAGCTGCAAAAACTTCCAAAAGGTTACGTCCCCTTTTGTTTGTTAAGCGACTACCCCATACTGTTGCATAGCAGCTGTAAAAATATATGCCCCTAATCTTTGCACGAATAAAGCCATTATGTAGGTCACCTATGTTCTCAATAGCATATCCGCCGCAAGACCAAATTGCTGCTTTTGTGGTTTTACCGCTTTTCCACACACTGGTTTTTGCTCTGAATGGTTCGCTAACTAGGACATCATCTGTTCGCTAACTAGGACATCATATGTTTTATGCTCTCTTACTGACTGAGACAGTAAGTCGTTTGCTGCATCAAAATGGTTGATAACTCCAGTTTTTTATTTTTATTTGTAAAAGCTCTTCTAAATATCGAGCATCTACTGCTACCTGCAATACGAGAAGACTCTGATTCTTCATTCGCCATGCAGAACATGCATGACGGTCCCTTCTCGCATATCTTTGCTAAGTGGCCCTTTTCTTCACAACTTCTTGAACGATCCTCATTAGTACAATATTTTGCCAGGTGACCATATTCAAGACATATGTGGCACTTGAGTAGTTATTCTTCAAATAGATCGGACGTGTATTTTTAAGCTCGCAATAAACGTTTAACAAAACAAAATTCAGTGAGTGAATCGAAATCAATAACACAAACAAACAAGAAAAAAAAAACAATAAAACCTGTTTTATACAGAACAACAAAGTTGTTGTATGTTTTTAAGGTTTAACTTTATATACTTGCTTAGAAAGCGAGCATAGTGTTAATTACTGTCTGCAAATTTTAAGTGGTTGCCACCTATAGCATAAGAAATAAAGACATAAAGGCAAATAACACCTCACTTTCAGAACATCCGATAAGTTTTAGTATTCATTGCTATAGTGGCCACAGTTATACACTTTCTGTGAAAATTTCAAGAGTCCTCCTATTATGGTTCAAAACTTATCTCTATCGGAACACCCTATAACTTTAAATATTTGTTGCTATAGCGGCCACAGTTATACACCTAGGAAAAATTTCAAGAGTCTACATATTAAGGTTCAAAACTTAGGCTTTATACATGCAAATCACGCAACTATCGGAATACACTTTAATTTTTAGGTTTTTTTTAGACTTGTTTATATGGCGAACTAAGTTTTAATTACTGTTTGCATATTTTTAGTGTATTTCTCCTACAGTTCAAGAAATAAGCAGATATTCGTGAATAACACCTCTCTATCGGAACACCCTATAAGTTTTAGAATTTGCTACTATAGCGGCCACAGTTATACACCTTCTGTGAAAATTTCAAGCGTCTACCTATTATGGTTCAAAACTTAGGCCTTATACGTGGAAATCACACCACTATCGGAGCACCCTTTTTTAGTTTTATTTTTTTATACTTGTTTCTATAGCGAAGTAAGTTTTTAAATCTTGAGTCTATGCTTCCTACAGTTCAAGAAATAAACACATATTCGTGAATAAGACCTCTCTATCGGAACACCCTATAAGTTTTAGTATTTGTTGCTATAGCGGCAACAGCTATACATCATCTGTGAAAATGATGTCTACCTATTACGGTTTCAGAGATAAAAGCCGCTGACAGACGGTCAGACATTGTAGCGAAAACAATAGGGTTTCGTTTGGGTACGGAACCTAAAAAACCAAAAGTAGAGTGCGAGGGCTCATTTCTGAGTCACTCAAATTTAAATTTAAATATTTCGCAACTAGCACCAATGTCTAAAGTTAAGTTAGAACACCTCCAATTTATTTAAGGGAGCAAAAATCGAACGATCTAATACAGAAGTTAATTACAGTTATTGGGGAGAACTCATTTTATCTTGTTCCTATTAAACATGGTGCCTTAAACGAGACAAAAATACAAGTAATTGACGAAACCAGTTATCGTAAAATTGTAAATAATTTCGAAAAATGCAAAAAAAAACTTTTATACCTATCAACTCAAGAGCAGCAAAGGTCTGCAGGTAGTTATTAAAGGTATAGATTCATATTTTGATCCAAAGGATATAATAGATGGCCTTCAGAAAACGGGATTTAAAATAAATAAAAATGTAGATAATCTCAGAAATAGAGAACGTGCGCCTTTTCCACTTTTCCGAGTTGAACTGGAACCTGGAGATATGAGATTAAAGAAAAATGAAACGCACCCTATATACAATCTGAAGTACCTTTTGCACTGCAAAATTACAGCAGAGGAACCACATAAGGGATCTGGGCCTGCCCAGTATCTAAATTGCCAAGAATATAGCCACAAGGGCACACTGTAAGTTTCCACCGGTGTGCGTTTTTTGTGGCGAGCTACATTGTTCCGCTCAACGCTATAAGTCATGGAAAGACACGAAGGTTAAAAAATGTAGCAATTGTGGTGGAAATCACACTGCTAACTACTGAGGCTGTCCAGTTTATACTATGGTAAGGAAGTCGTATCAAAAATTATATACTCCTCCTAAAAGTGGTTTTACACGGCGTGTATTTGTCATATGACTTGTCACTTTTCCATGTGTAAATTCTAAACACGTCGTGTGAACCCTTTCAAACAAAACATGTGCATTTTCCATGTGTACAATACATGTGACAAAGCATCTGACATCCTGTAATGCCAACTTGATATTTTGCTATTTTAGATTTTTTGTGGTACCAAAAGCACTAAAAGCGTGGCAAAAGCTCTATATTTGCATCTTTTCATCAGCTGTGGTTGGCAATACAAAACTGTGTGGCGGAAAAATTATATTTTATAGGTTATGTCAGATGTAATTACACATGTACGTTTGAAGGCAAAAATTATAAACCGTATGTAAAATGCCTATTTCGACAAGCACATGAAATTACATATGGGTTATCAAACTGACAAGTCATATGACAAACACTCGTCGTGAAAAACCACTTTAAGCAGCCAAAATATCCACCAAGTGCTCATTACCTCCAGTTAGCCCAACCAACAACCCAACATGTTTCATACGCAAATATGTTAAAACCAACAATCCAGTACAAAAAGCCACACCGATAACTAATTCTAATCCAAATTTGCACCCAGAATCTAACCCTACAGATAATATTGGGCTACGTGGTGCATTGTAACTGAAATGGACTAGCCAAAACATGGTCCTATGTAATGCAGTCATGGATCATGTTATTTTCCAACAAGAGTTTGTTATTAAACGACAAGTGTTCGCGTTTTAACGATTGCATAAAGTATTGCCAAGAGCTGTACAGTTCGTGCAGTTAGAACTAGGTAGTATGATATTTGTTGATTTTTTATTTTCGTAAACAATTTTGTGTATGTACATTGTACAATATAAGGTGGTAAAATTAAAATTATTATAAAAGTAATTAATATAAAAGTAATATTAATAAAAAGAAATATTAACTGTAGTGCGCGACTTAAACGGCGACTTGAAAAATAGAAAAAGAAAATTACTTAAACAAATCCTCTGGGTGTTCCATCGTGTAGTGACATAGAGTATTTTTAAAACTACTCCCATGTAATGCAAAGCTGGGTGATATGGTGCAGCCCTAGGACATCGTAGTGTTAAATGGATCATGTTTTGTCTATACACCGGGGTTACCTTTGGACTAGTCCTAGTCCCTTATGGAATATAATTTACATGCGTGTATGGACTAGTCACGTTATCTTCAGGGAAAGAACAAACACCATCTGGTAATTATAATCATCTTGAAGCAAGCATCGAGACATTAGTGCATTCATTAAATAGTTTTATTAGCTCTCTGAGCAGCATGATGCAAGAAATGGTTCGCATGCAATCTATGATACTAAACAAAACGTGAACTGTTTAAAAATATGTTTCTGGAACGCAAACAGTATACGCCAACACAAAAATGAACTCGAGGACTGTCTTAATAATCAACAAATTGATGTCATGCTGATTTCAGAGACAACAATATTATAAGATACTAAAGACCCCCGTGGCATAGTATGCGGTGGTTCAGCAATACTAATAACGGCTCGAATTAAACATTATTTACTGAGTGACTTTTGTGAAGACTACCTTCAAGCAACAAACATCTTAATTGATGAATTTCATCAAAAGTTAGTTATTTCTTCAATTTATTATCGTCCTAGATTTCAAGTATCAGAGGGTCGGTGTAGCAACTTTCTCAAATCACTAGGTCCCTGTTTCATAGCATCAGGCGACTACAACGCTAAGCATGCGTTTTGGAGATCACATCTAATAAATCCAAAAGGTCATGTTTTGAAGCATCACTTGATTTATCTTCGGTTCATTCACCCACTATTGTTTATATATGGAACCAACGAAATATTGTATCACCAACTAGTACAAGCATAAAATGGTTGAAATATAGAAATATAGAAGTATGAACTGTTCGGAAAACGTTCCACTAAGAACACCAGAAGACGTACAGCAGAGTCTTATTTATTGTGCCCAAAACCTCAAATCAGCTGTTCAACATGCAAAAGTAACCCAGCGACTAGGCAGATGTCATCACATATACTCTGTAGATTTCGAGCGGCTATTGACTGAAAAAAGAAAACTTCGGAGAGAGTGACAATCACATAGATCTCCTCAACTCGAAACCAGACTTAAAGATTGCAGGAAGCGGCTAAGAGAGCTACTAGAATCTCGAAGAGTAGCATCATTCAAAAGTTACCTAAAAGACCTGGACTCAACTCCATAATCAGATTATTCATTATGGCGTGCATGTAGAAACCTTAAAAGACCAGTCGTAGGTAAGTAAACGAGTATTAAAGTAAATACTAGAGATCTGCGTTAGTTTATTCGTTTTTAGGGTTCCGTACCCGAAGGGTAAAAACGAAACCCTATTGTTTTCGCTACAAGGTCTTTCCGTCTGTCAGCGCCTTTTATCTCTGTAACCGTAATAGGTAGACTCTAGAAATTTTCACAGATGATGTATAGCTGTTGCCGCAACAAATAATAAAACTTATAGGGTGTTCCGATAGAGAGGTGTTATTCACGAATATGTTTATTTCTTGAACTGTAGGAGGCATAGACTCAAGATTTGAAAACAGTATTTAAAACTTAGTTCGCTATATAAACAAGTATAAAAAAATAAAACTATAAATTAAAGGGTGTTCCGATAGTGGTGTGATTTCCATGTATAAGGCCTAGTTTTTGAACCATAATAGGTAGACGCTTGAAATTTTCACAGAAGGTGTATAGCAGTGGCCGCTATAGTAACAAATACTAAAACTTATAAGGTGTTCCGATAGAGAGGTGTTATTCACGAATATTTGTTTATTTCTTGAACTGTAGGAGGAATACACTAAAAATATGCAAACAGTAATTAAAACTTAGTTCGCTTTATAAACAAGTCTAAAAAAATAAACCTAAAAATTAAAGAATGTTCCGATAGTGATGTGATTTGTATAAGGCCTAAGTTTTGAACCATAATAGGTAGACTCTTGAAATTTTCACAGAAGGTGTATAACTGTGGCCACTAGGGCAATAAATACTAAAACTTATCGGGTATTCCGAAAGTGAGGTGTTATTTGCCTTTATGTCTTTATTTCTTGAGCTATAGGGTGCAACCACTTAAAATTTGCTGACAGTAATTAACACTATGTTCGCTTTCTAAACAAGTAAATAAAATTAAAGGGTGTTCCGAGAGTGACGTGCTTTGCGTGTATATGGCCTAAGTTTTGAACGATAATAAGTAGACTCTTGAAGTTTTAACAGTAGGTTTATTACTATGGAAACTATAACAAATAATAAAAATTAAAGGGTATTCCGACAGTAACGCGATTCTCATGTATAACGCCTTATTTCTTGAACCGTAATAGGTAGAATTTTAAAATTTTGTACAGGAGATATGTTGCCATGGCCGATATGACAATTACTAAAAATTAAAGGGTGTTCCGATAATGACATGTTTTCACGTATAGTCGTATTTTTTAATCGTAACAGGTAAAATCTTGATATATTCATAGAAAAAGAATTTCCATAGCTGTTATAACAAATAACAAAATTATAGGGTGTTCCGACAGAGGCATGATTTTTACTTAAATAGCCTTGTTTTTTGAACCGTAATAGATAGACTCTTGAATTGTTTACAGTAGATGTTGTATTTCGGCCGCTGTAACAATTACTAATTACTAAAGGGTGATCCATCAGTGACGTCCGATGGTCGGACCAATTTGATTTTGGTCCGTTTTGTCGTTTATTATTTTTCATTCTATTTTATTTTTAATGTCAAACATCTCTTATATTCAAAATAGTTTTTACACACCAATATACGTTCACAAATTGATTATTAACGACCTTAAATAAAATTTCCGCTAATTTAAATATTAATGACTTTTGGCAAGAAATAGCATCAATAAAAATCGGTTTAAACGAAAAATGTTTTGGAAATATTTCTAATTTTATATTTATCTCTGTCACATAGCTTCGCCGCAGCTGAACGCAAACGGTTTTAGTCCATTTTTGGGAAAATTTTGGTAAAAAAAAATTTCCAACGGCTACAGTGTATGTATGTGCTAGAGTGAATAGACTATGTACATATATGTACATATGTAAACATGTTGTATGAATCAGCACAAAATCTGTATCAGAGAGCACAAAACATGTTTCGTTTCGTTTTTTTAAACTAAAACATTGCAATGTTGCTAACAATTGAGTGTTTTTATTTGAATAAAGACAAACTAAATGGCAGCAACACCGATGGACAGAACAGTCAGACAGACCATCTGATAGTCAGACCGTCAGTCAGCCAAACCATTAGACAATCAATGAGACCATCAGGCAGGCCGTCAGATCGTCACACAGTCCGTCAAACAAACAGTCAGACTGTCAAATTGTCTGACCGTCGGATAGTCAGACCGTCAAATATTCAGACAGACAGACAGACAGACCGTCAAATAGTCAGACAGTCGGACGATTAAACAGTGAGTCAGACCGTCAGACCGTCAGATAGTGATTCAGAGCGTCAGGCAGTCATACAGTCAGACCGTCAGATCGTGACGACGGTTTTTGAGTTCTATCATTTTTCTATTCATTCTTCAACCAAAAAGTGCTCAACGTGCCTAAAGAAGTTTTCACTTCAATAATAATCAATAATGGTGACGAAGGTTTTTGGTGACGGCGGTTTTTGGTAACGACGGTTTTTGAAATCAATATTTTTTCTTCAACCAAAAAGTGCTCAACGTGCCTAAAGAAGTTTTCACTTCAAAAATTGTTTACTCCAAATGTCTCGACTGGTGAGTAGTGTTCAGTCTTTTGAATCGTCCGCACGTCTCTTTTTTGTCTCATTTTATTTGTCTTAACTTTATGTTCGTTCGTTTTTCGTTTTTAAATAGTTGACAAATGTTTTTAAAACCAAACTTTAAAATTAAATAAATAATAAAAATAAAGAAAAACAACTTAAAACAAACAATAAAACGTGCAATAAAATAACTAAAAACAACATATAATATAATTTTACAAAAGTGAAACGAAACATTCATACATAAGTTAAAGAAATGTTGGTTTCTTTCTAAAAAAAACACACTTCTTTTTTATTTAAATATTTTGTTTGTTTATTTAATTAAAACTGCTCAATTATTCGCAGGCGATGTTAACACTGAACTAATTGATTAAAACTAATGACAAAATTGGTAATTCTACAATAACTTATATACTAAAAATTATAACAGTTTTGATGCGTAAGCTAAAATAATATTTTGGTTAATAACAAGTGGAGTGATTTAATTCTTCAGAATTTTGTCTATGTGACCGGAAACATTGGTTCTTTACTTCAGTGCATTAAATTACACAGCAACACGGAAAAAAATAACAATATACGGACACCACTACGTGATAAAAGACCAAAAAAAAAAGACCCCTGTCTCCCAGTTTTGCCCAAAGTCCTCCAGTTTTTTTTTATGGGCCCTCAAAGATGTGGGGCCTCGATGTCATTTTTGCAAAAAAATGATCATTTACTCAAGCTCATATTTTGCAAACCGTTTGAAATTTTGATATACTCTCTGAGGCAAAGTTGTAGCTCTTGTCTTTTTTTTTGGTCTTTTATGACGTAGTGGTGTCCGTATATGGTTATTTTGCCATGACTTAAAAAATTACACAGTGTGTTTTATTAATCAAACAGTAAATGTTTAGGTTGCACTTTTGCTTTCAATAATTTTCACATGAGTTTAAATTAAATTAATAGTAAATGCACTTTTCGCACTTTTCTTTTTGTGGGAAAAAATTATTAAACAGGGAGAAAACTTATGTGGTGTTAACTCCTCCGCTCTTAAATCGATTGTCCTCAATCGAATGTTGGATATGACAGATTTGAAAAACTTACATAGGTTTGTTGATTTGCTTCCGGGTAATGTTGGTCTGGTTTAGTGTTGATGGGCATTTGCTTTAATGGCCGGTATAGAATAAAAACTGCACATATCACTGCTACTATAGCCCCAATTGACAATGTTCCTGATGTTGTTGTCAAGGTTGTTAGATTGTTAATTTTCTTTGTATTCTTAATGTGAAGATCGTTTAATGATTCGAGTGATGGTAGGACTTCATGATCTTTGCTAAACGGGCTTGGTTGAAGAATTGCTGGTATAGCCTCGAATGGAATTGCTTCAAAATTACTATAGCTTTTGTCTTTTATTTTAATTGTCGAATTGTGAAAATTTATAAGGTGAGTTCCTGTTAAGTTTCTGATTTCTGAATTAATTTCAATACTCCCGTTGTAGTTGTTTAGTAAAAGTACACTAAGTCTTATTTCTTCAATTTTTGGTTCGTGATGAGCATTCATGGTAGAACAGGTTGAGTTTAAGCCACTTATTATTCTAGCTGTGCATGTATTATTTCTTATGTCTACTATTTGATTATTTTTACAAATTTTAATTTTATTTTATTCTTTACATTGTTTTTCAATACCATAGATTAAATTTTCATATTTCTTTAAATTTTATTTTAATTACATTATTTTCCGTCGATATAACAGGTCTTAGAATTATTTTCTGGAAAGTTTCTAGTGAAGTCAGTGGAATTTTAATCATGTATACAATAGTCATTTCATTACTTAAAACATTTACGTCTGCTATTTCTAAAGCTTCCTCGTCATTTCCGAATGGCATTTTTTCTTCGCTTAGTTCACTTATTGCTAATTTAATTTCTTTTTCATTTAACAAAATTGAATTTATAATATTATTCTTTGCCCATTGAAAACTAATCTTATCTTATTTTGTAGGTTAATAATTAATTCTTGAATAATATAATTGTCTTTTCTTAAACTATTGGAAATTTCATTAGTTATCAATGTGAGGTTATTTATCCTCTCGTTGAAAAGATTATTGATCACTAACTGATCGTCGTTATTATCATTAAGTTTAATTAAGTTTCTATTTATTATTTCTAAGTCCTCATGATCTATATTATATATGTAACATAAATATACGAGTATGACCATCTAGACCTCCAAAAATTAATTTAATTAATTTTTAGTTTAACAAACTTTTTTTTTACTTCCATAAACAAAATGGATACATAAAAAAATTAAAATTCAAAAAATTATTTGCAACAAACTTTTCAAAACTGTTACCACCAAATTTTTTATCTTTTGAGTGTCTACCATTCCACTAAAGAAAAATAAAGGCCTCACAGGTGCAAAAGAAGGCAAATGCGTGTTGAATTTTAAGAACATTTGCCTAATTACTGGATATTTGTTAAGACAACCCAATTCAGTCTCAAAACCCAGTAGAGAAGTATTTAATTCTATTCATATGCTATCATTTTGTTCTACTATTGAATTATCTAATATCAAAGATATGAGAAGACTCGTGATTTAAACAATCGTTTTATTTACTTCGTCAATTGCACTAAAATCTAAGAATCTAACTTATCTAGTACTGTTCGAACTGACTTTGAAAATTTTTATGTAACTGTTATATAGTATTAATAATTAATTTGTTACCATTACGTACCTTGTTTCAATACTGAATAAAAAATTCATTACGTTAAATCACTTTTTTTTATTTTGGTGCAAAATATTCAAAAAAACGTATTTATTTCAAAATTCTCATGACCAATAATTTTTGAAAGTTGATTGAGAGTATGAATAAATGCAGCTTTTTATTGATTGCAAGTAAAAATTTTGCAATCAATTGATTTTTTTTTTTTGATTGCAAGTAAAAATTTTGCAATCAATTGAGTGAGTGAAGAATTCTTGCACTAAATCTGCGTTGAGTTGTAGTGCAAACATTTGCACTACCACTAAATTCTTTTGATTGCTAGTGCAGCTTTGCAGTTTATCACTAAGCTGCAAAATAAAAATAGTGCAATAAAATCTTTTGCAATATGATTTAGTGGTAGTGCAATGCTGATTTCAATCAAAATTTAGTGTACTACCCCCATCTATGGTACCTATAGCGTTAATAGATTTCATCTGACGTAAGTTCTTTGAAGGTTTCAAAGTTTGTAATATGTCAAGAGTCTGTTTGTTTTCCTGTCTAAGGATAGGGAAGAGAGCATTATTCTTCGGTATCTCTGTGTTAATATAACTGTAGGTGTCCGTCAGAAATTTTTCATATTTGTCAAGTCTAATCAAGCGAATTAGTTTGAATGTCCCGTCCTGAATCTTTGCAAGTCCGTCATTAATGCTAACTATTTGAGATTTACTGTAATCGAAAATTTTAACGTCAGTTGCTAGTCCTTGTGCCAGCAGTGTCAATATAAAGCCTAAGCATATTTCAATGGTCACTAGAATATTACAAAAATTGAAATATATTACTCCCTTTGATTTTACTCTATTTATATTCGCTCTAAATTTTTATGTTACTTTTATGGACTACTCTATTTGTTTCTGTCACGATTGTCGTCGAGTTATTTACCTTAACTATCTCTTTTCGAAACTTCGGAGTTAATTTTGTTCCTAAGCGTTGGTCCATCCTGACATACACAACTTCTCCTGGAGTATAAGTTTTTGGTTCTTTTCTTATTGTGATAGCCTAAATCCCTTTTTTGCACTTCCTTCAGTCTTTCAATATTACTCTTTCTTGCTTCTTCAAATTTATATGGGTTTGTGCTAACTGTTCTACCAAAAAATACTTCTAAAGGTCTCTTACCTATAGTGGAGTGTATTGAGTAATTATATTCGTAAATTGACCGATCAAGGAGTTCTTCGAACGTATCATGCGTTCGTTCTTTCTTTAAACATCGCATTATTTCAGATAATGTGGAGTGAAATCTGTCCACCTGCCCATTCACTGAGCTTTTATAGGGAGGAGTTTTAAATATCTGTATGCCTAATTGATCTTTTACCATAAACACGATCGAGGCAGAATTCAATGATTTTTCGTTATCTATAACAATTACTTTGGGAACGCCGAAAGAGAATAGTATTTTTCGAAGAGGCTCCCTAATATCTTCTATTGCTCTAGATTTCACTATTAGAGCTTGGGCATATTTCGAAAATTTGTCGATGGCGGTTAAGACTAATTTATTATCTGCTTTATACAGATCTATATGTACTGTGTGTCCGGAATAAGTAGGAATGGGTGTTTCTTTAATCTCCGGTTCATTGGGTCGTCTGTCGTATTTGCTCTCTTTACAAACTGAGCATTGCCTTATAATTTTCTTTATTTTACCTGCCATAGCAGGGAAACAAAATTTCTCCAAGATTTGAATCTTATTTTCTCTTCCATTCCTGTGGGCTCTATTATGGGTTCTAATTATAATCTCTTCTTGTTGTCGATTATCTGTGACATCTTCCACCTGAACCTGTGAAAACCTAGTCTTATACCTTTTAAAATTATGGGGATATAACTGCTGGATTTTTCCCATTAAATTCTCGTCAGCCTTTATGCAGTTTACAACAGAGGGGTTGAGATATCTTCGTAGTGGTAGTGGTGGTCTGTATAAAACTTAACCTTGGCCGAACCGAACAGGTAATGACGCAAGGAGTTTAAGGCCCATATGATGGCCAGCATCTCCTTTTCGTTAGCAGCGTAATGTTCCTCTGCCTTACTGAGAGTTCTCGAAATAAATGCTATGGGTTTGTCATTTTGGGACAGGACTGCTCCAATTGCAAAGTTGGAAGCATCCGTGACCAATTCGAAATCTTTCTGATAATCAGGATATGCAAGGACAATGTCTTTAGACATTAAAGTGTTCTTAATTTTCTTAAAGTTATCTATGGCCTCTTTATTCAAAGTGATTTTTATGTTTGCAGATTTTCTTTTCGTGATGCAGCCTCCCTCCCCTCTTAAAAGGGATGTCAGGGGTTTTGCTATCTTTGCATAGTCTTTTATGAAACGCCTATAATACTCTGACATACCGAGGAAACTTCGAAGCTCTTTTATGGATCCCGGTTGAGGAAAGTCTGCAATGGCTTCAACTTTTGCGGGGCTTGTTTTAATACCGTTATCTGATATTACGTGACCCAAAAATTCAACGCTTTTTTCGAAAAATTTACATTTTTCTAATTGAATCTTCATATTAGCGGATTCTAAGGTTCCGAATACATTTTCAATGTGAGAAAAATGTTCCTCTTCTGTTTTACTGAAGATGATTATGTCATCTATGTATACGTAACAGCCTTTTCCAATGTGCTCCCTTAAAATATCGTCAAGGGCACGCTGAAAAATAGATGGCGCATTTTTTAGGCCAAAAGGCAAACGTGTGAATTCGTACTTGCCATTATTAATAGAAAACGCTGTTTTTTCTATATCGGTCTTCCTCAGTGGGATCTGATGGAAGCCACTTTTTAAATCTAGCACAGAAAAATATTTACTATTCCCCAGCTGAGATATTACTCCGGATATCTCTGGGATGGGATATTTGTCAGCGACTGTCGCTGTATTCAGTTCAGAGAAACAAGTCGAGCGGCTCATAGCCGGCTAACAGCCGCCGCCGACTTTTTTTTAAATAATCGAGCCGCCGCGAATAGTGCGGCTTGCCACGGCTCAAAAATGTTAGCCGACATTTTTCTTTTGGATTTTGTCATACTTTAAATTTTGTATATTCAAATTTCTATTAGTAAAGAAATGAGAATTAAACTTTGTAGCTTTTTATTTAAAATTGATTGTTAATAGAATTGTATTTGTATGATAATTTTTACCTAAAAAGCAATGCCAGCCTTACAAGTTAATCAACATATATTTTTTACGACTGGCAACATTAAAATATGAATGCTTAAAATATAACTGTTTTTCCATAGAAATAATTAGTACTGATTATAGTTTTGTTGAAAATGGCACAAAAAGATATAGGAAGTTTTTTTCACATTGTATATATGTATACATATCCTAATAACAAATTTCTTTGAAGAAAAAACACTCAATCAAAACAATTGAAGATTTTGATAGAATATACCTACATAGTAATAAAAACTTAAATTTTTTTTCAAACAGTAAAAAATTTAATAATTTTGTGTTTACACTATATATAAATTATAATATGATTAAATATTAATTTTTTAAATCAATAAATGTACGTGTTTGTTAATTTTTGTTGTTGTTCTTTTTGATAACAGATTAAGTCGACTTTTAGATTAAGGCTTCAGCCGACTTTTAGCCGCCGCCGAAAATTTTTTTCTCAGCCGCCGCCGCCGCCGCCGAATTTTTATGACGACTTGTTTCTCTGGTTCAGTTTTCTGTAGTCGACTACCATACGGTACTGTTTATTTCCAGCCGCATCTGCCTTTTTAGGTACGATCCATACAGGCGAATTGTACGGTGACCTTGATGGTCTTATAATGCCATCGTCAAGAAGCACTTTTACCTGCCTTTCTACCTCTGCCTTTAGAGATCCAGGATAAGGGTAAAATTTTGTGTCTGATGCAGTTCTAATTTCCCCTACCACCCTTGTCGTATACATTAACCTCCCATTGGGTTCTGAGAACAACCTGGGAAATTTTCGAGCAATAATATTCATACTTTGCCTTTGTTGAGGCGATAAGTTATCCACTCTCATTTCTAAGTTGTTCAGAGTTCCCGAAGATAGTTGATTAAGTCCTATCTTTTTCCCATTTCGTAACGTCATAAAGTTGCTTCCCGTGTGAATCACAGCCTCTAACTCTTTAAGAGTATCGTTCCCCAAGATACCATCGAACGTTTTAAGCGACGCACAGTGGCTGAATATCGTTTTTCGTTGGCCAAAAGTAAATTTTTTTTGTCACCGATTTTCAAAATTTTTACGTCATTTTGAAGTTAATATATCCAAATTAAGGTAGCCAAAAAATTATGTTAAAATATTGATAATTGTGGGCGTGGCATGCTGTCAAACTCAAATTTTTTTTAATTTCAGAAAAAGGTGTTTTTCTTTGGTTTTTTATCAAAATTAAATGGTTACTACTCGCAAGCTATCATCGATAATGGTTTGCGGTTTTTTTTATAATGTTGGTAGGATTATTGTCTTTAGTTGTTGTAAGTAGACACAGCTCTAGTGTTTAATATTAGGGGCGTTATGAAATATTTATGAAACTACTATATTTTCCTCAAATTTAAACTTTAGTGGAATAGAACTTCTAGGGAACAAAAGGGAACAAGAAACGTATACAACCACGAGAAAGGTGAAAGTGTCCTCTTTAAGGCTATATATACTTTTGCACTCGCCATGAGCCGCCTGTAGAACACTTTTTTCATTTTAATGAAATTACTCGAAAAAAATTCATATACAATGGTGTATTAAATTTTCACTTTTTTGCCTAAAAGTTTATTTTTTTTAGTTTAGGCTACGTATAACTAAAAAAAATATATATAATACCTTCGAAAGGGTTTAATGGCTTTGTTTTGATCAGCAAAAACTAAGTAATAAAATTATCACAATGGGCTCTACAGGAAGCATATGATCTCTTTCTAAATTTACCTGTCATCAAATGTTAGGGTCAACCAAAGTCATAAACAATTTTATAACAATAATTGCGACATTAAACCACTAAAGTTAAAAAACAACCACATATTGACGCATGAGTGCAGTTTTGTTCAATTTAAGCGCTACCTGCTATGAAATTAAAGATCAGTGTGTGAAGAACATGTATCTAAAAATTTTTAAAAGTACGGATTCGTTAAGGGATTACTCAGTAATAACTTAATCCTTTAAGTGTACGGATAAAACATAACAAACGCAAATAAAAATATTCAAAAGAAAATGGAGAGCTTCAGTTATAAAGAACTGGCCGAAGTGTATTTTAGAAACAAAAATCAGAAAGATGTTCTTAGTTACGTTAAAATAAAATTAAACTTAAATTCGTGTAGCACCGAAATGCAAGAGCAATTATATAATTTCGTCAAAGCACTAAAAAAACGCTACAAAGAAATTATGTACAGTAAACAAAAATTTTATATAAAAAGTGCAAAGTGGTTAGAAGGTCAACTTACTGTCGCTGCAGAAACAGCAAAGCAAGATAAGGCTGGAAGACCACGCAAATCATTAGTGGACAATTGCAGCGATAGAACTAAGAGGCGGAAGCTTAAAGATATTAACGATGCCTTTGGTTCTACAAATAAAAAAGAACCAATTTACAAAAGTGGATATCATTGAAAAAGTTGTTAAAGCTAGTCCACCGAGAACAAAACGGATTCTTAAAAGTATACCAACTCCGAATGATGCAATACAGTACACAAATGAGGAGGCATTAGCATTATTTCTGGATTTGAAATTAACAAAACAGCAATATATTAAACTCAGACAGCGTGCGATTGAAAAAGGCTCAAATATATATCCAGCGTATCATCACATAACCGCTGCTAAAATGGACTGTTTGCCATCAAAGAACACTATTACAATCACACCAATTTCGGCAGAGGTACAACTACAATCTCTACTTGATCACACAGCCGCACGTTTGCTACAATCAATAACAGCAAATGAGTTAAAGAAATACGGAAACACAAAGTTAATTCTTTTTTTTTTTTTTTTTAAAAAGAGAAGTACCACTCAGGCAGTTAATGCCTACATAAACTGTGGTACTTCCTTTGGAAAGGGATAGTAGTAGATAAGACAGATGGTTAGTGATAGTAAAGCTTCGATTCTTGCAAAACTGTAATTGCACGTTATGATTATTTTTAAAACAGTATTGCAGCGCCTCTGGTGTTATTTAGGCGAATTAGTTCGAAGCTAGCATAGCCAATTTATAATTATTTTACTTCGCCGCCGATTTAGTGCTATGTAGTAATACCGGCGAAGGAGGGCGCTGTGATATGCATTATTATGAAGAAAAATTAATACATATCAGAAAAATTGATGTTGCCACGGCTGAGATTTGAACTCGTGACCATTGCTTAGTAGTCAACGTGCTAACCACTTAAGCTACAGCACTCTCAAAATGGGGATGTGATGGTTCTTCGGGACAAAAACAATATAAACAAGCTGTATGTGAAAATATTTCTGACTCAGATATGTTCATGGTATCATTTGTACCATTGCGATTGAAAAAGATTTTGGAAGATTCAGAGCCTTCGACTAGTACAACGCAAACAATGGATATTTTGAAAAATGAGACACCATCTTCTACGAAATACTGCAGGCCAATCAAATTTCAATTCAAAAAAGAAACAAATGATGTTATTAATAAAGAAATTAGTGATATCAAGGCCCAAATTACAGCACTACAGCCATTACAATTACAGTTAGATGGGCAGCAAATTGAAGTTAGCTACCAGTTAGTCCTAACAATGATAGATGGAAAAGTGGGTCAGGCTTTGACTAACACGAAGGCTGCATCCAGCTGCATTATATGCCAAGCAACATCAACCCAATTAAACCAAGTCCCAGCAAAACCATTAGATAATACCGATGCATATGAATTTGGATTATCACCACTACACGCAAGAATACGACTTATGGAACACATACTAAAAATCAGTTATGATTTGGATTTCGGGTCTTCAGGATCAATAAGAAACAACGTGACCAACAAAGAGTTAAGAAGTTCAAAAAAGAAACATGTTCAAGATGAATATCGCAAACGTGGACTGATTATAGATCAGCCAAAACTAGGGTCAGGCAATACAAATGATGGCAATACCGCAAGAAGATTCTTTTCAGATCCAGAAAGAGCATCTGAAATAACAGGAGTGGATTTTAACCTTATTTTCAGATTTAAAATAATACTAGAAGTACTTGCGTGCAATAAAGAAATTGACTGTAGAAAATTTGGAGATTATGCTAAGGAAACTGCAAAAATATATACAACTAACTACCCATGGAGAAATATGTCTGCAACAGTTCACAAAATCCTTTATCATGGTGAAGATGTCATTAAATATCATTTGGTTCCACTTGGAGATCTATCAGAGGAGGCTCAGGAAAAAAGGAACAAGGATTACATATTTTATAGAGAGCACAATACTAGGAAAATTTCACGGAAGGTAGCGCAGAAGATCCAAGTACATTTTCCATTCGTCATGAAAGCTTAAAAATTAATTTTTTATGCAATCTAGGCTTAGGTAATACAATTTGTTAATTATTGACACTATTTTTCATATAATATGCTATATAAACGCCCACAAAAAGGGGGCGGGGTCCAAAAATAAATTTTTATGATTTTCTGGCTCCAGGGTAAAGACCTTGAACCTTCTTTGACATAAAAATGTTTCATTTGCTTAACAAATTTACAAAAAAACTTGAAAAAATGTGTAGTTTTTCAGGGGTTGGTTTAGTTCTTCTTAGGGGAATTTTTTTGCCCCTGGTCCGATTTGCCCATTTACGAACTTAGCCTGCCCTATCCTTCAAGATATATATGTACCAAATTTCAAGGGTCTAGCTCTTTTCGTTTAGACTGAATCGGGTTCATACAGACAGGCGAATGGACGGACGGCCGGATGGACAGACGGACGTATGGACAGACGGACATAGCTATATCGTCTTAGATTTCATCACTGATCAAGAATATATATACTTTTTTGGATCTTAGAGGGATATTTTACTATGTTACACACAGAATAAACCCATATTTCACTCTGAAAGTTAAAAAAATTAAAATGTTCAACTTTGACCTCGAATTCCTTAAAAAGTCCTCAATCAATTTGAATGTAATTAAAACTGAATCAAGCTGAGCTAAATATCTATCTATTAAAAAAAAAAATTATTTCAATATTTTGATCGGTTCAAAAGTTACAGAATTTTGGCCAACGAAAAACGATTTTCAGCCACTGTGCATTCAAAAAATTTGTATGTAACTCATTATCTAAATTGAAAAGTTTGACTATAGTATGTTCAGTTATTCTGATATCACCTACAACTGTTTTGGCATAAAACACTGACTTGTTATTTATTCTCTTCTTAGCTAAATGTGGTTTGAGATAATTTTTGCTGGAGCCCGCTCTCCCGCTCTCCGTCTTAGCCTCAAAACAAGGTAGAGAAGAGCTCATTAGGCTAACAAATGGACATCCGTTGGTTCCATATGCTCCCCATTGGATGTTTCAGGACATGCCTGCCTAGTGTTAATGTGGAAGGTTCTCTGTGCCTTTGGTTGCCGAGGATATGATGTTGAACCAGGCCTTTTCCCCTGTAAGTCATTATGGTGGGGTCTATTCATATAGTTTACATGCCGAGAATGCATGCTCTGATCCACGTCCATTGGCTCCGGACGTGGTTGTGGGTTAGGAGGTCTGAATTGGTTGCCTTGGCCAGCGAATTGTTGTCTAGGCTGCCAAGCAGATTGGTTGACCCGTGGAACATGAGCCAAATGTGGGTAGAATTGTCGTTCATTATGATTTTTCCTTGGTAATGTTTGAATGGGTACACTGCTCTTTGCACTATGAGCATGGTTCGTACGAAAACCTTGATTTTGTAACTTAAGGCACAGATGGAGTGCCTGTGGCAAGTCCACGTCTTTTATTCCTAAAAGACGAGGTAAATCGCCATTTAAACCTCTTATAAAGGTATCTAAGGCCTTATCCCTGTAGGATTTTGTAATTAGGCCAATTGTTTCATTGCCCATTTCAAGGCATCCTAACTTATTAAGTATTAGTGATAAGTGAGTATACACCCTCTGATAAAAATTTTGTATGGATTGATTCCCCTGTACTAGTTTGTCATCTGGTACTCCAGAAACGCGCTTGTCACCATAATGTGTAGTCAGGCATTGTGAAATGGCCTGCCAATTTAGTGGAGTGTTGTAAGACTCCAACGCTATATCAGCATTTCCCCCTATTTTATTCCTAATTATACTAAGGATACCATAATATTCAGGTGTCCCCTTAATTGGTTCGTATGTTGCTAAAATCCTATCTACGCTCTTTTTCCATGAGCTATATTCTCCTGGCTGACCGTTAAATTCCTTTAAACTTTTGACAACGTCCGGAATTCTATCCATGTCGTTTAAGTTATTCCTATGTCTGTCATCTATTTGTTGGTCTATACTGCCTTGTATGTCTAAACTTGGATTCAGGGCTGCCTGAACCATTTGTGCTCCCTGTCGTCTAAAAATGTCTGAAACGACACCTGAGATAAGTGCCGTTAAATCGTCCATACCTAACTGAACGTTTTGTGGGCCATTTGCAGGAAGAACCGGAGGTCGAACCAGATTATTTAGATTAGACATTTTTTTTTTTTTTTATTTAATCTTTCTTATTGCCTAAGTACTTCTAAGTTATACAATTTTCTATACAATTTTGTTTCAGAATTATAAACTTTAGCTTTAGATATATACCTTATTCTATATATGCACTCCTTTTTATAGATGTCTCTGATGCTGCTTGTTATTACTGGTTCTGTTGCCACGATTAGTTCTGGTGTAATAGCATTTTCAACAATTGGTATTACTGCAAAGGATGATACTCCTCTCCTTGTTACTGCTTGCTTGTCTTCTTCTGGCAGCATGTGTTTGTTAAAATTGTTTTCCTCTTTTGGGGATTTTATTCTTGCTTTCGATTCAAGAATTGATTTTTTAATTAAATTTTATTGATCATTAGTTATGCAATTTTTTCCGCCTTTAAAACACTTTTTTTATTTAGTTTTAGCTTAAAAAAATCCCCTTTTTTTATTAAGCTTAATTTATCACTTAAAAAAGTTTTATATATTTTTTCTAATAAGGATAATTTGTCCTTAGGGATTTTTTTTCTTTGTTTTCGGTTGCGTATTGAAGGCTGACACGTAATGTCCCCGGTTTGCTATAAGCTACTACGGAGCCTATTAATCCGACTTACACTTTTGCTCGGGCGCCAGTTAAAGAAATGTTAGTTTCTTTCTAAAAAAACACACTTCTTTTTTATTTAAATATTTTGTTTGTTTATTGAATTAAAACTGCTCAATTATTCGCAGGCGATGTTAACACTGAACTAATTGATTAAAACTAATGACAAAATTGGCAATTCTACAATAACTTATATACTAAAAATTATAACAGTTTTAATGCGTAAGCTAAAATAGTATTTTGGTTATTAACAAGTGGCGTGATTTAATTCTTCAGAATTTTGTCTGTGTGACCGGAAACATTGGTTCTTTACTTCAGTGCATTAAATTATTGCACTTTTGCTTTCAATAATTTTCACATGAGTTTAAATTAAATTAATAGTAAATGCTTAGATCGCACTTTTCTTTTTGAGGGGAAAAATTATTAAACAGGGAGAAAACTTATGTGGTGTTAACTCATATAATAAAAAAAATAACTGCAACTCAACAAAAACAATTAACCAAAACCAACTGAAACAAAATAAAATTCCACAACAACATCAACAAAATCAAAATCTACATGACAACAGTGTTGGCACTACCGGCCGCTCCTAACAAAAGGACCAGATCAGGGCTTTTATGTCTCTTTTTTGTGATCTTTTTGCCATTTTCCTAATTTTCATTTTTTTTAAATAGCTTCATTTTATTTTACTGGTGGCATTGTCTTAACTGTTGTTGGACTTCTTAGTGGCGAAGTCATAACAACAGCAGTCATTTCATTGGTTATCGGTATTATAAAATAGACCATCGATTTGAGTTTTCTACATCAGCTGTTATATCAGGACGATTTAAAATTGACTTCTGCAACATACGTGGGTTACAAGTGAATTTTTTTCTCTTCCCTTTATGTGAGACTCAGGTATCTGAAGATTCTGATCCACAGGATTTTCACTTACCTGGGTATCACCTTCTATCACTTTTTAGTCTCCATAGGGGCCTTGTGTTGTACATACGCAATGAAGTTGTGTACCAATGCCAGCAATCATTAGGCACGCCTGATCCTGAATTTAGCTGTCTATGGGTTAAATTCAAAATCAAGTCGCACTATTTGCATTTCGGGTTTCTTTATAGAAGTCCAAACGCGGAAAGGGACAAAACTTTATCCAGCGTCGATTCCCTTTCCGATTCCATATCGAAGATACTTGATAGTTGTCCGAACAATGAAATTGTTGTTGCTGGTAATTTCAATGTTCACAACTCATCTTGGCTTCGCCATTCGAGCCATACATCTCCAGAAGGCCAGTATGTTGAGTTATTTGCTGCACACAACCACCTTGCGCAACTAGTGAATGAGCCAACGCATATTTCGTGTGTTAAAGGGCACCATAATAATACTCTCGATCGTTTTTTAACTTCGCACCCTCAAAAGTACGAAGTAAACGTTAATGCACCTCTAGGTAACTCGAATCACTGTACCATATCCGCCTCCTTTTCGGTTGCTGAACTTCGAAGCGTTTCAAAAGCAGCCGCGATACGTTTAAAATACGTATACGATAAGGCTCGCTGGGCTGAGCTCAACGATTTTTTCCGGTATTTTAATTGGAAACTTTGTTTCCTAGACAGTAACACTGATGCCATGGCGGAAATGGTTGTAAACATAATTTTGCTAGGAATTAAAGCTTTTATTTCATCAAAGCAAATTTCTATTAAACCTAGAATGAAATCCTGGTTTAATCAGACGTGTAAAAATGCAGTCAGATTCAGAGAGGAAAAATTCAGTGCCTGGCATAAAAACGCAGACACTGATTCGCTACGCAAAAGAGCGAGATCTTCGTGTGCCAAAGTACTTAGGCGTGAAAAAGGTCTACACGATTAGCGTCTTCGTGCTAAAGTTCTTTCTGCCCCTCGGGGCAGTAAGAGCTTTTGGTCATTTGTCAAAAGAGTAAAGGATAATACTAGTTCCTCAATTCCGACTCTTTTGAAGGATGACCAAATATTCACTGACCCGGCTGACAAAGCTAACCTTCTGGCTGGTCAATTTGCAAGAAATTCCTACTTATCGGAAAGTAATCAGCCACTACCCGTGCTTGACAGAGTATCAGTAACTATGCCAAAGATATTCTTTCGAGTACGTGCAGTTAAAAAGGTCTTAGCAGATCTTAATATTAACAAGTCTTCTGGGCCGGATGGCATTCCAACACTGGTCTTGAAACAGTGCTCGTCGACGCTAGCACGTCCATTAGCAACTCTTTTCAGCACCTTGTATCATGCTGGTGAGTTTCCAATGTGCTGGAAGTTAGCTAATGTAACGCCAATCCCCAAAAAAGGAGAGGCTAACAACCCTGAAAATTACCGCCTAATTGCATTCTGTTCTACTCTTTCTAAGGTAATGGAAAGTATGCTAAATTTTCATCTTGTCAAATATCTGGAGTCCAACAGCTTACTAAGCGACCGCCAGTATGGTTTTCGTAGGGGGCGCTCTACAGGGGACTTGCTGGCTTTCCTTTCGGAAAAATGGTGTCAATCCATTCACCATTTCGGCGAAAGTAAGGTGGTGGCTCAAGATATCTCCAAGGCCTTTGATAGAGTGTGGCATGGTGCACTCCTGTCAAAACTTATTGCTTTTGGTGTCGGTGATAGCTTTTCTCGATTTATATCGAGCTTTCTCAGGGATCGCACTATACGAGTTGTTATAGATGGGATTTCATCAAACGAGTTCAAGATTAATTAAGGGGTACCGCAAGGCTCTGTTCTTTCTCCTACCCTGTTTCTTATTTTTCTAAATGACCTTCTCTGTCAAACTTCCAACACTATCTACTCTTTTGCAGATGATAGCAGCATTTGACATTCGTATTCATTCTGCAGACGGCCGAGCCTTTTAGAGATTGGGGCCAAGCGGCAAAACATGAATGATACGCTCAATCACGATCTCGTATCAATATCTAATTGGGGCCGGGAAAATAGAGTCGACTTTAACGCTCGTAAGACTCAATGTTGTATGCTAACGCACCGGCGCACAGTGGTCAATTTCGCGAGATAGCGGTCAAAACTCTATAACTTTTGACCGGATTGGTATTTTTTTACGCAATTTGTTTTGTTCAATAGGAGGGACTTTAAGCTTCAACTTGCGTGTTCAAACGTAAAAATCGACTGATTGGAACGTACGTAATGTGAAGTTAAAAATGCATTTTAATTTTTTATTGAGTTTCCATGTAAAAGTTGAATATTTTGACATTTTAAATAGGTATCTTTTTATAATTTCTTATTTTCTTCAATCGTATTTTACAACTAATACTTATTTATTATTCCTAAACTTAATTTTGGTCAGAAAATGCCAACATTTGGCCCCTGACATTTATTTAGTCTCAATATTCACAGGGGCCAAAGGTTGGTTTTTTGGAAGAAAGCTAATTCTTGTGAGGATTAAACTGAAAAATAACACTGAAATTCCCAACAATATCAATACCATTTGGATATATTATATACAGAACACAACATCGATAAAATTTTAAGTAAACTTTTACTATTAATTTAAAGTGCACATATATTTTATTTAAATGTATTAATAACAATTTATACTAAAATTAGAAACAAATTATAATCTTTAAACTAGTATTAATTAAACAATATTAATAAAAATTTCTTCCAAATAGCTTTGATTTTCATTTTGCAGTAGTTGTTTAGCTTCTTTATCTAACTCTAATGAGGTTGATTTCCATTTTTGTCGAATACTGGACATATATGGGTCTGATGTGCACAACAAAATATTAATAAGATCTTCATTAGTACAATATCTGGAAATTTTTCTTGTATTGTGCTCGCGAAAGAATCTGTAGTCTTTGTTCCTTTTTTCTTGCGCTTCTTCTTGTTCCCCATGGAACAAAATTTTGTGAACTGTGGTTGGCATATGTCTCCAAGAATATTTTTGGTTATAAAGGGTTGCTGTCTCATTAGCATACTGACCAAATTTTTTTGCATCTATCTTTTTGCTACATGCTATAACTTCTAATATGATTTGGAATCGTCGTATTAAATCATAATCTACTCCAGTTATAGAAGCTGCAGTTTCTGGATCGGAAAAAAATCTCCTTGCTGTGTTTCCATCATTACAATTTCCCTCTCCTTGCTTTGGCTGGTCAATTATAAGGCCTATCTCACGGTATTTTTCTGGAATATCTTTTTTTTTTGCTTTTTTTTTCCAAATTTTCTTTATTGTTTCTCACTGTTTCGCCTAACGAGCCAAATTCGAAATCGTATCCCAATTTAAGAATATGCTCCATAAAACGAATTCTAGCATGAAGAGGTAACATTCCAAATTCATATGCTTCATTAAAACTATCGTCTTGTGTTGGTGGATGGCTCAATTGACTTGATGTTTTTGGTATATGGTGCAGCTTGACGACTTGACGAAGACTTTGTTTCGGTTAAAGCTTGTGCAACTTTTCCATCGATCATTGTAAGTGACATTTTAAAGTTAACTTCGATGCATTGGTCATTAAATTCAAATATCACTGGTTGAAGTTCTTTAATGTCATCTCTTATTTTGCCAACTTCTTCAGTTATGACATCTTTAGTTTCTTTTTTGTAAGCAAACTTTATTGGTCTACAAAATTTTGTTGACGAGGGAATTTCATTCTTCCATACATCTATCTCTGCAGCTCTACTAGTTGACGGCTCTGAACCAATATAAGTTTTTGTTAAACGTAATGGAACGAAAGAAATCATGAATAAATTGGCATCTGATGAATTTTCCGCATTACATTGTTTGTATTGTCTCTGGCCAGAGGACCCATCACATCCCCATTTAGAAATTAAAGTCATGCTGCAATTTTTAAACTTCTTTAAATAGTCAGCATCAAATGTCTTTAATAATCGTTCTGCAGTGTGTTCAAGAAGATCCGTTCTGCTGAACTTGAAGTTACACTAATAGCAGTTGGTGAAGGTAAGCAATCTTTTTTGGCAGAAACTATATCTCGATATGATAGAAAAATTCCACAAAATTTTTTCATTGGTTCGCTTCCGCAATTCTCTATATTGGTTTTTAGTCATTTTCAAATCCAAAAATAGTGCAAATGTTTCTTCTGGAGTAAATTTATTTTCTTCAGTTGGTGTCGGCATACTTTCTAAAATCCTTTTTGTGCGTCTGGGGCTTGCTTCCACTATTTTTTTAATGATAGCAATTTTACTCTTTTTAGTTTTCGATGGTTGAATTTGATGCAGAAATGAATCCTTTATGATGCTACAAGAAACTTCTTCATTGATATGTTTAAGCTTGCGTCTTCGTGATCCTTCACTACAATTATCCATTGGCTTTGCTGGTCGACCACCTTTTCCAGTTTCCGTGGTAGTTACTGATGGCTTTTTAAAAATAAGTTTATTTCTTAGCCATTCTTGGTTGCGTGAGTAAAACAATTTCTTGTTTCTAGAACATTGATTGTACCGTTTTCTTAAAGTATTTAAAAAGTTTTTTATTTTTAAGTTATGAATTTTAATTTCTTGTTTGTCGCATATTTTGAAGAATGGATTATTCATTATATGTAAAATAATGTCGTTTTCATCTTTCCGTTCAAAATATATATCAGATATAACACTATAACTGAATTTAGCCATTGTTTAAACAATAACGAGGAAAAAAAATGAATGTATGGATTAATGTACTATTGCTCGAAATTTCAACATGATCTTTTTACCTCTTTGAAACATAATATAACACGTACTTGGTTTTACCAGTTATTTCCATTGGTTTTAAATTAATTTGCAATTTTCAGGTATTTAAGTTGTGTAATATTAGATGGCAATAAAATCATTTTTTACCTTTTCCAAATGAATTGCCAGATACCACATAATTTGAGAGTTTTATTGTCATTTTTGTCAAAATTTTGATACACGCTTCTATGTGGACTAGGTCCAAATATGGGCCAACTTCACCTAATTTCAACAGAATTATTCTTTGGGTCAATAAGAAGTCTTGTACAAAATTTCATGAAAATATATGCATAATAGCCACTTTCACATACAAATAACTTCTCAAAAAATATGACGTGCATTTGTACCGAATATCTTACCTTGGGTCAGCTGTAGCTGACCCAATGTACATGTATATATAGGAATGTAGGGGAGAGTTAGGACTACAAAATAGTAATTTTGTGTTTTGACTCAGCTTGACTCACAGGAATTGTGCTCTATGAAGTAGGAAATTTCCGAGAAATTTTACCTTTTTTAAAAAAAATATTTAAATTGTTCTGAAAGCAGTAGAGCTTCATTTTTTTTTACCAATAATAGGAAATAAGTTTAGTTACAACACAAAATTTATTTCGTCCAAAAATCTTGAAAAACAAAAAAGTTATGAGCATTTAAACTTTAAAAATTAACTAAAAATATCATAAATTTACTAAATTCTGAAAAAGCCCATTTTGGACCAGCCTGTTCTCAGTGAAATAGTTGAAATAGTGTTCTAATTTTTTGGCTCCCGAGGTTTACTACTGTCTACTTTCATATGAGTGTAATAACTTTAAAATCGGAGACCAAAAACCAAAAGGAGTTTTGGCCGCTATCTCAAAATTTTGACCACAGTGCGGCGTTCGGCCGAAAATGGTGCTACATCTGTAATTATGGGTGGTATAAGTATGAAGGAATCAGAAGCTCTTGATGTTCTTGGCATGAAAATCCAGTGTGACTTTCGATGGACTAAGCACATTTTTCAAGTCTCAAAAGAAGCTTTCAAGTGTCTCGGTTTTCTCAAACGGTGTAAAACATATTTCAGCTCATCTGATCTCCTTACTATTTATACCTCTTACATCCGGCCAAAAATCGAATACAACTCTCATGTATGGGCCGGTGCTCCAAAGTGTGTTTTGGAACTACTCGACCGCGTGCAGGAGAGGGCGAAGAAGCTCATAGGTGACAGTAGGGTATCCAACTCTATTGACTCTCTTGAACATCGATGCAATGTGGGTTGTGTTTCGCTGTTTTATCGCTACTACAATGGAATGTGCTCTGATGAGATTAGGGAACTAGTTCCCGATACCCGCACGTTTTCGCGCACAACACGCTTTTCATTAAGAGCTCCATTTGTGGTAGATTGGCCAGTGAATCGCACAATGCATTACAGAGAAAATTCGTTTTCTAACCGTACAGTTCGCTTGTGGAATCATCTTCCTACAGAGGTCTTTCCTGTCAACTACAATGTTGGAAAATTCAAATCGACTGTCCACAAACATTACTCCTTCTATCCTCCTTCCCATAACCTAATTTCCTAGTTCTGGCACAATGCTTTGCATGAGTAGGGGTCATCCCCTGAGTGCTGGTCCGAAATAAAAAAAAAAAAGGTGCCACCTGTCGATGTTAGTCCGGCAGTTACCCTAAGGTTTGAGCTTAGAGATATTGAAATAGCAATAACTGATTTCAAAACCAAGCTCCTGGCATTGATAATACTACTAACAAGATGTTATTCGAATTGCCCCGTGTAGCCAAAAAAAAATTATTATTTATGTTTTTAATGCTATTTTACGTCTTGAGTACTGTCCTACAGAGTGGAAGATTTCTTTGATAACTATGATACCTAAGCCATGAAAAGACCAGACACAGGTAAAATCATACAGACCCATAATTTTTTTACCAAACATATCACAGTTTGAGAAAATATTAATAAGTAAGCTGAACCCAATTCTGACTAAAGAAAATACTGTTCTGCGCTTTTTCTCGACGTTTCTCAAGAATTTGACAAGGATTGGCACGAAGGCGTAATATAAGTATAAATTAAAGCTGAACTTGCCCGAAAACTTATACAAGATTTTAGAAAATTATTTAACTGGTCGCAAGTTTATCCTAAAAGAAGGAAATTTTTCAAGCTCGCCGCAGTTCATTATAGCCTGAGCTACCAGATTTAATGATTTATCGTCATTTTGACGATTTTGGATCGAATAAATAACATGGTGACGATAGGACGATTTATACCCTAATTTTGACGATTTTTATTAATTAAAAATTTGCAAAATTTATACCGTTAGAGCAACTTGTTAATAATAAAATGTGTCATTCTTTGGCGTTGTGTTCTTTTTACACTTGTCTGTAGAAACTTTGAAGAGTAGGTGTAAGCAATTTGATAATATTTTAGGTCTATTAGAAATAAAACAAAAAAATATTGTCATACGCATGGGTAATTCCTAGAAGCTGTTGTTGTCAGCATTAAAGGGATATACGAACCATTAAAGACAGTACAGATTTTTTTTCATTTGCATCAAATATTGATAATATATGTATATACAAACTTGATATTGAAAATAAACTCAAAGTTCTAGGTCATATTAATCTATTTAATATTATTAATTTTTTTTCATAATTTATTTATTGTATCTTCAATATTTTTGAACTAACAATAATTACTCATATCTTAAGTCTAAAATAAAAATAAACTTTTTAAGTCCAGTCACATAATTTCAGTGGAAAATATAGACTTTAATGAACATTTTGAGCAAATCCTGCTAAGTATCCGTCGAGCCATCCCCGAGATAATTGGCTTCATCCCTAATGGGCAAATGACGATATATTATGAAAATATAGACTTTAATAAATATTTTGAGCCAGCTGCTCTTATTATCCGTCGACCCGTTCCCGGAAAATTAGACTCGTCCCTAGTGGGCAAAAAACACCGTTGCTGATTTTTCCCATGGAAACTTTGATACTCACAGAAAAAATGACGATATGAAAATATAGACTTTAAGGAACATTTTGATGCAATCGTGCTAAATATTCGTCGAGCTGTTCCCGAGAAAAGTGGCTTCATCCCTAGTGGGCAAAAAACCGTTGCTGGTTTTTCCATGGAAACTATAATACTCCCAGGAAAATTGACGATATATTTTGAAAATATAGACTTTAGGGAACATTTTGAGCCAATCGTGCTAAATATCCATCGAGCCGTTCCCGATAAAAGTGCATATGTTGCATATATTTAAAAAGTAACAATACAATGTATTAACTCGGTATTAATACTGTATTGATACATTGTAAATATACATTTAGGAAGTCAGTCACGCTTTTTGAATGCCGATACGCTGGTTCTTCCCACGATTCCCTTATCTGGAACGCTAGCGAAGTAAAAATATTGAAAGAACGGTATAATGCTGATGAGCATAATTACTGTTTAGCAGGGTTGTTAGATTTATTTTCACCTATTTCGCCAAAATCGATGTGCAAAATAATCGCCAAAACAGTTTTTTGTTAAAGTTTTTCTCTAATATATACAATATTTTTTAATTTAAAAAATATTTTTAACAAATCACAAAAAATAAATTTAATCGAAATACCTAATTCGCCTAAAATAGAAAAAAGTCGCCAAAATATATAAGTATTTTGTTTTTTATTTAAAATGATTCGTAAACACGACAGGTAAAATTTTTACTTAAAACAATGAAAAATAGTGGTTATTGTAATAAATTGAGACCTGAAAATACCCTTCCTTAAGGTATTTGTTACCGTGTTCTTGTTTAGAATATGTTTTATTGGAATTAAACTTATTCAACATTACTTAAGATCAACAGATGTGTGCCACATGCCCTATTTCAAATCATAAATTTATAGCATGTGTTTCACAGTCTAGTTTTGGTGGAATTCATTATTGAAATCGATCTTTATATCAATGTTTCTTTAAAATTAATCATCTAATTTGTTTAGAAATTTTCTTTCAACTTAGAGAAAATAAAACGAACTTAATCCTTATTTCAAAACTTCCTTTGTATGTAAAAAAAATCCTTTGCAGTGCATAATTACATAGGTAGAATATAATATTTTTTATAATCTTTCTAAAACAAAAGTTAATATTTTCTATTATGGTTGATAAGTATCCAAAAGTATGTTAGAATTTATATATTTGAATACGAAAAATTTTTAAATAAAGTTTTAAGTTTTTAGAATAAAATCATTTATAGAAATTAAAAACATTTTTAAATATTAAATGTTCGTGAACTTTAAATAAATTTATGTTTCGAAAGTTTCTGGTTTCCAGAAGTAAAATCATATTTAAATGTAAAAAACAACTTCAATTTCTTTGTTATCTATTTTGATATTCCTTAATCCAGTTTCTAATGTTGGCCAAAACCCAATGAAAAATCGCCAAATATTTAAAAAATCGCCAAAAAGTAGCCATGTCGCAAAATCCAAAATTTGATCGACAAATAAGATTGCAAATCGCCACGTTTGGCGAAAAATCGCCATATCTGACAACCCTGGCTGTTAGATAAGATTTGATTTTTAGTAATTTAACTTCTATCATCAGGCTATCTTCTAGAGCCATATCTAATGACACCATATCCATCGGTTGCTGCAGGAATTGCAGAGGCTGTTTTTAATTTAAAACATGCTAAAGCCAGAAATGTTGTGGATAGAACTATTGGAGTACAGAACACAACCAAAATGACATTGATGTGTATGATTACGGTGAAGTATTACAAAGTTCTGAGACATTAGATACATATAAGAAAACACATTAAACAAATTTTTTTTTTAATTTTTTAATTTTTTTTTCATTAAAACTAACAATTTCCATATATTAATGTACGTATACAGAAAAAAATATTTTATTTTATTCAAACAATTAATTTGCATAATCAGACAATTTTTTCTTTGAATATGGTCCTATAATCAAATATGTAAATTGAAACAATTAAATTTTAAATGAGTTTATTAAAAATATTCCACGATTTTTTCAAACAATTAATTATGATATTTGGTCAAAAAAATTATGGACTTTGGAAAAATTTTGTCTGAATTAGAAAAAAAAAGTTTACTGAAAATTATAATAAAAATTAGAAAAAAAAATTGTCTGAACAAAAAGAAAAAAAGTTTACTGAAATTTAACAAAATCAAACAAATAATTTATCTGAAACACATAAAAACCTACACTTTACAAACAATTTTCAAACATATAATTTAGCGAAATCAAAAACAATGTGCGCTACTTGCGTTTAATTGTAACAGTTTACTTACTAATTTATATAACTACTGACTAAAATTTGACATAAAAAATAATTCTTGCAAAAAAAACCGACTTCAAAACAGACAAACTTAAAATCAAGTTTTTTAAGACGGTAATTATACAATGATTATATTATATTCGAGGAAGATTGTAAAGGGATTTTTTAAATGTCGTAGAACATTTCAGATAAAAAAAACTAATTTTGGAATTCAATAATCTAAGGCAATGCCCAAACGACTAACTATATACAGCGGTTGAAAAGTTTGGCTATATACATAAAATAACACTATCTTTGGGACACCCTGTAATTTCCGAATTCAAATTTTATACTTGTTGTTATAGCGGACGAAAGTTTGGCCATATATATCAATTTACATAAACTATTGCGACACCCTTTAATTTATAATTTTAAATATTTATATTTATTATAACAGACATAGTAATGGATATTCTTTATTATTGTTAAGTGTTTGTCAATAACTGTTAGGGCCATATATATAAAGTGACGTCACCTTTGTATTCAAATTTTAGTTCAAATACTTGGTACAGAGGACTTTGTCATACAGATTCTTTTTTTAAATTTTAATTGTGTGTTCATATACATCATCATTGTTAGTTTGTGCGTTGATAAGTGCGGTCGCGATTTTTTTTAAGCTCGCATTAACAAAAACAAAACATACATTGTGTGAATAATTTAAACAAAAAACCAAACCTGTTTTACAGTATTTTTCGGTTAATTGCACATCAAAATTTGCACAACTTTTTGTTCAATTAACCGGGGAACCAATTAGCCGATACCCGTTTAATTGAACATTTTGTTCAATTACAGAAATCACGCATAATTGGAACTACATACATACATACTAATGAATTAAAAGAAATCGCATATGTGCACTTTAAGTTTTTCAAAATATTTTTTTTTTTTTTTACCTTAAACAAAAAAGTGTTTTTCACAAATGATGTCGAATATGTATGTGCAAAAATGCCAGATTATTTTTCAATAATACATAATGCAAATAACCGGGTAAAAGTAAGAGGAAATTTATATTTGATGACATGAATTTTGAACCAATTAAGCGGGAACATCAATTAACCGGGTTCAATTATACGAGGAAATTTACATGTGTTTTCGTATGCAATATTTTTTTGCCCGATCATGTGGTTCAATTAAGCGTGGAAACCAATTAACCGTAGGGTCAATTAACCGAAAAATACTGTAATACAACAACAAAAATATTTTTTTTTTCTTTCTTCTTATTTTAAACAACGGCATATTGAATTGCTACTTTAAAAATAAAACAAAAACAATAAAGACTAATGAGCCGCTTTAATTTAAGCAACAAAAATGTTGACAATGTTGAAATAAATAAAAACAAAAAAACTAGTGATAATTTGTATATAAATGCCACATCAGTTTTACGTGCACAATCTTGTTCCTCGCTGTTGTTATGCGATGACAATAAAATAACTACAAACAAGTCGCCTTCTGAACACAGTGTTACCAGAACTAATATGGATAGTGTAGAAAAACCTAGGACGCAAGTAGGAATGGACAGATACATAACTGTATTGAAAAGAGGTCGAAGCCCTAAATCTTCGCAGATTGCACCAATGGCTAAAGTACAAAAAGACAAGGACTCTAACGGAATAAATTCCCATAATCGTTTTGCTATTTTAGATAGCGAAACAAGTGAACAAAAAACGGCATCGAAGTCGTTTAAACCACCACCAATTTATTTAAGGGAGAAAAACTCCAGCGACTTAATAAAGAAGTTAATTACAGTTATTGGTGAGAACACATTTTATGTAATTCCCAGCAAGCGTGGCAACATTGATTAAATAAAAATACAATTTATTAATGAAAACAGTTATCGTAAAGTAGTCAACGAGTTTGAAAGCTGCAAAAAGAACTTTTATACATATCAGCTGGAGAGTAGTAAAGCTCTGCAGGTAGTTATAGAAGGTGTAGACTCATATGTTGATCCAGTCGAAATTAGAGATGGCCCCCAAAAAGCGGGATTTAAGGTAAAAAGTGTAGACAATCTCAGAAATCGAGAACGTGTCCCTCAACCTCTATTTCGCGTTGAACTGGAACCTGGAGATATGAGATTGAAAAAGAACGAAACACACCCTATTTAAAATTTGAGATATCTGTTGCACCGCAAAATAAGCGTAGAGGAACCGCTTAAGCGATCAGGACCCGTACAGTGTCTAAATTCCCAAGAATACGGCCATACAAGGGCTTACTGCAAGTTGCCTCCGGTTTGCGTTGTGTGTGAAGAGCTTCATTGTTCCGCCCAATGCGACAAACCAAAGGATGACTCGAAGATTAAAAAATGCAGCAAATGTTCATTACCCTCAGTTAGCTCAACCAACAACCCAACATGTTCAAAATCCAATCATATTTTAGCACACAAAGCGTTAAACAGTTTTATGCGCTCTATGAGCAGCATGATGCAAGAAATGGTTCGCATGCAATCTATGATGTTGCAGGCGGTACTTAACAAACCATGAACTGTTTAAAAATATGTTTCTGGAACGCAAACGGCTTACGCCAACACAAATGTGAACTCGAGTACTTCTTGAAGAACCAACAAATTGATGTCATGATGGTTTCAGAGACTCATTTAACAACAAATAGCTTTTTTAAAATCAATGGCTATATATTATATGACACTACAGACCCCCGTGACAGAGCATGTGGCGGTCCAGCAATACTAATAAAGGCTCGAATTAAACATCATTTACTGTGTGATTTTTGTGAGGACTATCTTCAAGCAACAAACATCTATATTGACGAATATCATCAAAACTTTGTTATTTCTTCGATTTATTCACCTCCTAGATTTCAAATATCAGAGAGTCAATAGTCAGCAAATCTACAAATCACTAGGTCCCTGTTTCATAGCCTCAAGCGACTACAACGCTAAACATACGTTTTGGGGATCAAGACTTATTACTCCAAAAGGTCGTCTTTTAATTGACACTATTTCAAAAATGCGTCTGAATGATATCAAGCGGACAACCCACCTATTGGCCTACTAATCGAGAAAAAATACCTGATGTTACTGATTTTGGCGTGACTAAAGGTATTTCGAGAGAAATGATTAAGGTTGAAGCGTCACTCGAATTATCCTCAGATCATTTACCCACTATAGTCTATATATGGAACCAGCAAAATATTGTGTCACCAACAACTAGCACAAGCATTAATTGGTTGAAATAGAGAAAGTATCTCACTGTTCGGAAAATATACCGCTGAGAACACCAGTCAAAGTCTTATTAATTTTCATCAAATCCTTAAATCAGCTGCTCAACATGCAACAGTAACCCGACAATCAGCTAGATACCAGACAACCAGCTAGATACAATCAAATTTATTTTGTAGATGTCGAGCGGCTCTTGGCTGAAAAAACAAAAATTCGAAGAGAGTGGCAGTCACACAGATCTCCTGAACTCAAATCTAAACTTAAAGATTCACGAAATGGCTAAGACAGCTTCTAGAATATCGAAGAGTAGCGTCTCTGAAAAATTACTTGGAAGACCTCGACGCAACTGCACAATCAGATTATTCATTATGGCCTGCATGTAAAAACCTTAAAAGGCCAGTCGTACTTACGCCCCCCTTGCGAACTTCTTGTGGAGACTGGGCAAGAAATGATACCGAAAAAGGTAATTTATTTTTTGATCATTTGAAAAAGGTTTTCACTCCAAATATGTGTACTGATATAGTTGAGTTGCCTCCAGTAGAGACTAGTGCCATAGTTCCCCTAAGATTTGAATTTAGCGATATTGAAAGGGCAGTAGCAGATTTAAACATCAAAAAAGCCCCTGGCGTTGATAAAACAATTAACAAAATGTTAGTTGAGTTGCCCCGTATAGGTCGCAGAATTATTCTGTTTGTTTTTAATGACATCTTACGTCTTGAGTACTTTCCCACATAGTGGAAGGTTTCTTTGATTACTATGATTCCTAAACCAGGAAAAGACCACACTAAAGTAGAATCATACAGACCTATAAGCCTTTTATCAAACATGTCAAAGCTGTTTGAGAGAATATTAATAACTAAGCTGAATCCAATTCTTAGCGCAAAAGGATGAATTCCGAACCATCAATTCGGCTTTAAAAAAAACATAGTACGATACGACAAACACACAGATTAGTAAATGTAATTAAAACGACCTTTGAAGAAAAAAAAAATACTGTTCTACGCTTTTTATCGACGTTTCTCAAGCATTCGATAAGGTTTGGCACGAAGGCCTTATATTTAAGCTAAAGCTAAACTTGCCTGAAAACTTGTATAAGCTCTTAAAAGATTATTTAACGAATCGCAAGTTTTTACTAAAAGAAGGTGACTTTTTAAGCTCGCCACAGCTCATTGAAGCCGGAGTTTCCCAAGGTAGTATTTTGGGACCAATTTTATATTTACTGTACATATCAGATATACCAATTAGCACCCTAGTGCACATCAAGTTTTGCAGATGACACAGCTTTTTGAAGTATTCATGAAAGTGCCCAAGAAGCATCACAACTTTTACAAGACCACATACTCAATTTGGAAAAATGGCTAGAAAAATGGAGAATAAAAGTAAATAAGCAAAAATATACTCACATAACTTTCACACTGCGTAGGGACTCATGCTCTCCTATTCGCATAAATAACCAAATGATACCACAGCTTTCAGACGTTAAATATCTGGGTATACATCTTGACCGTCGCTTACTTGGAAAAGCCACATTGATTTCAAGTTAACACAAATGAAACTAAAAGCAGTACAACTAAATTGGCTTATTGGCAGAAACTCTACCCTGAGCTTAGATTGTAAATTTCTACTGTACAAGTCGATCCTCAAACCAATTTGGTGTCATGGGATTCAGTTATGGGGCACTGCCTCAGCTAGCAATGTAGAAAAAATTCAAAGGCGCCAAAATAAGATACTACGTATGATTAAATCTGCTCCGTGGTATATAAAAAATTCGAACATCCACAAAGACCTAAACATGCCATCATTTAAAGCAGAAATAGCGGAATATGCAGTCACATATCTACAGAGGCTTGAATCTCATCCAAACCCTTTGGCGCGTAACATGCTGAATGAACCTGGTTACATTCGACTAAAAAGAAGAGATACTGCTTTTCTTGGCCGTACATTAGAGGGATGATCCGCAAATGATTGCAAAATCCCTGAAACAAACATTATTTTTGTCTAGCACTGGCTGGACATAAAAAGTATATTTTTATTTTAGACTTAAGATATGAGTAATTATTGTTAGTTCAAAAATATTGAATATACAATAAATAATTTATGTCAAAATAAAATACAGAATGAACTTCAAAACTGATATAGAAAACTGCGCTCAAATTTACCGCAATTTGATAAACAAAAGAACTAAATAATTAGTACAATATTAAATATAAACGACCACTTGTGTTTTTTATTTTGTTTATTGCTACTTATTCTAAGTGTGAATTTGCTATTTTTGTTTAATGTATAAAATATAATGGTATAGGTAATGTTTTGTATATTTATATTTATTGTAGTTTCCTGATGATGCTATCCAGAGAATAGCGAAATATTGAAAAATCATAATAAAAGCCCAATTTTTTATTATAAATGACCTTAAGCTTAAAAAACTTATTTTATTGCTATTTATACTTATTATAACAGACATAGTAACGAACATTCTGTGCAACTTTTAAGTGTTTGTCTATAATAATTCAAAAGATAGGATCATAAAGGTTTGTTATTCGGAGCTATACTGATACGCACTATTTTTATTTTTAAATTGGTGACCTATAAAGTTTATAATACATGTAAAACACATGTATGTTGTATGGGGACACCCTTTAATTTTTAAAATTGTATACTTAAATGGGATTAATCTGGAAGCATTACCTCTACTAAAGAAAAAAATTTTAAAATCAGTTCAGAAATGACGGAGTTCTGAAGGCACAAACATACAAAAAACAAATAAAAGTGCTATATTCGGCCATGCCGAATCTTCTATACCCTTCACCACGATGATTTTATTTATACAGACATGTATAGCATTATCCATATTGTTGACTCTTTACTTAAATAAAGTCGTATGAGAAAAAATCATTATTCATGAGTTAAAGAAATAGAAGACAAATGAAAACAAATTCCGTTTGCTACAATTGTCGCCGTGTTGTCAGCTACTTAATGATATTGAAGCCGACAGCTACATCGTAAACTCTGAAATGTAGAAATACTTATTTTGCTTTTATAAAATAAAATAACTTTTTCAAAAAATTATAAATATTTCCTCCAATACTTTTTGTTTGTATATGAATTTGTAATTTACAATTTTGTGACATTTTCTTCTGTTGAATAAAATATAAATTAGTCTAAGTTGACGACAGCCACAACGGTGGCCGTGTAACCTTGTAGCTTTGCTGACTTCAAAATAATCGTTTTATTTTTGACAGTTTGTAGTCGGTATCCTGATGATGTTTATGTGTTTAATGCACCTAGGTTTTAAAACAGAGTTATCATCTATTTATATCTATATATACACATACATGCATATGTATATTCTTAATATTAAATATATGTTATGTTACAGTCATGATTTTCATTTTAAAAGAAATATTGAAATTTTTGTTTTATTTTTTCGACAATTGTGTGTAAAAATTTTTTGTAAAAATATTTTTTTTTAAATTTTTTGTAAAATTTTATTCGAAAATTTTTAAAAAAAAATTTTTCGAACATTTTTCTGTAAAATATCTTTTGAAAATGCTTTGTAAATTTTTTTGTAAATATATTTGAAAAAAACTTTTAACTGCTCCTATTTATCAGTGGGTACCCTGTGGGTCCATTGGCTACCTCTATGTGTACTGCTTTCTATTAAGGTCTCTAATACAAATCAAAGCAGAAAAACCCTACCAATCTAAAAACAAACAAAAATCGCCCCTCGCAGGGGGTTATTGATCCCCCGAGATCTGTATGCACTCCTTGCGATCTACCTGTCGCATTCTAATATTTATTTGACAAAAAAAGGCAAAACAGAATCATTAAAGCCGAAAAAAATTAAAAAAAAACGTAAAAAAAATATAGGTGGGCGTGTTTTTTGGTCCGTAGCCTCCAAAGGAATGATCCGATGTTGCTGAATTGCAATACCAAAAGTTTCGAAACTATGCCTGACAGATTGGTGTGCTTAAATTTTTTGTATCTCTTCTGGTGCCTTGGCAAATGACATTACCACACTAACACGGACAGACGGACATCGCTTAATCAACTTCTCTATGTATAAGGATCCAGAATATATATACTTTATGGGGTCGGAAATGAATATTGTAGAAATTACACACGGAATGACAAACTTATATATACCCTTTCCACCTGTGGTGAAGGGTATAATTAATAACAATTGAAACTACCGGGTAGATTGATACAAAGATGACGGACGTAGCTGTCTAGAAAATGCATTCTGCTTTGCTGGTATCTAATTTTTCTTTATCTCTTTATAATTAAGAACTTAAGCCTAAATAATTAATTTATTAAGTAAAAAGTTAAAGCAAAAAAAAAAAAATTAAACTAAACTAAACTAAAATACATATATGTACATATCGCTCATTTACTTGAAGACCGTCATAAGTCAAAAAACGTGATTTTTGAGTTAGTGATGCAGAAATGTTCTTTTTATTCCGCTACATGTTGTATATTAATTTCATGATTTTATCTAGTGTACTTTTCGCGTGGGAATAGAATATGACGTTATTTCATTTCATTTGTTTCAATTTTTTTTATTAATAATAACGACAATGTGAATGTGAAAATATTCCAGATTTTCCCTAAATAATATACAAATAACATATCATTTTATTATTTGACTTCGAAATTGAGGCATGTTTATGTTGTTTTACTTAAGAGTGCAGAATAAAAAACTTAAAATGCGTTTTTTACAAAATGCCTTTTTTTGACTTATGACGGTCTTCAAGTAAATGAGCGATATATACTGAAGTCCAGCCAGTGCTAGACAAGAAACTATATGATGACATGCTTGTTGCTATAAATAAATTAGTCACCTCTGTGATCTTCGGCCAAGCAATATTCCTCCTTAGTCGAATATATTCCCCTTCTTAGTCGAACGTAACCACGATCATTCAGGATGTTGCAGGCCAGCGGGTTTGGATGGTTTCAAGCTTCTTTAGATACGTTGTTACATGTTTCGCTATTACTGCCTTAATTAGTGGCACGTTTAGATCTTTGTGGATGTTCGATTTTTTAATATACCAGGGTGCGGCTGTAATTATTCGTATAATCCTATTTTGGCGCCTTTGATTTTTTTTCTAAATTTGAAGCTGAGGCAGTACCCCATAACTGAGAGCAATAGCACCATATTGGTTTAAGGATTGAATTATAAAGTAGAAGTTTGCAATCTAAACTTAGGGTAGAGTTATTTATTTGCACCAGGGATCGCAAATAATGATTATCCATCACATTTTAAAAGAAAAAAAATCATTATGTTAGGGATATGATACATGTACAAGGAGTACATCATTGCAATCGTCTTTAAGGGGACTGTCCGTTCCGCCAATGATTTTTATTTTTTAATTTTTAATGAAAAAAATCAAAAATAAAAATTATTTTTCGAGTTCTATTTTTTCCTCAGACATCAATGATTACTTTTTGAGTTTTATTTTTCGCTTGGAAAATAAAAATTATTCTCCGAGTTTTATTTTCTGCTCAGAGAATAAAAATTATTGTCTGAGTTTTATTCTTTGCTCGCCATTTAATGATTGATGTTTAAGTTTTATTTTCTGATTGAAGAATAAAAATTACTTTCTGAGTTTTATATTTCACTTAGAAAATAAGGATTATTTTCCAAGTTTTATATTTCGCTTAGGAAATAAAAATTATTTCTTGAGTTTTAAATTTTACTTAAAAATAAAAATTAATGCTTTTGTTAATTTGGACATATGTAAGTATATAAATAGTACTTTTTGAAACTTTTTAACTAAAAAACATAGAAATTAGTTTAGTTGGCATTCTTTTGATATAGTAAAAGTATCAAACTAGTGTTTGGTACTTTTGCTTCATTTCAATATTTGGGGGATAAAACGTGTACTTTGGTACTTTTTTACTAAAACACATAGAAATAATATAGTATCATTATTTGAGATAGGGTTTCAGTGAGATATGTGTTTCAGTAAAAAAGTTCCAAAAAGTACTATTTATATACTTACATATGTCCAAATTAACAAAAGAAAGAAATAAAATTTATTTTTAAGTAAAAAATAAAACTCAAGAAATAATCCTTATTTTCTAAGTGAAATATAAAACTCAGAAAGTAATTTTTATTCTCAAATCAGAAAAAAAAACTTAAACATCAATCATTAAATGGCGAGCAAAGAATAAAACTCAGACAATAATTTTTATTCTCTGAGCAGAAAATAAAACTCGGAGAATAATTTTTATTCCCAAAGCAGAAAATAAAACTTAATACATAATCGTTATGTTCTAAGCATTAAATAAAGCTCAGAGAATAATTTTTATTCTTTGAGTAGAAAATAAAAATCAAGAAATAATCATTAAAACCCAATTTTTAAAATAAAACTCATAATCATTATAATCTCTGATTTGCACTGCTTTTAGCTTCATTTGAGTCAATTATGCTTATATGTGACTTCTCCAGGTTAAGAGTCTATCGAGATGTATGCCGAGGTATTTGACCTCTGAGTTTTGGGGGTATGGTATGGTTATTAATTTGTATTGGAAGGCATGAGTCTCCACGCAGTGTGAAAGTTACGTGAGTGCATTTTTGTTCGTTAATTTTTTTCTACATTTTTTTAAGCATAATTCCAAATAAGAAATGTGATCTTGTAAGTATTTTGATGAAGCCCCCAAGGCTTTCATGAATGCTTTAAAAAGCGGTGTCGTCAGCAAATGTTGATGTGTGGACTCGACTGCTAGTTGGCATATCGGCTGAATACAGCAAATATAAAACGGGTCCTAAAATACTTCCTTGGGGAGCTTTCATTGGTTGAGGCGAGCTTAAAAATCTCCTTCTTTAAGTATAAACTTACGATGAGTTAAATAACTTTTTAACAATTTATAAAAATTAATCGGCAGGTTTTGCTTTAACTTGTAAACTAGGCCTTCATGCCATACTTTATCGAACGCTTGAGAAACGTCTATGAAAAGCGCAGAATAATATTTTGTTGTTCTCGAAAGCCCTTTTTACTACATTTACTAATCTGTGCGTTTGTTCAATAGTGCTGTGCTGTCTTCTAAAACCGAATTGGTGGTTCGGAATACATCCTTTATCGCTCAAAATTGGGTTTAGCTGAGTAATTAGTATTTTCTCAAATAGTTTTGACATATTTGGCAACAGACTTATTGGCCTAAAGGAGTTTACCTTTGTGTGATCTTTTCCTGGCTTAGGTATCATAGTAATAAGGGATACCTTCCATTCTGAGGGTAAATGCTTAAGGTGTAGAATGGCATTAAAAATAAATAGAATTATTCTAACTGATACCTGGGGAAGTTCCATTATCATCTTGTTGCTAGTTTTGTCAAAACCATAAACCTTCTTGGTGTTCAAACTAGCAATTGCCCTTTCGATATCTTGTAAGTTAAATCTAAGGGGCATTACTGCTTCATCTCCTATGGGTGGAGCTCCACTAGAGCAAAAGGTATATTCAGGGTAAATACGGTTTTTAAATGATTAGCAAATAAGTTTCCTTTTTCGATAACACTCCTTGCCCAGTCTCGCATGAAGCACGCAAGGGAGGCTTGCGTATAACAGGTCTTTTAAGGTTTCTTGTTGCATGCCATAATGCATGATCCGATTGTGGGCTAGCGTCAAGGCCTTCCAAATATTTGTGTAGTGATGAAATTCTGCGGGATTCAAGTAACTCTCTTAGTTGATTCCTGATTTCTCTTATTCTGTTTTTGAGTTGAGGAGATCTGCGAGATTGCCACTCTCTTCGAATTTTTCTTTTTTCTGTCAAGACCATTTTGATGTCTGCAGAGCAAAGTCGATTGTATCTTGTTTGTTGTCGGGTTATTGTTGCATGTTCAACAGCTAATTTGATGTTTTTTTAAGATCAGTAAGACACAGCTCTACGTCTTCTTGTGTTCTTAACGGTATGTTTATCGAGCAATGAGCACTGAGATATTTTTTATATTTTTGCCAATTAACGCAAGTGCGTGCCATCGGTGAAACTATTTCTTGGTGGTTCCATAATGAAACCATAGAAGGTGAATGATAAGACGATAATTTAAATAGTGCTTCAACTTTAAGCATATCTCTTGGAAAACCATTTGTTACGCCAAAATCAATAATATCAGGAATTTTTTGTGGATCTGTAGGCCAATTGGTGGGTTGGCCACTCGAGATCACATTGAGACGCATTTTTGAGATTGTGTCAAACACGACCCTTTGGAGTGATTAGTCTTGACCCCCAGAACGAGTGTTTTGCGTTGTAATCGCCAGCTGCTATAAAACAGGGTCTAGGAGGGGAATAAATTTAAGAAATAACTATGTTTCGATCAGTCTTCAAGTCAGATGTTAGTTCCTTGCATGTAGTCTGTACTGAAATCACACAGTAGATAGTGCTTAAGTCGAGCCTTTATTAGTATTGCCGAACCTCCGCACGGTCTACCACGAGGGTCTTTAGTATCGTAAAATATGTAGCCATTTATTTTAAAAAAGCTATTAGTTGTTAAGTGAGTCTCCGAAACATATTTTTTAATAGTTCATGGTTTGTTAAGTAGCGCCTGCAACATCATAGATTGCATGTGTACCATTTTCTGCATCACGCTGCTCATAGAGCTCATAAAAATTTTTAACGATTGCACTAATGTCTCGATGCTTGCTTCGAGACGGCTGGAGTTACCAGAAAGATTTTGTTCTTTAAGTTCCGACTGAAAATTTGGATTCGAAATAGTTTTAGGTAGTGGTTTTACCACTGGAGCACGATTAATTTTTAAGACATCTGCGTATGAAACATTTTGAGCTGTTAGCTGTGGTAACTGTGGGTAATAAGCGTTTGTTGTGTGTTGAGCCTGCTTGGGGGGAATACCAGCATTTTTGGAAGTCTTCTTTACCATTGCATAATCAGGACAACCTCTGCAGTGCTATTTCCACCACAATTGCTACATTTCTTAACTTTTGCATCGTTCCTAGATTTATCGCATTGGGCTGTACAATGAAGCTCGCCACAGACAACGCAGACTGGAGGCAGCTTACAATAAGCCCTAGTGTGACCAAACTCTTGGTAATTTAAACGCTAAACAGGACCTGATCTTTTATGCGGTTCCTCTACGGTGATTTTACGGTGCTGTAGGTATCTGAGGTTATAAATAGGATGAGTTTCGTTAGGCTAGCTTTTATTTCCGATGAGTCTACGCATGAGTCAATACCTTTAATTACTACTTGAAGTCCTTTTTCACTTTTAAATTGGTAAGTATAGAAATTTTTTTTTGCGGTTTTCAAATTCGTTAACTGTCTTTCGAAAGTTGATTTCATCGTTTATTTGAATTTTTGTCTAACTTACATTTCCACGCTTAATTGGAACCACATAAAATGAGTTTTCTCCAATTATTGAAATCAAACTATTACTAATTCGTTGAAATTTTGTAAATAAATTAGAGGTGGTTTGAACGACTTGGGTAGCGTTGTGTGCTCACTTATGTCGCCATCCAAAATTGAAAAGCTGTTTTGTGAACTAAGTCTATTCGAATTCCTATCTTTAGGTACTGTTGAAATTGTTTCTATCTGTAAAGATTTAGGGCTTCGTCCTCTCTTTACTACTGTTACATATCTACATATCTATCACAACCTGTGTCTTGGTTTTTTGGGCACTATCAATTATTATTTTGTTCGTACTATGTTCCGAAGAAGAGGGCGATGACTTGTTCATTTTTATTTTCACCACTTAACAACAATGGTGAACAAGACTGAGTGCGGTAAACTGGCGTATCATTTAAAAATACATTAATTTGTTTGTTTTTGTTAATTTCATTTATGTCATGCGCATTTCAGCTGTTTGTTTTCGCACTATTCACTAAAACTGGTTTTATTGTCTTTGTTTTGTTTAAAAAATTCAATACATTTGCTTTTGTTTATATTTTATTGCGATCTTAAAAAAGCACGTCTGTTTTATTCAACAAATAAACAAGAACTTGATAAATAAAATTACTTGTTAATAAATAAAGATACTTCTTGCATATTTTTATTGCTTGTCGTTAAATAATAAACAATGTTTTGCTCTGCCAATCAGGTAGGCATAACTATTGCAATCTTTTTTATTTCAATTTAAAAACACCTGTTATAAGAGTAGGCAGGTAGTTTTAAAACTTTTTTATACGGTATAAAATATAAACTGCAGGTATATATTCCAGTTAATTTTTTTTTCTGCTCAAATTAGGTAGTTTAAACCCTTTTTTTAATTTTTGGGTATAAATTAAACCGCAATTGTATAATGCAGCCAGTTTTTGCTTTCTAAAACTAGTGATCAGTAACAGAACTTATATAATTTTATTTTAAAGTGCGATAATATCACTTACCAATTTAAAATGGTTTGAGTTATTCAGACACTGAGGTAATGATCTCAAATTGGCTATTGTGGAAAAACTACACGATTTACCAGGATACCACGAAATGGATGTTCATAGCAAAATTCACTTCGTTTTCCTAACAAAAAATGGCTTGCCTCACACCGTACGAAAAATGCATTTATGAAAAACAACCCAGACTGGCTAAATGGAGTTACAACTTTTGAAAACATTGAAAAACCGCATACACCCACTGACAGCAAAAGAGGAAGACCTGCAAAAACTATAAACGAGTGTTCTGAGTACACAAGAAAACGTAAAATGCCACAAAATATATATCTAAGTCGCATCTTTCAGAAGCATTACGTCTTAAGCTTGTAAAAGATAAAGATACATCAATGTCCGACATTATAAAAGCAAGCCCAGTTCGACTGCAAAGAATGAAAGACAGTAGTCCTACTCCACCAAATGCTTTACCCACAAAGCATAATATAGAATCATAATGTGAATATTCTTCCTGGACACAAAAAGATTACATTTGCCAAAAAAAGAAGCAGTGTCACCTAATGTAAAGGTTACTGAAGTATCGGTAGACGTAAAACTGCAAGACTTAATGGATCATACACCCAAACGCCATATTCAAAGTTTACCTGATAGGCTTACATTGATAAATAAGTGGGGATGTGATGGATCATCCACTCAAAAGGCTTACAAACAAACAATATCGACAAATGACACAACTATTACTGATACAAATATGTTTATGGCTTCAGTAGTTCTTTTACGACTGAGAAGTGAAATCGCTGAGCATTGGATAAATCCTCGCCCATCATCAGTTCATTTTTGCCGTCCGTTATTTTTTCAATATGCAAAGAAGTTTTCAGAAATAATCAAATCTACAGTGAACGATATAAAAAAGCAAATTTCGGAACTTTACCCATTCTATTATTGAAATAAAGAATGGGTAAAGTGTTTCGATTGATTATTTTTTCTTACAATGATTGATGGCAAAGTCTTAAATGTAATAACAGATACCTCGTCAACTTTAAAGTGTGCAATTTGCAAAAAGTCCAGAAGACTTTAAACTAGCGTATAAAATTCCGCGTGAAGGTGAATGTTTTGATATAAATGCAACACAAAAAGAAAAACTATCTGCTGGAAAAAAAATATACAAAATGAATTTTTTAAGAAGCCTGGGCTGAAAGTAGACTGCCCAAAGCAGGGGTATGGAAATACTAGCGATGGTAATATGTCCAGAGCATTTTTTGAAAATGATGAGGTAACAGCCCGAATTACTGGGGTCGACAATAATATTATAAAAAGGTTTGGCAGTTAGCCTAAATATTATAAACTCTAGAGAAATGGTAAATGGCCCAAAGTTTGACTTCCCAACTTATAGCTTAAATGTACCCCGAGAAGAAACTTACTCCTACGGTTCATAAGATTTTGGCTCATGGTAAAAGTTTAATTGAATATCAATGCTTACCAATTGGAGAGTTATCAGAAGAAGCCCAGGAATGCAAAAACACAGACTTCAAAAAATTTAGATACACGAATACTTGCAAAATTTCACGGATTAGACAGAATGCGGACCTTTTCAATATGTTGGCGGCCTCTTCAGACCCACTAATTTCATCACGAAGAAATGTAAGATCTCGAAAGGATTTGGAAGAACATAATTATAGCTCCGATATGTTAAGTCTATTAGATAACGCTCCCAATGTTAATGACTATTTCAAAAAGAACTAACTAATGAAAACCAATTATTCTAGCTATTATAGCATAAATATATTAATATTAAAAATAATCTAAAAATGTGTTTCTGTAATAGAAATAAAAAAATTTTATATTGGTTTAACATGTTATATTAGAGTGTTTTTTCTAAACTTTCGGATTTGAACAATGTGTATTGCAAAGCGCACCGGGTTAAACTAGTTACTTAATATAAATTTACTTAGATTTGAATATTAAATGTATATAAAAATGTTTATTTGTGATACAAATAAAAAACTTATATTTAAAGAAAACATGTTAACATTTAACTGGAAAAATTATCCTATTTTAACCGCAATTTGTGGAGCACCCTGTACCTCTAGCAGTATTTTGTAAACATTATTTTGAAACCTAAAGTATCCTCTGTCAATATCTTTTCAAATATCTTAATTATTTCAAAAGTTATGATTTTTGCAACGAAAAGAGTCAAAAGGCACCACTGTGTGCCGTTGATTGTTTTCACACGGCAAAGGTTTTTGGCAACACTGAAACACTGTTGATGTCAGATGTTTTGTCAAAATTAAACATGCTCTAAATGAAATTTTGTCAGATGACTTTTCACATATATTTTACAGAAGCAATGTTATAACATCCCCAAACGACATGTTTGTGTTTTACAGTGGGAAATTTTACATGTCAGATGGGTACCTTAAGTAAGTATATCGATAGTGTATTGCAATCATATTTGCGAAAGTGTTATCATATTAAATGTATAGCAACTGTTTTTTACAGGCTGACGAAACTGATGCTTTAAAATAACGGAACATCAGAAGCAAAAACCTTTTTAAAACTATATCGATGGTAAATGTTTTGTAATCATATTTGTGGAAGAATTATCAGGCTAAATGTAAAGAATGTGTTATTGCAAATAGTGTTACTATTGAAAGTGTTTTTAAAACACCATTAAAAAAGTGTTCTTATTTCGCACTTTAATAAACCAATCATATATATGCTTATGAAAATTTGTATAAAATTTTTTATGATAAGCTTATTCTCCATTTTACTTACATCTCGCTATATTATTTTTATGGATGATGCATTTTATTTCTCCTTCTTTTTATTATACGATTCAAATTGGTTTAATCTATTTATCAACATTTATGAAAACAATGCCTTCTTGGTACAGTACATATTTCGTAATATGTCAGTTTGTTTGAAAGCTCGTGTAACTGATTTAAATTAAAATTTCATTTGCTGATAATGAACGGTTGGAGTTAGTTGTGAAAGAGTTGCGCTTTATTAAGTAAGTGACAACACATTTTAAGGTAATTAAAATCAATATAGTGTAAGTTAAAATTATGCCTGCAATTGTTAAAACTCTCATTGAGAATTGCATTTCAACCAGAAAATCTTCACAAATAGATAGGTTAGGTGAAGAAGGATTGTGCCAGAAATGACAAATCTACACGAAGACCCGAAGAAGGAGGGTCCATTGTGATGCTATTAAACTATCTAAGAAAAATTAGTGCTACATATCACTCAACAACCCGATTTCATTGATGAAGCCGACGACATCTTCTAAGTTTGCGACTTTGTAATATCGGGCAGTGACATACAATATGCTCCACAGTTTCCAACTCGTCCTCGCACGTAAGACCTTGCAATCCTCGCTTACTTCCCAAGACAGGTTGCTACTCTTTACTACCTAATCGGATATCATCCTGTAGTAGTTGCTAATCTGTGGATTAACCGATTCTATCCTAGCTAAGTTCTTTCCCTCCGAGGCCAATCTTGCAAGTTCATTAGCGATTTTGTTGCCCTCAACATTGTAATGACGAGGGTGATGTGGCTCGTGTGGTTAGCACGTTCACTACTAAAAATGGTGTTACACGGCGTGTATTTGTCATATGACTTGTCAGTTTGATAACCCATATGTAATTTCAAGTGTTTGTCAAAATACCCATTTTACATACGGTTTTAATTTTTGCTTTCAAACGTACATATGTAATTACATGTGACATAACCTACAATATATAATTTTATTTCCAACCACAGCTGATGCAAAGATGCAAACCTAGTGCTTTTACCACATTTTTAGCGCTTTTGGTACCACAAAAAGCATAAAATAACAAAATATCAAGTTGGCATTACAGGATGTCAGATGCTTTATCACATCAAAATACAACACGTTCTAAATGAAAAATGACATATGTATTGTACACATGGAAAATACAAATGTTATGTTTGAAAGGGTTCACACGTCGTGTATAGAATTTACACATGGAAAAGTGACAAGTCATATGACAAATACACGCCGTGTAAAGCCACTTTAAAACATGCTCATGAGGTCAATACTCAGCCGTGGCAACATCAATTTTTCTGATATATATTAATTCTCTTTATAATAATGCATATCACAGCACCCTCCTATGCAGGTATTACCTCATAGCACTAAATCGCCATCCAAGTAAAATAATTGAGGAGGTACTTTTCAAAACATGAATATTCCACTTTTGACAAAAATGATTTTTTTTATTTTTTTTGTTTGTTTGGTAGCATTGAATTGAATACTCAGCGAAAATACACCTAATTACACTAGGAAAAAATTGAAAAATGCATGATTTCATCAAAAGTAGATTATTCCACTTCAAAATGACATTATCCATTCCAAATATACATTATTGGAACAAAATATGATTAATCCAGAAGTTTATAACAGTAAATTTTAACAAAACATGTTTTACACAACACTTGTATAAACATGCTTACGCGCTAACTTCAAGATTAATCCACAGTGGTTTGAATCAAAACATGATTATTCCAATCAGCCGCGTCAAAACAAGATTATTCCATTTTAAATTTTTCATTTATTCCAAATATATAAGTGCAAACTTTTTAAATCCTACACAAAGCAATGACTAGTCTTTACGTCTTTAATAATGCACCAAAATTTCGGGTTAAATATATATACCTAAAAAACTATTTTCTCAAATTGTGCAAAAACACAAAAAGTGGAATAGTCATGTTTTGAAAAGTATCTCCTCATTGGCTATGCTAGCTTCAAACCAATAATCATAACGTGTAATTGCAGTGTTGCCAGAAGTGAAGCTTTACTATCACACTAAAAATATGTCTTATCTACTCCTATACCTTTCTAAAGGAAGTAAAACAGTTAATATAGGCATAATTTGCCGGTGTTACTTCTCTTTACAAAAAAAATCTAACCCTATGTTTGTCTGCCAGCACATCGATAGCCTTTTTGCACTCGTCTACTGACGAGTGACACTGTGTCCTTTCAAGGCTTTAAGTGCCGCTTGAAAGTCGGCGTACAGAGTGACCTCTGACCGACGTCACCTCTGCCTGGAACACATTACATTCATCTGGTAGTCTGTACAACATGCGCGTTCTAGTTCGAAGAATGTAGACCCCACCACTGCACCTAGGGGTTTTTTTGCCAATATAGCCGAACATTACTTTTTTTTAGCTTATATTAGCTCTGAAAATTTACTGAGTGTCCCTAGGTTAATTAAACTTGACAGAAAAATCTCTCATGGTCATAGGCTGTTAAAGGTATAAAACAAGAAAAAGCGGACCAAGGAGAAAAAAGTTTTCCTAAGTAGAACTAATCCTACCTCTGAAAAATTACATATTTCAAATTTTTCCATACCGTAAATCCTAAACTTGGACCCTGAAGATTCTACAATGCCATTTTTCGTCCCTCCCATTTTTGTGGGCAATGACATAAAATATTATTTCAAAAATAATGTAACTATTTTAGTTTGTGCGTTGATAAGTGCGGACGCGATTTTTTTAAGCTCGCAATTGACAAAAAAAAAAGTGTGAATAAATTCAAACAAAAGCAAAAAAACAAACTTGTTTTTAATACAACAACAAAGTTGTCTGTAAACATTATTTTTCTCTCTTTTTTTCTTTTTTTACAACGGCATTATCACTTTAAAAACAACAAATAAAACAAAAACAATAGGGGTCAATGAGCCTCTTTAATTTAAGTAACAAAAGTGTAGACAATTTTGATTTAAATAAAAACAAAAAAACTGAAAATAATTTCTGTTTAAATACTATGCAAGTTTTACGTGCCCAATCTTGTTCATCGCTTTTAATAAGCGATGACAATAAACTAACTACAAACAAGTCGCCTTCTGAACAAAGTGTTACCAAAACAAATATGGATAGTGTAGAAAAACCCAAGACGCAAGTGGGAATGGACAGATACATTACGGTATTAAAAAGAGGTCGAAGCCCTTAATTTTCGCAGCTTGCACCAATGTCTAAAGTACATAAAGACAAGGACTCTAACGGAATAAATTCCCATAATCGTTTTCCTATCTTAGATAGTGAAACAAGTGAAAATAAAACGGCACTTAAGTCGTTCAAACCACCTCCAGTTTATTTAAGGGCGAGAACTCATTTTATGTAATTCCCATCAAGCGTGGTAACATTGATGAGACAAAAATACAATTTATTGATGAAAGCAGTTATCGTAAAGCAGTAAACGTGTTGGAAAACTGCAAAAAGAACTTTTATACCTTTCAAGTGAAGAGTAGTAAAGGTCCACAGGTAGTCGTTAAAGGTGTAGACTCATACGTTGATCCAGCTGAAATAAGAGCCGGACTCCAAAAAGCGGGTTTTAAAATAAAAAGTGTAGATAATCTCCGTAATCGAGAACGTGGTCCCCAACCACTATTTCGCGTTGAACTGGAACCTGGAGATATCAGATTGAAGAAGAACGAAACTGTAGAGGAGCCGCATAAGCGTCCAGAACCTGTCCAGTGTCTAAATTGTCAAGAATATGGTCATACTAGGGCTTACTGTAAGTTGCCTCCTGTTTGCGTTGTATGTGGCGAGCTACATTGTTCCGCCAAATGCGACAAAGCAAGGGATGACTCGAAAGTTAAAAAATGTAGCAATTGCGGTGGAAACCACGCTGCTAACTACAGAGGCTGTCCAGTTTTTTCTATGGTAAGGAAAACCACTCAAAAACTTAATACTCCTGCTAAGCACCAACAATATCGAGCAAATGCTCATTATCCTCAGTTAGCCCAACCAACAACACAACATGTTTCATACGCAGATATGGTAAAAACCAATGATACTTCAGTACATAAAGCGACACCGACAACTAATTCTACTCAAAATTTGCACCCAGAACCTAAAGAACAAACACCATCTGGTAACTATAATCGTCTCGAAGCAAGCATCGAGACATTAGTGCATTCGTTAAACAGTTTTATGAGCTCTATGAGTAGCACGATGCAAGAAATGGTACGTATGCAATCAATGATGTTGCAGGCGGTACTAAACAATGTTTAAAAATATGTTTCTGGAACGCAAACGTCTTACGAATGACAATCACAGAGAAAACTCAAAATCAGACTTAAAGAATGCACGAACCGGCTAAGAGACATGCTGGAATCTCGAAAAGTAGCATCCTTGAAAAACTATTTGGGAGACCTAGACGCAACTCCTCAATCAGATTATTCATTATGGCGTGCTTGTAAAAACCTTAAATGGCCAGTCTTACGTAAGCCAAGACTGGCTGTACATTTGAAAAGGATTTTTACCCCAAATATATCGACTGATATAGTTGAGTTGCCAATTGTCGAAGCTAGTGCTGCAGTACCGATATGATTTGTATTTGCTGATATTAAAAAGGCAATAACGGATTTGAACACCAAAAAAGCCCCTGGCGTTGATAACACCAGTAACAAGATGTTATTTGAGTTGCCCCGTATAGCTCGCAGAATCGTTATTTTTATTTTTAATGACATTTTACGTCTTGAGTACTTCCCCACAGAGTGGAAGGTGGCCTTGGTTACCATGGTTCCTAAACCAGGAAAAAAATTGAATCAATATGTCAAATCTGTTTGAGAGGATGTTAATAACTTATCTTAACTCTATTCTAAGCGACAAAGGATGTATTCTAAACCATCAATTCGGCTTCAGAAAAAAACATAGTACGTTCAAACAAACTCACAGGTTAGTCAATGTTGTTAAGAAGACTTTTGAAGAGAGAAAATACTGCTCTGCGCTTTTCATCGACGTTTCTCAAGCATTCGATAAGGTATGGCATGAAGGCCTAATATATAATCTAAAACTGAATTTGCCCGTAAACCTCTATAAGCTGCTAGATAGTTATTTAACCGAAATTTATTGTGAAAGAAGGAGATTTTGAGCTCACCCCAGCCAATCGAAGCCGGAGTTCCCCAAGGTAGTTTATTGGGGCCCTTTTTATACTTATTGTTTACTTCAGACATGCCAACTAGTAACCGAGTTCACACATCGACATTTGCTGACGACACAGCTTTTTTGAGCATTCACGAAAGACCCGAAGTAGCATCACGATATTATCAAGACCACATATTTAATTTAGAAAAATAGTTGAAGAAATGGAGAATAAAAGTGAATGAACAAAAATGTACTCACATAACTTTCACACTGCTTATAAAATCTTGCCCCCCTATTCAGATAAATTACCAAACGATACCTCAGCTTTCAGACGTCAAATATCTTGGCATACATCTTGACCGGCGCCTTATTCTAAAACCAATATGGTGTTATGGCATTCAATTCTGAGGCACTGCCTCAGCTACCAACATAGAAAAAATTCAAAGGCGCCAAAATAAGATTCTTCGTATAATTACATCTGCTCCTTGGTATATAAAAAACTCGAACATCCATAAAGATCTAAACGTGCCATCAGTTAAAGCAGAAATAGCGAAACTTGCATAAGGTATTTAAAGAAGCTTGAAACTCATCCGGATCCACTGGCGAGTAACATACTAAATGAACCTGGTTACATTCGAATAAGAAGGAGGGACACTGCTTCTCTCATCCGTACATCAGAGGGATAACCCGCAAATTACAGTAACCGTGAAACATACATTTTTTTTTTGTCCAGCACTGGTTGGACTAAACAAGTATATTTATTTTTTTAGACTTAATATATGAGTAACGTGACCAACTGTTTTAAACCAAAAAGCGGGATCAGTTGGTTGAAAAAGCGGGATTTCTACTTAAAAAGCGGGATTTCTAAAAATGCTTACAAATTTTGTTTATAAAAATTTTTTTATTAAAAATTCATTTGTATTATTAAAAAAATTATAAAAAAAAACATATTTCTATTTGTTAAGAAAATTTTTCTTTAAAAAGCTTAACATTAAGGTGGATCGAAGAAAGGTTTTTATTTAATTCAATGACGGCTCGGGTTGGAAAAGTTGTTAAAAGATCAGTCGAGAATTTTTCACAAAAAATCAAAATGATAGAACAAACTGAGTTTGGAAAAAATTTCAAGAATGTATTAAAGTTTTTTTACCTAAAATATTTAACCACACAGAGCATAAAAACGCATTAAAATTTTGTAGGCCACCTCCCCTTTTAAGTGGGCAGGGCTCTAAGCTTATGAAGTAAATTGAAACTTTTAAGCCTTACCTTTTTCGATCCACCTTACTTAACAGGTTTAAATAAGATTTGTTTCTTAAAAAATAATGTAGGAAATAGTTACATAAACAAGAATTCAGAATTATATTCTGATAATTATATTGAGATTATGAGAGATCATTAAGTTTAATTCATATTAATTTGTGAAGAATAAAAATTGAAAAATAAGATTTTGAATTTAATAAAAATTTGCTAAAAAATATTTTCAACCAGTTTTTTTTTTAAAATCATATTTTTCGGTTTTGAGTATTTCCGCCAAAAGTTTTGGTTCTGAATTTAAAAAAATAAAAAATTCTTGGCATGTTAGTTTAAAGTTGTATTTTACTTTTATAACATCGTTTAAAGTACTTATACTCAAACGTGTTTTTTCCACGGTCCATATTTTATTTACCAACGAAAATATACGTTCTACAGGAGCTGAAGTACCAGGCAAACAAAGTACAAACTCAACTACTTTTATCAATGAGTTGAATGGAATTTCTTTTTTCTGGAAATAAGTAATTATTTCTACCCAACGCATATCAACAGATATCTTTTTGTTATTCCATTCATCTAGTTTTTCTTGCGTTACATACTTTTTTATGTAGTTGTACTGGTCAAAGATTTCATTGTTAATTTCTGTTAAAATTTCTTTGTCTAAGAGATCTTCAACACTTTTTTCTACATCCTTCCATTCTGGCACTTCTTTCAATAAAATCCAATTGAAATTTGACACTTGTGAAAATTGAATGGTCCAGCTTTTTAAATATTGTATCGAATTTTCTGAAATATTAAAATGTTACAAAGGTTTTACGTTTTCGTTAATTTTTTTACCATAAAAACTAGTGGCAGTGTTTAATACAATTTCTTTTGATGCAGAATAACCACGGTTATTAAGACTTTCTATCTCCTTTTTTATAGAAGTAGATAAAAAGCCACTTGTATTCCTGTCTGTCAAGGCTTCGACTAATTCGTCCACTCCATTTTTAACCTGATTTGCTGAAACGCTATCACCTTCAATTTTATAGACAATTCTGTTAAAAAGTGTAGCCTAGAAACAAAAATAAATTATTATCACCCAAATATTTTTTTGTTAAGAAAAAATTTACCTGTTCTTTTATAAAAATCAACCATAGTTTAGACCACGGGTTTGAAAAAAAATCCTTTAAAATTTTAGGGCTGCTTTCAGTCTCCAAAAAATATTTTTTTAAACCTTCAAAAATGTTTAATATGGATTCAACAGATGACAATAATGCTAAAAATCTGGTTTTAGAATAGCCAAGAAGCTTTCTATACTCTTCATCTACTGATTCGCAAAAATTCATTAATGTTGTCACTCGAACTGTATATATATAGAAATGTGAATAGATTTTAACAACGATAAGCTCGACATCAAAGGGCAATTGATCAGAGGCACATTGAAGTGCATTGTGTACAATATGTGCAGCACAACCAATTCCTATAAGGTGCGGATACGATTCCTTAAGTTTGGAAAACACATTGTTTTTTCCGGCTCGATTTTTCCCACCAAAATTTGTATTGGTGTTGTCTCCACAAAATGCAACCAATTTTTTTGATATTTTATAATTTTCCATTTCCTTTTTTAAAAGATTTACAATAATGTCTGAAGTTTCTCCACATTCATTAGAAATGTTTATAATTTGAATTTTAACTCCTTCTTTGCGGTGGAAATAACGTACAACTACAGGAAACATTTTAATGTTTCCATGATTGGAAGCATCTGTAGATATCGATATAAAGTTAGCGGTTTCTAATTCGGATTTTAACTTTTCGATAGCATATGGGGAAAAAACATTTTTAATTATTGCTTCACATTTTGTACGGGCACAACTAAACTTTGAAATCTCAAAACAATTACTAAAAATTTTTGTAGCACAATCTGAGCTACGGAAGCTGTGGTTTTCTCTTACGAGGTGGTAAGCCCACACCCCTTCTTTTGCAGCAATCTTCAAATCATGTTTGTTATGTTTTAAATAATCTGTAACTTTGTTGTTGCCTGCAATTACTTCTAAAGCTTTCTTATGTTTTTCTGTTTTCATATGTTTCTCTACATCAAAAGCACCTCCGTGTCCAATACTAAAGGAAGAACTACACTGTTCGCAATATACAACACTTTCTCCGATATTTGCTTTTAAAAATTTATATTTTTCTTTTATTTTTGGGTTAAAATTGCAAAGGATTTTTTTCCCACCCATTTTAAAATTTTCACAGAAATGTCAAATATGTAAAGAGTTGCCTACACTTCAAATGAAATTAACTTAAATTAAGGTCGTTTTTACACAATAAGTTGTGTTTGGAGTTACCATATGTGTGATAACAAAAAATATTACACTGACAAAAAAAATATTCTAGAAAGGCTAAAAAAACTTATTAGCAAATTTAAAACACGCGGGATAAAGCGGGAACATGGTTTAAAAAGCGGGATAATAATTCAAGGCGGGATCAGCCTTGAAAAAGCGGGATAATCCCGCCAAAAGCGGGATGGTTGGTCAGGTTATATATGAGTAATTATTGATAGTTCAATTATATTGAAGATACAATAAATAAAAATTGCGAAAAAAAATTAAAAAAAAATTGATTTCATACGCCTTAATACCATATAATAAAATTTTTTAAGTTTTTATGGGCAGGGTATTGGTATCCCTCCAATCACAATTTGAAAAAATATATTTAAAAATTTTTTTTGTTAATTTCCCAAAAATATAATATGTTATGCTTTTATGTCGAAGAGAAGAATTTTAATAAAAGTAATTTTTGCAATTTATTACTTTATAGTACTTAATTTATCTGAGAGTAATTAATTTATTCATAACTAGCTCTGCCCGCCGCTTCGTCAGCGTCTTTATTTTGCTTTGAAAGTAAACCGCTTTAAGACTTTTACTTTTATAGTGCTGCAGATATGGTTTATGTAATTACTCTATATAAAGGTACCCATCCATGGGTAATTAAACAGAAACATAGGATTTATATAAAAATCAAAAATTTGTATAAAATTCCATACTTATTGTAGAGTACTGTAAATTGCCCGCTGACCAAAATAAAAGTTGCTGCCAAGTTTGCAGTACAATTGAATCGGTAAAATTGCGCACTTTCACTACTTGTTCTGCCTCTTTCTTGGTAATAAGATATTTTTACGGGAAAGAAATATCCGATATTTGAAACACGATACTAAGGTTTCTCTCCGTAAAATTTTATTATAATTAATCTAGTAGTTTTTGCGTGATGCGAACACAAACAGACAGACAGGCTGTTTGATATTAGATTAGTATTAATTAACTAAAAAAGGAATGTTGGAAAGAAAACATATAAACAAAAAGGAGCTTTCGTTGCTAACCGAAGGTTGGCTGAAGCAGCAACAAATATAAGGTGGTAAATATTAAGGTAAAAATATTCAAATTAAGAGGGAAGCTTTAGTTAGTGGTAGACTTTGTTCTGACAAACTGACCATAGATGGCTGGATAAGATTTTTCTCGTATTTCTTTACCTGAGTTCGGTTGGTTAAATAGATGATGTTTACAACTCAACACTAGCCAAAGTTGATAGATACGAAGAATGCTGATGACGGATGTAGCTGTCTAGAAAATGTGTATTCCGCTCTGCTTGTGTCTAAAAATTAAATTTGTAATTTAAATTTTTCTTTCTTAGAGTGAATAAAAACGAACTTAAGCTTGACTTCAAATTTTATATGTATGTTACATAAATAGTTCGACTAATATTACATGATTAAGCCGAGCAATCGTGTTTACCCAACGAAGTTTGGTTTAAAGAGAACCCAAGAGGTGTCACGGTGAGATAGGACGATAAAAAAAAGTATGACTTCTATCCGTCTCTTTCTCAAACAAGTGTCCATTTGTGAATCCTCGTTTGTTCTACTTTCTGGCGCATAAGAATAAGAGATGAAAGCCAATGAATTTTAAATTAATTTAATAATTTTCATGAAATATTTACTTAAAAAACCAAGAAGCAAGCAAATTCAAGGTACGTGGCAATTTAAATTTTCATTTAAAATATGATAATATTTGTTATTGTATTTTGAAGAAACAGAAGCTTAAGAAGTTGTGGAAAACAGTTTGTAAGTATTAAAAACATCAAAAAAATTACTTATTTTAATTGTTAAAATGTTTAAGAATGTAAAATGCATCAAGAATTTTCCTCCAGGAGAAAAATTAAAGTTTTCCCAAAGGATCCAAAGAGTGAATATTTATCGTATTTATAACATAATTTATAACAGACTGGGGCAATATGGGTATCTTTGGAAATGCTGTTAAAATTTCAATCAGATTGAACAGCTATATCGAGGAAATTTTATGATCAACACCGGCTTCGTTTACTCATGATTTCCTGCATATGCGCTCTTTGGCCGAGCGCAATGATTTAAACAGTTGTATGACATACACCGGCCTTGCTTACTTAAGATTTCCTGCATACATATACGGCCTTTTGCCGGCAGAATGATTATCATCTCATAAGTATGTCCAACACTGCTTTCGCTAACTACAGGTTACCCAAATTACAAGCCACATAGGACCAAAACAAACATCGCTAACTTTTAAAAAGACAAAGTTTAAATTAATTATTAAATGGATTAAAATCCCCGTGGTTAAAGCTATCGAATTTCATATCATTTCCACCAATCATCTGAAGTAAAATTTTCAGTAACTAAACTTTTTTCTTACCTTTTCCGAAGAATGCTGAATTATCTAACCCCGGACGGGAATATCCGTTTCTCAAACCTTAGTGAATTAAGGGAAAAAAAGCCGATACTTTTTGCATAAGTTTAAGTAATTACATAGTTTGGAAAAAAATAATAGACAAAATTCTTCGTAAAACCGAAAATATTTTTTAATTATTTGTAGCATATTACAAAATAATTTGTTTAAATTTAATTTTTAAAAAACAATGAATTTATATTATTTTCGAAGGTAAGTTTGCTAGAGGACGATTTTTTTTATAAATAAGAAAAGGAATGCGAGTTTGAACACGTTCAAATAAAATTATTTAAAAATAAAAATATGTGTTTGCCAAATAATGTGTTTGATTGTTGTTGAAAAAAAAACAAGTTGTGTGTGTTCATCTTTCAAGTCGTCATTCTCGTCACCGTCTGTAGGTGGAACACCACCAATACATTGGCACAAATTAGCAATAATAGGTTGGACAACGGCTTCCAAGTTCTTCTTCTGTTTCTTGTAATCTTCGGAGTCAGCATTGGCATTTGGTCCCAACCATTTGATAGATTCATCCATGTACATATGTTCTACTATGCGGCTGTTTGATTACTGGTATCGCAAAAAAGGGTATAGTTTTTGAGGCACCAAATCCTCTTTGCAATTGGTGTTATAATTGTCATTGGTTGCAATAAAAAGTTGTTGTTTACCTTTACCTTTTTTTAAGGAATTGCTTAATTTCTTTTATTGAATTTCACACCACCAAGGAGGAGAGCACAAATTTTTGTTTATTTTAATAATACTTTGTGGTTTTAATGGGTTCTCTTTGGTTTTATTACAATTTAAAAATATTAAAAGCAAGAGAGAAGTGAGAACAAAGTCTACCACTACCTAAGACTAATTCGTTATCACCAACTGACGATAGGTGGTTGAATGCGATTTGTCTCGTATTCCTTTATCGGAGTTTGGTTGGTTAAATAGATGATTTGTACAACTTAACACTAAACAAAGTTGATAGATACGAAGAGCTGTCTAGAAAATATGCAATCCGCTCTGCTGGTGTCTAAAAATTAAATATTCCCAATTTTTTTTTGACTACAAATTTCATATGTATACAAAATCTTTATGCGTTTAGTAACAAACAAATATAGCACAAACCTCTCAAAATCGTATAAAGTGAATAAAATCGTATGCGATTAACAGTGTTCCAAAACGACAAATCTCAAGCAAAAGCCTTGAAAATTCACTATGCGTCGCAGAATTTTGTTGTCTGTTGAGTTGCGTAGTTGAATTTTTACATTTCTTTCTTGATTTTTGGCCTAATGTGCCCCAGTACCGGCTTCCATTTTTGAACTGTCTGTGAATACCGCAAGCCCGTCGTATAGTTCTACTGAAATCAAACCCATTGACCATAAAGTACGTTCGCCCAGGGGTTAATATTAGCGGTCCGTTGAGTCCGACCTCAAGTAGAATTTTTGTGTCCTATGTTACTCGACCTCACCAACCCTGATTCAAAATGTCTAATCAAACTTCTCGCCACCATTCCAATTACAAAGCACTACATAGGGACTAGGTGTAAAATGATGTCCAAAGCTGCTTGCAAGGCTTCTCCTTGCCCTGTATCGCCAATCGAAGCACATATCTGGATCTTGGCAAGAGTTTTCAGTAGTATATTTGTGGGCGTACTAACTCAAGGTATTTTGTATGGGTGTACTAACTCAAGGTATTTTGTATGGGCGTACTAACTCAAGGTAATTTGTATGGGCGTACTAACTCAAGGTATTTTGTATGGGTGTACTAACTCAAGGTATTTTGTATGGGCGTACTAACTCAAGGTATTTTGTATGGGCGTACTAACTCAAGGTATTTTGTATGGGATACTAACCCAATGTATTTTTTTGTCATATAATTTTTTAAAATTGTAGTATAAGCGGCATTAAAGAGCAATAAATTAGTGTAAGTGTAATAAAAGTCAAGAATAAGGGTCATTAAAAAGCGATAAAATTTGTAAATCGTTTAAAAGAAGAAAGTGTAAAAAAGGGATTGACAAGTTGAGTAAGAATTTATAAGTGTAATGATCTTATGTGTGTGGAAAGAATGTAGGTCATTTGGTTTTAAAAGCATAATCACTATTTCTAATAATGCACTGTGTAGATAGAGACTAAGAAGTGGACGGATATATGTGTGTGAGATAAGGAAATTTTTTTAAGGGTAATAAATTCTTGGAGTGTGGAGATTATGAAAATTAAAAAAAAATTCTTAAATTTAGTGGAAAACAAACTAAAAAAGTATTTGTGTGAGATAAGGAATTTTTTTAAGGGTAATAAATTCTTGCAACTAATTGCTTAAATGTGAAGTGTTAGTTGATATGGGTTGACATATTGATGAGCGTGATATTCTGATTAAGGTTTAGTGCAATGTACCAGCTCATATACATATATGAAAGAAATAGACAAGCTGAACACAGCAGACACACATATTGATAAGTGTTAAAACATGCTAACAAGTGGAGTTACAGATAGAAATATAAATATTTTACACATTAGGAAAAATAAACAAGCTAGGAGAAGATCATTAAATTTAGATTTTTGGTTTTTGTTAAACAGAAACGATATGTGATAAGAATGCTAAAGAAGAATTTTGGTTTTTATTTAATACTTAAATGTTTTATATTAGAGTGGTTCTTATGCTATAAATACTTTATTGGTATTTTTATTCATTATAATTATTCAATAATTTAAAGTTATCATAAATTTTAAATCATGAATTTATATTTGTAAAATATTTTTAAGAAGAATAAAGTGCAGTTGCAGTCAAATACTTAAATTTCAAACTTGGTTTGTATATATTTGGGAGCGTTAAGATAATTTTTATGTGGGGCAAATAAATATGTTGATAAGGTGTCTTTAGCGTTTGGGTGTAATGCAATGGGTTTAATGCAATAACATTTCCAATGTTATGATTGATTTTATAATCAAATTGTTTATTAAAATTTTATTTTGAAAAATTCTAGTGTTCGGAAATTTTCTTTTTTTATAAAAAATTTATTTGTGTTTAGTCGTTCTTTTATTCTTAAAGGAAGAAGTTATATAGAATATTAAATATACAAAAGTATTAAATAAAAATAATGCAAAACTCCAGGATGATAAGAAAATTAATTTCGGATCCCATCGGACGATGTGGATGAACAAGGATCATCAATAAGCCCCTTTTCTTTCCAAGTAGAGGAAGGAGACATATGTGTCTCGTTGAGCTTTAATAGTGAAAGCATTGATGCGAATTTTGATATCCCCAACAACCAGCTGGGATATCATAAAAACTACTTCGATGACGAAGTTTTCGAATTCCTCTATGATGATAAAGGGGACAATATTATATTATCTGTAACGGACTACTTTGATGAAGAAGGCGATAAAATAATTAGGGAAATTAATTTTTAAATTAGATTTAAGATTATATGTACTTAAAATTTTTTTTTTCATAATTTATTTATTGTATCTTCAATATTTTTTTGAACTAACAATAATTACTCGTATCTTAAGTCTAAAATAAAATATTCTTTTTAAGTCCAGCCAGTGCTAGACAAAAATAATGTTTGTTTCACGGATTTCGAAATCATTTGCGGGTCATCCCTCTAATGTACGGCCAAGAAAAGCAGTATCTCTTCTTTTTAGTCGAATGTAACCAGTTTCATTCAGCATGTTACGCGCCAAAGGGTTTGGATGAGATTCAAGCCTCTTTAGATATGTGACTGCATGTTTCGCTATTTCTGCTTTAACTGATGGCATGTTTAGGTCTTTTTGGATGTTAGAATTTTGTATATACCAGGGAGCAGATGTAATAATACGTAAAATCTTATTTTGGCGCCTTTGAATTTTTTCTACATTACTAGCTGAGGCAGTGCCCCATAACTGAATCCCATAACACCAAATTGGTTTGAGGACCGACTTGTACAGTAGAAGTTTACAATCTAAGCTCAGGGTGGAGTTTCTGCCAATAAGCCAATTTAGTTGTACTGCTTTTAGTTTCATTTGTGTTAACTTGAAGTCGATGTGGCTTTTCCAAGTAAGGCGATGGTCAAGATGTAGACCCAGGTATTTAACGTCTGAAAGCTGTGGTATCATTTGGTTATTTATGCGAATAGGAGGAGGCATGAGTCCCTGCGCAGTGTGAAAGTTATGTGAGTGCATTTTTGTTCATTCACTTTTATTCTCCATTTTTCTAGCCATTTTTCCAAATTGAGTATGTGGTCTTGTAAAAGTTGTGAAGCTACTTGGGCACTTTCATGAATACTTAAAAAAGCTGTGTCATCTGCAAAAGTTGATGTGTGGACTAGGGTGCTAATTGGCATATCCGATGTGTACAGTAAATATAAAATTGGTCCCAAAATACTACCTTGGGGAACTCCGGCTTCAATGAGCTGTGGCGAGCTTAAAAAGTCACCTTCTTTTAATAAAAACTTGCGATTCGTTAAATAATCTTTTAAGAGCTTATACAAGTTTTCGGGCAAGTTCAGCTTTAGCTTAAATATTAGGCCTTCCTGCCAAACCTTATCGAATGCTTGAGAAACGTCGATAAAGAGCGCAGAACAGTATTTTTTTTCTTCAAAGGTCGTTTTAATTACATTTACTAATCTGTGTGTTTGTTGGATCGTACTATGTTGTTTTCTGAAGCCGAATTGATGGTTCGGAATGCTTCCTTTCGCGCTAAGAATTGGATTCAGCTTAGTTATTAATATTCTCTCGAATAACTTTGACACGTTTGATAAAAGGCTTATAGGTCTGTATGATTCTACTTTTGTGTGGTCTTTTCCTGGTTTAGGAATCATAGTTATCAAAGAGACCTTCCACTCTGTGGGAAAGTACTCAAGACGTAAGATGGCATTAAAAACAAACAGGATAATTCTGCGACCTATACGGGGCAACTCAACTAACATCTTGTTACTTGTTTTATCAACGCCAGGGGCTTTTTTGGTGTTTAAATTTGCTATTGCCCTTTCAATATCGCTAAATTCAAATCTTAGGAGTACTACGGCACTAGTCTCTACTGATGGTAACTCAGCTATATCAGTACATACATTTGGGGTGAAAACCTTCTTCAAATGTCCAACAAACAAATTGCCTTTTTCGGTATCATTCCTTGCCCAGTCTCCACAAGAAGTTCGCAAGGGAGGCTTACGTACGACCGGTCTTTTAAGGTTCCTACATGCACGCCATAATGAATAATCTGATTGAGCAGTTGCGTCGAGGTCCTCCAAGTAATTTTTCAGAGATGCTACTCTTCGAGATTCTAGCAGCTGTCTTAGTCGTTTCGTGCAATCTTTAAGTCTAGATTTGAGTTGAGGAGATCTGTGTGCTTGCCACTCTCTTCTAATTTTTCTTTTTTCAGCCAAGAGCCGCTCGACATCTACAAAATAAATTTGATTGTATCTAGCTGGTTGTCTGGTTTCTGTTGCATGTTGGGCAGCTGATTTAAGGTTTTGATCAAAATAAATTAGACTCTGGTCCACATCTTCTGGTGTTCTTAGCGGTATGTTTTCCGAGCAATGAGTACTGAGATACTTTTTATATTTCAACCAATTAATGCTTGTGCAAGTTGTTGGCGACACGATATTTTGCTGATTTCATATATAGACAATAGTGGGTGAATGATCTGAGGATAATTCGAGTGACGCTTCAACCTTAATCATTTCTCTCGAAATACCTTTAGTCACGCCAAAATCAATAACATCAGGTATTTTTTGTCGATCAGTAGGCCAATAGGTGGGTTGTCCACTTGATATCACATTCAGACGCATTTTTGAAATTGTATCAAACAAAACACGACCTTTTGGAGTTATTAGGCGTGATCCCCAAAACGTATGTTTAGCGTTGTAGTCGCCTGATGCTATGAAACAGGGACCTAGAGATTTGAAAAAGTTGATATATTGACTCTCTGATATTTAAAATCTAGGAGGTGAATAAATCGAAGAAATAACAAAGTTTTGATGATATTCTTCAATACAGATGTTTGTTGCTTGAAGGTAGTCCTCATTAAAATCACACAGTAAATGATGTTTAATTCGAGCCCTTATTAGTATTGCTGAACCACCACATGCTCTGCCACGGGGGTCTTTAGTGTCATATAATATATAGCCATTGATTTTAAAAAAGCTATTTGTTGTTAAATGAGTCTCTGAAACCATCATGACATCAATTTGTTGGTTCTTCAAGAAGTACTCGAGTTCATTTTCGAAACATATTTTTAAACAGTTCAAGTAAGTACCGCCTGTAACATCATAGATTGCATGCGAACCATTTCTTGCATCATGCTGCTCATAGAGCTCATATAAATGTTTAATGAATGCACTAATGTCTCGATACTTGCTTCGAGACGATTGTAGTTACCAGATGGAGTTTGTTCTTTAGCTTCTGGATGCATATTTGGGGTAGAATTGTTTGTAGGTGTCGCTTTGTGTGCTAAAACATTATTCGATTTTAATATATCCGCGTATGAAACATGTTTGGTTGTGGGTTGAGCTAACTGAGGGTAATGAGCATTTGCTTGGTATTGTGGCTGCCTAGCAGGAGTATTTAATTTCTGAGTTGACTTCCTTACCTCAGAAAAAACTGGACAGCCTCTGTAGTTAACAGTGTGATTTCCACCGCAATTGCTACATTTTTTAACCTTGGAGTCATCCTTTGGTTTGTCGCATTGGGCGGAACAATGAAGCTCTCCACACACAACGCAAACCGGAGGCTACTTGCAGTAAGCCCTTGTATGGCCGTATTCTTGGCAATTTAAACACTGAACGGGTCCTGACCGCTTATGTGGTTCCTCTACACTTATCCTGCGGTGTAACAGATATTTTAGATTATAAATGGGATGCGTTTCGTGCTTCTTTAATCTAATATCCCCAGGTTCCAGTTCAACGCTAAATAGAGGTTGAGGGACACGCTCTCGATTTCTGAGATTATCAACGCTTTTGACTTTAAATCCTGCTTTTTCGAGGCCAGCTTTTATTTCAACTGGATTAACATATGAGTCTACACCCCTTGATGACTACCTGTAGGCCTTTGCTACTCTTCAGCTGATAGGTATAAAAGTTCTTATTGCAGCTTTCAAACTCCTTTACTGCTTTACGATAACTACTTTCGTCTCTAAAATGAATTTTTGTTTCATCAATGTTACCACGCTTGATTGGAATTACATAGAATGAATTTTCCCCGATAACTGAAATTAACTTATTTATTAATTCATTCGAATTTTATTCCCTTAAAAAAATTGGCGGTGGTTTAAACGACTTGGGTGCCGTTTTTTGTTCACTTGTTTCGTTATCTAAAATAGCAAAACGATTTTGGGAACTTATTCCGTTAGCCTGCTTATCTTTAAGTACTTTGGACATTGGTGCAATCTACGAAGATTTAGGGCTTCGACCTCTTTTCAACACAGTTATATATCTGTCCATTCCCACTTGAGTCTTAGGTTTTTCTGCACTATCCATATTACTGTTGGTAACACTGTGTTCAGAAGGCGACTTGTTTGTAGTTATATTATTGTCATCGCTTAGCAAAAGCGACGAACAAGATTGGGCACGTATAACAGGCGTAGAATTTACACACAAATTATTTTCAGTTTTTTTGTCTTTATTTAATACAATATTGTCTACATTTTTTTTGCTTAAATTAAAGAGGCTCATTAGCCCTTATTGTTTTTGTTTTATTTTTAAAGTAGCAATTCAATATGCCGTTGTAAAAAATAAAGAGAAAGAAAGAAAAAAAATTACAGACAACTTTGTTGTTGTATTAAAACAAGTTTGTTTTTTTGTTTTTGTTTGAAATTATTCACACAATGTATGTTTTGCTTTTTGTTAATGCGAGCTAAAAAAAATCGCGTCCGCACTTGTCAACGCCAAAAACAGAATGTACTTAAAAATAAAAAATAATTTATGAATTGATATATATATATAATAAAAAAAATAAAACAAAATCGTCTTTCCTTACTTTAGTTAAATAAAATTAGGGTTATAATAATTTTTTCTTTTTAGTTTTATAATAAAGCATTACCTATATATATATGTAAATATTATAACACATATGACTATATATCGATTTATTACGCAAATTTTATATAAATTCTAAATAATTTCAACAAAGTTCTATAGTCTACTATAAATTATACAACGATGAACACCAACGCGGAACTAATTGCTTCTTTTAACAAATTAAACGTAAGGCAGAAGCTTAGCATTTAGGATATGATGGAATTAGAAGACTATGATATAACAGGAGCAGAGCGTATAACAACAAAATATGGAGAATCTGTTGTGCTAGAGTTGGGGACGAATATACTATACCTTCCTAAGAGATTTAATTCGCTGAGTGATAAGGATGTTGAAATCTTATCGACGGGTGCATATATGATAGCGAAATTTCCCTTGAACGATGATAAGGATAGCTCATTCTGCAGGTTGGAGTTAAAGCCAGTTCCTCCAATGAGAGACTATTATCCTTATAATACATTTAAATAAAAAGAATTTAAATAAAGGAAATTAAAATGAAATCAAAAAGTATTATTTTTTTATTTACAATTTTAATTAAATTATGACTATAAGAGTTGACTATGATTAATCTATTTATTCAGCATTAAATGAAATTTTAAACTAGAAGGATGAATACTATTGAAGAGTTTCTACAAAAATTTGGAAATGAAATTTTCGAAGAACATTTACAAGAAATAGAAGAGTTTAAAAATAAATATGTAGATTTTAGTAATTACATTATACCTTGTGGCCATGATAATTCAAATGGAGATGTAGTTGGAATGTGTGGATGTTATTACTTTCATAAGAGTAAACTAAAAGTGATGAAAATTATTGAGCAGTATAAAAAATTATTTAACCTATTGTCATCAACATCCGAAAATCGTAAAGAATAATAATAAAGATAATAAAGAATATTTTATATAGTTTATTTGACCTTTTTGTTAATATTAATTTAACTATTTTATTTAAGCTTTAGGTCTTTAAATAATTTTAATTTTTATTTTTTCGATATTTCTCTACTCCTTTGTGTAGCATCATCAGGAAAAATTAACAAATTAACGTTATGAAAAATTACAATTAAAAAAGTATTGAAAAACTTTTCTTCAAAGAAACATATTTCAAAAAATTTTTGTCATAAACTTATTAAAAAGTTTTTAAACAAGTACAAACAATAATTAAATTATTTCTTATTTACTAAATGTCTGTAAATTTGAGCTACATTATCTGTGTCTGCCTTAAAATTAATTCTCTGTGTGTTTGGTGTATTAATAATTTGTAACATTTCTAATATGTAACGACGTTTATAATTGTTTTCTGAATTTAGTACTGAAACATTATCAAAATTGGGATAGTGATTTAATTCAGCACAATGAGAAGATAATGCTGTTTTTTGCGAATTAATATTCCTATATTTTTCGTCTGATTTATGTCCTGCTATTCTAGTTTTAAGTTTATTTTTCGTTGTGCCTACATATACTTTATTACAATTTTCATTTTCATTTCCGTTACAAGGTATTTTATATACTATATTTGACAATTCTAATTTTTGGAATATGTTACTTTGAAGAAAATTTTTTCAATACTTTTTTAATTGTAATTTTTCATAACGTTAATTTGTTAATTTTTCCTGATGATGCTACACAAAGGAGTAGCAAAATATCGAAAAAATTAAAATTATTTAAAGACCTAAAGCTTAAATAATATAGTTAAATTAATGATAATAAAGAATTTTATAGTTAATAAAACAACATTCTTACATATTTAAAAAAAATATTTATTGCACTATTCTTACTTATTAATACGGATACATAAATACATACATACGATTATTGTATTTTGATTAGTTTAGTTCTTATATACTTATTAACAATGGTTCTAAATCTTCTTTAAAAAGACGACTTTCGAACTGAAAAATCAATAGTCAACAATTGAGCTTCGTAGAGAATGAATAAAATAATAAAAAATACTCTGCAATTTACTCAAGAACGTTAGCCTAAAATATATGACGTGGTTTTTGAGATGGAATATTTCATAAATTTAAAATTAAAAGTTGTTTGCGGATTTTCAACTATTTATGGATTTAAGCCGATGATATGGCTTCACTATAATGATAAACATTTTATCGGATTCAGCCGAGAAGATTGGCTCCATCTAATGAGCTCTGAGGAGTACATCACCAACACGCTTTCTCAGCGTGAATTTTTATATTCAATTAACTTAATTGAAAATACAAGCGAAGAAGCTACGCAGTATACCTTCAAATATAAAAAGGGTGCATGTTATTTGATAGTCCGGCAAGGACAATTCAGAATAAAAATTGATCCTGAAACGTGGAAATCAATAATTCGGATAGGAGTATTTTTAACATCAATATTATGTGGGAATGGAATTCTAAGGAAACAATTATTACATTTTTATTACAATTACTTCATACCAACGTGCTCCACAATGAGAACGACTGAAATCCTATTGGGTGACATTAAAGGAATCCATGAAAGCGATATTGCAATAGATTTAACCCGCCTCTGTTATGAGATCGGAAAAAAAATGCAGAGAAAAATAATTACTGATATAAAAATTCATAGATTATATTTAAGAATGGAAAATAAATGAGAAAAAATTATTTAAATAAAAATTGAATTTTATATTTTTATCATTTCTTTATTTGAAAATTAATTAGAAACTGCAAACATAAGTGTCCACAAATAAAAGAATTACTTTTCTGATATCTTTTATAGTTGTATTTTATATTATATCCTAAATATCTTAAAACTTCTAGAGGTGGTTGAAGATTTCCAAAACTGTCAAAATATTCCACATAATCATTATTTTTGTAGTAGGCTACCCAATGTGTACCATCTCCTCTATGAGAGTATAAATTGATTATTCCGCATTAAGTTTTGAATGGAGTTTTAGGGAGTCTATCTCTCATATAAACTCCTCTAAAACAAGGAATATGCTTCTTTCCAAACGTTTTCAAATCCACATCGGTGAGAGGTCTATTGGGTAGCCGCTGTATTAGTTCTTTGATGCTTTCGTTTTATTATAAAATATTCCATATTCCTTCTTATAAGGTTTGAGATAGAGACCTTTACCCATAGCTATTGCCTCTAATGTTCTATTATGACGCTTATTCTCATCGAGCTGCTGCTTACCGTTTTTAGCTGTAGTAATAAACTTAGCAATTGACGAGCCACCTGAAGCTAAAGCACCTAATGCTCCAAGTGCTGTAAATATAGGCACAAGGGGTAGAATACCTCCAATCTTAGGAACGGTAATAAATCTTAGAATTTTAACTTCTGATTTTTTCCCAAGAAATGATTCATCAATAACTTTTTTTGCAGTTTTTATTGCCTTTTTAACATTTAATGGTTTTTCTTTTTTAAGATCATAGTTGCTGATTTAATTGCATTGCGGAAAAGGTTTCGCTTACAAGTTTTTTTAAGATTATTCATTTTAACACGTAAACCAAATTTTACTTTAGACTTCATTGCGTTAGTAACAAAATAAGCATTTATTTTTTCTCCAAGTGTGCTATCTTTAGCTTTTACTCTTTTCCAAGCCCTCTCGGCTAGTTCTCTATCCGCTTGATGTCGCTTACTAATACCAGTGTTTTGTGAATAGGTAATATCATGAATTTTACAAGCAGCATCTAATGGATTGATTCCTTTATCTCCCCGTTGCATACGTTTATCCAGTTTTGTTCCACATCCACAAAATTGATAACCAGGTAGGTGAAGCTCAATTGGCAGCGAATTAATAAGCTTATTTACTAGTCCTTCTCCACTAACTACCTGTTTACCAATAACATTTTTCTTTGTATACACCTTCATTTATAACAATTTATATCTGAAAATATGTAAGTTGGGGAATACTAGTTATTATAAAGATAAAGATGTTTATTTTATTTTACTCCTCATTTGCAAAGATGCGTTTGATAAAACAACATTCAAACATTTTAGTGAGAAATTTGGATTTTAATGAAAAAAAATAATGTAACTAAACATAGCTGTCTTTTACCAAACTCTATAAGAGCATTAATAGTGGTGCCATCTAGTTGCGGAAAAACTAACGTTATGCTTAGTTTGATTGAAAGCCCTAATGGATTAAAATTCAGAAACATTTACATTTATTCTAAATCACTAAATCAACCTAAATATCAATATCTAAGAAAACTGATTTCATCGGTAAAGGGTATGGGCTTATATACATTTTCGGAAAATGAAGATGTTTTATCACCTGATGATGCTAAAGTAAATTCAGTAATGATTGTGTTGCATGTGAAAAGCAAAATAATATTAGATCATATTTTTGTATGGGGAGACACAAAGATATCGATTCATTTTATTTATGTCAAACATATACACACATTCCAAAACATTTAATACGTGATAATGCAAACTTAATTATAATGTTTAAGCAAGATGAACTAAATCTTAAGCATATATATAAAGATCACGTTGGAAGTGATATGAGCCTCAAAATGTTTCAAAACATATGTAAAGAATGTTGGCAGAATAAATATGGATTTTTGGTAATAAACAAAGATGATGAAATATGTAATGGACGTTATAGAAAAGACTTCGATGTCTTCATTGAAGCTTAGTCATAATTAATCGTTAAACTACTTCAGAGCTATAAAAATTAATATTGATGCTATTTGTTTAACACAAATCAATAGCTATTTTACTGTTAGTAATAATCTGTTTAAGTATTTGGCTATATAAAGCGACTGTTTAATTGTCTAAATAAGCTGTTTAAAGAAGCTGTTTAGCTGTTTGAAGAAGCTGTTAAAAGATCTAATACAATTCTTGAATATTTATTCATATTAATTAAGTCTCTTATACACAAACATGGAAGAAAATGTATTAAAAGAAATGGTAAAATCTAGAAAAATTTAAAAAAAAAATTTGAAGCTATTAAACAAGGGGAAGAAGAAACAATCAACAAGTTAGAAAATACATTTAAATCCCTAACAGAACCTTTACAAAAACTAGTTAAATTATCTAGTGATAGGGTATTGAAACCAATAGAAATTCGAGATGTAAAAACTAATTTTAAATATGATACTATAACTTAAAACAAAGATAGTATTGTGTCTAGCACCCCGATGAAAAAAGACTATTTGGATTCGTTATCAAAAACAAGTGATGTTAAAGAAGAAGAAGAAGATGTTGATTTAGATAATGAATCCTTTTATTCACAATCCGATGATTGGCAATTTGATTTAACAGACTTATATGAAAACAAGAAGCTTGATACTATATTTGGACCTCATAAAAATCAAAATGGTGACTGGAAATTTGGAAATTCAGATTTGAAGCTAAGTAATGAAAAAATAATGATAGGAAATAAATCTTGGGCGCTAACTCCTGGTCTTTACTCATTGCTCTTTCATAAAAGACCAGAACAGTATGACTCATCAGAATTAGATATATATAAACGAATTTTGCTTGATACAAATGCACACAGAAGAAACTTCTATCCTAATAATCAACTAAAAGGAAATAGAGGTTATAAATATAAGGAAATAATTAAAAAGATATTTGCTACTACTCACATTGGTAAAGGTTTTATGAAAGTAAATCTTAATGAATCAAACTATATATACTGGGATGATCCTAATGAAATAGTAGATCGATTAAAGCTCTTGATGGCATCACAACAAGCTGGTAACGAAAACCATACTAATGAAATAATATCAATTATTGAGGAACTAAAGGAATCAAACATAATAGAATAGTAGTAATAATAATGACTGTTGATAAATTTGGTCATTACTTTAAAAAACATAGTAATGAGTTAAAAACGAAAACACTTTTAAAAAAATTTGGTTTCATTCTAGATGGAAACAATATAAACGTAGAGAATAGAAGAATTATAAATATAGCTTCACCGTTGGACGAATTTGATGCTGTTAATAAAACTTTTATGAATTTAGAAATCAAACATATACAAGAAGATTTAAAAAATTATATAAGCGAAGAGTCAAGCTTGTCAAATAGGAACTTCATAAAAAAGTTTGAAGAAAGAATTAATAAAATTGAACAATTTATTTCCAAAAATATTGAAGAAGAAAAACTTAAAATAGAATATGATTATCAATTGAATATAATTAAAAGTAACATAAAAGTATTACAAGATTCGTTTACAAAGGATGTTGATAAAGATATTAAAATTTTTGAAAAAGCTGTGAAGGATCAGATGTATAGTACAAATAAAGTTTTTATAAACCGTATCGAAGAAGGATTGAGAATTATATTTTCCAGTGGATGGATAAAAACTCTAAAGCGGATGATATAAAAAAACAAAAGCTGGAACCACCACCTACAATTAAGTTATCATAATATAAGTAATAAAATTAATATTTAAGGATAACACAACGCTTATATAATCTATATAGAAATGAATACGGATAAGAGAGAAATAGTAAATGAACTTCATTCACGAGCGCGGAAAAAGTTTTTACGGCGTCGAGTTATAATGAAGGGGATTGACGATCTGAAGCAAGCTGATTTGGTAGAAATGGGCAATTACTCAACTAGCAATAATGGATATAAATATATGCTAACAGTCATTGATACATTTTCAAAATCTGCGTGGGCCGAATCACTTAGGTCAAAAACTGCATCAGAAGTTCGTAAAGCAATTCACAAAATATTTCGTATGGGGCGTATACCTAAGAATTTACAGACAGATGATGGCAAAGAATTTTTTAATACGGAGTTTAGAACATTAATGAGAAAACTATCAATTAATCATTACTCTACATATAGCGTTATGAAAGCTTCAATTGTAGAACGCTTCAATAGGACTTTGAAAGAAATGATGTGGAAAGAGTTTAGTAACAATGGATCTTATAGATGGATTAACATCTATAAAGGCTTGATTAATCAATATAGTAAACAAATACATAGAACTATCAAAATAGCTCCTATCCATGTAACTCATGAACACGAAAAACAATTACTGAATACTGTATACAATCATTAAAATTATTTAGAGCTTCACGGTTTAAAGTTGGAGACTATGTACGTATTAGTAAATATAAACACGTATTTGAAAAGAGGTATACACCAAATTGGAGAACCGAAATATTTAAAATAAGATCGATACAAAATACTTACCCAATCACATTTATACTAGAAGACTATGAAGGAAATGAAATAAAAGGTGGATTTTACAAAGAGGAGTTACTACGCACTCGTTTTCCTAATATATTCTTAATTGAAAAAATATTAAAAAACAAGAATGATAAAGCATATGTAAAATGGTTAGGATTTCCAAGTCAGCATAATTCTTGGATAAGTAAAACTGAAATATTGTAAAAACTAGCAATACGTAAGCAAATAAAATAAATATTTAAAATAAAAAAACTATACATTGCGTTTTTTTACTTTATTTACATTCAATCATTCGTTATGTCAATAACATTAGCATTAAGCGGAAAATCTTCAATTTTAACGGCAAATTTATTTCCACCAATAGAATTAGATGTTGATTACGAATGTTCTCTAATTGATTTTCATTCATATAATTCCATTCCTAACGTAGATGATGACAACAATCTTTTCCATATTGGAGATAAAGTAATTGAAATTCCTATAGGTTCTTATGAGTTGCAAGACAGCTGATTATATAATCGCATAATATAAAGATAAAAATGTTAATAAATCAGTTTTGATTGAAGCCAACAATAACACTCTACAAATTGAAATAACATCCTCGCATGATACAATTTTCTTTGATCGAAAAAGGTCTATTGGTAGATTACTTGGTTTTAATGGTGGTTCTTTAGATCCTAGTATAAAACATTTATCGAATCAACCAGTAAATATTTTAAAAGTTAATGCCATACAAGTTAAATGTAATATAATAAGGGGAGCATATATGAACAATTTTCCCGCACATATACTTCATGAGTTTGCGGTGGACGTTCCTCTAGGTTATAAATTAGACGTTATCCCTAATATTCTAATCTATTTACCAGTGAATGTGAAAGAAATAACATATCTCAAAGTTTGGATTGTTGATCAAGAGGATCGTTTAATAAACTTCAGAGGTGAAGAAATAACACTTAGATTACATTTGAGACCAAGGGAAATATGATAATTTATAATAAAACCGAATCAAAAAAAGTTAACCAAAACATTCCTTTAGAAACTGTTAAAGCTAAAAGACCTAAATTAACAGAAGAAAATAAAGCATTTTTAAGATTACTTGAATTAAAAGTAAAATAAAATGTCTGACATACTAAATGTTATGGAGACTCCTATTTCGGATGAGAATATAATAAAAAAGGATTACCACAGTTATGTACCATATATTCAATCATTTAAAAATAATGATGAGATACGAATTACTATACAAAATCAAGACTTATATGTTCTTCCTAGTGAAAGCTACTTAAATATAGAGGGAAATATAAAAAACACTATAGGCGAGAACTCTCCAAACACCAGACTAAGGAATAATTGCGTTGCCTACCTATTTGATGAAATACGTTATGAAATTAATGGTGTTGAAATTGATCTTACACGATACTTGGGGATGTCTAGCACTATTAAGAACTATGTTTCACTTAATGAATTTAATGAAAAAATGATGAGAAATGCTGGATGGAGTGTTTCTGGAGATTTAACTATGCAAATATTTAATTTTATTTACCCCTAAAATTGTTATTAGGATTTGCCAAAGACTTCAATAAAATAATTTTAAATAGTAAACATGAACTCATTCTTTTACGAAGTTCAAATGATGAGAACGTGTATTACTCAACAGATGAAAATGAAAATGTTAGTTTATCGATTACAAATATAACATGGAGAATTCCACACGTACAGCTTTCAGACTCTAAAAAACTACAAATAATGAAGATTATTAAAGATGGTACTACTTTACCTATAGCATTTCGGAGTTGGGACTGTTATTTTAATCCTACATTCTCTGGTGGAAGAAATCATATTTGGAATGTTAAGCTATCAATAAACAGAGAGAGGCCTAGATTTATATTATTCGCTCTAGAAAACAATAAGAAATACATTCATTTTGACTTAAAAAACATAAAAGTACATTTAAATTCAGATTCTTATCCGTACAATATTACTATATGAAGTCCGCACAACCACTTCTTTCCTGTGAAAACTTTAAGGACAACCCAATTGTCGTTATTGATCTAAGCTATCAAAATGAAATGATTAAGAGCGGACCTATTGATGTGAAAATTGAATTTGAGACTGCGATTCCGGTTCCTGCAAACACAAATGCTTATTGTTTAATTCTCTCTGATCGTTTTATGAAGTATACTCCATTAACTGGAATTGTGCAGAAAGTTATTTAATAACTTGTTGCACGATTGTATTACTTGCATTTTATTTTTTTTTCCAATTTTATGTAAAATTAAAGACATAATAAAGTTTTGTTTTAACTTAAAATTTTTATAAAATTTTTTATTTAAAAAAATAAATTATGAATATCTTAAAACAAAATTAGCATTCTATTTTCATTAAAAATACATCATCATCATTATCTTTCATAAATTGATGTTTATAATTAAGTTCTAGGTTATCAATATCATCAAGATCCATTAAACAATCATCATTATCATTGATATTCAAAAATTTTTCTTTATAATGACCCCAAGCTAGGGTACTTACGTTATCCTTACATATAAATCTCTTTTCATCTTGATAACTTAATGATATTTTATTAGCTAATGTTGTATATAAAGCATGCAATTTAGATCTAAACATATACATTTTACCATAATAAATTTTTCTATTGTATAAACAATTTTTATTATCATATAAACTTAGCTTTCTACAAATATTATTTTTTACTCCTTTTGCTTTTTTTATTTCTTCCATATTTTCATTAATAAAGGAATACATCTTAGACCTCAAACCAATAAATTCCCTCATTATTACGCCATTATTCTCATCTTTCATCATTCCCAACATTTTTTTATTTTTTTGTGGAATATTAAATTTTTTATTAATCTTATATTCAGATGTATCAAACCTATCATCAATGTCGTTAAATATATCTTTATAAAAATCATCAGTGTAAATTGTATAAATGTAAGAATCAGTATCCATATAATTAAGTTCTAAATTGGATTTATATTTTGGAAGCATATGGAAATCATAGGTTTATTGTAAACGGAATAAGTTCTATTTAACTCAACTGCAATCATATTTTCATAAAAAATGCTTATTGAGTTAAATTCTGGTTTCGCAATAAGAGCCCGAGCTCCAAATTTTTTACCAATGTTTTCCCAAGAGTTAGCAAGTTTTATATTCTTCCGTTTGTCTACATTTTCCATTGTTTAACAGTTTAAAGAAATTTTTTTCAAAAGTGTTTTTCGCGTTGGTCCTATGACAATTATTTAAAGAAATATATTTTTTTAACCAATCAGATTGCTTAAATTTCAATATTCTATGAATTTTTGTTAGCTTTAAACCATGTTTTATGCACTGCTGTAGATTTTTATAATAAATAATATATTTGCTTTTGTTAGTTAAATCAACAATAAGTTTTTTATCTTTAGCATTCGGAGGGAGTTTGTTTTCACAACAAACTGGCACATCGTTGTGATGATCATGAATCTCTTCTGGATATATCAAATCAACTTCAAGAATATAACCAATACTTGAGTTATCACAAATAGAGTTTAGGGAAAAATTATTAATATCCTTCATCCATTCAAACCCACTCTCCGGAAGATATTGCGACATTGCCCAACCATATAAATTGTTTGCATCTAGATACATTAAATATTTAGATGATATTTGATTATCATAGTCCGGGATATATTTGTTATCTGCTATTGAATGTCTTTTATAACACTGGACAATTCATCCCCTTATACCTTTTTGAATAAACGTGATCATATCAATGTCCGTCAGGAGTTCTAATTCAATGTTTGTTAACTTTAACATAGCATAAAAGCCCTGGGGCAGTGTAAAAATGACATGGATCTAACTTATATATATTTTTACATAGTAATCTGAAGTTTTCAAAAACGTCAGTTAAAAGAAGAACATCCGATTTAAGATAAAGCATTAAGTAATCTTCTAATATTTTACAGCCGAATGCATTCCACACTTCTTAAGCATGATTATAATCATCATCAGAGCAATCAGTCTCAGTCAGTATATTAAAAAATTCCTCTCACTTGGGTAAGTGGCATTCCCTAAGCTTTTCAAATGAATCTAAATAATTGTATGGAAAGACCCCTTTTCTCATCAACATTTTTAAAAATTGATTTTACTGTTGTGAAATCGTTTTTACACAAATTATTTACCAGTGAGTCTAAACTTGATGACATAAATCTAAAGGAGTCTAAGAATCTAATTTCTACATTTTCATCCTCCACTCTAATAATTTTTGATAAGGATATATAGAGCTCTTTATTTAGTGGGATAATATTTATGGGACCATTACCAATATGATTTAGTTCTTTAATAAACAAATGGCAATCATACGAGGAAAAGTTGTGAAATATTACTGGAAAAAAATGAGGAATTTTAAAATTTAAATTACATTTATTGTGCGCAGGTCCTCTACATTTCCCACTTAAATGACAGTGATCTTTTACCTTAACTTCACCAATGATAGGTTTTTCACAAATATGGCACACACTAGTTCTATTAAAGTGATTATATTCCTCATCATTTAAAGGAATCATTGGTTTGACTTCTTTTATATAATGTTTATAAAAATATAATATGTCATCTACCAATTCGCTAAGAAACAATTTGGGAGAATCTAACCCCTTAAACGTCTTCAATTTATCTAAACTAATATTAAAACTACACTTAATATAATACGAAAAAGCATAAGGTATATGTTTGTTTATCAACGTCGTTGATGATTTATTAGGATCTAGAATGCATGTATCGATGTTTTGAAATATGCATTCTGTATCCGCATAAATCACAAACGGGATATCTAATGCTCTTTCATTTTGTACAAATTTTAAAATATTATTTTCCTTACTTGGTATGTATGTCACACTCTTACTACATACTGGTATATGATGTTTGAGTTTGTCCTCACGAGTAAAATGTAGCAAACAATAGTTACAAACATAGTTCTTCCCATTATGTTTGCTGGTTTGTCTCCTTATTAGTCTAATAAAAAACAAGTAAAAGTGCTATATTCGGCCGTGCCGAATCTTCTATACCCTTCACCACGGTGATTTGATTTATATAGACATGTACAGCATTATCCATATTGTCCAAAAATAGAAGACAAATGAAAACAAATTCCGTTTGCTACAATTGTCGCCGTGTTGTCAGCTACTTAATGATATTGAAGCCGACAGCTACATCTGACATTGTTGTAGAAATACTTATTTTGCTTTTATAAAATTAAAAAAACTTTTTCAAAAAATTATAAATATTTCCTTCAAAAAATTTTTTGCATATGAATTTTTAATTTGCAATTTCGTGACATTTTATTTTGTTGAATAAAATAGAAATTAGCCTAAGTTGACGACAGCCACAACGTTTCATTTTTGACAGTTTGTAGTCGGTATTCTGATGATGTCTATGTATTTAATGCACCTAGGTTTTAACACAGAGATATCATCTATTTAAAAATTAAACGCATTTAAAAAAATATGTTACTCTATATACACACATGCATACATATGTATATTCTTAATATTAAATATATGTTATATTACAGTCATGATTTTCATTTTCAAAGAAATATTTAAATTTTTGTTTTAATTTTTCGAAAATTGTGTGTAAAATTTTTTGAAAAAATATTTTTTAAAAATATTTCGTAAAATTTTATTCGGAAATTTTTTGGAAAATTTTTAAAAAAAAAAAATTTTTCGTATATTTTTCTGTAAAATATCTTTTTAAAAATGCTTTGTAAATTTTTTTGTAAATATTTTTGAAAAAAAAAAAAATTTAAAATTTTTTTTTTTAATTTTTTTTAATTTTTTTTTTTTTAAATTTGATTGAAATTATTTTGTTAAATTTTGGACCTTTCTCCAATCTATATTGAGTTAGAATGGTCAGACAAAAGCAAAAAGAAATTCTTACAAAAAAAAAATTCATCATATTGACATCATAAAAGGACCCCCTTTTAACTGCTCCTATTTGTCAGTGGGTACCATGTGGGTCCATTGGCTACCTCTATGCGTATTGCTTTCTATTAAGGTCTCTAATACAAATCAAAGCAGAAAAACCTTACCAATCTAAAAACAAACAAAAATCGCCCCTCGAGGGGGTTATTGATCCCCCGAGATCTGTATGCACTCCTTGCGATCTACCTTTCGCAGTCTAATATTTATTTGACAAAAAAAGGCAAAACAGAATCATTAAAGCCGAAAAAAACGAAAAAAAATATAGGTGGGCGTGGTTTTTGGCCCGTAGCCTCCAAAGGAATGATCCGATGTTGCTGAATTGCAATACCAAAATTTTCGAAACTATGCCTGACAGATTGGTGTGCTTAAATTTTTTGTATCTCTTCTGGTGCCTTGGCAAATGACATTACCACACTAACACGGACAGACGGATAGACGGACAGACGGACATCGCTTAATCAACTTCTCTATAAGGATCCAGAATATATATACTTTATGGGGTCGGAAATGAATATTGTAGAAATTACACACGGAATGACAAACTTATATATACCCTTTCCACCTGTGGTGAAGGGTATAATAATATGTACATATTAAATATTTTTATACCCTTCACCACAGGTGGAAAGGGTATATATAAGTTTGTCATTCCGTGTGTAATTTCTACAATATTCATTTCCGACCCCATAAAGTATATATATTCTGGATGCTTATACATAGAGAAGTTGATTAAGCGATGTCCGTCTGTCCGTCTGTCCGTCCGTCCTTCTGTCCGTGTTAGCGTGGTAATGTCATTTGCCAAGGCACCAGAAGAGATACAAAAAATTTAAGCACACCAATCTGTCAGGCGTAGTTTCGAAAATTTTGGTATTGCAATTCAGCAACATCGGATCATTCCTTTGGAGGCTGCGGGCCAAAAACCACGCCCACCTATATTTTTTCACGTTTTTTCAGGTCTTTTTTTTAATTTTTTCAGCTTTAATGATTGTGTTTTGCCTTTTTTTCTCAAATAAATATTAGACTGCGACAGGTAGATCGCAAGGAGTACATACAGATCTCGGGGGATCAATAAAAAAATTAAAAAATTTTTTAAAAAAAATTTTAAAATTTTTTTTTCAAAAATGTTTACAAAAAAGTTTACAAAGCATTTTCAAAAAGATATTTTACAGAGAAATATTCGAAAAAAAATTTTTTTAAAAAATTTTCCAAAAAATTTTCGAATAAAATTTTACAAAAAATTTTTAAAAAAATATTTTTACAAAAAATTTTTACACACAATTTTCGAAAAATTAAAACAAAAATTTCAATATTTCTTTGAAAATGAAAATCATGCCTGTAACATAACATATATTTAATATTAAGAATATACATATGGATGTCTGTGTGTATATAGAGTAACATATTTTTTTAAATGCGTTTGATTTTTTAATATAGGATATCTCCGTTTTAAAACCTAGGTGCATGAAACACATAGACATCGTCAGAATACCGACTACAAACTGTCAAAAATGAAACGTTGTGGCTGTCGTCAACTTAGGCTAATTTCTATTTTATTCAACAAAAGAAAATGTCACAAAATTGTAAATTGCAAATTCATATACAAACAAAAAGTTTTGGAGGAAATATTTATAATTTTTTTAAAAAGTTATTTAATTTTATAAAATCAAAATAAGTATTTCTACAACAATGTCAGAGTTTACGATGTAGCTGTCGTCTTCAATATCATTAAGTAGCTGACAACACGGCGACAATTGTAGCAAACGGAATTTGTTTTCATTTGTCTTCTATTTTTTTAACTTATGAATAATGATTTTTTCTCATACGAATTTATTTAAGTAAAGAGTCAACAATATGGATAATGCTGTACATGTCTGTATAAATAAAATCACCGTGGTGAGGGGTATAGAAGATTCGGCACGGCCGAATATAGCACTTTTACTTGTTTAAT